>OY982531.1:8777500-10027500 GCA_963859965.1 Ceramica pisi | reverse complement strand
ATGTTTTGTAATGCCGCGAACGTCTCTCATTACCATTTATAGGATTCTTGAAACACGTAAACACTTTCAGTGCGAGCTGATTTACTCTGTTTATATGAATTCCAATGTGAAGACATGCAGTACAGTACACAAACATTAATTCTTCAGACTTTGATTTAAGCACTCGATCGATTTATAGTAATTGCAAATATGTAGGTCAAGTATTGACGAACACGACTTTCAATACAATGTAATTCTAGTGAATTACAAATAAAATATTACTAACTAACAACATGTTATCTATTGTCAGCTGCATCGAGTCCAGACACTTAGACACCGTGTTCTAGAATAAAACTAGGGTACAGTGAAGCACATTCGATTATTATTGTTTTTATTACATGCTTTATGCGTACCTATACTTATAGTAGACGCTTAAACTTACGAAGATTTAGAGTTAAAAGCTTGATAATTTAGACTCACTTTATCATTTGAACCAGAGCGAACAGCTTAAAAGTTGAAGTTAGTGCAAAAGTAGTTTTTGGTAATTTTTAACACATTCAGATACACCCTCGTGTTTACTTGCATACAATGCAAATGTACCTTTTCTTTCAGAAACTTAGCAGTCGAATAAAGCTTCGGTTGGAAATAAAGCAAGGTAAGTACCATCTCTGGGCGGGGTATGCCGTGCGTGGTCGATGGACGGTCGCACGAACTGCGGGGAAGCTCGCGGCATCAGCAGAGGCCACACTCCGGCTCCACTGTACAGGGCTCCCAGTCCACTGCAGTACATCAGGGCTCCTAGTTCTGGACAAAAAAACGCTAGCTGCTTATACAAGTTCTATTCAAAACTGAATGGAGACCGAAAAATCGCTTCGTCGCTTCTTCTTTATTGAATCCTTTTTTAGCCGAGAAGAAGCGACAGATGTCATTTTGACAAAACCCTCTAGTCAAAGAAGTAATATTAAACAAACTCACTCGTATTATAACGGAAACACCGCCGATTCTCGAAATTTCAAAATTATTTGTGATTGACACAAGGGTGTCAATCACATACAATTTGACATTTCTAAAATCGTAATCGTCAATAGAATGTCACTTTGTTTAGAAGCTCTTCTCAAAACTAATTTAATACGTATCAGAACAGGATAACCGAGTCTTGAATTAAAGAGTGGTGTTACAATAATTTTAATGTACAATAATGTATTCTCTAAAAGTCTAAATGTATTCTATGTTGGCAAGCAGCGAACATACCAGTTGCTCGTGCGTATTGCTTGAGCGCTCTCCCAGCTATCTCGATATCTCCCAGCTGCAGGAGATCCAGTCGGTGATGTGAAAGAGAGTCGGGCGAGCGCGGGGGAGAGCGAGGCGACGGCGGGGTGCGGGGGGACACGCTGCCCTCAGGTGACGGGAACCGGTGAGCTGGTGGCGGTGGCGACGACGGCTGGAACTGCTCCGCCAGCCGCGACAGCAGCACGTGCCGAGACATCCTAAGCAAAACAATAAATCGTGTTTTAGTAGCCGATTTCAGCAAGTTTCTGAAGGCAATTAAAGTAATTTAACGAAGAATGGGTTCTCCAGCGTGAAGGTTCCTTCGAGAAAATACCGAGATACTGGTAACAAAATATAAAATTCCTCAAGTAGCAATCTCTTTTGTTTCAAGCAGCTAAAATAACACGACGTGAATAAATTACAGGTAACAACGATTCTTTAACAATTAACGCCTGCATCACAATGTTAAGTTCCATTCTGCGTCCAATTAGAACGAACCACCTGAGCTTTTCAATTGTCATTAACTAGTAGAGCCTTATCGATCGATCGTATTGCAACCGTTCTGCTTTCCCGTGGGAACCTTCAGTTTTCTGAAGAGCTTTAGCTATCTAAAGCTTTCGTATGAAGCTTCATATTTACATTAAAGAATGTTCTTTTTTTTTTAAAGCGACACAGTATTATTCATTCATAGAAAAGGTTAAAAGCCCGCTAAGGAAAAACTGGATATCACAAGGATTTCTCGTTTCAGCCCGTTTGCTTTATTTTAAAGTCAATGGCATCATATTAGTCAAGGACACGCACTAAACCTAAGCAAGCTTGGTTGGACTTTTATCTAAGCCACTTAGGTAAGGTGACATAACTTGTATTGTCTTACTTCACGTACCTACCTAATATTACTACTTAATTGCCATACCTTATTCTAAATGATAACGGGCGGTGTTGTCAGTCACCTTGTTCACGAAGACAACTCAATATGATGGTAAGTAGTTACCGCGTTTATCAAGATTTTACGGTCAGCGCGGATCAATTTAAAAGTTGCGATATCATCTTTGTTTTACGTGACCGACGTCATTAGTGTCCATCCGACTGCCTACGTATGTATTTGTTGACAGCCCTTGCTGATTAATCCGACCGCTTGTTTGTTGACAGCGAATCGTATTAAAAGCTCAATCAAGCAAATGAAGAATCAGAATAATGGAAGTGGTCGGCGGCGGCGGCGGCGGCGGCGCCCGCTGCGTACGCGCATTAATAATGCACGTGTCGAGTAAAACAATCTTCATTAGACTAACACACATTACATATTTACAGAATGGATGTCCGCGTGTTCCATACCATTCGACCGCGCTTCCATTAGGAATTAAACTTGAAGAGCTCACCAGCGCCAGCATAGGCGGAGACATTACATTTGTCGACGTAAATTATAAATAATGATGCCGGACAATGATTTGCAAAATTTCCTAATTACAATAATGCCCAAACGGACTTATTAATAACGGTAGTTTTCGTGTGAATGTCGATCACATTCACATTCATTTTCTATAGTCTTACAAATGCAAACCAATTGATTCGAGCTATTACTACTAATTGGTTAACAAGCTGGCTAACGTGAGGGTTGTGTGTCGCAATTTCTTGTTTCAATAAAGCAAGGCTTTATTTATTAGATCGTGAGTAGCAATTACTACCCGGCCGACGAGAGCCTATTCATTTTTTCCTTACAGTACAGTGGGAACTCGAGCAAATGTTGAGAAAATCAATCAGCGCAAAAATTGTTATGAATGAAATTGTATTGATGTTTACTTAATTTATTCATTATTCAAGTCTATTGTCTCTTTAATAAATCAAATCTTTGTCTCTATACACGGGTACACATGTGTGTGAGTTTTTAAAGAGCTGTGCGCCGTGTGTTATCGCTTTTGATAGGAACAGGTGTTTTCTTAGAAAAAAGATTTAATCAAAACCCGACTCAGATTATTTGAACAGATTTTTTTGACAAATCTTGTCATCAATGTCAATCAGTGTAATTAGTGTCTTACACCATTGTATAATTACTCAGTTTTATTAACTAAAACAACAGGGCAATAACTAATTACGTTTAAAATCTCTATAAAAGCAGATTAGTACACTTTGTACGCTTACAGATTCTAGAAGCCTGTTGATGTTGACTGAAAATTAATTATTTCATGAAATTTCGTGGTTCCGGTTTTACAGAGCAGGTTGAGAAGTGAAATGTGTTTTTTTGACAATTTTTTTTTTAACAATGAGCGTTCATAATTTAATAATTATTTATCACGAGCTCAAAATGGAGAATTTTGATGTTTAAAATGTTTATATTGGTAAGTCTAGTTAGGCTAATTATCTTTTTAACTTTCTATTTCAGTGAATATTTGTCATGATTGTATCTATTTACTATGTACTATTGTACTATGATCATACTTATTTATAAATATTAAAAAAACACTATAACAGCCTTATACAAAAAGGAAATTTTGTACAATACAAATGCCCCATTACAAATTAAAAAACGATTCATTCGCAACCACAGAAAATATTTCACCGCCCGTGGTTTTATCTGACCGGGTTGTTCTTGTGTTCAATACTTCTAGGTATGAAACTTGTCGGAACACATGTACAAATTTGGTTTCGCTTTGTTTGGATATTGCTATGAGAACATATACTTGCAGATTATTTGCACGGCACTGCATCTCCAGACGATTGGTTTAGAGGCGACGTAGGTACGTATTAAATTACAGTATATTGTTGCTTGTGTAAACATAGACAGACATGAGCAAATAATTGTGAAAAGTAGGACTTTCAATGTCAACTTTGCAGTTGATGCTTCCGTTTATTGCGCAAGACATAGATTTTCCCAGTATGAGGGTTATAAAGATCCCAAAAGGCTCTACTGTCTGAGGGTTTAAAGTAGAGAAGCTTCATTAAAGTAACTTTAGATCGTCGAAAGAAAGAAAGAAAACTAATTTATTTGGCACACACGGATTTACACAATAAGTAAAAAAAAATCAGACCTTGATCCATCTGATGTTAGTAATACACACCAATACAATGTAGGACCGATTTTTTTTTAATTTCAGCGCTTTTTCCATCCTGTTGCCGGTTTTAGAATTAGGGGTAAAATATCAGATTAAGGACGTTGAAAAATGTCACTTAACTATAATTAATTAATAAAAACAAATTTGATAAATAATATTATTTGTTAGAAACAAAAAATCTAAGTTATAAGAGTATAAATGTAAATTGTTATAGACTTTTCTGTCATTGGCAGCGCAGAGATACAATGTGCAAGTATGTAAATAATTTAGGTACCTAATGGTGTAAATTAAATATAATTTAAAATTAATAGATAAGTAGGTAAACTTTACTGTAATACTACTACGGTACGATATTGAATAGGTATATTTAAATTCTCAAACAATTAGATTCCTACCTACATAACATACTTATGTAAATTTAAAATGCAGAAAATGTATTTAGGTATGTCACTTCAGAATGTAAAATGGGTTGAAAGTTAAGTTATGTAATTAGTCTTTTATGATGACATCATCACTCACACTTATATGTAATGAAGAAATTTCCAAGAGCATATATTAGGAATCTAAGCTATTGTTTACATTATCTGATAAAACATTTGATTTAAAGCATTCAATCATATATATTTAAATATTCAAAAATAACTTACCTGAAACGGAACTTCTACGAAGCTACGGAAATCTATTTCACTCACTGCTACGAAACACTATGTCTACGAGAAATATTTTATAAATCAGTCCAATGTACACCATAAATCTAATGTCATTTTATTTTAGGTACAATAATAAAATAAAATTAATAATAAATGCAGCGAACGATATGACGTCGCGAAATCGTAAGGCTGCGCAGGATCGGAACACGTCACTGCCTGCTGCGGTGCGTCGCGTTTGGCGCCTGGCACCTGACTGAAATAAGGCTCGCGCGCCCCGACCTACCCGACTGCTCTTCCACAATAACGTTCTTTTTTCAAAACTCTGCTAACAAAAAAGAGGTCGGACGGAGGCTGAGCGATAAAGAAATGATTTGATGAAACAGGCACTTGACAGGTGGCTCGCGAGTCGCGACTGTGGCGTCGCATCCTCGCAGCCAGCACTTAATTGTTGGTTGCGCTTACGTTGACGGCGCAGAGGATGTACTGAAAAATGGCTTTTAAGTATTAATGCCCACAAATAAGCGGTTGCTCCCTATGTGACATTAAAACCCTTACATTAAGGATTGCAAAAGTTGCGGATAGACCGGTCCGCTGCTTTGGACGAACCATCAGGTTAGTTACATGTCATGTTCTTGGTCTTTACCAGCACATAGATAATATCTATGTGCTGGTAAAGACTAGTTAATTTGATTTGTGCCCAAAACTGAGATTAACTAAATGCACGAGGCTTAGATTTCTCGTAGCGTCGCGCTCCGCCCACCGCACGCTATTGGTCGCCATCTACCGCTGGGCGGAGCGTTGCTTAGATACTAACTTAGAAGCCTTTGTAACGGAACAATCTAATATTATTTATTTACAAAACGATTCGTTCAATTCTTTTAGGGCTGTGTAAATTGACAGACTAAGGTGTGAATTTACTGACAAGTCGGTCATAAATTAGGTCAGTGTGCCAAATCTGAGACCTCTTTGTGAAGCTGATTAACTTAGCCATGTTATTAAAAGTTTTCATCACTCGAGAAAATAATTTTGTTGTTTCGGAAAATCTAATGTCGAATGTATTTTGGTACTCTATCCACCACTATTGAGATAAAAAGCACATTTACCCTTTCCATGTAGAGACTTATTTACTGATTAAACGCTTTAAGCGCTTAAACGCTTTAAAAACTGATTAACTTTGCATAAATAGGTAATACTTCTTTCGAATCGCGCTCGGCTTGACAGATGAAAGGTGCTCTAAGGACTCGCACGAGAAATTGTCGATCGATACTTTACGTGACACTTCAAATGCCTTATTATGTATTGCACTTCCAATTAAAATATTCAATAAAAACAATTTATGCGACTTAAAATAACTGCGACTATCTACTTACACTAACATAGTTATTTTAAAGCTCTGAGCACGTACAATGTATGTTTAAATCTTAGCTAATATTATAAGAAAATAATATTTGTCGTTTGTAAAAGGTAGGTTTTTGGAAGTACTGATCTGATTACAGATATAAAAAGATATAGAAATATTTCTCTGATATAAAGTTAATTTTCGAGGAGTATCAAAAGCTACTTTTGTCAAGTTTAATACCGGAAAAATGGACTAAAACCACGGGAGCGTAGCCGCATGAAAAAGCTTTGTGTACTACAAATACGCAACTGTAGACCTAAGTGACAGATATCTGTACCAATCTACGTCAGCCAATTGTATAGAGATTGTTAACAGCGCTGTTTTCATTTGATTTTATCACATTTCTAGGTACTTCAATCAATATGGAGTAAAAAAATGTTAAAACCTCACAATTTTCACATTTTTAACCGAATTCCATAAAAAGGAGAAGGTTCTTAATTTCCGAGGTTTCTGATCCACTTTCTTTCGATCGGATATTTTTGATTACTTGGCATTTGGTCCCGTGAAAATTAATTTGATTCAGGTTCAGTAGTTTTTATTTTATGAACATTTTTGTTTATTTAAAATTTTAGGTAGACGTCATCCAAGTATCACCACTTAAAACTTTTTGTCTTGAAAAATGTAACACCTACGTAGTTTAATTTGTACAAAGGTGGTAAAATTCTAAATTGGAACTTTGTAATAAACAAGTAGTGTTTTCCCACAAGGCAACTATTTATTTTCAGCTATTAGAATATTGTCTTTCATTAATCACATTTCCACCTGATCTAGCGATTGTAATAGCAATCTCGGGAAATTCAATTAGGCGGATAATCTGCTTTGGTTGCTGCGTGTTGTGTTACGCCAGGAGACGTGGGGCTTCAGTCAGTGGGGGAAGTGCTTCAGCGAGTGCAGCCGGGGGGCTGGGGGCTGTCAACATAACGGCAGGCGCGTGTCGGGGCGCGGGGAGCGAAGAGCAGGGCGCGGGGGCGCGTCACGGCCCGTTAGCGCGGATCCTCGGCGCGTGCACATGTCGCCCCGGCACGCGCCCGCGCCACTTTTTATTCTCCTTTTTTTTCTTTTGTTTTCTCCCTTTGTTCGAAATACGAATTAAAGCCTCCTTTTCGATTTCTGGGTGAATTAATGAAGTCGGGTTTGAGATATCACGATCGTCCGTCTGATAAGATTTGTTATTCATTCATAGTTCGTTGTGACTTTTATTTTTGGAAGATCCCGAACTTTTTGTGTTAGTTGCCGATTAACGGTGCACAAGTTGTGTTCTATATTCGCTTTACAGGTCGCTTATTTAGGTCGAAGTGTAAAGGTTGAGCTCTAAAAATGTTATCATATTGAATTTAAATATGTATTGGTTAGCGTAAGATTAGTATGATAATCACGCCTTAAAACCAAAACTGGACAGGTAGGTAGTGCGTGGAGACGTATGTTACCAGATAAAAACCATGCAAATCCTTAAACACGTTCATAAAGTATGCGAGTACATGCTTGATAGATAAGTAAATCAAAATAAAACAGTTGAAGGGTAGATACGCATGTTTCAGCTGCAGGCGCGGGCTCAGAACCGGTCGCCGCGCGGAGCGGCCCGGCGGCGGCTGGCGCTGTCGCCTGCGTCATTCCTTATAGTCAACTTTTATTAATTGGGCAGATGAGAGCCACGGCTTCCATGATGAATGCTTATCCCTTATACGGTTAGCAGTTCGCGAAACCTTTTATAGATTCTCAATTAAAAGTGTCTATTATAGTTAATAGGACGATCAGACATTGTAGCGTTTATAGAAACGAGAATATTTGCTTTAAGTATGTATAAAAACAGGTAATATAACGGAAAGGACGATTAAGTGGAATAAAATATAGTGTAGGGGTGCGGGTGGCAGGTGGCTGCGGCTTAGGGATGCGCCCATTGTGCCGGCTTAGATATCGACACGCAATGTCATTCGGAGACAAACAACTGAAGTCTTGTTGCGCTTACACTATTTCTGTCCTTTTATGTTTGTAAGTTTTATGTATAGGTTAGAAATGATACTTACTCTGAAATCTTGACATTGTAACCATAAAGATCAGTAAAGTTTATACGTTTTTCATAGATTTTAACCAAAAGCAAGAAATCCTGACCTTGTGAAGTCTTTTCAGTGCAGCAGTAGGTACACGGTAACGATTTTCAGCATCGAGTCGAATTATGTGAAAGCTTTCGTGTAAAATGCCAACATCTTTAAATAGAGACGGAATCCTAATGAAGATGTAGTTAATTAATAGCGTGCTTGACTGCTTGTATTGATCACCGGCTGAAATTCCAGCTGGAATACTCCACATTCCTTATGGCGGCCTTGAGGTGTTAAAAGTCAGTGTTCGAAATAAGAGAGGTCATGTACCTATTATTTTGTCCATATTACTTTTTAAAGCTTTCTTGAGCTAAAGCTTTTTTGAAACACAAACAGAAAACTTTTTTGCTGTAAAAGAAAAATACAACCGACTTCCAAATAAAAAAAAAGCACCACAATGTATAAAACAACTTTTATTTCGGAAGTCGTTGTTTTTGGTTGTTTCTTCGGTTTTTGTAACCGACCTCCGAAATTATAGTTATTTTCTTATTTTATACTTTGTAGTGTCTTTTTTAATCGTATTATCGTCGGTTGTATCTTCTTAGTTAGTTTTAAATTTTTAGTGGAAATATTTAGTTGTGGTTATGGGGGCATAACCACAACTAAATTTAAATTGTTCCCATAATTAGTGGTACCTATTGATTGATACCAGCCGAAATGAGAACCCGCTCCTTTTTGGAATCGGTTTAAAATCATAACGTTTAATTTACGCAAACATAACGTTTAATTGATTTGACCATAGAAACGGAATGAGTTTTAAACGAACACTTATTTAAGATACGCATATTCTGAATATGTTACAAATACAATTTATGCATGAATCTATTCTTACATAACAGGCTGTTTATACATTATGTAGAACCTGACAATTTAGAGATCAATAAAAAACATTGGTCTTCGTAGAGCTCTTATACCATCTGCTACAAGCTACGCAGTTCTACGCAATGCTACGCAGTGCTACGTAATGCTACGTAATGCTACGTAATGCTACGCAAGGCTACGCAATGCACAAAAACAATTAAAAACATGTTATCGTCATATTTTTAAACTTTAAATTCTAATATCGATAAGTGCAATCGACACATGTCGCGTCTAAGGAGCACCCTCTGTCTTGAGACAAGATTCAGCACGCGACTCGGCTTGCCCGCGCCATGTGCCATAACGGATTTATTGGAGGCCCGCGCGTGCCGAGCGTCATCCGCCGTGTGTAGTGTGTACCGCCTTTATTTGTCCAATGTTTGAGACTGAAAATGGATGAATACTTTCTCTACGCTTTGATTTTGCCGAGAAACCGGAAAATGAAGAGAGAAGGTAGTGTTGGTGGATTCTTTTGAATAATTGCAAGCAAAAATCGTAGATTTAATGTAAAAGCTCCTCAGAAACTTTTCAGGGTTAAGATATATCTTCAATTAGGTGTTTTATGATGATATAGTATAGCTTTAAAAAAATAATATTTAGTGCTAAGTCGTACTCGAAAACACTACTTGAGAAGAACGTTTAATGTTCACAAGAAAATAATTACAATGGAAAATATTTCGTGCAGATAATTTTCAGTTTTTCAGTAAAGTAATAATGAACAATCAAAATTACAGATATCTTATCCGTGTAGGTGCTTACTAGGTACATCGTGTAGTTTTAATAGACGATAGCGTCCGTGATATCAATTCGATGTTGATGACACCTTTGTGTCGTACCAGCAGCTTAACATACCTACGCCGTAATTCATCGTGATTGCTGAAATGCGGTTGACACTAGATACTAACACCCAAGGAAAGCTAAGAATATTTAAATTCTAAAAGAATCGTTTTCGTGGTTCTGAAAATGAATCCTCCTAAAGCAATCTTTGCGAAAATGCGCAGCCGCACAAGTGCGTGTTTAGATAATCCAAAACAACAGAAGGGAATCCCAAAATCAGTGTAAGGTTTTATTGCCTAAACATCCGTTACGAACGCTATCAATTTGCAAATCTTAGCAGTTGGAGGTCTACAGTTAGGAGGCGTCTGCGGCGGCGAGTCAGATGGCGGGCGCGCGACTGCTGAAACCGTAAAAGATTGCGCAGCGCGCGTCGTGCGGCGGCGGCGCGGGCGCGGTGCGCGGCGACACGCCCGCTCATTACAGCAGAAAACTGCGCCTCTCCGCTAATTGCGATCATTCTTACGCTCCCATAGTGAGTGCGCACATGTTCCCGCGCCGAGGCCGCGCCGTGCACTGCTGCTATGTTGCGGTTTGCGATTACTGCATGTGTAATTGTGTAATGAGTGCGCGAGCCCTCGGCAAAAACTTACGTTTCAGATACTCATATTTATAGCTTTTATTAAAAAAATATTAAATATACAGCAGTTAAGGTTTGCGGTAACCGACTGCTGGGCACGCTCGAGCCTGCGTGTGCGCGTAAGTAGAGCTTTACAATCGCGTCTGTAGTTTTCAAAAGAACACAGGCATTCACTTGACTTTTGATTATTGGAAGCTATCAGAGGCATACACAGGCATGCGTACGTGTATTCTTTGACAATTTAATAGCATATGCGCTTGCACCTGCCATTGCAAAAAGTAGGCGCACGCTTCAGGCAGTGAAGCGCGGAATTCGTCGCCGCGCCGTCCTCTAGCCTACGAGTATCTTATACGCTATTTATTGGTAATTGATTGGAAAGGTGCATTAAGACCCCGTGTTATGTTTTTATAACGTTTGACCATACTTGGATTTGTTGGGTCTTTAGATCAGCCCTGAACCTAAATACTTATGTATAACTTGTCTTGTTTTCACATTTCACGTACAGCGAAATTCTTGTTCAGCTATTTATATTATAATTATATGCCATTGATAGGGAAGGTTTTCCTTTTAAGTCACCCTTTGGCAACGGCAGCTTGGATTAGAATTTGATCAGTCTGAAAAAAGAACCTGTTGGGCGCTTTAAATTATTACTATTTCGTCACAATTTAGTTTTTTTTTTAAACCGTTGCCCCACACTAGGAATTTCACACACACAAAAAGCCAGACCCGGAACAACTATCTGTAGGCCATACAAATATTTGTTCCATGCGGGAATCAAACCCGCGACTCGTAATGTATGTGTAAGGGCCGGTTAATAACTACTTGAATGCTAAATTTGACAGGTTTTCAGGCTAAAGTTTTATAAATACACAAGTTCAAATTCCTAATTAAAAAACGGCTGTTGGTCCGGTCACATTAGCGTTTCACCTCTGAATGAGAGGTAATAAGCTGGAAACTCAAAAAAAAACCTTTTCATACTGTATCTTGTGACATATCAAATGAAAGGGCTTTCTGTGAGGATTTTAAATACATTTATTTCAAAATTTAAAATAAACAGTTTTGCAGTTATTCAAGAAATTAGACCAAAGGTGACCAATCCCTCGCCTTATCTCCGAAACCACTGAGCATAACATTTCGGAAAAACGCATGCATGTTCTTTATCTACAGATTACACGAAAATCTACAAGAAGTTTATAGTGTTAAAATGATATGTCACAAAAATGAAAAACTAGCCAAGTGCAAGTCGGACTCGAATCGCATGCGATGCTTATTTTACATACTTAGTCCATATTAGTGCAGAAGTAAGATACGAAGTAATGTATGTTCCATTTTTATTTTTTTATTTTTATACAAAACGGGGAAACTCTTGGCCCAAATCTCACCTGATGGAAAGTGATGATTAGGCCGAAGATGGAAGCGAGTTTCACCCGGAATCCTCTTGCACAGAAGAACTGGCTATCATACCTCTAACTGCCGGAATACAACAATGCTGTTAACATTGTTGTTATGGCGACAGACTTAGACATGATGGTGGTAGCTTGCCAGGCGGACTTAGACCAAGTCCTACCACGAACCAAACCGAGAAAAAAAATTGCCCCCACTGGGAATCGAACCCGGGACCTCTGGGTCTAAATTAGGTGGTATAACCACTAGACCACGGAGGCGGTTAATGTCACCTGTTTAGCACCACCCGGGGACCACGTGTAGGGATTCGCTGAAGGGTATTCTCCTACGGACGCGGGTGACTCGGCCCCCAAAATTCCATGACCACTGTTATCAGTACAAACCACTTCCCAGAACTAAAATTATTCACCTCTTTTTCGATGTAGTGGTGCAGTAGTTGGCTACGCGTCTACTTAGCGTGGAGCCCTGGGTGAGATCTTCGGGTCGGAAAAGTTGTAGTAAGTTTTTTACAAAGGAATCATCTTGAATAGCCACTCATGATTTTATTGGTAAAGGTAAAAAAAAAGTTCGATCTGCGTTGTTTAAACTTTTGTGATTCGGTAAATATGGACCTGACCTTTGGGGGAATAAAGTTGTCAGGATATGTTAATTTAGATAGGTACCTTCAGACTACACTTAAACCAATCCAAAACTGTGCTTTATCTTCGTCTTTAACTAATTAGTACTTTAGCTGACCTACGCCAAGTGGTTGCAACCGATAGAAATTCGTAGCATTCACCTGTGATAAGAAATACGGTGAAAACTCTCGTTGTCAAACATCCAGCTTCATCGATGAATTTAATACATACGACTTGTGGTTCTTCCCAAAAGCCATAACTTAGCTAAAAGAAAAACCATTTTCAAGATTGAAAGGGCTACGAAAAAACAGCTGAAAACTCTTTCGGAAATAGATTGGCAGAAATGTCTCTACTCATAGAATCAACTTTGGAATTAGTGTCTGAAGGAGTTAAATTACAATTTTGGGATAAAAAAAATATCCTATGTTTCTACCCCTGTGCCAAGGTTCATCCAAATCCGTTCAGGTATTAAGACGTGAAATTTTTTGGCCCAGTTACTCGTCAAGTAAAGTAAAGCTCGCCATGTTTAATGTTTCTACTCATGTTCTGTGATGCTTTTGTTTTAACTGAGCCTTTTAAAAATGATGAAAAACCACGAAAAAACAAACTGTTTTTTAAATCATTTGCAAAAAGGGAATATTAAATGACTAAATTAAATGAGTTCGGGTTTTATTTCTGTGGGCAGTGATGAGTCTGGTTTGGGCGGCTCGCGATACACGCAAACACTCAGTGAAGATGTCTGGGCGAGTTAACGCGTGCCCCGCGGCGGCGGCTGCGGTCGCCGCTCATGTCCGCTTAATGAGTGTTTTAACTACTGTTGGTAAATCATGCTTTTACGTCCTTCGGGCTCAGATATACGACGCCGCGACTCAGCTGCGCATCATGATTCAGCGAATAATATCGACAACGGAAAGGTTGTACGCGGAGATCAATAAAACTTATAAGATGTCCCAAATATAACCTATATTTTATTAGAAACGTCATCAACGCGAAATAAAATGGCATGTGTAAAGCTATATTTTTGTTTAACGGCCTAATATATTATCCATACACACGACAATCGAAATGAACTTCGCAATGTGGTATTGCGAGCGACAACTCGAAATTCGGATACAAAAAATTGGGTTAGCGCAATTAACCGCCAAAGGTGCCGCGATTTTGCTGGCGGATAATGAATGGGCAATCACGCGCCTTGATAAGTGCGCGGGGTGAGCAGCTAGCGGTACCGGGGGCCGGGCGCGGGGCCCGGGGCCCGCGGGCTGGGCACCGGGCAGGTGGCGCGAAGGCCGCTCGGGACCGGGAGCGCGTCGCCTCCAGTTAATTGATTCCAATCTGAGAAGCGGCCCACGATAATTCACTCCGTAAGTAAGTGTGCATCCACTCTCGCTCTTTGGTAATTATAAAACGGTCGACAGGTAACGGCATTCGTATTTCTATTGTTTTTGTATTTATTATTGTTTGCAGGTTGCGTTTATCTTAATAATTGACATTCGCCGAATTATATCAAGTGTATTAAAGGTGGATAAGTTCTTCTTGTTTGAAAATTTCGACGTCAATATAATAATATTATGTATATACTTTTGATAAGTAACTTTTTTCAACACGCGTTTTATTTTGATTTGTAGACACATCTAAAAATCAGTGTAGGTAGGTAGAAAATTCCTAAGCCATGAAAGATGTGTAACAGAGAAACACGCTTGAAAAGCTATCCTAATAAATTTGAGTGACCAAACATGAAACATGACAAATTTTGAACACAAATATCAATTATACACATATCCAAGATATGGATCGAGATTAAATTTGTTCTGTATAAACTGATTATTTTGCGAGTGCATGCCTGATGCCAGGCTATAGATAACAAACCATTGATTTTCATTAAGTACAGTCTAGAAGACGGTGGCGTAGTAAAAAACGAGCTTTTGGTCCGAGCAGGCCGCCGCTGGCCGCCCGCCATGCGCCAGCGCAGGCCTGAACCGATTTAATTGCCGTCATTAATCCGTGGACAAGACCGTTTCCTTTGCACAGTGGCTATTTCGAGTACGCATCGCCATTTTCTGTCTGATATTGAAAATGACTTAATGTTAATATTTGAAGACCGTGAGCAATATTTGGATGACAAGTACTGAGTTGCACATTTAATTCACTTGTATTTTTATGAATCTGTTGTAATTGAATTATAAATGATTTACAACTGTTTTTTGTGCTAGAGCGGTGTTAACCTATAATTAATAGTTGAGCCCGCAATTGTATCCTACTAAGTATAAATAATAAGCTACGAATGTACTGGTGTAAGCCGTTTTTGGTTATCCTGAATAAAAAAAACCGGCCAAGTGCGAGTTGGACTCGCGCACCGAGGGTTCCGTACAAACCTGTAGCTGTATATATTATAAGCAAAAGTTGCGGTTTACGATTTATGACGTATTAAAAAAAAAACAACTTACTAGATCTCGTTCAAACCAATTTTCGATGGAAGTTGACATGGTAATGTACATCTCTCATCATCTCATTCTCTTATTTTAGAAGTTACACGGGGGGTTCACACATTTTACCACGTTGGAAGTGTCTCTCGCGCAAACTGTTCAATTTAGAAAAAAATTATATAAGAAACCTCAATATCATTTTAGAGACGTACACACACGTATGGGTTTGATGAAAAAAAAAAAATTGTTTCAGTTCTAAGTATGGGGTAGGTACCCCCAAAATTTATTGTTTTTTTTTCTATTTTTGTGTGAAAATCTTAATGCGGTTCACAGAATAAATCTACTTACCAAGTTTCAACAGCATAGTTCTTATAGTTTCAGAAAAAAGTAGCTGTGACATATGGACGGAAAGACAGACAGACAGACATGACGAATCGATAAGGGTTCCGTTTTTTGCCATTTGACTACGGAACCCTAAAAAAACGACTGATTTAAATTTTAACAACTTTTGATACTTGTCAAGTCATAGAGTACTTTGACTAGCCATTACAGAACAATGGAAAGAATCTATTTGGTGAGTAATCAGATAATTTACGGTTTTAAGCTTTAATTACATACATTTTATCTATCTGTTTAAAGTGCTTACATAAACTGTTAAATAAATAAAAAAAATATTTAAAAAAAATAAAAAGCATGCCTGCCATGTCTAAAAGTGAACTAAAAAATTAAAAAGTAGCAAACGCACAAGCCGAAAAGTGTCGTATTTCGACGTTTCCAAGGACGGTTACGCGACACGACGCAGCGGAACACGACGCCGACAACATAACGTGTACCTTTAGCTATTTTATCAATATGTATTAGTTTATTATTGTTTTTTGTATACTTTAATTTTGTGTATTTATCTAGGTATGGGTCACAGTTGCCTGATAATAAAATGATTATGATATGATATGATAAGAAGACCAATTTTCATGAAAATTAAAAAACAATCCCATTTAATTCATGAACCATCCTCCCCTTTTGTATATTTTTTAAATTTCCTCCTATGTTACCCGAGATAACGCATACGTTTGTAACGATACCACATGTACATTGAAATCGGTTAAGCCGTTTAGAAGTTATAGTGGAATAAAGAAACTCACAAACATACATACACGAACCCTGAAAACATAACACTCCTTTTTTTGGGCAGTCGTGTAATAAACTTATTAACGATATAAAAACGTACCTACAGGACACACAGACGAAGATAAGAAATATCTGCAATGTTTTCAGGTTGGTTTATAAAAGCTCTTTCTGACTGAAATACTGTGGAACTGTCGAAAGACTAGATCATATCAATATTGTCTCTTTGTCGTCTTATATCGATAAAGATTTGAATTCGTTTAAATATTGCCGTTTAATTACTACGAATTTCAGTGTGTTCGATGCCAGTTGACAGAAGATAGGCCCAACCCTGTAGATTTAAAATGCTTTCGAGGTTTACACGCATGACAGTTTTAAATTATGCTGTTTACTCATGAAAAACGACAACAGCAATGATTAATCACTCTTCAATGATCATGTTGGCAGGTTACAAAACATACGAAGTATTTTAGTCGTTATTGATAAAAACAACCGAGTATAATAAGACACTTTGTTAACTAGTGTGATTAAAAAAAACACAAAAAAATGCTTATCAAAGGGCGAGTGTATTGTAAAGTAGCTGTTTCCATATATGTCGGTAGTACTCGGCAGGCAGCGGGTAGCGGCCATCGGCGAACGGTGCGTGCGACTTGCGCGGAGAGCGCACGCGCCTAGTAATTACGCGCAAAAGGTCGCGCGCGCACATTGCGCTCGCGCCGTCTGCGCCTGCGCACGTCCATTCCACCACCATTACACCGCGCAGCCCCGCCATCGCCTCGGGCTCATCTTCACTTTCAAGCAACATTAAAAGCGCTATGTACTGACGTCATTAGATCCTGTAACATGAACCTTTGTCATTAAATCCTACGCCGTCTCTACTGGCTAATGTCTTGCTCAAAGTATATGCTAATTGTAACCTCTCACGATTGCATATTTCGGCTAACTTTATTACTATTTGTGTGTACTTTTAACTAGCACTTCGCCAGCGACTTCGTCTGAGCAACTTTAATACAAACAATTTCCCCCCTTTCATCCCTTGAAGGTTGTATTTCCAGATCCCTTCATAGTACCTACTCATTTAAATCATAAAACGAAGTCCTGTGCAAAATGCATGTTCCCAGTCCCAGAAGTTTCGGTTGTGCGTTAATGTTTCAGTGAGTCAGTTTCCCTTTTTATATCTAGTTAACGGTAGAGTTTAGAAGATTATTTCGAAATTTTTTAGTGTTACTATAATGCTGCGCTATCTACTAGATTTAAGTTATCCACGAAAAGAACTAAGTAGAGATGCAACTGCCGATCGTGAAACACATAAAATTGATAGTCTTGTGCTCCGTCTAGTGTTTTTTGGAGGAGGTTTCGATCAAGAGAGTTATACAACACATAACAGTCGATATTATTAGCCTACTAGCTTCTGCCAGCGGCTTCGCCCGCGTGATCCCTAGGGAACATGTTCTCGGGATTAAAAGTAGCTTATGTGCTATTCCAGACTATAATCTATCTTTGTTCTAAATTGCATTAAGATCCGTTAAGCCGTTCTGGCGTGATTGAGTAACAAACAACCAAACTTTCACATTTTCATTTTTTTTTTCTTTTTTTTCTATTGATTGTAGCGTGATGAAAAGTATACTATAACCTGCTCAGGAGTATGAATAATAATTGTACCAAGTTTCGTTAAAATCCGTCGAGTATTTTTTGTTTCTATAACGGTTATACAGACAGACAGACAGACAGACAGACAAAAATTGTACTGATTGCATTTTTGGCATCAGTATCGATCCCTAATCACCCCCTGATAGTTATTTTGGAAATATATTTCATGTACAGAATTGACCTCTCTACAGATTTATTATAAGTATAGATAGATTTGTAAGTCTATACTCATGTATTGTGACTTATTTTGATTAATAATCTCTAGCACATAAAGTGATTCCCCATTCACTAACTTTGCATACGCGAAATTTATGTAAACTACCCATCACATTATAGCTTATGGACGAGTCGCAATACCTGCAAGTAATTTGAAAAATGCAAGCCTTTGACGGCAATTACCTGTATTAATTAGGTATCAAACCATGGCTGCTAAGTACAGGGGATTCACTGATTCAGTAACCGTATCAAAGCTGCATCATTCCATACGAACGTATGTTCTGTGCCACCAGTGACCGCTTAATCTTCTCGACAGAAATTATGCTGTACGCTTAACATCAAAAGTTTTCAACATCAAAACTTTAGTATTAATAATGTCTAGGATTTAGAGTATTGCGAGTACTTATCATATGATATTTCGACAATTATTTTGAAATTTGTTAAGAATACTTTCTTAGAAGAATCTCCTTATAATATAGAGTTTCTAAGGCCACTTCTACAGCGAGCAATTTGATGGTACCCAATTTATTAATTTATTATAATATAGATGAAGACACTAAACTTTTCAAGATTCAGTGAAGAAAATTCACCGTAAGTACATTTTGCATGGGCCTCATTTGTAGCCAAAACAATTTTGTAGATGACACTATCAACATAATATTGTAAATGCTTTTAACGATTCCATTTAAACGTACGTAAAGATATGTAAAAACGTAAGCTGAGTGGCAGTGTTAAGCTTTCATAATGCCATAGTAAATTGTATATAGGATGACTCTATTCGAAAACGCAGATATTTTCACGATTTTATGGGTACCTATAGGTATAGCACGGTACCCGCCATGGTTGCATTTAGTATTATGAGTCCTCCAATAAATTAACATAATATAGCAATAATTATTGTCGATCGACATATAAATTGCCCACCTAAATGTAGACGCGGGTACTACGTTCAGGGTTATTTATATGAGAGTTATGCATAATATTTTGTGATATTATTTAGTGACGAAGAAAGATTCTCTATCGAAACTATTCGTTGAATCGTTTTTTTATTCAACATAAGTTAGTTTAGTACTGGTTTGTAACTATCTCACTGTAGGACTGAACAGTCTTCTCATACAGATAAGGTATAAGTACATATTTTAGTTCCAGCACCCCAATTGTGTAACTCGTATAATAATTATTTTTTCACAATCGAAAGGAATTCCGGACCCATTGATTCACATGTTTAAATAATCATCTGTTCGAATGAAAATTGTTGAAGTGACAAAATTAATGAGTATGCGATCAGTTGGATTAATGTTTGTATTACGCACTTAGGCTGCAGCTTTCCTCACCACGAAACCAAAATCAATTCATTTGTTAAAATTTGGCTGAGTGACAGCACTTTTAGAACGACAGTTCCCCAAAACTTTTTTAGCTGCAAAGAAGAGTGGCGCAGCAAAAATCTCAGCAACGATTTCTTTAACTGAGTGACAAATCTACTAATTTTTAAGAAACGTTCGCATCCGCACGTCCGTCGCAATCAAAAATGTATGGGAATCCAGGCCTTTTTGACAGATCGTGACTGAGATGCGAATGCCATCGTTGCGAAGTGGTGCTCATTTCGTAAACAGATTAATTTAAATTAACAAAAAAACAACTAAAAAAATTAAAACTAAAGTTAAATTAGGTACTTATTTTGAATTTGTGATTGAAAAAAACGAGGTATTCCTCGTAGCGCTCCCGTTTTGAAACGCTCCCATCTAAGCGCTCCCGTTTAAAATATTAAAATTTATTTCCTCGAAGCGCTCCCATGATTAACTTTCTGATAGAGATGGGACTATACTAACTGAAATTATCGATAATAAGTAGAACACATTGTTATAATATACAACTAGCGGCCCGTCCCGGCTTCGCACGGGTTTGGTAATTAATTTTTTTTTTGTTTTATTGTAAATCCTTATAAATTTTATAATTAATTTTTGCCAAAAATAGCGATACTAACTTCTTAACTAAGAGTTAAAGATGCGGCGCGCGCGGTGTGTGAGTCCTGCACACACACATACAAACCGTAACCCCGCCTCCCCATTGTATCCTAGAGAGTCGCGTTTAACGAATTCACACGAACCCAGCCGAGCATTGCCCGAACTTGTTATAAAATAGTTTTAACCATTTTATCAATCGCATAGGTAGCATCACCGTTGAGCGCAATACGTTACTGGATCCTGGCTCAGAGCAGGTGATTTTAGTCAGTAGGTGGTTTTAGTCAGTAAGAGTCTGACACTCTCTGGCCCCGCCTAGGACAAGGAAAGTCATTTCTACCATTGACGTAAACGATAGACACCTCATTGCCTTATTTCTACGAAAAACTTCCGAAAAAAAACATTGAGGTGTGCGGGGAAGGGGGTAGTAATGGGAAACATAATGGAGAGAAATCATAAGCTTTCTAAACAATAAAAAAATATGAATAGGTACATATGTCGGTAGATTATATTCATCTATTTGGTGGACTAAAGGATTTACAATAAAACAAAAAAAAAAAAAATTGTTTTTTCAAGCGCTCTTTTTGGGAGCGCTTGGAGGAACAAAACGGGAGCGCTTAGATGGGAGCGTTTCAAAACGGGAGCGCTACGAGGAATACCTCAAAAAAACATGTTTCGGTGTTAGTAAAACTAACTACTAAACTATTGCAAATCGATAGCAGTGTTTTCATTCCAGTCCACCTCTTTGAATGTAAAACCAAATTTTCTTTTGTCAAGCGCTTATTCATTTGCACAGCATATTCATTGCTTTTCAGTCAACCATATTTTTCAGGAAATGTACAAAACGACTTACAATACGTTTAAAAAAGTCTTTTGTGGCACGTGATTTTACAGATTGTACAGTTGAATAAATATTTCAGTAATTGCCAGCAACAAATGGAGTGTATTTGAGAACCGTCTGGGAAGACTTGGTGTTTGCTCGTTTCTAGGTTAGTATTTCAATGCGAATAAAAAACTCAAGAGGACATGAGTTCATAACAAAACAGCGCACATTCTTTGTTTATCAGAAGCCGTCAACAATATAATAAAGATGTTTTCCGATAAATTGCCGGTGCGCCACGGTCATTCTGTCCGGTTAATTATTAAAGCCAATTGCAATTAAGTGTCGGCGGCGACGGCATGTGGTAGAGGCACAACAAAGCCTCAAAAGTAGGTACAGCCATGAATTTCATGTGTTATGATTGTGCGACAGGTCCGCACGTACGCGTTGACGCAACGGCAGCGTCGCGGCTCAGCGCGTCTACTAGTCGTAACATCTGCCGCCGCCTTTATGAGCCAACGGACGTCACCCTAACCTGCTTAGTAAACAAGTCCTTCTTAGTCCTATAAAATTAAATTCAATCTATAACGAATAAGCTAATTATCCTGATTTTCACTAGTCGTAAAAAATAAAAAAACAGTAACCATATTTCTATTATCTGCAGGCTAAATGGCACTGGCTAAGTGGCTAGGTAAATTAAGCCTCCCGTTTGCAGAGATTCTGTTTAACTATAAAAATATTAATATTTCAATGTCTTTAACATTCTTATTACAGTAATTAACAGATGAAAAGAGTTATTTAATTTCAATGTTACTTTGACGGCGAGCTCATATCAATGAAGATAAAAAATTTACGATTTCAATTACGTATATAGTCATAATCTGGAAGCACTCATAGCAAGCAATTAGGTATTTAATAATCACAATTTAATATCCACATCTGAACTGAATAAAATAACTTTATTGTGGATTATAAAAACCAAGTTTAAAACTCTATAGTTAATAGGCGTTTTATTGCTTACTTGTGGACATTAATTGATTTCATTCCGGAAAGGAACATGTATTTTTAGTTAAATATATTTCTAAATAATCATATAGGTACAGTTAATTGTAATTGTATGTTGGATTATTTAGAAAGTGAATAATTTTTTGTGCTTGTGGCGCGTAATAGCTGAGCAAGCTACGTGGTTATAAATAAAACTTTCGCGACGCGCAAGCGCGTTAAATCGAATCCGACGATGGCTGGAACTCGTCCTGGCGCACCTGCGACAATTTTTATAGTATAAATTTGCATTAATTCATTTAGTCCTGTTTTCAACGCGGCGTATAAATGGGTTAGCCGGTAAGTGGTGGGATCTAGCCGCTGCGCGCGGCGCGGGTGCGTCAGCCTGCCGGAGTGCCGGCCGAGCAGCCCAGAGCGCGTCGCGCGTCGGTCACGCCGCACGTCGCGTGTCCACGTTCACCTTTCAGAGTTAATCGACTATATTTTCTACTATATTTTCTTTTGTTGAGTTTGAAGCATCTATGACTCGAGCTAGAATGACTGCAGATAATATGAGATAATTTTCTTTGCACATTATACAGGAAATATTACAAGAAGGAAACCTTTAAAATCAAAATAATAGTAGAAGCTGATTTCAGCAGACCTGTGAGAAAAGAGTTATGAGCAGAGTCAATCTTATGACATGGAATTACATAATTTGTTTTACAACCTAACACTGAATTTACCGGTATTGCGCTAAAGGGACAAAAACTTTACTAAAGCTGGTTTCAGACTATGCTATAATATACATACAGAGATGCATAGAGTATACAGCTCATAGCACAACAATATCGCGCTCCATACATTGTCAATAATAATTTGTATAGTATAGTACAGTGTGAATGTGTCCATAACAATGTATGGTGCGCGATATTGCCTTGCTATGAGCTCTTTACTATATGCTATTATATTATAGCGTAGTCTGAAAGCAGCTTAACAGCAGGCAGAACTCGGAAAATCTATCTAAGCATAAAGCCTGTCTACTTAGGGAGATCACATCTGTAGTAATTACCTATCGACTGTCAGCCGTCATCTTCGATGTAGGACGACAAGCGCGCGTTTATTATGTAAATATGTTTCAGATTTTTACTTATTTTGCCTTCAGGCTATATTAAAATAGTCTTTGCGTTTTAGATGCTGCATGTTTTTTTTGTAATTATTTCTACAATCTATAGAAATTATAAGGTTTTCTTAATTATTGGTACATGCCGAGTGTGTGCAAGTATTTAAAAGGAATGCTTCATGCAAGTGTACTTGCAAGAAGTATTCCTTTGTTATAAAAGGAAGCCATTAATTTTCTAGCATTAATATCATTTAGTTTTCCTAGATTTTGTAGTTTGGGCTGTGTGTCTATCGGAGAATGAATTAAAAAGTAGTGTTTTATACAGAAACATGGGGTTTGCTTTGTCTCTCTCGTTGAAAAGAAAACAATAACTACAACTACTACCTATCAAATCTTTGAATAAACTTCCAAAGACCTATCACACTATAATGACTAATCTCCGGCATACCATACCCAACATAGGTAATTCCAGGGTCGATTACAGCAGCGGTTTATGGTGTACCGCATTTATCAGAAAACATTTACGGCCGATATGATGGCATCCGTTCACTTTCCATTTCATTTGGAGGAGCACTAAACAGGTTCTCTTCACACCCAATTTACTCAGTGGTTTAATAAACTACACACGTGTTTCTTACATGGGAAAACACTTAACACTGTCACTTATGTAACGAATGTTAGTACGTAGCATATAATGGAACCTAATGACAATATAACATTAGACGTTACAAGGATCCGGGCTAACCGCCGTGCGTCGTCAGTGGGACGTTAGCTTTGTTTATTTATTCATTTCGTGTTCACTCCATATTTTCCCACGGCTCAAAACTTAGTGACGACATTTCAGGTTTTACAGCTTCATTAAACCAGAACTTAACACAACTTAGGACGAATTGGTTGAGTTTTTTTTATAGATTCCCTGCAGACACTCATTTTACTCGTGAAACTTAGGTAAATAATATAATTAATTCTAAACATAATACAGTGATTTACGATTGCAATTCGGTAAATAATATAATTAATTCTAAACATAATACAGTGATTTACGATTGCAATTCAAATTTAGTCTATGTTAATTTCAAACATTTCTATTGAAAAATACTTAGTCTATACTAATACTAATATTATAAAGAGGTAAAATTTGTTTGTAAGTTTGTATGTAGGGGGTAATCTCAGGAACTACTGGTTCGATTTGAAAAATTATTTCAGTGTTAGATAGCCCATTTATCGAGGAATGCTATAGGCTATATATCATCACGCTAAGACAAATAGGAGAGAAGCAATAATGGAAAATGTGGCGCAAACGAAGTTGCGCGGGTCAGCTAGTAATAAATAAAAATGGACGATTTATAGCTGATAGGGTCGCGGCCTAAGGGATGTTTCCATGTGAATTTTACTTTAATATTTGTTTGTTAATCATTTTAAAGTTTTTTTTTCGTAGAGCGTATCAAATACAAAACCTAAATATACTGTGTCTGAATATATACGTGCGTATGTACATTTTTTACACAGGGTGATTGTCAGTGCATTGGTTATACGGAAACAATTTTAGTTTTGGTCCGACAAAATCTAAAATTGCAATAAAAATAGCTTTTAAGTCCTGTTATTCCTACACATTGTCGAGCAGTGTATACAAAAAAAAATACACAAAGTTAATTCAATAGAATAAATTGTATATAAAATTATATTTATGAGGACGTGACCTAACAGATTGTCAATTATAATATTTAAAAAGGTCAACCTGTAGGTGAGTGTGTCCTTACATGCGCGCAGTACAAAAGACATCAACGATCTAATCGTAATGTGTGCATACGCAGTTTTTATGACTCAGCGCATTTTCTTGTTTTTTTTTTATTACGATTCTTTATTATGACATATTAGTGGACTAGTGTGATTATGGAATAATAATAGCTTATTGAATTAAATAAAGTTAAAACTTCCGTTCTGTTCGGGATTCCCTTTAATTCTTGCTATTGACAGTTTTTAATAACTTTTTATGAGTCAAACAGTTTTAAAAACTTTCTCCTTATAGAGTCATGTGTAAAACAAAACCGCGACAGTTTTTATGAGATGCCTTATGATGGTCTAAAAAGTACAAGAAGTTTTTCGTCATTCAAAAAAGTCGTGGCGTGGGGTTGTTCTCCGTTTACGGCTAAAGTAACTTTGTTGCTGGATCAGACATGCTTGCCAGTTTAAAAATTTATTCAGTACGTTTTTATTTACTAGCAAACACCTTTAGTGTTTCAGTAGTCAAGTAATCAATATAATATATGGAAAGCTGTATGTTTAATTTATAAACTGCTTTGTCGTTCGCTGTAAAGATGTATAGTTATTATTATTTGCAGGTCAGACTTTATCGCCTATATTTATAGGAAAACGTAATAATTTAATAACATTAAAATTAACAGTACACGATAAAGCCTTGTGTTTATGAACGCGAGTTCAATCATAACAAGAGCCGTCGCACGCGCAGCTCTGAAGAATAACAATCGTATAAGTAAATCAGAAACTTATCACATGATCTTCGGGTTAACGATTGCCATGTTTACTAAATATAGTATTTTATTAATTTTAGACGTTAGTATATTACTAGCTGTCCCGCGTAACTTCGTCTGCGTCACATTTTCCGCTCCTAAATAATATTGCAACAAAAAATTGAGATTTAAACTATCCTATCTCTCAAGTTGGATCGGTTAAGTGGTTTAGGAGTCCATTGAGGACAAACATTGTGACACGAGATTTATATATATTAAGATTATGCTCGCCATTATATTTATGTTTTCTTTTAACCTATAAGTAGATAAAGTAGAAATAAATAGTCATATTAAATACACGATAAAATCAATGATACTGATGAAATTGTGCAGTTCCAGTGAGGAGGTTTCCTTGGTTCGTATTATAATGTGTCTGCAAGGTTCGGTGGTCGTCCCTCTGATCGCTGCGAACTCAGCACCATATGGCTGCCATGCGCCTGCGCTCGTCCCCGCTCCAAATTGCAGGTTATACAATTGGTCTCGTTTGAGGGGTCCTAACGTCGGGACTTCGGGACGAGCCTGGTGTTAGTGTAATTGTTTGCACTTAAAACTACGAGTTTATGTACCGTTACGAATATACACACGTCGGCACGCGACCACACAGATATGTTTAAATTGATTGTCGGAGTTTGATTTGGAGGAGTGAAGTTCTGGGGTTGACTAATTTTAAAGTCTGTAGTAAATCTATGCATGCATCTGATACAAATACTAGTGATGAGCTGCTTTTAATAAAATCTGTCGATAAATAAAGTCTTATGTATAGACGCCTTCTACGCTGTCTGCTTTGGTTTGATAAGTTGCTATGATGGGAAAATCTACGATTTTATATAAATCTGCAGTTTCAAGTCGGTTGTTTATTTCACAAAATGAGATCAAATATCTAGTCAATGTTGGTATAGATTCATTTTTGACAGTAGTAACCTTATCGATAGACCGGTAGGTACCACTTGGGTACCTACCTACCTGTCTATCGATTTAATATAATTCAATTATCTTTCGAATTTTATTTTAAAAATGATTACCTTAGTCACTAGTCGTTTAGCATGTTCTATTACTCATTCTAAAAATCTACTCAGCACCCTTACATCTCCGCTGAAAACCATAACGAATCACCTACGAAATTAATTCGGGAACGTGTCGACATTTTAATTGTTACACATTGTTTTAGATGGAGGCAATATGTCGGAGGCGGTAGGCCGTTATCTGATGAAATATGTCCGTTATGATTGGCAAACAAACAGTATGGCGCCGCCATATGTCGCGGCACGTGCGCCCGCGCATCCAACGCGCTGCTCACTCACCGGTGAAACTGCGCTCCATAGTGGGTAGAATGGGCAGACAGAGCCTTGTAAGAGCTGTTATTTCTTTTAATACCAATGCTATTACTTTTCAGCTCAGACGAATACTGATAAAAAATTCCACTCATCGGTGTAACTGTATCGCACAGTTTGTTACAAAAATAGATGGTGCAGTTTAAAGAAGCATTTTAGTTTCTATGTGTTCAATTGTCAGTGCAGGGAAACCCTTTCAGAAAATAATTCCACGAAATACCAGTCAGGACATTGATAGTTTCCTTGATCGAGAGATTCTCTAGCCGTAAACTTGTGACCCTGCAGCCTGCACCCAAATTGTTTCAGTGGATTTTACTGATTGTAAGATTGTTGTCTGTTGGTATGTAGGTAATCTTTTTAGCCATCGTACAAAACAATATAATGGTTCGATTAAAAAATTAAACTTTTTTTGTTTAGAAATCGTAATTGTGTAAGAATATCGGCTAATTTTATTAAGTAGTTTGTACTAAATGAAGTTACATTGCTATCAAAAAGCTCACTTTAAAGCTTTCGTTGTCGAGTTGTAGTAGATTGTAAGCTCTATAGTCAGAGAAGCCAGTGCGCCCGCGCCGCCCATCCGTCAGTATAATCGCTAGTTAATCATTTTTCGGTTGATGGGGTTCATTGTGCTTCACCCTACACGGATTATAACTCATAGCCAATTTTAAGCGTGCAAAATTTTCAAATTACTTTTTTTTCTGGAAATATTTATCATGGAGATGTGCGGTGTCAACGATGTCTGCAAACAATAACAATGTGTGGACGTCACTGCCGCGTCGCCGCATCGCCCGTATGGCTCGACCGCGCCGCGACCCTAGCGCTGACATTGAACTCTACAGCTTGAAGCTTGAGTGGCGGTGGGGAAAATAGCACCACTTTCGTTTATACAATATACACTACAATATACAATATTTAACTCGTCTATCTCTGATATTAGGGTGTAACTTTACTAAACGCAAGTTACAGACCATCACAATTTTACGAACGATACGGACTAAGATTCCAATTCTGTATTAATAAATGCCCAGGTTGGATCACCCCATCATCGTTATATTTCTGAAAAAGCTGTGTGGCCCTCTCTTTCAGAATTTCATATGCGTACCTACAATGTCCAATAATTAAACGCCTTTCGAAATATCAATACGAGCGCTATCTGCTTGCAATAAAGTTTGCAAATAAATGATAATTGGGTATCTTTCTAATAACTAAATAAGATAATGCCACTCGTGCCAGCTTCTTAGATAATAAACGTAGCGAAAGCTGATAGCGAGTAAGTAACTACGATTACTTGATACGGCTCTTTTTTATGGAATATTGTTTCATGGACAATGAAACTTACTAAGGTACTTCTGGGATAAAGTACTAAGTGAGAGCTACATCATGACATTGGGTACCTATTGTTTCTAAACTAGACAGGTACGTCTAAATCTTCTAAGGAAAATGACAAAACAATAGTCCCTGGTCAAGGTGTTTTTGAAGACATTCGAAAAATCATGAATTGTTATAGAAAATAATTGAAAACCAAAAAGTGAGAGAAATGTGAACAAAAGTTATCAAATGTTAAGTTTTGGTGTAGCCTTCGTAATAGGCTGCGTCGCAGTCATAGTCGGTAGTAGGTATGTTAGTAGGTAAAAAATCAATAAGATTTAATTAGAAGATTTTAATATTCGCAGAACTATTTAATGCAGAATGGTTTGAGCACTGAACACACCTTCAGTTTTCAATTAGTACTTTCTTACAATGTGTAAGGCTAACAGCGGTCCTGATGATATCCGAAATTACATAACAATACCCAGTTATAAAATAATTTATGTAAAAATACATATATGTAAATGTAAGCCATGTCTCCCCCAGTGGAAGTGAGGAGCGCGCCGGTACCCGCATGCGCCGCGTGGCGTAGTGCGGTGATTTGCATGCTCCTCCACCGAACCGATCACTACCACGATAACTTTAACAGCTTCGACGGTTATAAATAAAACACATGACGCACTGACTAATCACACATGGAATCAAACTCGCGTAGGAATACGTGGGCACTCAGCTAATCAAAGGTTACCTGTTGGGGACACATCGACATATACAGTCCCTACGTACACGAACCAAATGTAACACAAGTGTTACGATAGGTAGTAAAATTTACAGAAAATTATAAACATTTAAATTAAAAACCAATTTAAGAAACTAATTAATTGATTAGGTAACGTTAAACGTACCTACCCTTAAAATATGTTATAGATACTCGATTAATAGGTCGAGTCCACTCACAAAAACACTTAGGTAAGGAAAGTTATGTTGATGCGATATTAGTTCCCACCGGAAATTAATTAGCCCCAAACTGCTGATGCCCAATAAACAATGATAAGATTGCAAATGTGTTTATTCACACAATTAATACACCCTACAAAATAACAACATTTCAATATCTCCCTATATTTTCAATTAAGATAAAGAAGTGGTCCAATAAACGGGAACATTTTGAATAGCATTTCGCAACGGAGGAAACAATATATTTTAGGTTTACGCGATTAACGTGTCGAATTCTTCGCTAGCGATAAAGATAATAAAACAAATAAATTATTGTTGCGAGCTGTGTCTATTATTAGAGGATGATATTAATTGCGCGTACGCACCTGGGCGTGCAGGTGACTGTTTCAATTTGGGGTCAGCCATGGTTTTGACACCGAGCAACAATTTAAAGAATTGTGGGAATTGACACCGCACAGAGATAGGTAGATAATGTTTGCCATAAGTGTTTAAGTATTTAGTGCTTTTGTTTTTCAAAATTTTGTAATCGAACTAAGTAGGTAGGTATACACGAACCGTTTTACACAAAAAATCTAAATTATAGTTTGAAAAATGGAGCATGGAGCCCTATGTTTTACTGGACTTTCGAAAAGGATAATTAGGTATGCATCTTACATAATATCCGTTTCTGCAGCCTATTGGAAAATGCTTCTTAACATTATATGAAATTGAGTACTTACAATTAAAAAAGTCGTAGGTAGGTATACTATAGCTCTTAAATAATACTTACATATTTTGGTAGTATTCAAATGTCGAAGAAAATTAAGTGAAATGATTTGTGATGACGGGACCTCAGCTGAATTCTGCAACAGAAGTAGGTAGGTACACGGCATAATGTAGATTAGTATTTTCTATAACCTAAGAGAATGGTCATCCAACTATGGGAAGATACCCGAATGTTCAATATCCTTAAGAAATTTACAGTTGGATATCCGTTTTCTAGACGATAATTTGCTACTTATTCGGCTTTTATCAATTATGAATTCGTTTGAGTTGATGAATAAAATAAACTTGAACGGACAAACAATTTTTAATACTGGCTTAAGGATTTTATAGCGCCCTTTAGCAAAATCAGACTCAAAAATTAAGGTTTTTGTTCAGTTCACAATAACCATAAGTTAAACCAGTAAAAAGAGCTTGCCAAAAAGAACCTTCGGTAGTGACTTGACTTTGTAAGTAATTGTCAGTAGGTATGTTCGGAGTTAATGACTTCGTTAGGTGACTAATTTTGAGCACCGACGTTAAGGATTTTTAACGTCCTTACAGCTATAATCACCTAACAAAGTCTACTAGGTAATACCTACTAATATTTTTATTTCTTTATTTAAAAATTTATGTACACACACACAAATAGATATAAAAAAAGAAACAGAAAAATAGGTACAAAGAAGATGCTTATTTCTGAAGAAAGAAAGTGAATTAGGACTAGAAAACCATTTTTTCTCTTTGTTTTTCCTCTAGATTCACTGCGCGATCAAAGAATGAACTATAATTTCACAACGGTAAAGTTTTAAGTTTTTTTTTTCTATTCTATCCAGTTAAAAGTTAAATTACGAACTTTTTGGAAAAAATGCTTTGTCTGAAGAGCTGTTCCTCAACACTTATTACATCTACAGAGTAACCGTTAGGTACACTCAAATTATATTACTATAATTTGAGTGTACCTAACGGTTACCTATGGCTTCACTATAATTTGCACCTTCACCAAATTACAGGATAACCTGATTGACTTTCTCCGTGTAACGCACCGTTCATTTTTATCACAATTATCACAATTAGAGTGCATAATCGACAGTTAGTGTACACAACAGTATTAGCATTTGGGGCCGAACTAGGCAAAAACCTGTATTCCAGCCCTCAACGCCGATCCCCTTGAGTTACAAATAGGATTTTAAATTATCTAGGTATTTCAATGCTCACTTATGCTCACACACAATGTTCGCTTAAATCTTAAACATTACCGAAAATTAACAAGTTATCTGAGCACCAACAGTTAGCACAGGTCTTTCGAGGTTGAAAAATAATGAGTGTACACTACTGCCATCTATCCTAAAACCCACCCAAAAAATAAGGACAATGCAATTTACTGCAATCTAACGCGTTTAATCTGTCTACGGTGACTGGGCTACCTATCTAGTTAGGTGGTATAATATCATATACCTACCTTAGTTGGTAGGTAGGTGCTTCAGAAATCCTACTTCTTAATTAATAGCTAAATAATGTCTTGTTAACATATTTTAAAAGGTATTACATACCTAAAGATAAGTACTTAGGTACCTATAGTATTATTTAGGTACCTATACTGATGTTATTTTATGTCGAGAGCTCCTCATAATGCACCTGGACTTTTGGGAATAAGACAAGCAGTGCGATTCTATAAAGTCGAAGAGCTTGGGTGTAGTGATCACGAAGTGAGCTGTCAATCCATGAACATAATCAAGATTGAAGGACGGGTCATCATCATCATTTCAGCCGAAAGAAGTCCACTGCGGGACATAGGCCTCCCCCAAGCTTCGCCACAACGAACAGTCCTGTGCGTCTCGCATCCATCGGCTACCGTATTAAAGCAGCGGTGGTCGCTTTTCAAGGACTTGAAGGGCCGTCTCTTGAGTGAGCTGCCGGTATGTGCATCCATCGTCTAAAGACTGTAGAATCATCTCCCGCCTCTCCTTCATGAGCTTGAGAGTAGGATCACAGCCTCTTATTCTTATCTGTACGGCGAGTCTTGAAGAACTTGGACAGTTTCCACGAACCCATCGTTGTATTCGTCCACGGAGCTCCCTAGGCACTCGAAACGATTCTGAAGTTCGAGCTGAAAGCTCTCGGAGTTTTCTATCCGAATTTGTGATGGCCGGAGCGTAGACCTCATTAGTCGAGACCCTTCCAGCTTAAGAGTCCTATTACGAATCGTGAATGCTCGTTTGCAATAAACGAAGTTACGTTGGTCTGCGTTGGGAGTACATCTATAGTCAGCGAAACAATTTTGATACTTACTAGTCTGAATAGGATTATAGTTTATTTGGGCGCTCGCGCGAGACTGAGGAGCCCGCGCGCTGAATTGACGCAGAATATAGAGTACTTTAATTTTATTTATTGTAATTTTGTTTTATTATATTGACAAACGTTGATTGACAACATTGTAGATTGAAATTTTATATCATGTTAATTTATTTGATAAAATTGTTTTTATTTGGAATATAATGGACGCTGAATCAAGACATTTCTGGCTTAAATTTGGCTTTCTTTACGTTTTTTTCCCTGAAAACTCAAGGAATTTAAAGAAATTCTAGAACTCCAATAAACAAGTAAAACATTCAACTTACCTTTTAGTAAATTCAGCTTTTAAAAGAATTGATTGTAACAATGTGAATTTGACCGTCAAAGTTCCATCGCCGACATTTTTTCTTGCAAACTGAGTTCGTAAAATATTTATAGCTGCCAGCGGCTTCGCCCGCGTGATCCCTAGGGAACATGTTCCCGGGATTAAAAGTAGCTTATGTGCTATTCCAGACTATAATCTATCTTTGTTCTAAATTTCATTAAGATCCGTTAAGCCGTTCTGGCGTGATTGAGTAACAAACAACCAAACTTTCACATTTTCATTTTTTTTTTTGTAATTTTTTCTATTGATTGTAGCGTGATGAAAAGTATACTATAACCAGCTCAGGAGTATGAAAAATAATTATACCAAGTTTCGTTAAAATCCGTCGAGTAGTTTTTGTTTCTATAACGGTTATACAGACAGACAGACAGACAGACAGACAGACAGACAGACAGACAAAAATTTTTCTGATTGCATTTTTGGCAACAGTATCGATCCCTAATCACCCCCTGATAGTTATTTTGGAAATATATTTCATGTACAGAATTGACCTCTCTACAGATTTATTATAAGTATAGATAGATAGATAGATAGAAGAAGATAGATAGATAGATAGATTACACGAAAAGAAAAATGAAAATAAGTAACTCTAACTTACAAGAAAGAGACTGGCACTATCGTTATTCAGGATCAAATAATTTTTGACGACACGGTTGGCGCAGTGGTTGAGCGACCGACTGCTGCGCTGCGTGTCGCGGGTTCGATTCCCGCACGGAACAAATATTTGTAAGACCTACATGTATTTGTTCTGAGTCTGGGTGTTTTTCTATCTATAATATGTATGTATTTACAAAAAAAAATGTATATAAGTAGTTTATCAGCCATATCGTTACCATAACACAAGCATTAGGTTGCTTAGCTTGGGACTATATGGCGTTGTGTGAAATGTCCAAGGATATTATTATTATTATTATTTTCGGATGTTTTCTTTTTCTCAGCTCTTGGCTGGTTTCGTCTACATTTACGGGCCAAGGCCAAGTAAATGCAGTGTGTAATGTGTACCTATGATGAGAGAGTGTTTTCATCTTCCAACTGCATGAATTTTCGAACTATTCTACATGTATTTAATATGGTGGCTTTCTGTAGGTTTATATAAACGGATTCTTCTAAATCTAATAATTTTAGGCTACGGAGAAGGTGATGCGGGATTACGCCTGTCGTGGAGAGAACTATCGGAATAACGTAAACTTTTTCCTGTCTCCATATTCTTGTGACTTCGTCTTTCAGCTCAGCGTATTTGCTAATTTTTTCGGCTATTGTTTTTTGAAGGTTGTGGGTATTAGGAACTGCGATGTCTACGAGGTAAGTAATTTTTTTTATTTTATCCTGAAGCGTTATGTCTGGCCTGTTATAGTGGATGGTCTTATCTGTAAGTATGGCACGATCGTAATATAGTTTGTATGTGTCAGTTTCTAGAATCGTTTCAGGTTTATAATTGTAGTATGGAGTGCTAGAGTTTTGGATGAGACTGTGTTTGAGTGCTAGTTTTTGATGTATGATGTTAGCAACTTGGTTATGTCTGTGAGTGTAGTCTGTCTGTGTGAGGGTTGAGCATGCTCCGGTTATATGTTGAATGGTTTCGGATTGAATATGACACCTGCGGCATTTATCATTTGTGAGGGTAGAGTCTTTAATAATAAATTTTCTGTAGTTTTTAGTGTTAATAATTTGGTCTTGTATGGCTATCATGAAACCTTCAGTTTCTGGGAACAGGTTGCCTATTTTTAGCCACTTATTAGACGCTGCTAAATTAACGTGGGTTTGTTCCAAATCATGAGGGTGCCTACCGTGGAGTACTTTCTTTTTCCAGTTTTCGATTTTTTGTTTTTGGGGGTCTGTGTTAGTTGTGTCTTGTAAAGTTTGTTCACTTAAGTTCAGGGGGGTGTAATTAAAATCATTATGAGTTATAGCCTTGTGTATGTCACTTGTGCTTGATTTTGAGTAGAAAAACGTTTTTAACCTAGCGATTTGTTTCTGCCACAGATTATGGATATCAATTAGACCTCTCCCTCCATTTTGTCTTTTAATAGTGAGCCGTTCAATCGCTGATTTAGGATGTAGGCTGTTGTGTTTGGTTAGTGTTGTACGTGTGATTCTTTCTAACTGCTCGATATCTGTTTTTGACCATTTTATTACACCAAATGAGTAGGTCAATACTGGTATGGCAAAAGTGTTTATGGCTTTTGTAAGGTGCTTTCCTGATAAATAGGTTTTACAAATTGCGTTCATTCGTCTTCGATATTCTGTGCTAAGTGTTTGTTTAACTGATGTGTGATCGAGTCCTTTAAGTTGCTTGTATCCTAAATATTTGTATAGATCGTTAGGTTCCATGGCTGATATAGTGTCAGTGTCATTTATTATATAATTACCGGGTTTTATTTTTCCTCTCATAATATGTAATGTCCTACACTTATCTAATCCGAATTGCATATTTATATCTTGACTAAATTTTGTTGTCGTTTCAATTAAAATTTTCATTTGTTTTTCGGTTTGTGAATATAATTTAATGTCATCCATATATACGAGATGTGATACAGCAGTTTCTTCGGTATTCTGTTTAAAATTATATCCAGCCTGACACCGATTGAGTAAGTGAGACAAAGGGTTCAGGGCGAGGCAGAACCACAGAGGGCTCAGCGAATCACCCTGATAGATACCCTTCCTTATATTTATCTGTCGAGTCACAAGAATGCGGTTGCGATTATTTAGCTGAAAAGTAGTTTTCCATCGTGTCATAACTGTGCGCAAAAAGTCTATTATTTTAGGATTAATTTTGTATATTTCTAAAATGTGTACTAACCATGAGTGTGGAATGCTATCAAACGCTTTTTGGTAATCTATGTATGTGCAATGCAAATTTCTATTTTTTGTTGTGGCATGTTTATGGATAGTCGAATCTATAATTAATTGTTCTTTGCATCCCATATGACCCCGCCTGCATCCTTTCTGTTCCTCTGCTATTATTTTATGATGTTCAATGTGTGCGTTGATTTTGTTTGTTATCACTGATGTTAATATTTTGTAGATTGTGGGTAGGCAAGTGATGGGTCTGTATTGAGAAGGCTCTGATGTGTGTATAGACTTAGGTAACATGTACGTTATTCCTGTTGCAATAAAGTCGGGTATGTTTTGTTTTCCTAATACTATATCTGTACAATTTTTTGCTATGGATTTGTGTAGTGTCGTTAACTTTTTATACCAAAAATTTTGAATTTTATCGATCCCCGGCGACTTCCAATTATGTAATCTAGCTGTAATATTCGCAATATCAGACTCTGTTATATCATTAAATTCCATTTCATCGATTGCTCTCCATTTTGTTTCTTCTTCTGTAATCCAAGTAGCTTTATCGTTGTGGTGTACCTGCTCTTCCCATATGTTTGACCAGAATGTTTCTAATACTTCTTTTGAGGGTGTGTCTATGTCATTTTCTGTTGTTGAATCGGTGTGTGTTTTTTTTAAATTCCTATAGAATACTTTTTCATTGGTAGCAAAAATTGCATTATCATTTTTACGCTGCTGTGCCTTCTTATATCTCCTAAGCCTATGAACTTTAAGTGCAAGTTTCTGTTTTAATGTGTCTAAATACTCTTCTGGTTTCCTATTGTTATTTTCGTGTCTAGTGTGCAAGGTATTAATATGAAATATTGCTTCAACTCTTCTAACTACTTTTTGTGATCTACAGCCTTTGATATACTGTGTAAGTCTACCACAGTCTGCTCTTAATTTTTCAATGTCTCTTTCTAACCTAACCTGCCATGCTGGTTTAATATTGTCCCTAAATCTTGTATTTCTGGTGTGTTCCGTGATTTTGAAATTAAGTTCTTCAGCAATAACTACCGCAGTGCAATAAATGAGGGTATGTATATCAATCAGTTGTGTATCATCAGATAAAAACTGCTTTAATATGTTTTCATTAAATAAGTTAACTAAACGGAAAAGGTTAGGGCTATACTTGAGTTTTGGTAATTTTGGTCGAGCAGCTGGATCCATCCCAGAATATTGTGTGACTGTGGTTCTAAATTTGTCAATTATTTCTGTTACATACATGTCTGTTATTGGGTTTGGATCCACAGCAACTATATCAATATCATTTTCTAATGTTAGGGTCAAAGATTCGGTTTGGGTAGAAATGTGTGATGTTTGCGAGTTGTATGGTTCAGATTCAGTGAGCGATTGTAATTGAGTGAGCGATTGTTGATGTTCTGACAGAATGTTTTCAGGTGTATTTTGTGTAACATTGCTAGTGCCTCTATAATTTTCTACATGTATTATTTGTTTACGAACTTCTTCTTTTAATTTTTCTAATTCTTTATATGATATAAGTTTATTCCTAACAATAGCTCTTCTTTGGTCTGATATTCTTTGTTCAGAAACCGTAATTTCAGGGTATTGTTGCGTAAAAATTGCATGCAGTTGTTGTCTGTAGGTGGTCATATCAGTCTCTAATTTAGTTATGAGGAAGTAATTTCGCATGATGAATAGGTTAACTTCTTTGCTCCATCTCATGCGGACTCTTGCTTTGCCAGCCTTGGTGGACGCGGGTAAAAAGGTAGATACCTCCCGCGCAACATTCAAAGCTGGTGTTTGTGAAACGGAATTTAAACTACTACTTGGGGGTGACGATGGTACGGAAGGTGACGATGATATGGATGGTGATGATTTTCTAGAAGGTGTATACAACATTGAACTGGGACTGTACGGTTCTACAGGGGTGTCTGTCCTATTAGTAAGTCTGTCACCATCGTCGCTGCTTTCGGCTGTAGTATCTTTGTCGGTGGGAGCCCGCCTGCTCAACTCCTCACCGCTGACGGTTCGCATGCTGAGACACCCAGCGTCAGCTCCAGGTGCGCCCCGGCGATCGCCCCCGGGCAGCGGTCCTAAACGTTTTCTTTTTGAACGTGTCTCCATGTTGAATGGGTTTCCAGAGCCACGTTAGCCACGCCAGTAATTTCCCATTCGTGTGTCCGCCCCCCACGTGATTAGGTGTTCAATCAGGACGTGTGGTTGTTTAGGGGGCTTATTATTATTATTATTATTATTATAATTAAAATATCTTACTGCTGCTGAAAATTACAGCGTCAAAAATCATGAATTTCCGTAAAAAGTGTAATAGGACTCTTAATATTTAAGTTGAATGTGCCTCTTACCATGCGGTGACCACTTGCGGTTTTCACCGCGTTGATCACTGAGACATTATTGAATATTTGCTTCTTTCGGTGGTTCCAACGTCCAAATCCAAATTGCCCCACTCACATTTCGTCACTGTCTCGTTTGCCCAGTTTCGCGCTGACCACGGTGGAATGAGTTTTATGACTAAGTATAGCTCTGGATAAATGCTCATACATGGTCTCTATTTCGTCGTCGGGGTGTGTCGAGGATGGGGTGTAAACCTGTACGACCTTCAAAGTTTATCTTGACGATATTCTGCGTATAAGGTACGCCACCCTGGTCGACACATTCTCGATACTCACCACATTGGACACAAGGTAGGTAGGTATGTACTTGTGAACTATAAACCCGATACCACCCTGGGACTTTTGGTCACCCTCCCGGAAATAGAGCAGATTGCCGGATTTGAGAATTATCTTCCCCCTTTCTTTGGCCTTCAAACAATCCCACAATACTCCATCGCACTCTGCTAAATTCATTCAAAATTTAGTTTTTCTTTCTGAATAAAATTTAAGTGGTTAAATGAAGCTAGGCGCTTCGGGCGGCTGCCCGCCCGAAGCCCCTGCACGCCCTGCCCTAAATCCGCTAAGTACTGCTACCACCGCTCGAGTGGGATTGTTCAAAATTCAAAATTCAAGTCATTTTATTAAAATTAGGCTGAGAGCCAACAATTTTTGAACGTCAAGTTTTATAAAAGACAGTCCCCCAAAACGCCCGCCCGTCACCACTTCCCAGTGTTTTAGCTGTGGAGAAGAAGTGGCCAACAAACTCCCCAGCAACACGATCCCAAACCACGCCCAAAAAATCACCAGATGGCAAGCAATGATTTTTGGTCGAAGATGGAGCACACTTGCTTATATGTAACCTATTCACCTTAAAGAATCTCAGGTTGTAGCTACCAAGAAACACAGACTCTGGTAGGGAATCCCACTCTATAGCTGTAGGTGCGTACCTACAGCTATAGAGTGGTACGCACAATGAACGCGTTCCCAAAACGTTTTATTCGTGTGGATGGGATGTCCACCATGTAGGTACCGGTAGCGCATCGCCGTACGTCTTGAAGACCGATGGTCAGTCGGGCTTGGCGGAATAGGCTTGTGTCTTGAAAAAATTTAATTAGTCCGTCACGCGTCAGTTAGATTTTCAAAAAATATTTGGCCCGTGTTTTTTCTTTTGTTACGGGAACCAAAATTGACGGTTACGACGCTTTTAAAATTCTCAATACGTCACACCTTCGCATAATTTTTAGTGAGTCGTGACGTCACGAGCCCCCACTCCCGAGTTTTGATAAGTTTTATCTTTGTCAATATTCATTGATTTACAAAAACACAAAATACGTGTCCATTATTTTTCCATACTCTGACTGACGGACTAAATAGTTTTGCAATTTGTGGATGATGGAATCTAGTCTATTATACCTACTATGCAATTCCGTCGCACACTCCCGAAAATGCAACCGGTAAAATACCGACAGGCTAGCAATTCGTCGTCGATGCCCAAGACTTTGGAGCTTCGACTAGACGAGTCATTGCCGATGATCCTCTCTTTCAATAAAATTATTTACGAATCTTTTTAGTGTTCTATTTATCAATCTTGTTTCATCTGTATTCAAGCTCTTTCGGTAGGTATTTAAAATGAAAGTCCATATTAACACTTTCCCGTTTATTTAGAATATTCAATTATATTTTATCACATGTCGGTAAGAATAAGCACGCCAAGCATTCTTGTGTCATACCACGAACGTCGGTAGACGATCTACTCTGCCACACCAACACCAGTGGAAAACATATTGAAGAACAAAGAAAAACATAACAGTAAACAAACAGGAAGCATAGTAACTTGTCGAATTAATCATAAGTAAAATAATATAACCTGTCATAATTTTAATAAAATATTCAGCAGTTGAAAGCTCTGTCTAATTCAGCTGTTATCTAAATTCCCTGTAACTTTAATCACTAACAAAAAGAGTACAATTTTGTAAGTTACCATTTCAAAAATGTTGGAAACTATCGCATATTGATGTGTTAAATATTCATCTCATAATATTAACCATCTCCAGATTATCAAAAAATATAGTTTATCAGTAAAATATAGTCTGCCCGTCTTGTTAATTTGAAGTATTTACTTAAATGTTCTTTTACATAACTGCATAATTCTCATCGTTTCAATTAATGGACCCAAAGATAAAAGAAGTGGTATTCTTGAAACGACGAATATTTAATTATATTTTACAGTTCTTTAACGTCAATGGAGTTTTTAACACACTTGATAAGAGTTATAAAATTGTCATAATAATCAGGTTTTAGCAAAAGATATCAGAATAACATTTACAAACAGGATGAATACATTGTATTAATGTTTTGAATGAGTTCAAGTGCACCTGTGTTGAATGGTCGTAAAATATGGTAACCTAGAGTGAGTACTTAAAAAACGGCCATCCTCATCGTGAGGTATAAAAGAGCACCGGTACTACCGGCCTGTCAAATTCACCTTGTTGGTGCTACGTCCGCTAACATTACAAAAATATATTACAATACATACATAGATTATTATAGTATGCAAGTATAGTTGTATAATTGTATTGCATTGTTCAGTAGCGCAACTTACGAAATATTTCTATACTATACTGGAGTGCGGCGAAGGTGTTAATTTGCTTTATAATATTTTGTAATGCTATACTTATTTCCAACATTTTATTATTGATACAAAGATTTAATGTTTATTTAAACTTTGATTAACCTAGTGAATAACATTTAGTTAAATAAATGAGCCTAGTATGCTTGTGATACACAATTTAGAGAGAAAGGTACACAGTTAACATAATATCATAGTGCTTACTTGATACATTTGTACTATCACCTACATCACGGTTAGTCCTGTGGGTATTTTATGGAAGTCGGACATGTTGTGAATAGAAGGAAGAACTTAGCCCGCGTTTGTCCTAGTTCTCTGTTAAATATTAAGGAGCAAAGGCACTTTTGACTTTTTTATCCATAGCAGGTGATGTATGTACTATATATTCTAATGAAAACAAGTTAATTGTAGGATAAGCATTAGTAAAACAGAATATCATACTACCTAGTATGGTATTCTGTTTTTTTGTTTATTTTTAACAATCATCACGTCAATGTGGTAGAGGTCACCAAGCGCCAACATGCATCAATCTATTAGGCATCGCAAGGCCGTAATGTAAATGATAGCACTATTCATAGCTATCGTACATACAAAAATATCTAAGATATATGCACGAAATTATATAGAACTAACAATAATGGTAACTAAATCTAGCACAGCAAAACTTACATCAAGCATAATCGTTACTTCTGAACTTAAAATCTATTAAGATTCTAAAGTCAGAAGAAGACTATGCCAGATAACACATAATATTAATAGTATTCGACTACATAAAAAAGTAAGAAAGATACTTAATATCAATAGGTACACAATATTAGGAATAACACTTGAGATCCCAAGTAATAAACAATAGAATAGAAGAATAAAATATTCTAAACAATGAGTTATTAAACCACGACGAATTAACTTATTTTAATGATACATTTTTTTAAAATTTAGATGCCTAATATACATACTTAGTTAAACTGATAACATTGGTGTCTTTCCAGTCAGTACCTATTAAAGTATGACCATTACAAAAATGAGTATTTTACTTGAATAAGTAAGATGAAATAGTGCGTCCAGAGACTCCGATTTTTGATTTAGTTGTTTTTTGAATTATTTTATTTTGTAAGAATTCAATAACTTCTCGTAAAATACTCAAGCTTATAACGGCAAAAATCCGTAACTAATTAACATTGTAATATTAATATGAATGTAAGAGTAATATGTTTATGTATCACCGATCAATTGCTTAGAGCTTAGCGAGATTAAGTTATTTGGATAAGGCAAGAAAGATCCATAGTTAACTATTTACTGATAGGTGGAACCACTTATTTATATGATGGTTATTGTAACACAGATATAGCCAGTCGGCGAAATATATATGTGGAATGCAAACGTTAATAACGTACTACCTAACAATTGTATTTATTTAGGATTATATAAATATTCTGATCATTTAAAAAGATGATTGTGATGACAAGTACAGTACAGTGTGAATAATCTCATGTAAATACCATGATATAGTAAATAGTTTAATTTAGAATGTGAAAGACTTTATTTAGAATTTATATATATTTTCTAAGATATATTTTATTTTCAACATATTGAAAATTTCTGTACATAAATAGTTATAAAAATGAGATATCGTAACCAACAATTAGTCTAGATATATTACTGTAGATAAAAGTGATAAATATTGAATATTAATGAAATATTCCAGTTTGTTAGGTAGTAAATTATGAAGGTATTGACGAGGTAATCACGGGTGGCGGTCGCTTTGCATTCCGTTACTTGTTTAGTATGTAAACTACATCCATTACAAGCGTCCGATAAGATCACTGGACATGATCGACGGCATGTGCATCTCTACATGCCTACCTGTATATATTGTGAGTATACTAGTTTAAAAAAGTAACCGTCTACGCCTTCGTTGAGAGATCTTGCGGTGCTTGTATAACTTAAAGATTGCGTACTTAAAACTTAGTTCCCAAAACCTTAACCGTACCTATCAGTATTTTGCATTGCTTTCTGTAACCTTGATGATCGTATACACATAAATTCAATAAAGGGTTGGTTGGGTTTTTGTAAATAATATTTTTTATAATGTTACTAGACTATGCTGTAAGATTTAATGAATTCCACAGTAGTAACGTCTACCTCGCCCCGAAGACATAGACAGTTAGACATATTATCTATAGATAACAATGAGCACTATTATGAAAAAATATTTTTCTAATCTGCGAATAATATTGTAAAATATAATATTTAGGTGGGCTATAATAATGTATCTATATAAATGTATCTATTTAAAGCGGACATGTATCATTTGAATATACAGTAAATCCGATACACACATTTATAATAATAGGGAACTGTGACGGAGTTACTTTACTAACGAGAGAACCAGTATATACAAATATATTGCAATAACATTTGTTACGGAACACCATGCAGTGACAACAATTGGGCCGCGGACTCGGCGCTGCCGCTGTGGCTCATGTATCGACCTCATCTCAACCCTTTTCATGAATATTCTGTAGAAATGTACTTCACTTTCTATGAATAATAACTTGGCCAACAGTACAGCCAAGGAAAATTAAGTTTAAATTCATAAATTTCGTCATTATTACTATAATGAAAGCTGGTTACTAACCTAAAAATATTGCATATTTAGCTGCAGTAAATGCCAAAGAACCTCATTATTTTATTGGTGCTAATAAATGCATTCAAGTGTATCCATAACCTACAACGTCGATCAGTTGCATTGGGAACGTTCTCGTAATAGTTGCCACACGGAATTAGCCTCGGCGCCGACTACCGCGGCCCTGAACAATTTAACTAACTCAGCTGTCACAAAAATTATACCACATTACCGATTAAAGGATTTAGGAAATCATTTACAGTGCGAAGATAGATGTACAACTAAAAAAAAGAGATTTTCAATTGTATGTAATTATTTGAACACTAGTCACTGGGTTCTAGTCTTGTCGGGGACATATTGTTTAAAATTGAGTGTAAAAAGACTTCTCTTCTAGCAGACTACCGTATGCTATAAATGTAGTTCAGTGAGTCAGTATACATTTGGATCAACTGTTACTTATGTTGACGCACACCATACCGAATGGTTCGATATCGAAAAGTTTTCACGCATACAATTAGTTTAAATGTCTGTGGAACGACAATGAATTTGCTGCAGTATTTGCAAAAACACATGCATATTGAATCGTTAGTCATATGTCACTTAATTTGCTCACGTGTGGATTCAACCTTAAAGTGAGCGACTCAATGTCAGAACTCTGTCGTAATATCTATCTTGCGCACTGTTACATAAATGCTTTACAGTGACCACCATGTATGTACTAAATAGATAGATCGCAGTTATAATAAGCCTTATGTTAAAATATTGTGTACTTATTTGTGCACTAAAGATGTGAGCCTCCTCATACCCGTTTTAGTAGTGCCTTTGGTTTTCTTAGTCTGCTCTTTGACGCCCCTGGAAAATTAAAGTAACGTTAGTCAGATACAGAACTAAAATGTTAAATTGATGAATAAATACATTTAAATTTTAGTTACAATTTAACTACTTCTGACAATTATATTTATTGTGAATTATTGTGAAACTATTGCAACCGTTTTACACAAACTAAAGGCTGATTCTCGTCTTAAAAAGCGTTCTAATCGCAATATCATCTCAGCGATATAATCAATACAAAAACTTAGCAAATGTAGGATATGTAGGTGAGTTTTTGGCAGCCCTCGATTCAATTGCGAACACTTCTTAAAGAATTGGCCAACTGATCAAAACTAATAATAATGATACACTAACAAATGTGTACTATTTATCTAGTAAGAGTAAATAGTATCGAGTGTTACATCGAGCGGCTCGTCTTCAGCCTCATTTTCCGGGATTTCATTTTCTCCAAGACTTGGATCGCACGAATTGTAAGTTTCATAACTATATCAAGATAAATAACAAGGAAAATTAAATTATTAAGTAAAATGTAAGCAAAGACTATGAGTTTGGTTTTTTATTAAAAGTAAACGTAGCTGTTCCGCGGACCTTGGCATTTTGCCTTATTACTGAAATATTAACTATGCATAGCGTAAGCTCTCAAAGGCTGCTCGCTTTATTGTGATTGCTCGTTCTATTTCCCATTCAAATGTATGTATCGAAAGTAGAACGCGTGTGACAGTTTTGATAGCGTCAAACGTTATTATACAGTTTATAATATGTTTACGTTACTAGCTACTGCCAGCGGCTTCGCCAGCGTGATCCCTAGGGAGCACATTCCCGGGATAAAAAGTAGCCTATGCGCTATTCCAGACTGTAATCTACATCTGTTCCAAATTTCATCAAGATCCGTTCAGACGTTCTGGCGTGATTGAGTATTAACAAACATTCAAACTTTCGCATTTATAATATTAGTTAAGATTTAGAAAATAGTTAACTACTACACTTCTGGACACATCTATTGGCCCACCTTGTATTTTCAGTTTCGTTTGGTCCTAGTTAAAATTTTATATTAGGTCGAGCAAAAAGTTTTTATGCAGTTTTGAACCTGGCACATTCACAATTTCATTCAATAGTCTTTTTTTGAATTTCGAACACAGAATTTAAAGAAACAAAAGACAATTTGGAGCCTGTTTGTTGATATCAAACAATCGAATACTAAGAAAACTTGGTTTTATTGGTTTACTTGGATTTAATTCTTGAAAAAGTGATTGATATCTTTGGTTTTGCAACAAACATTACTTATTCTTAACATTAAGGTGAGGTTCTATCAATAATCTATGGATACTTCACCTGAAGTCGCCGCCCAAGCTGTGGCACTTATTCAGGCCGGACACAGCCAAAGAAACGTGTGTGCTCAACTTAATTTAAGTCGATCTGCGGTCCGAAATGTTTATCGGAGGTACCTAGAGACTGGCGGCTTTGTTCGTCGCCAAGGAAGGCCACGATCTCGGGTCACAACTGAAAGGCAGGATCGATTCATCGTGACGACCAGCTTGAGAAATCGTCACCTTACCTCCATTGAGATACAAAACCAACTTCGCGACTTCCACGGAGTATCTGTGAGCGCTCGAACTGTTCGGAGAAGGTTAAAAGAACGCGATATGGTACCACACAAGCCAGCTAATGGGCCCAAACTAACGCGAGCCCACCGAACAGCGCGCCTTCATTTCGCACGCAGTCATTTAAATTGGACACAGCAAGATTGGAGCCGTGTACTCTTTTCTGATGAGTCTAAAATTGTGTTACATGGCAATGATGGAAGGAAGGTCTACCGACGTAAGGGAAAGCGTTTCGCACAATGCTGCTTTGAAGAGAGGCTTATGGCGGTGGCTCATGGACTGTCTGGGGCGGTATATCCGCGAGCGGCAAAACTCAACTTGAGGTTGTTACAGGACCACGGCTGCCAACATTAAATGCTGAAAGGTACATTCGTGAGTGCTTAGAACCTCACGTGATACCATACGCGGACTATGTGGGCCCAAATTTCCTTTTTATGCATGATAATGCAAGAGCCCATGCGGCCGGCATCGTCAGGGAATATCTTCGGGATGTGAACATCACAGTTATGGACTGGCCAGCCAGAAGCCCAGACATGAACCCCATTGAGCACATGTGGGACGAGCTAAAAAGACGTGTCAGGGCTCGTCAGCCAGTTGCCCTGACGATGCAGGAGTTGAAAACTGCCATAGAAGAGGAATGGGAGATGATCCCTCAAAATTTCATAGAGCGGTTGATTAAACTCTATGCCTAATCGTATGAGAGCTGTGGTAGATGCCCATGGAGGCAACACGCGTTATTAAATTAAACCTTTATTTGATAAAACATGTTTTTTATTTAAAAATCAATTGCCTTTAACAAGGCGCATATCCGACTTGTAAGGCGTAGCTCCATGTCGTATGGTATTCTGAATTCAAATTTAAAACAATACGATCGAAAAAGATGGTAAAATGTATCAGGTTTAAAACTGCATCAACAGTTTTTGTTCAATCTAGCAATCATATTTCGGTAGGGGCCATCGAAACCTAAACTCTAAGGTGGGCCAATAGATGTGTCCCGAAGTGTATTTCTAAACTGATCACAGATTAGTTCACAGCAGCACTAGCGTGAGCTATTGTGCTGGAGGCTATTTACAAAAGACTGGACTAGTAATTTAATCTCTCGATTTAATCGAACTAATAATAGCTTACACTAACAAGTGTGTATTATTTGTTAGTTACAAATAAAATTATCTTCTGCATTTTTAACCGACTTCCCAAAAAGGAGGAGGTTATCAATTCGGTTGTATGTTTTTTTTTTTTATGTTTGTTACCTCATAACTCCGACAATTATGAACCGATTTGAAAAATTTTTGTTTTATCTGAAAGGATATACTTGCAGATTGGTCCCATTTAAATCATATCAAAATCGGTTACGAACTTTGGATTTTAAATCGAAATAGCTGGAATTTGACTATTTAGATGATTCTTTGATAATCGAAATTGCATATTTTGCTCTTCTGCGATTTTGCAGTGGTGTTGTTAGGTGTGGGGCACCACTAAAAAGTGAAAAATAAAAAACTTCTTACAAAAAAATACAACCGACTTCCAAAAAAAAAAACACTACAAAGTAAAAAATAACTTAAATTTCGGAATTCGGTGTCAAAATACGAAGAAACTAACAAAAACACCGACTTCCGAAATTAAAGTTATTTTTTACTTTGTAGTGTTTTTTTTTTTTGGAAGTCGGTTGTATTTTTTTGTAAAAAGTTTTTTTCGAACTACATTAGAATTAGTTTTCAGACTAACCGAAGGACCCGTCCATTATCATGGTCAGTGTAGCTTAACCTTCGATCGACGTTTTCTATTTTATTCAACCAAAAGAGAAAGAGAGAAATGTATCATATATAAAAAAATCTTGTTACTCACAGATAGCGCGTGAGGTCCTCAATATCGACGAGCATGGAGTCCTGTCCCATGTGCAGCTCATCTCTTGCCATCAGCATCTTGACGAGGGTGTCGTTCAGCGACTCGATCTGCGAGTGCAGCTCGTTCACTATCACCTGGAATTATCATTCATTCGTTTAATCAGTCATCCGATCAATTTCAATTAAGAGTATAATACAATATTTATTCGTCCTAACCACAAGTGATTAATTAGATTGAAATATAGAAATGCTATTTCTTACAAAATATAAAAGGGTGAATAAACATTAAATAATCATTAAAAATCTAATCAGCCAGTTCCTCATTTTAATAAGATGGTGATCGCTAATTTTCACAATTGGTTGTACTTAATTGGTCAACAAACCACAATATCAACCAGCAGGATATAGAACTAATCACGGTGTAGATCAATGTTTCAAAAACCGGAGTATTTGACATTACATCTTCCCCATCTATATATACTTATAATAAATCTGTAGAGAGGTCAATTCTGTACATGAAATATATTTCCAAAATAACTATCAAGGGGTGATTAGGGATCGATACTGATGCCAAAAATGCAATCAGTACAATTTTTGTCTGTCTGTCGGTCTGTCTGTCTGTCTGTCTGTCTGTCTGTCTGTCTGTATAACCGTTATAGAAACAAAAACTAATCGACGGATTTTAATGAAACTTGGTACAATTATTATTCATACTCCTGAGCAGGTTATAGTATACCTTTCATCACGCTACAATCAATAGGAGCAGAGCAGTGAAGAGAAATGTTGGGAAAACGGGAGAAGTTACTCTTTTTTTAAGCTTCCGTCGCGTGTGCAACCTTAATGGTTAAAGCTACACAGAAATCATGTATGACGGAAATGTTCTCCTTAAAATTATATAAAAAATATCCAACGACAGCATAATATGTCTATCTTTTATGATTGACGAACAATAACACGTGTAGGTAACTCCCGATAGCTTAGCAGTTCGAAGCTTTCTGATTGTATTTGTCTACTCTTACGTTTATAAAACTCTCAGTCGTCCCTAATTAACATTAATAAAAGTTAACATTATTAACTATTCAATAAAAAAGAATCATAGAAATCGGTATAGAAACACCAAAGTTATACATGAAAAACGCTAATAATAAGCCATCGCGCGTGAATACTGAATCATGCTATAGGATTATTTTTGTGGTCGCGAACGCACAGGCAGGCGGCTAGCTTGGCGCCTAGAGGCTAGCGAGTAGCTTCGGAAAACGGCTTACGACAGTTTGCAATATCCTTTAGTAATTATAATGTCGAGGGGAAGATGGTTATAATTTCGCTTTACACCAAACGAGTAATATTATAAATGTGAAAGTTTGGTTGTTTGTTACTCAATCACGCCAGAACGGCTTAACGGATCTTAATGAAATTTAGAACAAAGATAGATTATAGTCTGGAATAGCACATAAGCTACTTTTCATCCCGGGAATATGTTCCCTAGGGATCACGCGGGCGAAGCCGCTGGCAGAAGCTAGTCTATACTAATATTATAAAGCTGAAGAGTTTTTTTGTTTGTTTGGTTGAACGCGCTAATCTCAGGAACTACTGGTCCGATTTGAAAAATTATTTCAGTGGTAGAAGGCTATTTATCATCACGCTAAGACAAATAGGAGCTGAGCATTAATGGAAAATCACGCAGACGAAGTTGCGCGGGTCAGCTAGTGTTCAAATAAAATCTGTTTTCTAAAGGTGAATAATATTATTTAAAATGGGAATATATCCTAATAACGGGCATAATCGGGCATAGTGATATGGTAGGTTTTTTTTGCGGTATTTATTTATAACACTCCTAATTAAATTTATCATGTTAGGTGTTTGTTAAGAGTTATCGGTATGGCACATTTTTCCCTTTGTAACAAACTTGTAATAACAGGTAATGTTGAGTTCTCAAAGCATTATATAGGTTTTATTATATTTATAATGTTCAGTTGGAAAGTTTATGCATATATCTATATCACCATGAAGACGGCTAACGGTGTCAAAAGTAATTATATATTTACTGTACAATTAAGCTTCAAGAATAATTTGAACCTTATAAAGTACACAATAAAGTTGTAAATGTTGTGGAGTTCAATGATTTCGTGTCAATTACTAAAGGTAATTACACAACAGCCCACGCATATAATACACGGTATGCTAATATTATAAATGCGAAAGCGAATCTGGCGTCTTTCATACATTTTCACATCTTAGTCACAAGTTTGCAGAATTTAATGCTGTGTTTCGTTAGCAAACAGGGGCCCGAGTCTGCTATTTTTATAAATTTGTCATTCCGACACGATCCCATTGTCATGCCATTGTCATTTTGCTAAAAGTTCGTAATCTGCTAAATCCATAATCGCACGGTCACTGGAACGTCAGTGACCGGTCACTGGCACGTCAATGGTCTCGTACTCGTAATAGAATTGCGGTATTATTATAAAACCGAGCTAAATTTGAGCATTTATTCATGCCAGATTTTATTTATATATAGTTTTACATATTATTTATTAGTGTTATATGCAATCTGAAGTAGTGAAAAGTTCGTAAATACTAAATCTGTCATTATGTACGAGATTACCATTCATATGGCTTTCTTTCAATCGTGTGTCAGTGGTTGATCATTGGAATGTCATACTGACGCCATTATGATGCCATTATGTTAGTAGATTACCAAACTTGTCAAAATCAACCAATTTGAAATCAGTGATCGACCATTCAGACACTATTGTAATAGCAGACTCGGGCCCCAGGTCGTCGACCCTGAACAGACGCCTCATTGAAAGTGTATAGAGCCAGCATGGGCTTTTGAAATATATTACGAATAGTAAATGTTTTCGACTTGGTTCGGCGACCTTCCAACCAAAGAGGTCCCACGTTTCTTTTCCTAGGTACTGTAATTCAGCAGATAGGTAACAGAAATGCTTAGTAGTGGCGGGAAGTGCTTTTAAAAGCGACTTAGCACGTATTTACTTACTTACACAGATTTTAGATACTTTCTATCGGAGACATACATCTTTCCGTTTGTTTTCTGTGCAATAAAGATTACCTATTCTATCTAACGTTGAAACGGTAACAAAATCTAAACACAATAGTCATTGTGGTTGAATAAATCCATTGTATTAAATGGTCTTTGTGCATGAGTCAGCTCGCGCCGGAGCCGATCTTGATCCTCAAGGCCGCGGCGAAACGTCATGAAAAACCAGCGACCACACCATATTGCACGTTTACTTACAATGTTCAGTGTAGGTACAAGAATGTTCGACACGAATCTTTGGAACGGCTAACTAAAGTGTCGTGTGTAGGAAGCATTATAGATCAACTAGCTGAACCGCGCAACTTTGTCTGCGTCACATTTTACATGAATGCTCCGCTCCTATTTGTCTTAGCGTGATGATATACACGATTATTTGTAAAACACCGACAACCTCTCAGGACCAATGATATATAAAACTATAGATACGTTGTACGCACTCTAAAATGACAACATAAAATGAAGCCAATTGGCCACATCGCGCTTAGTTACGCACCAACCTGTCGCGCGACACTACGTTTGTTTTGATGTCAATTTGACTATTACTTATCCTGTGACGTAACTGAAGATGTATGTGCAGCACCGTGAACACGCTCCAGAACAGCGGCCCGCCGCCCAGCACGTATAAATATATTTATCTCCCTCTAGCAACAGGCATCCCGACGTACGGTGACATATTTTCTTTCCCTTTCTTCATGCGTATTAGTAGCTATCTAGTATTTTCGCCGTTTTTAAGCGCCGCGATGTTGGTTTATGACGTGTCTTTATATAATACGTCATTGCTCAGGACTATGTTAATAACATCATAATCAACAACTTTTGTTCTATGAATTTAAAAAAATCTAAAATTCGTAATATTTAGAGCGTTCAATTTAATTTTTTTTTTTATTTTAGTATGAAAACCTGATGAACTAAAATATGATAATTTTTTAAACCTATAGCCTTCCTCGATAAGTGGGCTATCTAACACTGAAAGAATTTTTCAAATCGTACCAGTAGTTCCTGAGAATAGCGCGTTCAAGCAAACAATTAAGCAAGTTTAATAGAGATAAATATAAATCATATAATGAGAACAATACTAAAAATAATTCAAGTGGGAAGCTATTGATATTTATTAATAAATGCAGTTTCATAACTTAGATGATGACATTACTCAGCGTGGGATAATTTAAGCATTATGCAATCGTCCTGAATAACTTTGGAACAAAACCATATTTACTTGTTCTGCATAGAACTTTGTATTCGCATCTAACCATTTGAAAATGTAGGGAAGCAATTCAAGACCTTTGAATCCGTATAGGTATGTAGAAATTGAAGTAATAACTACTAAAACAGACAACATAATCCTACAGTTCCAGTTCGGTCGGATACCCGAACAGGTTTTTAAGGAAAGTTCGTATTTAAAAACTAAGTATTTGAGAAGAACAGAATTAGCTATACAAGACTGCCCAAAACAAAAAAAAAATAATCGTGCCACGAAACCGCTCATTGAGAAAATAACTTAGGTACCTATGTTATTTTATTTGCTTACACAAAATTTTATTAACTGACTTCTTTGGTCTTTTGAAATTGCTGATTTTGAGGTCCTGGGTCCAATTCCCAGGTCAAGCAAAGCGTAATTTAGGTTTTTCGATCTGGATTGATGTTAGGTTTGGGGCATGATATTACATGGGACTTTAACAAAAGTGTGGAATCCCTACCCCAATTTTTATCCGTACCTTATTATCGGCTGAAAAGTTTCGGATAGGGTGTTACCACACCAATCGATCGATAGTCGATCGATGCCATCGATCGACATCGGTCGACGTTGATCGATTGGTGTGGTAGCTTTAATTGATCGATGGATACCGGTCGACTAACCAATCGATCGATTGCCGGTCGATGGCATCGGTCGACGTAGATCGATTAACCACGGCTATATTCCATCAGTTTCTTTCGAAATGTATTCACAAGAGGACGCGTTACACGCGGTTGCCGCCATTTTGCACGCCACGAGACAAAAACCAGCATTAATGACCGCGAGCGTCACACAACTGAACACATAAATACAAGCAGGCCACGACCAATCCATTCTACCATCGATCGATGGCATCTATCGGTTATCGATCGATTGGTGTGGTAGAAACTATCGATCGACGTCGACTAATCAATCCATTCTACCATCGATCGATGGCATCGATCGACGATCGCTCGATTGGTGTGGTAACACCCTAAATCTTGGCACAATGGTAGACTATGGAATAAGACATAGTCCACCCTTGTGTCACATAGTCTTTATTCTGGGAGTAGGTATGTTTCCTTGAGATAATTTCAAACTTTCACACGAATGTAACCGCTGGCAGAAGGTAGTGGAAATTATTTGTTGCGTGTCGCAGATTCGATTCCCGTACGGAACAAAATTATATTACTGTGTACAGCCTACAGACAATTGTTCCAATTCTGGCTGTTTGTGTTTATATGTTTGTAATCGCACCGACGACACAGGAGGAATTCCTGGTGTGGGGTAACGTTTTTAATTAGTAATAAAAAAGAAATAACTTTCTCTACTACTATAGCAAAGGGGAATCATATTATGTATTGGCCTTACAACTCGTATTTGTAGAAGTGAAATAGTTTCATGGTAAACCTTCTTCTAGGAATATGGTGACGTGTGTGAAACAAACCTGCAACTGTGCGATGTTCATGTCGGTGAGCAGCTGCCGCGACACGCGGCGGCGGTCGGGCGCGAGCGGCACGTTGGCCTTCTGCATGCTGCGCCGGAGCATCTCCGTCACCGGCGACACCGCGCGGCTGCGGCGCTCGCGCTGCGCAACAACGTTACGATCATATACCTGCACTTGCTGACAATATACCTTCTATGTACTGCCTTTGTTTTTGTGTAATAATGTTTTTAATGGATTTCAGGCAATAAAGGTTTTTATTATGTTTTCCGATATCATGCTACAGACTCAATTTTAAAATGATTGCTGCCTCCGTTACTGACTACATTAATCATTCACCAGTTAAATAAGTAACAACTTAATTATAGATACATAATTATGATACAAAACTCAACCAGGCATTCAACATACTAGTCTACTTCACTATATTTTTAGATTATGTAAATTCATACCTCCATTTGTACACGAGCCATTTCCTTTGCTTGAGCCAGTGCAACCCTGGCCTCAGTCTGAAGAGTTGCTTGGAGGACATAGAAGTCAGACTCTTTTATTTCAATGTGCCCCAGAGAATGCGACGACCTCGACTTAGTCTTTAATGAAAGGGATGTAGGGCGTAATTTTGCACCTGCAAACATGTAACACAAATAAATAGTCTTGTTTCATACAGAAAGGAATATAAATTACATGCAATGACTACATGCAAGATAGATATTTTAAAAGAGAAATTACGTATAAATCTAATATGAAGAAGCTCCATGACTAACAAAAAAAACACAATTTCAATTTGTTAGAGACGTAATGCACTCAAGTAATTTGCTTTATTACCAATAACTTTCATTTTACAATTACAATACAATTCAAAAGCCAAGACAGGGAAAGTTAAATGCTTTATGACAAGCTGCTGTAATGGTGTTAATGTTAAATCAATTGTCCGCACACAGAGTGACCACAACATGAAACAATAGGCAGGATGTACTCACCACTCTGCACGGTGCTTATTTTGTCATGTTTTGTGATGTTAACTGATAGCGGTCTTGTTTGATACGGATGGTTGTAGCCCGACTTGCTAAAAATACTTGACCGTGACAAACTTTTTGTGTTATTGTAATTTTTTTCTAAGTCTGAAGCTTGAGATTCATTGTCAGATGCTGTCTCATTCATGAAACATATTTGTAGGTTCATCCCTGTACCAGACACCACAACACATTTAGTATGAGAACATCACAAGATGATTGTGTAATAAAGAACATAGATACATTCAAATGAGTGTGCACTCATAGAATACAGTTAGTTCTTGGCAATGAGTACTCAGCCATTTAGTTACAGTAGTTTACATAAGAAACAACTAGCTCCCTTTACCCTTTATGATGTTAAATACAGATTGTAAATAAAGAACGTATTTCCATAAGCCACAGTTAGGTATAGTTTACTGCTTTGATACTTTCGAAAATAAGTTATTTTTCAACCACCTAACTGTAAAAAATTACTGAAATGTCCCAAACAAATCAAACATCTTTTCAAACAGATTATTGAAGTTACGGGCATTTATTATTTATTTCAAATTTAATCATAATCATGATTAGATTTTTTGCAGTCAGGTTTTTCGAAAAAAGTCAATATTTTATTTTTCACCAAATATCAACTCGCTTCTGAAACATCCTGTATGATATCTTATACTTTTGTGTCTCTACGGCCAGAACTGTTTGTATATGCAGTGAAGTAATACAGATAAGTTAATTAGTACCAACTCAACAAACAGCACAAATTGCTTTGACTACTGTTTACATTGTAATTCCTATCTTGTTATTGTTTATATGAGCTAAGTAACTACTTTATGATTCCACACCAAACTTTGAATGGTACAGCAATGTACTCACCACTTTGAAGTCGTGAATGCAGGCTGGGTTTCTTTCCAGGCCGGTCTGTGTAGCCCATACTGTAGTATTCCTCTGCATCGGCTCCCATCGCCAATCGCCTCCTAATCTCTTCTCTGTCATTGCGTTTCTGAAATTAAAAAGTAATATCAGAACCTGTTGGTCAATTATTAACTATTAAAAAACTAAATTCAAAAATATTTATGACCAAATATGGCCATGTGGTACTTTCAAAGCTTTAAATTCATTCTAAATTATTTTATGTATATTTTTTTATTAACACTTATTCAGGAAATTTTTCTTTGTACCACTGAGGGCTGATTTTTCCAACGCCAGATAACTTTTATTCGTGGAATACAATTAACGTTTGACAGTTTTTGTATGGAAGAACTGTCAAAAATTCAAAATTATTTCTCCATTAAATCAGCCCTAACTAACTACTAAGGGCTACCAAATGTTCACAATCAACTGGTGCTGGTTAATGTGCACCAATTTCTGAAGCGTTTTTAACAAATGGCACCTATTAAAATATAAAAAGGCAAGCTGAAATACATTAGACACTCAACCCTTACATTTTTTTCATAAGGTGCATGGTCAGTAACAGTCACAATTCTTGTGAATTTCTCTAAGATGTTGGGATTGTTGTCAGCAAGAAGAGGCCACTCAATCTCTGTGAGGGCATTACACTCTGCTGAGCCCACAGCCCTTGGACTCAGCACAGTATCGTCACAATGCTCAACATGCAGAGCATTTTCATTATCACTTTTATTGAACAACTTCGTCTTGAAAAGATGTAAACTTCGTTTGAATCCAGATTTTTCTATCGTTTCTGAGTTCACGTCTTCGGGAGTTTTGCTAAATTTCCTACGAATGTTAGTAACTAAATTTTCGAACATATTAAAAACTAGTCAGTCTTCTTTTTTTTGGCAATAATATGGCACGGATGGCTTTGTACAAACGTTTACTGTAAATCGAATATAGTAAACAAAAAAATGGAAGTCCTGTCATTCCTGTCACTTTGACATTTAGGACAAGGTCAAACAAAAAGTGTTCCATTTAACCTATATCCAATATGTTAAGCTTGAGCCGGAACTAGACCCTATTAGGTACTAGAAAAAAATAAAATTTATGAAAATAAACTTACAAGGCAGCAGATGTTGTCAACAGATTCGTGATTATCATACGTAATTGTGTACAAATCCAATAAAAATCTGGTATCTTTTTTATAATGTCTTTGTTCTGTGTTAACAAAATAAGGCATTGACGCCATCACATAAAACTGAATTCACAATATTAAAAAACAATTGAAACTTTTGCAGTCTAAGCACCACTCGCACACCTTGCGGAATGAATCGGTACCTATTTAGTAAGAGACTGGCAGCCTGCTACGCCGCTGAATCACCTTAGAAAGCTGAACGTACCTACTACCTCTACCTATTGATAATTAACTGTTACACATGGCTGCGGCAGACGTGGATCAAACGCGAATGTGCGGTTACCGTTAACCTAACAGCGCGGAATTTAAATGATTGTAAGTTTTATTTTATTAACTAGTGTAGATAAATTTGTCAGCAGCAGTATATAGTAGGTATAATACTTCATTATATTATAATGATTATTGTTTGAGGTATAGGATGTACCTACAGTCAGCAACACAAGTCGATTAAGTACACGTATAAGGTTTTAGAAACACACATTATGAACACAAACACAATAAAAGAAAGTATTAAATAAATACCAGGTGTTAATTTTTTTTTATTCAAAACGGGGAAACTCTTGGCCCAAATCTCACCTGACGGAAAGTGATGATTAGGCCGAAGATGGAAGCAAGTTTCACACGGAATCCTCTTACACAGAGGAACTGGCTATCATACCTCTAACTGCCGGAACACAACAATGCTGTTAACATAGTTGTTAGGGCGACAGACTTAGACATGATGGTGGTAGCTTGCCAGGTGGACTTAGAACAAGTCCTACCACCAACCAAACCGAGCAAAAAATTTGCCTCCGCTGGGAATCGAACCCGGGAACTCTGGGTCTGAATCAGGTGGTATAACCACTAGGCCACGGAGGCGGTTATAGTGTCACCTGTTTAGCACCACCCGGGGACCACGCAACGCGGGATAAAGCAACATTTTGTGAAACATCCTTTGCGGAGTCAAGGATTTTACTGATGTACGTGAACAAATTGAAATATTTATTTAGAACACTCCCAAGATAAATGATCAAACTGTCTTAGGCATATTTTTGTTTTTTTTTTTAAGGCTATATCTAAGCAAAATCACACATCAAAACTCGAATAAAACGCTAAAATTCAAGAAAAATTGTGATAGCCCCTCTTAAGGTGGAAGCTCCAGGGTAGCCCACGAAATTCAAATATTTTTATGTTTTTTGCAATTTTCCGGTCAGTGTGAAGCTGTATGTTGAACAAAATACGATTCGCGACTTGTGGAGATAAAGACTATGGATAGGTCTTCAAAAATGATATTGAGGTTTCTCATATATATTTTTTCTAAACTGAATATTTTGCGCGAGAGACACTTCCAAAGTGGTAAAATGTGTGCCCCCCCTTAACTTCTAAAATAAGAGAATGATAAAACAAAAAAAAAATATGATGTACGTTACCATGTTAACTTCCAACGATAATTGGTTTGAACGAGATCTAGTAGGAGGATACTTAATATTTTAAAGCAGAAGAGTTCGTTTGTTTGTTTGTTTGGTTGAACGCGCTAATCTCAGGGTCTACTTGTCCGATTTGAAAAATTCTTTCAGTGTTAGATAAGCCCATTTATCGAGGAAGGTTATAAATCATCACGCTAAGACAAATAGGAGCAGAGCAGTAATAGAAAATGTGACGCAGACGAAGTTGCGCGGGTCAGCTAGTACGTCATAAATCGTAAACCGCAACTTTTGCTTATATTTACCTACAGGTTTGTACGGAACCCTCGGTGCGTGAGTCCGACTCGCACTTGGCCGCTGGTTTGTTTAATGAATAATTCAAGAAATTCAATTAAAAAAATAAACATTATAGGTACCTACATTATTTATTTTTAAATCTACCATTGATTTTTTTTTATTTTAATAATTCATAATATCGATTACAATATCTGAGTATTAATTTTATTTTAAAACTAATTGTTATTGTTTTTGAAATCTAATAAACTTGCAACTGCGCATGCTGCCACAGTAGCGTAGTGAGGGGAGGATGGGGTAGCGGCCCGCACTGGACGACAACCGACCGTTCGTTGACTGGTTACTGGACTAAACGTTTGACGCAATGAAACCGGTCGGGAGTAGGGTAAAAAATATTTTGAGCTCGCTTCGTTCGCTCTTGCTTTCTTCATTCTCTGTCTTCATGGGCAACAAAATATGCAATCAGTAAAATTTTTGTCTGTCTGTCTGTCTGTATAACCGTTATAGAAACAAAAACTACTCGACGGATTTTAACGAAACTTGGTACAATTATTATTCATACTCCTGAGCAGGTTATAGTATACTTTTCATCACGCTACAATCAATAGAAAAAATGAAAAAAAAAAATGAAAATGTGAAAGTTTGGTTGTTTGTTACTCAATCACGACAGAACGGCTTAACGGATCTTAATGAAATTTAGAACAAAGATAGATTATAGTCTCGAATAGCACATAAGCTACTTTTAATCCCGGGAACATGTTCCCTAGGGATCACGCGGACGAAGCCGCTGGCAGAAGCTAGTTCTAAATAAAAACCCAGGGCGCACGACATTAGTTATTTTTGAGCGTATACGAGGCTTACATCGTATGGGAGACGCGAGGGTGCTGGATGCAACCAACTTTGCACGAAGAAACCTCATTTGCATAAAAGCGGCTTGAAGGAGGAGAATTGAGCGCTGGTGGCGCGTTACTTGTTGAAAAAGAAGAAACTGGAAATAAAGCTAAGTGGTTTTTCATTGAAATATAAAATAGCACGATGGCGAAAGTGGTATCCTTTACAGGTACCGGTTCTACATGCTCTTTCGACGACTTCCTTACGCAATTTCGCCAGATCGCGGCAATAAATAGATGGCCGGAAAGCGATCTAGCCCTCATTATGGGCGCATATTTAGACGGAAGCGAATTAGCATACTATAAATTTATTTATAAAGAAGATCTGTCATTCAAGGTCTTATGTGAAAGCCTAAAGAGTGAGTTCCCATCCGGAATAGATTTTGTGGAAAAATTCTACAATGCGCGTCAAAACGGTAAAGAAGACATAGTCGCATTTTTCTACAGATTGTCGGATTACGGCTTACAATCCGGAATCACCGATGAAAAAACATTCATCAAGATATTCTTGAAGGGTATAAGCATGAACTACAAATTAAAATTAGGGACGCGAATAATTATATGCCTCGAAAGCCGAGTTGCGGGCCACTATTGATCAGATAAAAGAAATATTTGAGGAGGCGCAACCGGAAAGGGCAAATATTCAGTTGCATCCTCCGCGAGTTACTTTTGAGCGTTTTCCAGATGGAAGTCCACGATACCCAACATCACCGAGATCAATGACCCCGGGGCCATCCACATCAAGGTCGACGCCACAGCACGCTGGTGATGCAGAGACGTACCACACGCCGAGATATAATTTACGGCCGAGACCTCCGTTTGATAATAGGATTTTTTTTTATACAAAACGGGGAAACTCTTGGCCCAAATCTCACCTGATGGAAAGTGATGATTAAGCCGAAGATGGAAGCGAGTTTCACCCGGAATCCTCTTACACAGAGGAACTGGCTATCATACCTCTAACTGCCGGAACACAACAATGCTGGAATAATCGCTTTCCAAATACCCCCAGGTCAAGATTCCCGAATGCAGAGAGCCACCCAAACGCACCGGGGCACAGTCGATAGAGTATGATGGGGAGTTGCAGGCTGTGTCCGAAAGAGGTCTACTCCCAAAGCAAACTAACAAACACGGTGACCTCAGTCCTTTTATTAATATTTCGATAGCTGAACAGGCCTACCCTGCGCTGATAGACACCGGAGCATCAATTTCGTGTATATCAGAGCAATTTGCATTAAATCTTAACCTAAAACATACCAGTGACAAGGCAAATCATTTGGTGAAGTCAATTTCCGGTTCGTGTTTGAAGATCGTCGGGAAGACGAGAATAAGTTTTATAATAGACTAATTGTGTATTTGTAACCGATTTTTTTATTATCAGAGACATTAACCAGAGGGTAGTCTTAGGACAAGATTTTTGTAGATTTTCATAACGAATGTATGGTTCTTAACGGAAGATGTCGAATTAATTTTTATAAATTTACTGAACAAAATGCTGCGTCAATGTCACAACCAATGGTATGTCATGACCAGAATGATGAAACAAATAAAAATAACATCATAAATGGACATGGTGGTTATAGGCGAGAAGGGGATTTGAACTTTAATTGTGTCGGAGACTGATCGGTTATTTTTTTCGAATATAGTTAGAGATTTGTGATGATGGGAATGTGGGCGTAAGGAAATTAAAGACGAAATTGCAGCAGTAATCCAATTATATTGGCGACCAGGCGCCCGACTTCAAATCTATACAAGGAATCACATAAAAAACACTTCAATTCTTTTTCATTCATAATTCAAAAAAACGTTATACTTTTTCAGTGACCGTTCCAACCCTTTTGCAACTCTTATAAAGCCCTGAACCAATAAGTATCTTACCCCCTGGACACAACCTTCACACTACCTACCGACCTGCAGCTATAAGTAGGTCGGTCTGTATCGCAATTTCGGGTTTGGACTTACTCTGTTGCGACTTGATGGATTTAGTTACTGATAAGTTCACATTATAGTAATAAAAGATGTTACAAATTGGTTGAACTCACCCGTCTCTCGGCTTCTTTCGCTGCTTTCAAGTGGTTCTCAATAGCATCCAAATCTAATTTGGGTAGCGCTGTTTCAATGTTGTATACGTCAAAACTTCCTGAAAATATAAGACAAGAAAAATAAGTACTTAGTATAAACTGCTTTTTATCTTGCAAATAATACCAACCAGCAGATTGCTCTCACAACACAACAATAAATTTGAATAATTGCGCAGTAAGTAAGTTTTTGCGTAATAAGTATCTAATCGGTGTGAAAGTAGGTAGGCATGACTACCAGTAGATTTGGCTGATAGGTAGTGATGTTGGTGATTTTATCTAGGTACCTCCTAATACCAAAACAACACTCAAAACAAGTATTTTTATCTGTAGTTACCAATTGGTTAACAATCATGGACACCTCAATGGTGTTAGCTTGACCGACGGTTAAATAAATAACTATACTTAAGGTACTTAAAGACTATTCGTAAATAACTAACAGTTGATCTAAAAATACATTTTGACGAAATTATCACAATCTCAGCCATTGCTAACAGTCGATCACAAAACTCGCCCTAACCGACCGAAGGGGAAAACTCACGGAGCAAACTATTCAATATAGATTAAAATTTAGTAAACATACCTACTTTAGTTTACGATATCGATATGTAAGAAGACTTAAAATGTAATGTTATCGCACAGTTACCAATTTTTTTAAAGCGAAAGTTATTCTTTCTGTCTGGCTCTCACACTTATTCAGCTCTATTCAGCTTATGCCCATAGAAAACCAGGATTTTGTATGGAGACGCTTACGCATCCATTCAGCTTTCGCGGCAAACAAGTATAAAATGAGGACAAATGTGTCATTTTCATGCGAGTGCTATAGATAGAGTTCAGCACTGTTACTACTAGTTTACTTGCGATGTAGTACGCAGCTGGTAGAAGTAGAACTGTATAAGTGTGACCAAAATCGTTCAGCGAAACGCGAATGGAGCTGAATAAGTGTGAGTAGTCCCTTACATGCCTCAACGGCTGAGTGAATTTTGGAAGAAATTGGCGCGCGAATTAATACACCCGACTCCAGAGACAGGGTGCCATTATACCGGTAGTAGATTCGTTCCGCGGGCGTCATGTATGTTTCCGATAAAATTATTTATATAGGTACAAGCTGGCGAAAGAAACAATGCGTACAACTAACTGAAAAAAAAAAACCGAGGATCTCTGTAAAATCAATCATCTATTCATATTATGATAGACAGTAGATCCAGATTTCAACAACAAAACGTATCTAACATTTATTTTAACTTGGATCGTCAGGACCCTGTCACTGTGCGGTCACCCGGAAACACAGTTGTGAACATAGTTAACTAAACGTTTACCTAATGTGCTCTGTGTAAACAAATAAGGAAATTAAAGGGTGATAAATAGCAATATCTAAAAATAAAACAATGTATAATGGCTGACTTACCCAAATCTACATCTTTTGAGTTATCATTTTTACGGACGGATGCTTTGCTTTGAGCAGTGCGGTAAGAGTTTTTACTTGAAGTAATTTCTTTTTGTTTCTCTCTGGCCGCCTTGGGTTCACTGAAGTATGAATGCATTTTAGATTACACTCTAACACAATTTCAAACAATTGTTGTACCACACCTCATTTTCAAGAATTCCACAAATTCAATGTGGCCAACTAAATTAAATTGAAACATGAATTCCCGAGCACGTCGTGTGTACTTCCCTTCTTAATTTATCGGAGTTATACGTGCTGAGTCAAATCTATTTTAAACGTTTACCTAAGCGTAGTATGAAGCAATGAATTTGCAAATGGAGGTTTGCATGGTTTTACCATCATGATAGGTACCTAGTTAGGTTCACACTTGCGAAGTTACCCCAAATTAATTCTGCTTATTAGAGTCATATCTAATTACTTATTTTCTTTTATAAAATTGGTCATTCAGTTAAAAACTGGATTCAGTTGCGAGGTTTGACCTCTTAGATATTGTAAAGGAACCAACGCGATTAGGTAGGTACGCGACCAGTTGAATATAAAAGCTTATAAAAATAGAATGAAAAGATTTATGAAAAACTTATCAAACAGGAAATATAAAATACTTACTTTGGTGATCGTATAGTATTATTTCTGACACTAGCATGATTATCAGGATGCCTGATAGTTTTACTAACTTCTGGTTTGTCTTGCGTATGAACACTATTTAAACTGAAACCTTTAGAATGTTGCGCTATCTCATTAGAATTTCCATCTGTAATAACTGTTTCTTTTTTACTTTCGGCCCATAGTCGATCACGTTCACGCATCTCATCTAGTTTTGGAATAATCTTTCTGAGCTCAGTGCTCAGCTGCTTAATTGTGTTCTCCACATTAAGGCTCAACTTCTCCGTGTCGTAATCATTAATATTTATTTCGTCCTTTCCATCGGACAGAAAAGCATCCGTGATCTTTCCATTAGTGTTATTCTCTATTAGTAAAAACGTAGGCCTACTTAAACTCATTTCTGTTCTTGTATTTTTTTCATTTTCTTTATTTATTTCACTGACTTCTTTGTCTATCGTTTGTTGCTGAGTCGAACTTTCTTTTAAACTATCCTCATTTTCATCACACTGCGTTTCCACTAATTTCTTAATAACGTGATTAACGACGTCGCTTATATTATTTATAGTATTTTCAATAGGTTTTGCAAAAGTGTCTTTTATATCTTTGCGTAATTCTTCTAAGTCATCTTGGATGTTGATATTGTAGTTTAGTAATTGTTTAATTTCATCTTCAATTTCTTTATTGAAATCACCAATTATATCTTTGGCGTGAAAGTTGTTTTCTATATCTGCATCTGAGCAGTTCAAATCATAATTGAACGCTTCTTCATTGTTATTATTATTCTTAGATAACGTTTTTAATAGGTCTGGTATATCATTTTTTATTTGTCTATCTACAAATTTTTGTTGAGTAAAAGATTTATTTTGTGGTGACAATAATGTTGTCTTGACTAGATCAGATTTTACGTTATTATTGTTATTGATATTTTTGTAATCCGTGGTTCCATTCTGGTTAGGTTCTGCTTCATAAGCCAGGTCAGTTATTTCTATATCGACATCATCATCAGTCATTTCATTTTCCGAATGGTAAAAGTTTTCTATATTTGATGAGTAATCCTTAAACAAGAAATGTATTAAAATATCAGCATGAATTTTAATAAAACTCTGAAAGTACCTAAAGTGTGTTAACAAAATTTTATTCTACTGGAGTACCACAAATAGGTAGAGCTCGGTAGAAGCCCACACAAATGTAACTACATATAAATAAGTTGTCACGGTTCCCGGCCCAGTCGCATTCAGTAACAACTGGGGCTTCCTTTGTGTCGCTGTAACGAGCAAAGTTTAAACACTTCCAAGGATTCTTTTTGTAAGTGAAACTTTACCTGTAATGTGTGTGCTAAGTGTTGAAAGCCAGGATAATTTGGATTCACGATTCCCCTCGGCACTAGATGGATGCCGTTCTCAGACATCTCATCAGTGTCAGAATGCTCAAATGCTCTTTCCTCGTCGATTGGTGTAGGTTCTGCAGATACATTTGTATTACCTGAAATGGTTTGTAATTAGATACATTTTGAGTCGTCTTATTCTAATTTGCTAATTTCAATATTTTTTTACAAAAGTAGGTCTTACGATTAATAAGCTATAGCAATACCTACTTAGTAAACTTTCGCTAGGAGGTCGGACGGTAGCTGTGGTTTCCTCCAGATTGTCCGTCTCGCCGTTATTGCACAACTGCACGGTATTCCCGTGCCTGCTGTTGATCCGGTACTGTCGGTTGCATACCAATTCCGCGCTCACTGCTGAGTCCTGGCTGTCTGCATCTGTTCTCCTGACTGTCGAGTAATTCTCAAAGGTCTCTGAATTCCTTTGAGAATTATAAGCAGTGTTACTATTCGTAACTTGCGAGTAATCCGTTGTATTCTCGCGTAAATTGGATTCTGCTCTGTTAGCAGTGAACCAAGTTCTATTATCGGGATTTCCGTGTGACGATGCGTCCTGGCGGTTGTATACAGCGATGTTACCGTTGTCTATCGTTTTGATCCTCATGATTACCTGTAGAAAAACATTAGGTTTCTTGAAAAATATTTTAACTACAATAACAAAATCCTTTGATTAAACTGAATTTCATTAAATACCTTGTTTTATTTACCTATATCTAAGTGTAACGTATACCAATAACCTATAATCAAAGTTGTACGTAAGCATGAAACACTCTATAGATAGGTAGGTAGCTACAGATATATAGGACATGTCACTTATAACCGTCCACCCAATAACATGTTTACACAGAAGTACCTGGGTACAGCTAATAAATAGCTACAGATAGGCATTTTCCTAATGAAACATTAACTAGGTACCTACCTAGCCATATTGAACATCTGAGGAAAATTACCGCCATTTGGGTTGCCATAAAAGTGGAGATATGAAATAATCCGGTATTTTTTTATGAATTTGATCTAGAAAAAACCGTTAACCATTGAATTTTATGTCCTAAATCCATATAGGGTGTTATTGCGGATCAGTCAGTACCTACCGGATATTGTGAGCACGGCGTGGAGGCGGCTTGTGCCGCGGGGAGGGGGGCAAACACGCCGCGTGTCTCAAGTCCGACCCCAACCCCGCACGCACCCACTTAATAAACCGGCCGACCTCACCCATATTTACTAAAGATAACATCCCACAGAGACTCACATCCACAGAGCACTGACTTTTCTTACATTTCCCACGCGTTTTTAAATAAGAGGGAAACTGTCGAATCTTTTTCTTCGACCCAAAAAGAAAAAACTACATATAAAATTCATGGATATGGTAATACTCCAATATTAAAGGAACATATTGGATAAGTTACATGGGAACATAATATTACGATGTTATGAACCTTTCGCAAGTACTTACCTACTTAGTTATTTTCATTTCACGCTAATCTAGATAATTGAAAACCTAAGTAGGTTATAGATACCCACTATACTGTAGGTATCTAACTTTTCATTTATCATCAAGTAAACCGTCTTCCACAAATGGTGCTACTATCTATCAACTATTGCTGGCTCGTTTTAGCAAGGCATTAATGGTCATTGACGCACCAAGCTCAGTTTACCATATGTAGAGCTTGTACGAATACAGGAGTAGCAATCATAAGCAGGATGGTTCCTGAATACCGATGTCGAAGACGAACATTTTTCACTAATGAATGGCAAAAAGGGGCAATGACTGTTATTGCCATGTTAAACTAACGAACCATAATAGCTTTGTGGCTGCAAAATATAGTTTGTCTGACCCTGTTGAACTAAAGGCTGCAAATTATATGGAGGCTAGCGTCAAACCGACCGTCTCGTTAACTTTATACAAAAAAAATCTAAATGAAACTGGAAAGTTTTAAATTACCCGAAAAGATTAAATTTCAAGTACAATGGATTAGGTACTTCTAGCGAGTTACTATCGTGCAGCTCATTGGTTGTAACAGAAAAGTTTAAATGTTATGTCTGTGGAGAAGGAACTCCTCAGATAAGTGAGAGATTTAATTAATTTTAACTCCGCCACCCAAGCCGCGGTATCTAATGGCACTTAGGTAAGAATTTCAGTCAAATATAAACACGATCTTATTTTTCTTAACGGCCTCATAATCTTGCCTCTTTATTGGATGAAATGAAATTGAATTGGATTTTTAGATTAAACTTAGGATTACCTAAGCTACTAATGGCGGGGCAATCTAAGTAGTAGGTATTATTTAGTGTCCGACCGGCTGGTCGATTCTGTTAACATAATATGTTGAAGTGAACACTTAGGCGAAGTGAACGACAATTGAGCTGTCAAACCATACAAACAAGATAAGAATGTCAGCACTTTTGTCGTTCACTCCACCTAGGTGATCACGGTGAGATGTCAACAGAATCGAACGGTAAGCATGTCGAAGTGAAGGCGTGGGTGAAGTGATCACGAAGTGAGCTGTCAAACCATACTAACAAGATGAAATGACAGCTCACTTGTCGTTCACTCCACCTAAGTGAACACGGCGAGGTGTCAACAGAATAGACCGACTATAAGCATGTCGAAGTGAAGGCTTGGGTGAAGTGGTCATGAAGGGAGCTGCAGTGCGATTCTGTGAGCATGTCGAAGTGAAGGCTTGTATTATTTTTCAACCATTAGTTAGTTCGATAACAATGTGTTATTACGGGTTCTTTTTATTTTATCAGGTACCAAAGAAATATGAAAAGGCAGCTTAATTTTCTCTTTAAAAAGCCTACTTTATTTATTTGAATTCCAAGGGTTCGTTTTCCTGCGACAGACAAAGCCGACAAGCAATATAAACCTTAGCAGACTGTTATAGAATACTGAGCTGGGAAACGTATCAGCGTGGCTGGATGCCAGCAAATTGATTTCCTGCCTACAAGCGGAAACTAATCTCATTAAGGAGAAAACTTCAGGACCCCTCCAGCTAATTGTTTACACTTCAAATTATATAGAGAAAAGACGAAATGAAGCACATTTTTGTCTCTTGAATGAAAGCTTGAGCCTTTTGTGTTCCCTAACAATCTCGTTAAGATGCCTAAATAAAGCAATTCAGCTTTATAATTGTTAATTTCTGAGCAGTAACGATCTTTGTTTAGGATAATTCAGCAGAACGTGCCCGCTCGTGCCGCATCCCAGCTCAAATGGATATTTACAATTAAGTAAGTTGGGACATTCACAAATATTTGATGGTCACGTGCTGGAGCGCCTGTTTAAATTTTAAATTGTTACATGAGAATGAAATCTTTTATATCAACGACATAATTTAAGTAGGTGTTCAGCGAGACAAAGTAGGTACTTCATGCTCACATTGCTATGTGGATATTATAGCTTTGTTGAATATCGGGCCCAATTTAAACTTTTCCGTAGTTTTTCTTAATTTATACATGGAACTATCTGTTTTTACCTACTATTTATATTAATATGTGTCCAAATGTTGCCTACCTTGTTATAAGCCTATAAGTAACATTTTAGATTTTTCCGGGTTCCGAACCTGGGGGTTATTACCTCCGCGGGGGTAAATCAGTTATTCTGAGGGGGTAATATAAAATTATTATAATAAAAATAAAATTATTTATTAATTTAGATCTAATGTAATAGAATACGTAGCTAGACGTATCAAAATTGTATTACCGTCAAGTAAGTATCGCACGGGGCATCTGTATCTACCTAGCTGCCGTCGTCGCGTCATCGCGGTCACCTCGCCATTAGGGATGGGCTATGTTGAGAAAATAGATCGACATTGTATAAATTTATGGTTTAAATTTTCGATGGATCGATCGATCGATGTTTTAAAGAAAAACATCGGTACATCGGTTGTTAGCATCGACTTGTAAATGTTGAAGCAAATAGGCGGATATTGAATATGAGTTTATAGCTACAAATTATGTAGGTATTTAAAATTGCACTAATAAAAGTGTAAAAATCTTCAATTGCAAACTGAATATCTTTTATAAATGTTTAATGAGTACCTAGTAGACATTTCTGTGAAATTAAACCAAACAATATCATGTTTTAAAGTCGACCATGTCATGGGTACCTAAATTTAGGTAGGTAATAATGGTCCTATTTATACTAAAAACCTCTTATTTAAAAATACCTTTCTACTTTAAACAAATGAAACTAAAAATTTAAACAAACCTACTTAATACCACTATTGACGAGCTGTGACTGTCAGAAAGTCACTCTCTCTAGTAATCCTCTCGTCTATAGCCAGGGCCACACAGGGATTTTGGAGGTTGATGAAAAACTGTTCAATTTCAACGTCCTCGCAACTATCACTACCCAGTTTGTTTTCTCGTCATTATTGTGACCTATTTCTGTAGAATTTAATAAAATGGTTTCTTTCCTATGAATAATAATAAATACCTTTGTTCCACTACGCCTGCCCTAGTTTTTAACTGACATCATTACTGTACAAAAATATGTCTTATTTACTTTAGGAATGGAATTCATATACCTAAGTCAAATCTTTGTTCTTTCAACCTAACCACTTGTCAGTTTAAACAAGGAAGGTGGAAACTTCGCAGTGTTCTCTCCAATGCTGCAATGGCAGAAACTTCTAGGGACCGCGTCACTACTGTTAAGATAATGCCGAGACGGAAACTTTGTCAAGAATCATTTACATTTCTATACAAACGCTGTGCGTAAGTTACCTGTTTAGGGAAGGTTTGGGACTGTCGTCCTACAAGTTTTGTTACAAGTAATTGACATACGCCTTCAACGGAAACTGAAAGCAAATCACAAGGCCGGCGGCGCGCTATAGGAGTCGCGTATCGGGTCGAATCGCTTGCTATCTACAAAAGTAATCTATTATTCAAACGACCTTTCACACAAGCCCTCTTCAAAATTAACTTAAATGATTTACCTAATCTGTAAAGCTACTGGCATGAAAATGTGCCTACTTTCATTTTGTTTGCTCGTGCTACCAGATTAACATCCGAATCCGAAAACTGAACATTGTTTCAGCAACGTACCTACATTTCATTGCTCTTTGTTTCTAAGTAGGCAACAGTATTTAAAAGTTCTCAAAAAATTGCTATTGTTTTCATCATTAATTAGTAGGATCCCAAAACCACACACAAATAATGCCGATTAGCGTCGGCTACAGTTTTTAATGACACATCATTTTATTTTTCCTTTCACGGCGACCCACAACTACGAACACTAATAGCTGAGTTTTATCGATCAAACAGCTAACAATCTATTGCAGAACCTTTACCTCTATAATTCTGAAATACCGAACGATTGTGTATGGAGCACGGGGGGAATGAAGGTATTTCATTTTGTTTATTATTGATGCGTAAACTGCGCGTTCAGACCCTAATACACTCCCGGGGATGCGAATACCTCAGAGCGTGAACATTATTTCTTGTTATTAGAATGTATGGGACAAGATAGTGACACATTGCGTTGTGAACTATCGATTCTCAGGGTTCCGGCTGGCATGGCGCGGCGTGAGCGGCGGCGAGGAGCAGCGCCGCATCTAATATTTATAGCGCGGCGTTACAGCGTGCGAGCGGCCGCAAGTCGGCCCCGCACCGCTCCGCACCGCACCGCGCTCTACCCTCATCAATTGACCCGGACATCAAGGACCAAAATATGCCATATTTTCGAGTTGGGACTTCATGTATTACGGGACCACGGGACTTTATCTCACACAGAAGGTCGTTCGCCTATTAGTGACATTTCAAACTAAAAGATTGATTCTAATAGCGCTCATTGTTGCGATTCATGGTTATAGATTTAAGGCTCCATTCCAGCGATTTTTATAAAGCACCTCGGTACCTAATATTACTCCCTCGCAATGGGCCATTTGAAAAATGAAGATAATGAAATTCCACGTCGACCCGAGATTCGAGAAGCAAAGAAAACGAAACATGATGCTGAAGTTACCTACGTATCTATCTATATTCAGCGGCTATGCCCCACACTTGTGAAAGTTAATTGTGAGTGAAAGGCACTTTTATATATAAGTTTCTACGTTGAGAAATCAACAAGCTTTTATAACTGCGTCGCGCAAGCTTCTAGGTAAAGTTTACCAGTCAAATTATTAGCCTAGTTTTGCAAGAAAAATAATATAAATCAAGATAGTTGTCGATAACAAGGGCCGTTCCCATACCCGACAAACACATGGTTGAAAATCGTTGAGCAGTGGTCGCTGATAGAATACCATTTTATCTAGGGCCTATTTTATGGTCTCTCAGAAAATCGAAAATCAAGCAAAGTTTTTACTATTAATTTTCTAGTCATCTTATATGAGGGAAAAATTGACAAGTGATGGTTGACGCTTCGTCGGGAACACCTCTCAGTACAATTTAGATCATTTGGTGTACAATAACAATTTGAATCAAAGTTATGCAAATGGTTGGAAACGGAGCCGTTAGAAACGGTTTACGAGGACCTACGGAATCCATTTTCTTAACTTGGATGACTTGCGAACAACTCGCGACCAGGACTGACCGCATCGTACATCAGTAAGTAAAGCACTAACACTACTAGATTTGCTACTTACAGCATGTAATAATCGTTTTCATATACAACCGTTTCGACTGGAAACCAACCCAAGCGCAGTTCGGAAAAGAATAGGCAGAGGATGCTTTATATATCTCTTTGGCTCTATCATCTCTAAGATTTCATGACTGTAGCTGTTGAGGCGACCCCTATAATAAGTAAGTAAGTACTTCTGTCATACTAAAATGACCGAACCAAATAGTTGATGGTATCTTTTGTATACACATGAAAAACATGTGAAAAAAACAAGGGGCTATAATTTTTCTGTGACAATTTTTTTGGGGCGTTTAATATAATATTTTGATATAGCACTACTTAAAGCCTTTTTTTCGGCGGGTTAGGTTGGCGTGACCCGGCGCGCCCTCAGCCTTCGCCCTGCGCGTTAATGGCCCCGGCATGATGGATAGCTCAAGTACTGCACGACACAATCGCGGCCCGACACCCAAGGGGCCGTATTTATAAAAAGGCGGCCAAATAAATATTAATTATTTTTTTAATTGGACACGACCGCGACACTAAGCGGAGGATATTTATTTTTATTACTTTTTAGTTGGACAGGGTATTCAAATGTTTCAGTTAGTTTTAAACATTTGTTACTGGCTGGCTTTCTGGTGACTTTGCTCTTGCTTGTGTACCAAAAGAATGGTAAGAGTGTTTCCGGCGTAAAAGAAGTCTTTTGAAACTCAGCTTTCTATCATAATATGATTTTTCGTAACCGGGACACCACTTTCAGAGTTTCCTATCTTTTACAAACATATAAAAAAACAACAAACAATGTTATCTGTTGTTATTATTCATTTAGACAGTTCTTCAAGTATAAGTTTTAACGTTTAATTACGACTTAGAGTAGCCAATACACTTAGGGTACCTATTCGTTTCTTTTAGATACGTAGATACCGTTGCACCCGAACCATTTCCAATCAAATCTAATAAAACGTAGAACGAAATGTTCATAGTGGTTTTGTTTTCAGATTTTGTATCTAATGAGGCGTATACAAATCGGTACGGTTCAGTGCGGTCTGGCACGATCTACCCATTGGCTAGGTAAGTGTGACTATTACTGGTACCAGTGGCAATAGGTTCGATCGAATTAGTATATAATAGTGTTTATGTTCGAGGGATGCAGGTGAGACGTGTCGTGTTCAGAAAAAAAAAATAGTACGACGGTCTGCTAAAACCAGGCGAAAAAAACGAAGGCATAGCTACATTCCACCAGACGTATAAGGGAATATGCACGCATTTTTTTTATTTATAAAATGAATTACTTATAAGCTCCAGTAAACACTCTAGAAAATATTTTTTAAATATCTTCATCAGCGATGAAGTTATAACGCTTCAAATATTACTTTTAGAACGAGAAGTCCGACATGGAATTTGACGTCACATTACGTGACGTCTATACATCTGCCATAGAAAACAGCGTTTTCGCGAGAGGGACAGATATATTTGTTTAAAATAATTATACCTCGTTTGTTTTTCGAGCAATTTTGATTCTATTTCCACTGTTAGTAATATATTTTTGTATATTTTTAGATAAAGTGTTTAGATAATAAATATTTTTTTTATGCATATTCCCTATTGGCGAGAAAAAGTAGGTAAGACTTCCACCGCCATGACACTTTTTCGTGGTAGTTCACTATTTGAATTATTGTGTGCATTTACTGTTGGCATGGCCAGTGTGTTCTTGATAGATGATTGGTTGATATTCTTGATCATTTAACAAATTACTTAAGTATCCATGTATTAGGTCCTTATATATGAAATTGGCGTTTTGTACGGAAGGAATATAGTCTATTTTTTTTGTAGAATACATTTAATTAATCAAAGTATGCACCGCTGTTATCTATGCACTTTTGCCATCTCGTAGGTAGTTCATTGATCTCTTTACTAAAAAAACCATGGGGGCGACAATAAATAAACTCTTTGAAGGCGGTTTGGATTGGACTGCCGCATCGGAGTTGAATTTTTTTCCTTGTAAGAAGTTGTTCAAATTCCGGAAAAAATGGTAATCTGTTGGAGCAAGATGTCGCAGACATTCAAATTGTAGCTCATCTAACTTAGTGGTTGTTTGTTGTGCAGTATGTGGTCTTGCGTTGTCGTGAAGCAGCAGTGGCCTAGAGCGATTGACCAATCTCGGTTGTTTAGCAGCTAGTTCTTCCTTCATGGTTTGCAGTTGCTGACAATAGATATCTGCTGTAATCGTTTGGCCAGATTTTAGAAAGCTGTCATGAACGACACCGGCGCTAGTCCACCAAACACTCACAAGTAACTTTTCTGAGTAAATTTTCGTTTAGGGCAAGATTGGGGCCATTGCGACGAGCGCTTCCGATTATCGTAAAGTATCCACATTTCATCACAAGTAATGATTCGATTTAAAAACCCTTCATTATTGTGTCGGTTGAGCAAAGTAACACAGCAGTCGACGCGTGTTTGCAAGTTCGATTCACTCAATTCATGAGGTAAAAAAAGTAACAAAACTTGAACGGGTTCAAGTTTTTTTTACTTTCCCGATTTGCTTCAAGTGGATTAATACAGTTTTATCACTTACCCCGAAGCCTGCAGCTATCTCTGAAGTGCTTTGTGATGGATCCGCTTCCAGAATACTTAGCCTTTAATTCTTCATTTTCCACTTTAGTCTCCGGCCGTCCACGGGGAGAAGGTCGAAATTTTCAGAACGAAAACGTTGAAACCAAAACCTTACCGTGCTTTCTTTTGCGACACCAGCGCCGTACACATCATTAATCCTTTGAGCTGTTTCTGCAGCACTGGTGCCACGGTAGAACTCGTACTCGTAAATATACCGATATTCAATATTTTCTATGGTGCAGTAATAAGCGACATCAAAGAAAAAAATGATGAGGAAAAAACAAATGAATGACTGTTTTCAAAACTCAACTGTACCAGCTAAATGTATTTATAAATTTTAATTTGGAATTCTTAACAAAGAGGAAATATTTCAGATCAAAGTTGTCAGTACGACAAAACGCTAATTTCTTAAGTAAGGACCTAATATTATTTGTAATACTTAATTAAAAAAAGAAATCATTTTGTAATTTTACATGTTTATTTATTTTATTTTGCCTGTTATTTAATGCAATCCTGTGCTCCGAGCTCTCATTACCCGTTTATAATAATTAATGCCTGTTGGTCCCCAGGTACCTTCCAAAAGTCTTTGAACCAAATAATAACATTACTACATAATGTCACTGCATAAAAGGTTAAGGTTCAGGTTAACCTTTATAACCTTTTTGCCATCTAATGTTAAATGTGGTTATATAATTTAATGGTACCAAACTGTCCTATCTGTTGATACCTTATTTTCATAACTTATACATTTTGTAAAGTTATGAAACCTAAATGTTTGAGAGGGAAGGTATTATCATATGATCGCACAAAAGCTTTGGCAACTATACTGAAACTAAATAAAAAAGCTCAGGTAAAACATCTACATGAACATTATCAGTCTGCAAACACACTTACAATCCGGCTATTATCTGAAATTAAATATCCCTATCTAAATAAAATTTTAAGTTTTTAACATTTTATTGCAACCTCCATAATGGGAATATTTGCAATACACTAAGTATAGACAATGTAAATTATTATATTATTACAAATAAGTATATTATTATAGACAATGGCCATTCGCGGTCGAAAAAATTAAGAGAAGCCATTAGATTTTCTTTTTAAATTTTATTCTTTGCCCAAATTTAAAGGCGTCACTCTCAGTTTTTAACGTAAAACAGCCAAGACTTTTTATATTAAATAAATTTAATTAGGCAAACCTTTTTGCATAATTTGTAGACTCTACATTTTTACAAAATGGAAAATCAGCATACAGTTTCCGTTTTCTCAAAGGCGGCATGAATCTAAAATGGTGTGCCTCTTCCTCTTGACCTCTCACTTGACATGAAACATGAAAGGACCGGTTTGTTCATAAAACGCACAGATTATGTGAAAGTATGGGTATTTTAACATTTTCATTTTCTTTAGTCAGTCGGAACGTATTATAGAACTTTTAAATTCTTCCAGCAATTTTAATAATAGTTAACAAGTTTTATGGGAATTATTTCGTTTCACCTTAATATAACCAAACAAATAGCAATATGTACTCAGGAGGTTGGCACAGAACTTAAGTAATGGATTCAGTTTTAGTTACCCGATGATACTGTTTCGTCCGTTTCCAAAATTAAAGTAAATTGAAATTTGTTTAAAAAAAAAAGTTCCAACATACACAACATTCAAAGAACAAAATCTATTTCTGTTCACACGAATACCGATGGATATGAGTTTGAATACCGAAGGATGACTAGCAAACAGTTATAAAGGTCGGAAAAGATTGATTCTCGGTGACGAGAGCTTAATAGGAAACTTTTGCCGACATGTCATAATGTTTACTTACGGCCCGGTTATTACTTTATGACCTGGAAACAGGTTATATACCTACGTGAGTAAACGGTAGGCCTTCTGTCTACTCATTTCAGTAGGTAATAGGTATGTTTTATTTTACAAATAGATAAGTAAATAAAATGTAAAATGTGTGGGTTCATAATATTATTATTGGTAAATTTCCAAAACAAATGTGCACTCATACATTCCCTACATCAACATATAGGTTTTAACCTTTTACGGTGATTTTAACTTATTGGCAATCTACCTATCTGTGGTCAAAGTAGTAAATATATAATTATGAAATTTTTAATATGAAAAATCTGCTGCTTGTTCGCAGCTGAAGTTTTTTCAGATTATATGTTTGGTTCAATTTTTATTTCCATAAATTGTCACTTGACCCACAGAGTGGTGTACTAATTCTAAGTTTCCTTATCTTTGCTCGCAACCTCTTTAGTGAAGTTCAATAATAAAGTAGCTACTTTTCCGTTAAAAATATAAATAATACCATTAGGGCCTCTTTCACCATCTCCAAGTAAAGCGTTGATTAGTTACTTCCCAATTAAAGTTAATCGGCAAGTAAAACTTAGGAGTATCTTCTGTCAATTTCACAAGCGAAAATAAAGCTTCGAGTAACAACTTACCGGTTAAGTGAATGACTTAACAAATCATACGTTGCATTCGTTCAATATTACGTCAACGTTACTCGTCAAACGTCATTGGCAGGTTAGCTATCATTTGTCATTTCATTTTGTGTATTGTTTGTTGTGTTTTTGGTTAGGAAATTATTGCGTGTGATTTTTTTTTTTTTATAAATTATCATGGATAAAGTTAAAAGAGATAGAAGTGCAAACTTTTCACTTGTACAGAAATACCAAACTGTGTTAGTGTCGGCGATAAGACCCCGTCCGCGTCCATAGGCGCAAGTAATGGTGGACGTGACCGTATCAAACAAGGAAATTGTAAGGAAAACTAATTAGAATTATAGTTAATTGAATCAGATTAGATTAGGTTTAGCATTCTCTAATTAGTGTTATAAGGATATTTTCGCATCATAGGTTTAGTTAGATTCTAGTTTAAATGCGAATTTAGATGTAAGGTTTTTGTATTGTGAATAATTGACGTAGATCGAAAATGTGATTTTTGTTTTAAGTGATAGGGTTTTGAAATTAGTTTTAAAATAAAGGTCTTGACCCAAAACCACTTTTACAGAAAGTATTGAGTTGATAGGACTTATGGTTTTCGAGATATTTCCAAAAATGTATAGTGAAAATTTGTTAACCGTCAAGTAAACACTCTAATTGGCAGACGACGTGGCAAGTAAGTTACTGGGCAGTTTAATCATTGATTAGTGCTACTCGAACGTCGTGAAATTGACACGTGCAGTTACGGGTGACTTTAATTGGCGATTAGTCTACTCGATACTTTACTCAAGGGTGGTGAAAGAGGCCCTAAGACTCCGCTGTCCGTCCGTCTGTCCGTCTGTTACCAGGCTGTATTTCATGAACCGTGATAGTTATAAAGTTGAAATTTTCACAGAATAAAATAAATATCTAAGGGGGCTCGTCTACAACAAACGTGTTATTTTTTCGTTTTTATAGATTGATGATGAGATGCACGAGCCCGACTCGCACTTGGTCAGCTTTTTATCACATTGCTCTAAACTCTGGGTGATGCAGAGATTAACAGTGCCACTGTTATTCTCTGCATCACCCAAAGATTGACTGGTAGAACATGAATAAGGTAGTAAGTCCGCCTCTGAACATCAGTGTGCGACTGTGCGTAAAGCAAATCTACCGCGTGTATCTGACATCGACGCACAAACGATTTCCATGGGTCCAGGGCATGATTCTGGACACCCCAGTGTTGGAATTTTTCGTCGGCTTTTTTCTCATTTTTTTATTTTTTTTCAAGGGTTTTTTTTACTTTAGACTGCTCATAATAGTTATTCTGACCTAACCCAATGAGATTTTTAATAAAAAGATAATTAAATAACTACTTTCACTAAAAAGAGCAATCTGAATAAAGCCACAAATAATATCAGCTCAGCTGAGCGGATACTTTGTAGTACTCTTAAAAAAAATCAGAAAAGAACCGACGAAAAATTCCAACACTGGGGTGTCCAGAATCATGCCCTGGACCCATGGAAATCGTTTGTGCGTCGATGTCAGAAACACGCGGTATACTAATCTATACTATATATATATATAATATTATAAAGCAGAAGAGTTTGTTTGTTTGTTTGTTTATTTGTTTGTTTGTTTGGTGGAACGCGCTAATCTCAGGAACTACTGGTCCGATTTGAAAAATTCTTTCAATGTTGGATAGCCCATTTATCGAGGAAGGTTATATCATCACGCTGAGACAAATAGGAGCGGAGCAGTAATGGAAAATGTGACGCAGACGAAGTTGCACGGGTCAGCTAGTAATAATAATAAAGGTTTGGGTAGAAACCTAAAAATATCAGATTTTACTCGTTCATATCCGAACTTGTATTCCAAAGTTCAAACATCCAACACAGTACTTTATTTTTATCGTCCAAGGTAATTATACAAAAAAGCTCCGTGTTTTTAAGAGAAATATTTTCCTATTACTGTATAACTTGCCGAAGCAACGGTTTGGATTCTGTTCATCATGCCAAGAAAACAGGCTAATGATACTCAGGATAATAAATACATAAATTGGGACATTCTCCTAATGCGACTTTTGGCAAGCAGTTTATTATGCGATCGATATAAGTCGAAACTAGTAGGTACAAGTACTGCGGGGTTTTATAATTAGAGGTACTGATACCTCACGACACGCTATACACACATGACACCTTACATCGTAGACCTTAGAGCTAATAGCTCGTTACTAAATACTATACTAAATGCCACACAGGTCGGTCTTAAAGATTAAGCAACGCTTGGCGAGGTCGATCTGTAGATGGGTGAGCGTCTGACTCCCCCGGGCCTCAGAAAGCACGTTAAGCTGTTAATTTTTAATCTTTTGCAGTTGTTACGGCCTGTCAGAAGCCAGACAATCTGACACCAATGCTGGCAAGAAGTACCTTGTTGCCCAAATACTGGGTTGTGGAGGTCATATAGGCAGTAGCTCTACATAAAATACTGCAGTATTCAGCTGAATCTAGTTTGACTGCAAGCCGACCCCAATTTATTTGGGAAAAGACTAGACAGTTGATGAGATACTGATACGACAGAAAACTTTGTAGACTGATATACTTGTGTAGATAAACACTCGAACACTAAACAACACATTGCAGATGCCAATGATAACTGCCATGGCCGACATCGTCGCGCCGTTCGACGGGCTAGACGTTCGGCGATCAGCCCCGTCTGCCCGACGCCGACACAGCTTCGGCGACACTTTATTTCTAATAATATTTAAGAGTCCTATTACGAATCGTAAATGCTCGTTTGCAATAGACGAAGTTACGTTGGTCTGCGTTGGGGGTACATCTATAGTCCGCGAAAAAATTTTGATACTTACTAGTCTGAATAGGATTATAGTTTATTTGGGCGCTCGCGCGAGTCTGAGGAGCGCGCGCGCTGAATTGACGTAGAATATATAGTACTTTAATTTTATTTATTGTAATTTTGTTTTATTATATTGACAAACGAAAACTTATGAAACGTATTCATTGTAGATTGAAATTTTTTATCATATTAATTTATTTGATAAAAAGTGTTTTTATTTGGAATATAATGGACGCTGAATCAAGACATTTCTGGCTTAAATTAGGATTTCTTTACGTTTTTTTCCGTGAAAACTGAAGGAATTTAAAGAAATTCTAGAACTCCAATAAACAAGTAAAACATTCAACTTACCTTTTAGTAATTTTAGCTTTTAAAAGAATTGATTGTAATAATGTGAATTAGACCGTCAAAGTTCCATCGCCGACATTTTTTCTTGCAAACTGAGTTCGTAAAATATTTATAGTAAATTACACGAAAAGAAAAATGAAAATGTGTAACTCTAACTTACAAGAAAGAGACTGGCACTATCGTTATTCAGGATCAAATAATTAAAATATCTTACTGCTGCTGAAAATTACAGCGTCAAAAATCATGAATTTCCGTAAAAAATGTAATAGGACTCTTAAGTGATAAATGCACAGGCGAGGAGACAATATAAAAAATAAGGACGCTATTATTCTGCCCTGCTGTGTAATCTCTTATAGACAATGTAATAGGTTTGCCTTTAGTATAGGTCTACAACATTTTTGGTCTTCACGAAAAAAGGAGAATGTTGTTATATCAAAGCTTACGCCTGACAGTGGCATACTAAATGGAGAGATCGATGTATATCGGTCTATCCATATAAGATGCCACCACAAGTCGGTATTTTTCAAACTGAATTGATAAAAATACACACGAAAACTAAGATGTCGATAACTTTTTCCTTGTTGTAGTAATTGTTGTTTCATTTGACTGACCAATCAATAATTACTTAGAACCACGTCTACGTGGCCTTTCTCGGAAATAGCTACGTATTAGTAACTAGGTACTCAGCCAGAAAGTTCAATTTCTATTATAATTTGCTTTTATTTACATAAATCATTCAGTTCCATGAAGCGTTGCCTTTGTAGTTAGCAGACTATACTAAACCATTCGTAATGCAAATTATATGTACACAGTGGCATACACCTACTGTAACATTACTCTGTAACTTCAAGCAAATATGTGAGTATTCATGTGATTTATTTACCTTTATTATGATCCTGAAGGGTCTTTATCACAAAATAGGTGGTATATTGGCCATATTTAATCATTCCAAAAGCGTAGCAACGAACCCATACCATCATTATAGGTCAATCTACAAACGACGCCTACGAGAAAAAGCGGCGTAGGCCGTCGTAGACCATTCGTAGCGACGGGGCGGCGTAGCAAGGGCTACGAAATATTTTTGTCCTTCAATATTTGAAGCTTTTTTTTAACTATACCAAGTGATAAGATAACTCTTTATTTTATCAACATGAGTGTACCTACAACAGCAAGTAATAAATATAATCAATATAATCCAATGGTATAAGCTTCAAACAGCGGCGTACAAAAGTTAAACATGCAAATATGGTAAATATTTATTCATTTATCGATGTTTACAAGAACGAAAAATGAGATTTATGATATAATATTTTAAAAGCGTTAGCTTACTACGATCAAACTGATTTTAGTAATAAAATAATTGTCACAGTATGAAAACTAATATGCAGCACTACCAATGTAAAGTCAGTTTCATCCGACTGATTTTTGTGAGTGTTGTCAGGGTGACAATCTCTAGCCCAGTGGAAATTAACATTGAAATTGCAAATCAAGATGTAGTTCTGCATTTTTGATATTTTGTGACATAGATCATGTGATGTGAATCCAAATTTGCAACTTCGAAAAGCTTGTTTTGGGTCTTTTTTCAGTTATTGTAGTCAAAAGCGATGCGTTTTTTTTATAGAGCTGCGATTGGGCTTAAATTGTTGCAAATTTAAGTGTCTTTGAAAACATTCTGAATGATATTTGTCGAAAATGCATAGTTATTTCGATTTTGGTGGATGGTGCGCAGCGAACACAAGTTTTTCGAAGTTGCAAATTTGTATTTACACTACTCTAACCGCTCCATACAACATATCAAAAACCAGAACTACATCCAGCTTTACAATTTTAGCCTGATTTGGCGTCGATTTCTACTGGGCGCGGTTCAACTAACTTTATTAAACATTTATAATTCAAGGTCGTAGGTATAATTGTTCATTTGTTCTTTCAATGTATGTAAATGGTAATAATAATATACGTATTGGTAGGTACTAAGCTAAAAAAAAACTTGGCTTTTATATATATATCATCCTTTTCTTAACTTTTCTTTCAAACATGAAAATAAGCCTCAACGAGTGTCTGTCGTTGAGTATTATGGGCTACTGTGTATCCTTTGGGGTAAGCCACGTGAGCAAAGTCACGGGAACAAGCTGTTCATTTAGTAACAATATAAAAATGGCTGCCTAGCCTTTTGCCTCTACATTGAAGTCGGCTTCCAATCAAGCGAGATTCAGCTCCAACCCAGTCACTGGGTAACCGGAAGTTCTTAGTAAGACTGATGTCAGATTTCCTGGCTTCTGACTAGCCCCAACGACTGCCGAAGATTTCCAAACGGCAACCAGCAGTGCTATTCTGTAACAACATTTTCGTGTCTCGACAGCGGAATCCGAGGTGAGTTTCAAATTCGTATAAATATAAGACCTTATGATGTGTGAAATAAAGTTCACTTTGTAAGCTTAGTCACTCAGGTGAAGTCGATATCGAAATGGTTATTTACAGAATAGACTAGCAGGACCCACGGCTTACCGTGCTTTCCATACCACAGAAAAAGACGACCAAGACAGAGCAGCAAACCATAGAAATACTGAATCATCATACAAAATCAACGTTTTGGCCTCCACGTGTTTAGTCCATGGGGAACACCCAACTAACACCAAAGCGTTAAAATAACCTATAAAAGAATCGTATATCGGTTACATTTGAGTATAAAATTGTTAACGCATACCTCTACAACAGAGTTAGAGCATGCTCTAACTCACTTATAACCACGAAAGAGGCCCACAGTTTTACAGGTAAGTATTATAGAAAACCTATAGTACGGTGATACAGATGTGTCAAAGCAATTGCACAGGAGCGTTAAATAAGTGACAGCTATTACTTTAACCGGTATTACTGTTGTAATATCGGGTTGGTAAACACAACAGGTTGTAGGAAAGCATCAGATAAGAATGCTTTGCCGATAAAACCTTTATAAGACCTATTAAGAATAGAATATTGATACCGTGACTCATATTAGCTATCTAAAATGGATTCAGGTAAGTGTATTATAGCTTCTTGACTTCATTTTAAAACAACTGTATAACTTTTAGCCCACGTTAAGATTTAAAAAGCCTGTAACCTAAAAAAATTAAATATTTAATAAAACAGAAGCCATTTTAAGTATTTACGTTATTTGAGTTTGTGAAGTGAAAAATGACTGCCCTTGTGATTTCATGGTATATTTATACCATGTTTCTCATCTCAATTTTAACGCGCCTAGGATTTATTAAAGATTTACAAGAAAATTTATAACAATAAAATAGACACCACAAGCAAATATTATTATTTATTTCTGATTCCTGAGCAGTGGCATGTAAAATTAAGTGGTATTCAAGGAACGCTTCAAATGATATAAGAAATTTAGTATTTTGTTGTCAAATGTTGAATAACTCGAAATAATATTTATTGTTAGGTTACCAAAACAATGGCGAACTTACTTTAAATATTAAGTCTTCACTTAAATCATTTGTACCACTCTTTGAGCTACAACATCGTTAGTCAAGAGTATGGTGCTGCCATTGGTGACTTAACATTGTCATAATAGACTTGGCTAAATACATTTGCCACAGTGAACACAATACAGCCGCCTTTAAATTTTACAAACCGTCTCGATTAGGGATAGTTTGTATGTGAAGGTCGGGTGACCTTGGAAGTCAAGATTGAGTGACCTTGGAGATCATGGTCGAGTGGCCTGGGAGTGCCTAAACTACCAACTACTACTTTTTTTTATATTTACTTGTATCTCGAAAACGGCGTGGCCTATCACAAAAATAATGAAAAATTGCCCCCCTTTAAAACCCCCAGCCACGCAATTCTCCACATGTAGGTAATAATCAATTATAAAAAAAGCAATTGTTTACGTCGCGTCAAACAAAAGTGAGGTTAGTGTTAATAACGACCCATACATGCGTTATTTGTTACCAATGCCTTTAGAACATCATTAAAGGAGTACCGCCTAACATAATAAGCTTTAGTTAAATCCTATATTACAGGTTAAACCTAGATAAATCAGTTTGTTTGACACTTTTTGTATTCGTGTTACTAAACTCTCGAAAATCTCTATTTTATAACATACTAGCTTCTGCCAGCGGCTTCGCCCGCGTGATCCCTAGGGAACATGTTCCCGGGATTAAAAGTAGCTTATGTGCTATTCCAGACTATAATCTATCTTTGTTCTAAATTTCATTAAGATCCGTTAAGCCGTTCTGGCGTGATTGAAAGTTTGGTTGTTTGTTACAAACAACCAAACTTTCACATTTTCATTTTTTTTTTCATTTTTTCTATTGAATGTAGCGTGATGAAAAGTATACTATAACCTGCTCAGAAGTATGAATAATAATTGTACCAAGTTTCGTTAAAATCCGTCGAGTAGTTTTTGTTTCTATAACGGTTATACAGACAGACAGACAGACAGACAGACAGACAGACAGACAGACAGACAGACAAAAATTTTACTGATTGCATTTTTGGCATCAGTATTGATCCCTAATCACCCCCTGATAGTTATTTTGGAAATATATTTCATGTACAGAATTGACCTCTCTACAGATTTATTATAAGTATAGATGTCTGCAATAATAGTCAATATACTACCTCAATGTGTATAAGACACTTCATTGCAGCAACTAAGCAACACTAATAGTTAACAGGAATCAGCGAATACTGTTATATAGACATGGGAGTTAAAGATAGGTTAAAGCTGTAACGTTTTAAGTATAGCTGCTGTCACTAGCACCATTTTATCTCTCAAACCTATATTACGTGGTTCATTAAAGATCTAGTGCCGCAATTGGAGTTAAAAATTGTTTGTTGCCTCCTCTTTATCGCATTTAGTTAGAACTGAGATAATTGTAACTCTTTAATATCACTTAAACTCATAAAAAAGCCTGTTACTGACACCAAAATGTTAGTTGGGCAGTATGGGGTACAGTAGATACACGATAGTAGTTATTAGGCTGATAAGCTTTGCATACGCCCTCCAACGTAATTATGATAAAATGGGTATTAGCATATCATTACGTATGTATGCGTCGAGTATTCATCATTGGCCTAACTAACCCGAAAATACAATATTTGGGGCACATTTGACCAAGAATATTGCGCAAATAGATCCATTGCTAAAATAAAAAGTTCCTATTGGTACCTGAGTACATTGTAAAGGCTCTCTGACAAAGATCTCTTTTGTTATCGATAAGCCTGATTCCATTGTCAACACCGCTTTTAAGAGGAACATTTTTTCCAAAGATAATATTAAAACCATTCTGTTTTCACATAACAATGATTCAGAATTAAATTCAACCATTGAATAAGTATCGATTTTTCAACATAGCCAAGCCCCTGCAAGCACATAATTCTAAAGTGTGTGACATTGTACGAGGCAACGTTTTACTTCGCGACCTTAGAAGCGCTTAGTTATGTAGTTCCAGTCAAACAGCTTACACGCCATTCTGGCCGTTTTCAACGAATAAAATATGTAATTCCTACTGCTTTAATGTTCAGACTAGCAGTTATTCGAAATGTTGTGACTGTATTTTGTGAATCTTTTATTCTACATTACATTGATCGTCAGACTGAAATTACTTTAAATTTCAGAAAATCGTTCATGAATCAGTTTGAAAGTTATTTATCCAAATGTAAGGCCATTGTATTTTAGTTACAATAGGTAAATAAATCAGTAAAGAGTTCCTAAAACACACATGTACGTCAAATATAACTGAACCAAAAAAAAAAAAAAAAAATTGTATCACAGAAATAGCAAATAGGTCCGCGGCCTAACCTGAACACGCCGAGAAAACTTATCTGTTTCTGGAGGGAGGTTGGATGGTTTTAGTGACGGCCGCCATGGCTCACGTACAATGGTCCAACGTCAGGACTAAGTGCGGAAACCAAAACCCCCTAATAGAATAGAACTAATAGAATAGGTCCGCGGCCAAGCTAGTAAATAAGCTACGAACGTCCAAACAACACAGCGGCATTAAGACGTAACACAACCCTACGAAACCTTATCGCCATACTCCGTTGGCACTTAGTTGGGTTTATTTTTAAATGTGCTACTTAGTTGAACTATACAATGTACCGTTATGAGTAAACCGTTCTTTGTTCGTAGGAGAAAGAAAATCGTAGAGCCTCGACCATAGAATAATGTTGTGTGACGTCAATACTTCATTTAATCACGCTAATATGAAGTATGTAAACAGCGGCGGCGGCAGTGAAACCTTTATTCGATCCAGTCAGGCTACAACACACACTTCTTCGGCCGAAAGAAATGTAGACTAGTGTAATGTAAATAACGTTTCTCGATTACATTGGGTTCCGATGGCATTAATCGAGTTGGCACAACTCTCCTAATGTAAGTAGGTACATTGTTTTGTGTGTTTTGTATCGCCAAGCAAGACAAGACCGCATTTACATATAAATAAGTGGAACAGCTTTTATGAGTCCATTAAAAACGTCTGCGGTGTGAATGTGGAATGAAAAATGTCGACGCCGACGCGTCGAGTTCAGCCGATGCCATACGAGGGATTAGAAAATGCCAGGGAGGCTTATATTTTAATCTGACGTGTAGCTAGGAACATTATTAGTTGTTAATCATTATAATCGTAAATAATTATTAACAACTAATAATTTCAGTCACGTTTCTTAAGTAAGAATTAAATAGGTTAAGTATTTTACCATGTATATAAACAAATTAAAAGAAGTAGATACAAACTCGGCTTACTTTTTAAAAAGTATTAAGCGAAACGCGGTTCTGTTGAACTCAAGATTCCTTAATTGGAGAAGGTTACTTCATCAATGTTGGCATGTAGGTGCCCATTAGGCCTAGCACTTAGCAGCACTTTAGGCCTGAACCTTTCGCTTTCATTATACCAATGCTAAATCAATTTAGTGTCGTGCGTTGTTTGCTGGCAGGTCGAGCTGTGCATTAAGTAAAGTTCACGCCAGCAATAAAGTGACCGGCGGTAAATGAACCGTTCGCGCCGTAAATAGCGCTTACGACCGCCACCGGCCCTTTCCACACTACTCACTGCTACTCCAATCGTTTTAGTACTTGACTACTGTGGAACTACCCTGCGGACAGTAGTTACGCGGTTTGTGCGACAAAGCAGCAATTTAACTTTACAAATTAGAATTAACACTAATATTATCCTATGATGAACAAACAACAAGATAAATTTGATAACTGTACAAACAAATACATACGAATTCTTATTCCAATATTACTCTTTCGAGTATAATAATAATCAACATATTTTATTATGATACGATATCAGTTCCATTTTGTAATGTACTAGGCTTAGGGATACAAAAAAGCAGACAGAGTAAAAGCATGCCAGCGGTAAGATAGCAGCAAGGAGTTGCGCACCTCGGAAAATGCAGCCCGCTAGTGATTGCAATTCATTGTGCTTTCTGTCATTGCATTTTGAACCTTAACCACAAAGCCAACTATAATTTGTAAAAATACAGATTGAATGGAAAACACATCACTAAATACGTGTGCGTATCTCCAAGTTTTCACTTAAAATTCTATATTCATAGCTTCATTTGACATTGTGAAATCTGATGGGAAAACAAACCCATAGAAAAACTTACCTGTAAAGGGCGCCATCCTGGCTGTATGTACGGCTGTAGCGCAGTCACTGAATAATAAATGCACCTCGCAAGGTTATCTTTTATTTGTCCGAACACTACAAATCCAATGCAACGGTTCCACGTTGTCCTCAATATCGTACGTACTCATTCACTGTGCGCGTCTATATGGAGGCTTTACGTCACTTGACTAACGAGGTTGTAGTATAGAGGGCCGTGGGAGGCGCGGGCGGAGGTTTCTGCTCGACGTGCACCCCGCCCGCCCGTCGGTGCAAAATGATCGCGTGGCGCGGCGGTCGCGCGCCCCGCGCCCCGGCTGCAGGCTCGGGCGGCTTTTGCATAGTAAATACTAGGATCTCAGATAAAATAACCTCTATTATTTTACTGAACATTATGACAACCACACATGTGTTGAATGACCCCTTTAGAATAACAAGGACGGACAAGTACGAACCAGCTAAATCTCTAAACGTTCTGCGACTAAATTGTAAGGAAATTGAAACCTTCGTTCACAACTTTAGCTAAATTCTGGAAATACCTCCTAGCCATAAGAAATATCATATTCAGTGTAAAATTGTGTTCTATATTTTGAGCTTTGCATTCGCGGCCTAGGCCACTACCGCGCAGGTCTGTTCAAAGTTGCAGATTTGTGTGAATGGTTACCTAGTTTTGTAGGACTGCATCTGATTGTGCATACCAGACAATGCTTTTCACTATTCATTCGCAGCTTTAACTACGGATCAATAGCATCGTTTATCACCTATCTATTTTCTTAGGCTTATTCATTAAACTTGTAACCATAATTATGCTAGTATTCAAATCTAAAAATAATTTAGAATCTGCTAATCAGTATTAAGCATAACTATGGTTCAAAGCTTTCATATAAGACTTGACACTTGTAATAGGTAGTAATGTGATTAAATATCGATTCTAAGCTTTTTTAATCATCACAAATTCATATCGAACCAACCAAGCCTCACTCTACTGCGGTGACCTTGTCGATCGCTGAGCTGTTTTTTAAATAGACTTTCACTGATAGCAAATAACCATAGCAACCCTTAAAACGGTCGTAAAATTGATTTGATGACGGTGTGTCCTACGCGAAGTTGTAAAATTTTTATACGACTCACAATACGAACGGAATTCATATCGGTCGTTACATTTGATGTGGCTTTAAGGATTCATTCATAGTAAGTAAGTAGTTACGTGCGAACTCTGTACGTATAGAGGTTGACGCTGAAGCCGGGAAAGTCAGGGAAAAGCCCTCTGGCTTTCACATCGGAACTAGGATATTATACTTTCTTATGCTGGATGTTTTATCTTGGCAACGTTCAATGAAAATAAAAAATACCTAGATGTCGCTTTAGTCGACCTTCCGCCGAAGTATTTTACTTGCCTTCCACAAAGGTTTACAGGTTTTCCCGACCTCAGACATGCAAGATTACTATTTGTACCACCCTCCGCTAGATGGCGCTTCTCATACACCTGTTGCTCCAACTACTTTACTATCTGCACCCTCCTACAGATGGCGCTACAACTTGTTAGTAAAGTCACGATACTTTCAGAATGGTTACAGTGCAATGCACCTAATTGAACCTCATAAATATGCATATTCTCCAACCGTTTAATATTTAACAGTATTGAAGCTTGCTCAATGGCAGTAATCAATAAAGATAGTATGGCTTGTGATGAATAAAATTACTTTGCTAAGCGTAATATAATAGTATGAATCAAAGAAAAATAAAGGTGAAGTTCATGGAACCGAAAATAAAGTATTCCAATCAGAGAAAACAAATCTTGTCAACACATAACAATTCATCTCTTTGAAACAACTATAAAACAGTATTATATGCCATTAATTTGCCGCCAACAATATGTGAAAATCGCAAACGGCACTAAGGCCGATAATAAAGTTAATTAATTATTCGAGGTACGTGTCCTGTTCAACCTCCCTTTGGCCAACCAAATGTTTGTGACATTGTGATCGGTTCAAAACAGACTGTTTCATTATCTTACTGTGTTTACGATTTGAAGTTAATTAATTATGTGCAGGTAGACCTCGCATTGACCTCGAATGAGTTTCATACAACACTAAGCAACTCACACCCTATTGATTAGGATAAGTACCACCACATTAGCCAAAAAAAATTCAACACGCTTACTCCGAAAATACTTCTTATCTCATTTATGTTAGGCTCACAATACAGTGCATTTATATCGTAGTATTTACCTTTTGCATATCCGAACTTTTATGGAAAATTACCTGTAAGGCTAGCTCCAATAAAATAAGTTTTTCCTATTATTGTTGTAGTTTTACTATTTAGTTTTTTTTTAACTTTGTTTAATAAGCATGAGTTTCTGTTATTGCACTCTCCGCTCCATAATGTCCTAGTTTTCAGCTCGAGCCTAAATCCCGTCACGCCTGCAATGACAAACTATATCAACTTGTATGATATTGTACTATTGGTAGCCCAAGTACCTACGTTTTGATGGCACGGCATGAGCTATTATGATACAGTTTGCGAATGGTTTATACCGCTATGTTGAGACAAGGAGAAAATAAATACAATGTGATGTTATATTTAAGTAGGTAATAAAACCAAAGCATTCACAAACGATGCTTTTGAAATTCAGCGGTTGTCCCACGGTAGCTCCTATATGGAACAACTTCTTTTATTTCGTAGGAAGTGTCATCAGCATGTTGTATTACGTTCGCTAGGGCCTATGTAGGTGTAGTGTAGGTATACCAAAAACATTATCCTCCTTCTAGGGCAGTCGATAATATTATGTAGATACACTCTAGCACTAGGTACTTTTATAATATAATCTAAATAAAAACAGACCTTGTGTTTACCAGGTTAAGAAAACTATGATTAAGGAAATTAACTTGAATAACAGAGTTTTTGCTGATTCAAAATATATTAGATATCGAGTCTATATCCTAGAATACATATAGTTCTAGAAGGCCTAAATTTACAAAGCCTACATCTCAGTAAAAAGTATGGCTTGTTCGTAAAACTGTTGCTTTCTAGTACTTCAGGAAGTAGCCTAAAGGTTTCAATTATCATACATTATAGAGTGAGTACCAAAAATCAACGTATTAATGTAAAGCAAGACTGTTTTATTGGTCCCCTAGATAGCGCTCAGTTTCCTTTGGCTTGTCTTGACGATGGCCAGATGTACACTATGTACATTCTTGTTCCGTAGGTAGCATTTATTTTGAGTGTTGGGAACTATTTGCTATTCTTTCTTTACATTTTTAGAGTTCCGTACCCGAAGGGTAACCAATGGAACCCTATTACTAAGCCTCCACTGTCTATCCGTCCGTCTATCAAAAGTATATATTTCTAATGCCGCTATAATAACATTATTAAAAATTAAAGTAAATTAAAGGGCCCATACAAGCAACGTTCTTTTACGGTTATTGATTTCGCGGTATATACACAAATAACAACCATATTGCAAATAAAATAGCAACCAGCATCGTCATATTTATTTACCAACCCGCTTTCCACTATCACGTTTACATAATAACAAAGATCTCAGCACAACTTTATTTCCGGGATAAAGTGGCCTTTTCACGACTTCACCCGGGGAATTTCTTTATTCCTAATGCCGTCTCCAAGGTTGACGGTCTCTACGATACAGTTATAACAACAAACAGCTATCCCGGCGAGGAACACGTTCAAGAGTTTAAAGTGTAAACGATTTATATGTAAATGAAGTACAATTACGTCTGTGTCAATAACTTAGCGTAAAAATAAATTATTATGTAAGCATTTAAACCTCCAATAATGTAGGCTTACCTACAAACATGCTCGACAAAAAAGAAAATTTTTACCTATATCTTACATTTAATTAGACTTTGGGTCCTTACATTACATCAAGCAGCAAATTAACGGCTGCACAGCGAGCCGGCCTCGTCTGACACAATTTATATGACTTAAATTTCATGGCAAGCGAAAAACCCCTGTTGTATGTTAAACTCTGGGAGAAAACCCCATCGTTTACATACTTTATTTTAAATTACCTACTCATGCTCTGTAAGAGTATGGAACGGATGCTAAATCGTAAGCTCCTGGCATACCTAGAAGCGAACGATATCCTTAGTGACCGACAATACGGCTTCCGCCGAAATCGGTCAACTGGGGATCTACCGTCGTATGCCATTCACATTTAGAGTGAGGCCATCGAGAGGCACGGGGAGGCACTTGCTACCCATGGCATCTCGAAGGCCTTGGGCTAATGTGCAAGTATTAAGAGTCTGTAGTTGTCTGTTTTTGACATTGACAATATATCACGTTCTGTTTGATATTCTAACTTCTGCAACTGCGTTTTATCACAAGGGATGCGACCCCATTACTTCAATGAAACCAGTTCTTGAATTGTGGGCCCCATAACAATTGATTATCAAGTCCATCACTTGATTTCTGGTTGTATAAAAGGAAAGTTTTATATTTATTACTTTGTTATCTTAATTCAATCTCGATTCGATTTTATTCAATTGTCAAAAGTTTCAAAAGTGAGTTAGGAATGTAGGTACCCGCTTTATGTATTCCAGTCAGCCTCAGAACTAGTCAAAACGAACTGCTGAGCGTACATACGAAGCACGAACTGTGCTTGATTTAACGCTACGAATTTATACTTGCCAATGTGGTCGGCTTAGTTTAGTTTCATAAAGAAAGTTATCACGATTCACATAATTCACATTGTTTCTACTAAACTCACCCAAACATAATTATAATGATCATATATTCAAGCACTGTATGATCTTTAATCATAATCAGCAAATCTCGGGCTGTTTGTTTACATGTTTGCAAACGCACCCACGAAACAGGAGAAATTCCTTGTGTGAAGCAACGTCTTAAGTTTTTGTCAGAACTATCTCTGAGAGCTTTTCTTAGAAAATCTCACATCGTTTGCCGCTTCCATAATAAAAAATATTACATTTCATAACCAAATGCAATTCCAGATAATTTTCAGTTTTATTCATAGATAATCAAGTCTACTATTTGCAATTCATCAAAGTTTGTATCGCAGTCCCAGTTCAATAATGAAAACGGGTTGTCGTTAGGTTAAGCACTAGGTACGAGCTTTAGGCTTTATCTGTAGTACCTAACGGCCTACTGTGGTTTATATACATGAGCCTAAAATATAGTTCAGTCTAAAATGGGACAAACCGTAGATGTTGGCAATCTGGACTAGCGGCTTGATCATTTCAATTTTGAGAGTGCAGAAGCACTCTCAAAATACGCATTTGGTTTTACATATTTATAATAAGTCGAAGTTCGTGCTTTTATATATTATGTGTTCGTACCTATTTTATCTCCCGTATAAATTGGAAATCTAAATGCATGAGATTAATTGTGATAGCGCTCTTAGTGAAAAGGAATAATTTATTTAGGGTATTATTAAATTACAATGTTTACAGTATCTACATTATGTACAAACGCATAAAAAAAAAAACAAATTAAATCATTGGGCATCAAAAAAATAATCCACATCGCTGTCAACGGCAAAAGTGCCCAGAACACTGGCAGCATTGCCACGTTGAATGGCAATGCTGATTCTTTGGCCGAAGAAAAGCCCAGCCCTCTGGTCACGTGAACCGTCGACAAGTTGTTTGCTGATGTCCCGAAAGACTTAGCGCTCTTTAAATTGATAAACTTAAATAAAAATATCTGTGTCGAAAAACCCGACCCCAAAAATAACGAATATTTGTTTAAACGAGCGATCAACGCACCGTATATATCTTATATTATGTTATGCTGACTGCTTCGCGTAAGCTACGCCAAAGTAAAAACTCGCTACGAAGCCGCTACGATGCTGCTATGTGAATATTACAAAGAACTGCGAGGCCACTTCGACTCTGCTACGACAAAGCTATGCCAAGATGTAAAAACTGCGCCGACAATTCTTTGCCAAGATAACAACGCGCTACTAGGCCAATACGATGCTGCTTAGACAATTCTACGCCACAGTAACAACGTGATACGAGAATGCTACGCCAAGGTAACAACGCACTAAGAGACCGCTACGACGACAATTTTACACCAAGGTAACATACTACGAGGCCGTTACGACGCTGCTACGTCTATGCTACGCCGAAGTAACAGCACGCTACAAGGACGCTACGACGCTGCTACGAGAATGCTTTTTTTTTAAGGATGAGAAATCATCAAATGACTCCTTCCACTCTGGACGGAACGGAAGAGAGTATCAGACTCTTACTGACTAAAACCCATCCGTGTTCTTCCTAATGCCCTTTGCGTTCCTGGGCCGCGGTGACTCTTTCGAACAAATTCCGCAACTGCTACGACAATGCTACGCCGAGGTAAGATGCGCTACGAGGCCGCTACGGCACTGACAAGATAGTGCTACGCCAAAATAACAACACGCTACAAGGCTGCTAGGACGCTGCTACATAGTGCTACGTTAAGACAATGTCGCAATTATGATGCTTCATAAATACTATCACAAAAAACGAAAAAAAACTTTGACAAACATTTTAACTTGTGATGAAAATATGAGTGTGGTTCGGTTAGAACTGACTGCTATGATTTATTTCCTGACGGCCAAAAGGAGGGTTTTGTTTTTATTGCATAATAATATGTATTTAGCTAGGCTAGCGAGCCGCTGCGAGCGCTCAGCGTTAGACTCTCTGTCCCTTGTTGCAGAGACATGCTGCTTTAAATCACTGAGACGCTGTGCACGTTCAGCGCTAGATTCCCGAGCACGGTCCTGCGATGTTCTCCAGCTTTGGTTAGCAAGCCGCTGTGAACGCTCGGAGCTAGATTTCCCAGCGCGTGCTTGCGAAATGTTTTCTCTACTCCTCGAGAGGCTCTTTCGTACGGCATACTCGAGCTGCTCTTGTCTCATGTCTGGGATGTCTGACGGGAAAGTTGTGATATCCTTTTAGGCATGATAAACAATCGCTGAAACTGTCCGATATCCCAAAAACAGAAATATCACAGCTTCGAACTCGAAGAATGAGAACGAAGTAATATTGTAATTGTGTTTTGAGAAACCGAGCAACCAAAACAATTTTAAAGACCAACAACATTCAACCAACTACGTACAACTCACCTACCAAACGACAAAAGTTAAATAATAACTGGAGAGGGTCATTAATCCGCGGAAAATCTTAAACCCACGATTCAGAAAAATGACGTAATTGCACAACGCTGTCTATGGGTAAATGGATAAAACGTCCGTACAAAGCATGTTCTAATGCGGTTCGTGAATGGACGGCGCGGGCAGCGTTTTGCGATTTAGTAATTTTATATTATTTTCGAAACTATTCAACCAATTGACATACTGTTTTGGGAAAATCGTATCTCTATGATGTTCTTGTGATCATAATAAAATTTTTTTCGATAAGGTTTAATATTTTGTTATTTAAAAAATCGTCCAAAGATAAGTACGTCGATAAATACTTTTTTTAACACATAAAAGCAACTATATCTGCTAAAATATAAAAGATAGAAATATGGTGCCGCGGACTTTTTTGTAGAACTATTCTAGGCGGACCAGGTTGCCATACATTGCTTTCAATTATATACAACTGTTAAGGCAGCGCACGCAAATAACTCTGTTGTAAGAGCAATTTTTTTCCGCCTGGATAGACAAAAATTGAGATAGTTCGACTAATATGCATGATATCTTTATAATTTATAGTCTATAGCACTCACGAATAATGTAGCTTTCTACCAGTGAAACAATTTTTCAAATCGGACCAGAAGTTCCTGAGATTACCCCCTACATACAAACTTACAAACAAATTTTACCTCTTTATAATATTATATATTATGTTTTTTTGAAAGAGTTTTTCTACTCGGGATTGCTCCCGGTGATTTTTCCTTACTCCCGCCCTGAGACCCTCAGGGAAAAGGAGGTTCGGATCCCCTGCTAAGTGGTTACAAAGACTGTGTCCCCCAGTACTTTGCTCAAAATGGTAACTGTATGAATGGCTGCTTGTTTCTGAATTGTGTGTATGTTTATGCCTGCATCTAATTTATCACAGTATCTATGTATGCTCTTAGCTACTATTCCTGTCGCTCCTATTACTACCGGTATGATTTCTGTAGGTGTGTTCCACAATCGTGTAATCTCTGTTTTAAGTAGGTGGTATTTGCTTAACTTTTCAATCTCTTTAGGCCCTATGTTATAGTCTGATGGTACTGTTATGTCTATTAAATAAGTTCTGTTTTCTGTTTTATTTACGTAAATAATATCTGGTCTATTATGAGTTACTGTGACATCTGTCTGAACTGGAATCTCCCACATTAATTTTGCTGTCTCATTTTCTTTTATCTGCGGCTGAGTTAAAACTTCTTGCCACCACAGGCTAGCGACGTTAAATTTGTGTTTCTTCGCTAGTGTCCAGAATATGTACTGAACAATATTGTTGTGCCGCTTGATGTAGTAAGTGCCAGCTAGTTTTTCACACCCAGAGATGATGTGTTGTGTGGTCTCATCTTTCGTTAGACATAACCGACACTTACCATCAACAGGCATTTTTAAAATATCTCTTTCGAACTGTTTAGTCATAATAGCTTGATCTTGTATGGCAAAGATTGAAGACTCTAATGAAGATGATACCGGTTGTTTTTTTAGCCAGTTGAATGAATATTTTCTGTCAATGTTTGTTTTTTCTAGTACTGCTTTACAAAACTGCCCATGTAGCGGCTTAGCTCTCCATTTTTCTATCGCTTTTTGTGTAGTTGCCGTTTTAATTTCTTTATCTGTGTAATTATTTCCTAGCTGTAACCCTATTTCTACTGCATTTGTTTTAGATTCTTTATGTATTGAGTATTTATCTTTATCGCTATCATGTCTAACTATCACTTTAATAATATCGTCCTGTTCATTATGTAAGTATTGTTTGTATTTTATTATTTGTGTTTTATGCAGAGTTTCTATATTGGTTAGGCCTCTTCCACCTTCTTCTATTGGTAAGTATAACCTAATTATGTCTGCTTTTTGTTTTTGTGCTTTATTCATTGCTAAAATTTTCCTAGTTCTAACATCTATGTTCTTTAAATCACTATTCTTGTAATTAATAATGCCAAATGAGTAGAGTAGAACCGGTACCGCATAAGTATTAATCGCTTTTATCTGATTCCTGGCATTTAATTGTGTGTTAGCTATTGATTTAATCCTACCGAAATATTCTTTTTTGAGTTGTTCTCTTATTCTGTTATGATCTATTTTATCCGCCTCATTAATACCTAAATATTTATACGTCTCGTCTTTTTTCAGGTGTTCAAATCTCAATCCGCTTAGTAATGTGTGTCCTTCTCCATGCTGCTCACTAACTCTACCGGCTGTTATTATATTATATTATATTATATTATATTATATTATATTATATTATATTATATTATATTATATTATATTATATTATATTATATTATATTATATTATAGTATATAGTATAGATCAACAGCCACCCAAAGTGTCTAACACACTATGCCGAAGGTACGCGACGGAAGTTCCACGGCTGATTTTACATTCCAATAAATGTCTAATGTCTAAACACACTATGCCGAAGGTACGCGACCCAATTCGGCATCATTACGCCTACAATGCTATTTGAATTATTGACGATACATTTACCGTAATTACGTTGCGTTATAGCGTATGCCGAACTTCGGTCGTGCGTAAGTTCAGCGACCATTCGGCGGCAACGTATTCTGTAGAGCACACCATTATACGCGACCGAAGTTCGTGTCGATTGCCGACGAAGATACGGGGCGAGGAGCAGCGGGAGGCAGGCACGTCCGCGCTTTTTGCCTCTGCCTGCGGACGACGCACGTGCTTTTGCAGTGTCGTTAAAAAAACTTAAAAAAAAAATACAATAGACTTGTGATACGTGTGTGTGTAAAAAACTTAAAATACAACTGACTTCCAAAAAAAAAAACTACAAAGTAAAAAATAACTTTAATTTCGGAAGTCGGTGTTTTTGTGTTAGTTTCTTCGTATTTTCGTTTTTTTTATTTTTCACTTTTTAGTGGTACCCCACACCTAACAACACCACTGCAAAATCGCAGAAAAGCAAAATACGCAATTTCGATTACTTGGATGACATAAAACCATCATCCATGTAGACGAATTCCAGCTTTTTAGATTGAAAATCCAAAGTTCGTAACCGATTATGATAAAATTTCTCAATCCCAAAAAAAATGGACCAATCTGCAAAATATATCCTTTCAGATAAAATAAGAATTTTTCAAATCGGTTCATTATTGTCGGAGTTATGAGAGAATTGAGATCGTCCTCCTTTTTGGAAAGTGGTCGCAATCTGTCATGAACTCCTGTAACTTTCGTACATTTTCTCAGATTTTGACTCTGAAGCGAATATGAGAATTGGCCGTCAGATCCTCACTCCATTCACGGTCATTTGACAGATTATCACACGTGACTAAATAAATTGTTACCAAAGGTATGGTCTACCGAAATAAGGATGCTACTTCCCGGATGGGAAATCCCCATTAATAAGATTAAGGAATTCTTGCTTAATCCCTTAATCGTGTTAATAAAACGAACGGACCAAAAAGAGAAACCCAACCGTTCAAAAGCTTGTTTTAAAACTGTATGAATCGCTGAAAAACCTTACAAATAGTCTGCTACACGTCCAAAAAATAGGTAGGTACATACAAACCGGAAATGGAAGTAAATATCAAGTGGGAGGCAAGTAAAATATTCCATTTGTGTCGCCACCAAAATGGCGACGATATCAGAGGGCAGAATCACTATCGTTAACATCGAGCTACATGAATGTTTTTCAAGCATGTTGACTTTTGTTTCGATAAATTTTATGGTTTAATACAATCCGATCCTAAACTCTTTTTATTAACATTATAAATGCTAAGTTTGTTTATTGATCAATCACGCCTAAACAGCTCAAAGGATATGAATTAAACTTGGCACACAGGTAGGTCATTCACATGGATTTGGGCATTGGAACCTACCTATAGATAATATATTCTTGTGAGATAATTTTCGACTTTCAGGCAAACAACGCCGCTGGCAAACACAAGACACACACTCATAGCTGATGAAAATTCATAAAAATATTAACGACCCACTGCATCGCCTTAAAAATCTCGCAACACGAAATTCAGGCATAAAGCTGCAGTTGGCCTCCACAAGTCTGTAGCTTACTCGATACTAAGTGACGTCATCTTAAAACTCCACATGCGTCATTTGAATTCGTTCCTCTTGTTTAAAACTAGGTTGTGGGAAGACACGTGTTTATCTGCAGTCTCCTGTAGGTGTTTAAATTACCCACGTAAATGAGAAGCCTTATATAATGTGGGTATTCTGGTATTTCACCCCAGCCAAAGATATTCACAGAGTAAACGATCACTTAGTAGAAAAATCTTTTTTTACCAAAAATACAACCGACTTCCAAAAACAAAACACTATAAAGTATAAAATAACTTTAATTTCGGAAGTCGGTGTTTTTTGTTATTTTTTCGTTTTTTTTGACACCGGAAAGCTTTTTATTTTTCATATGCGGTGATGTTATGTTATGAACTGGTGTAAACAATAAACAGCCATCGATTTCAGCAATCCCGACCATTTGCTATCATTTATTGAAGAGTTCCGTTGGCTACCTCCGAAGTTCTTCATCTGATCTTCACCAAATTGAAATGGAACCAGTCCGGGAATATACTCTTCCAAATAAAGTAACAATCATCCAAATCGGTTTACAATTGGCGAAAATATCGCTGAACAAACATTTTTCATGTTCACTTACACACATTCACTTACACCTTCCATCATCAGCTCAGCAGCATGAGATGATGATTACCAGGCACAAATATCTGAATTACGTTACAAAGTTTATGAAAAACATTGTACAACCATGCCAAATACAGTCTCTGAGTAAAACCCTATACGTAGCGAGGCTTCCTTGTTTTGCTATGCAACCCAAAAACAAGTTATTATGAAACTTAATTTCAGAAAGATAGTTATTTCATATTCAGCGACAAAATGTGTGTGTTTTTAATAAATCTCATGTCCCATCAAACTAACACCGACCGACACACATCGTGGGGGCACATCCACTTAATAATATATTCTCCTTGTGTCGTGCATTGTACGCGACGAGGCGATACGAACCGCCACCTGTCACGCTGCTTATGAAATAACGTGTAACCAAAGGCTTTCATGCCATGGTCTGCTCCTTTATTAACAATATACATATGTACTACTAATGTCACAACTACGAATGCCTGGTTCAGAACAGAAAGTTGAAAGTTACGTGCTTTTAAATAGCATTCAATATCGATCACTGAAGGAATCTACTCGTATTGTAGTCGCATCGATTTTGTAATTTGGGTTCCACCCTCCCTGACTGAACTTGTTTTCATTTACTTTATTTCATATAAGACTACACAACAGCGTGTATTTCTGAAAGCACAAATGCACAGTATTTTACGCCTTTGTTTCCTTAAAAAACGTCAACGTAACAAAAAGCTAAGTTATTTTACCCCCTCCCCCTCCCCTAAACTTCTCCTCTTGTCTAAACCCTATTCTCTTTACATTCTTCATTCTATAAATATATCATTGTCAAAACAAAAACCAGGAGAACAGGCTACGAAAATAAAGCTCGTTAATAAATTCGTAGCACGTCTACGGAAAGCGTAGCAGTTGATTTTTCCAAGATAGTGTTAATTAAGGCATTTAGTTTTGCTTTCCTTGTAATGTTACTATTACAACGTCGGTTACAAAGAGTGTTTTGAAAAGGAATCAGTGGTTTTGTGTTATGTATTTAATACCCATGCTATATTCGTAACAGTAGCACAATAATGCTTAGATAAAGAATGACACGCATTGTACCTTATTATTTCTTGTTTGTTTTATTTTACTCTAGACGCTTAAACATACAAATATTTCTATCTCGTTCTGACATTTATATAATTCCAACATGAATGATGTAGCTATGCTTTTGTAACTATTTATTAATTTAAAAGTGTCCGTGGAGTTTCTTGCACGTTCTTCTCCATAGAGATCTACGCTTTGGAGGGTGCAACTAGCCTCTCCTCTTTGATTGAACGACCTTAACAATTACATAACATAACATAAACATTTTATTTCACTTCCACAAAGGTGCCTTACAAAACAATCCTGTAAAGTTTGAACAGTATTTAATGCTTTAAGTTGAGTTTGTGTACATTTTGTAATCCGAAAGCATAAATGAATATACAAAAGCAGTGTTTTATTTATAGAATCGAAAAGAAAATCATGCAGAAGTTTTCTATTTATATCTTATAATACCTTTGTACTACGTGCCTGAAAACGGATGAGACAGCCAGCCACTTGAAGCCAGACAAGTACCTACTGCGGACAAATTCAACGAGAGAGAGGGGCCAAATACAGCCCGAAACTCTGAAACAAGCAGACTGCGTGAAGCCACTACTGATCTGCTAAAACAAATCTTTTGTACCTACTAAAAATAAAAATATCTAATTTCAGCCGACTTCTTCGTAAAGTCGTACTGCTTAAACTGGAATATTGAGTTGTGTTATCTTTAAACGCAAACATTTCCCATTTGTATCAAAATCTGAACTAATTAATTATCAAAGGTAAAACTCTTTGTGTTTGTAAAAGTTAGTATTTGGAAGTTGGCTATTCACTCTTGACTTAAAGACTTCCAGGTTGTAGCTATCAGGAAACACAGACTCAGGCAGAAAATGAAAATGGCAGTTCAATTCATTCATTTCCATGCATTCATTCACTCCACCTTATTTTTCTCAGTAGTTATTTACAGAACAGACCGGCTGCTCTGATTATAAACGCCTTTCACTGGTACAAAACTAAACTATGGCTATGATTCTATGCTTTTTCTCGAAACAAACATTTCACAAAAATATGCTAGTTTCCGTGGGATATGTCTCAGGCGCAAAGCCTCGCGAACTTAATTATCCCAGAGATTATGTAAAAGGTAATGATATACACAATGATAGGTAATAATAAAATAACCCTTTCTCCATATCATTTGCAATGCGCTATAAGTTAAATTAATAAGTATTCCCCATTTTTTACTGAAATTAACGTCATAAAAAACACGCACCATCAAATTAAACCCTAACAAAATGCCTTTATAGAACTTTACTATAACTAGTAACGAGTAACCCGCTCAGAATGAAAGCAATATTAAATAACAATAAAAACTATTACGAGTATATTCTAACAATAATAAATTTCACGAGTAGGTATATTCGCTAAAGCTCTAAATAAGCAATTAAGTACGAGCATTCTTCTCGTAATAGGTATTATTGTGAGTTCATAACGCGCTGTCATTTACATTTGCAAGCAAACTCGTGAACTTGTACTAGGTATAACCAACTGTTTCTTATTACTACATTCTTATACCTCATTATCTGTTCGCAGAAAACACTAGAATGTTTTGACTAACAAGTCTTATTTCTTGAAATAAATGTAAAATAATTCTCTAAAATGAATTTGCTCTTTCTTTCTTCGCAGGTCGGTAGATCATTTACAATGAAGTTTGTTAAGTTGTTATAACCAGGAGTATTTACCTACGTAAACACCGAGAGCGTAATTTTTGAAAAGTTCTCAAACATTCTACACTGGAGCTTTTGTTAAGAGGCGACTAAATTCTAGGTCCGCAAGCACAATGATTGATTGAACGATTATAGTAGTTATCATAAGTACCTATACCATAGTAGTACACGGGAGAGTAACACATCAGCATCATATCAGCCGAAAGACGTTCACTGCTGGAAATAGGCCTAACCCAAGTGTCACCACAATAACCGGTCCTGTGCGTCTCGCATCCATCGGCTACCCGCAACCCTCACCGGCTCATCAGTCCACCTTGTAAGAGGACTCCAACGTTGCGTCTTCCGTAACGCGAACTCCACTCCAAAACTTTTCGGCCCCAGCAATGTGCCCTGCCCACTGCCACTTCAGTTTGGCGATCCTTCGGGCTATGTCGGTAACCTTGGATCTCTTGCGGATATCTGCATCATTCCTGAATCGATCACGCAAGAAAACTCCAAGCATTGCCTTAGCATTGGAAAACAACTGATCGCATGATCATATTTTTTCAACATCGATGATATTTTTATTTTATGAAAAGTTAAAAAATATATCTAATGCAACTATTTTTCATTTTTTTTACATTAAAATACACTGGTCATACTCTAAGCAGTTATACTAAGTATACAAAAATTAAAACTAAACATTTGAACGTCTGATATATACTGTATATCTGTCTGTAAAAAGAGATAATAAGTAGTAGTTAACGCATATAAAAAAATTCACAATCCTGCTTTATTCCTCGATACCTGAAACCTACCAAAAGGAAAAGTGCCATGCAGTCAAACTTGACCCTACATATTAATCAGAACTATAAGTAAAAAGGGAAAATAATAAGTTCTTTAGTTCTCTTCCATTCATGATTACAAAAGACAGAATTCTGAATCGATAAGAGCTCATAGACGAATTGACGCGGTCAGGGTAGACGGAGCGGCGTCGATCTCCGACACTCGGCCACAAGACCGCAAGCCAATCTACTGGCAATGTTCTTACGTAGCCAATGTAAAGGAATAGGCACAATCTATGTAGGCTTCCGTGGCGGCAGCACTGATTAGTTCACTCAGTAGTTGCGACCTAGATTAAACTTAGTGGTTACAGAACCTATTCAGCAGAGCCTAGACATCTATCTTTACAAATAAAAATACACTTTTGTTACGTTATTTGCAATATAACAATGTATGTAATTTCAAGGCTTCTTAAACTTTTAACTCTTTTATACTAAACCTCTTTTTATTTTTGAATAGAGTGTTGAGTATCTCTCATTTTTAACCGACTTCCCAAAAAGGAGGAGGTTCTTTTTATGTTTGTTACCTCATAACTCCGTCAATTATGAACCGATTTGAAAATTCTTCTTTTATCTGAAAGAATAATAAGTATACTTGTAGATTGGTCCCATTTAAATTTTATCAAAATCGGCTACGAAGTTTGGATTTTAAATCGAAATAGCTAGAATTCGTTTACTTGGATGATGGTTTTTGTCATCCAAGTAATCGAAATTGCGTATTTTGCTTTTCTGCGATTTTGCAGTGGTGTTGTTAGGTGTGGGATACCACTAAAACTAATCAACTACTTAGATGGAAAGTCTTTTAGGTTTCTCTCATTGTGTTTTGAATATAACCAATGGAACTTATCGTTATTGGAAGCATATCAAAACATTGGAAGGGCTTGAGCCCATTATCGCATAATTCTATTACTCTAGTCTACTAAATAGAAAATGCATTTAGTCTACATATTGATGCCTTCTTGGCAACTGTATTACGTAAGTTCGAAGCCTTGGTCGTAAGGACATGTCGTTGACTTGTAAGTAGGTCTTATACTCTTATAAAAGAAAACAAACAGGAACTCGGTAAATTCCTCACTCGCCACCGATCATTTTAATCTGGCAGCGTGAAATCCTCGTATAAGTCTCTCTTAAGATCTGGGATCATGTTGGAGAAAAAGGTGCTGGTCCTATATGTGTCGATTTTTTAGGTTTTTGTGTGTCAATTTTATCAGTCACAGTCTATGTCGGTTAGTCACCTCAATCATTCGAATTCAAATGAGTATATTTAACACTTGCAGTTTTCAATGTATATACCAGTACTATAAAAAGAAAAAACTATGGACCGTATGTTTTATTGTAGGAGGTGATCCCTGTACCGATCCGATTTTGGTCTGTGAATAATTTATTTTTGTGAAATAGTGCACGTGGAGGTTATTCTCCGGAAAATTGTACCGGTCAGGACAATACTTTAATTTTTTGAAAATTACATTATTTCAGATGGACATTAGCTTTATTAGTAAGAATTATGTATGTAGAACACTGGCAAAGCCAAGGCGAAGGGCAAACGAACAAAATATAATTTCACAGGCATTTCAACATAGCATCACTACATACTGTGAAAAATCTTTGCAAATTTTTTCCACAGCCATGCCTGGTTCTTATCCCTTACTCTGTGAACAATGTTATAACCAAAAGTAATATCCGAGTACATAAATACATCGCTAGATTACTCACGGGGAAACATGTAACGTTATTGATGTCGATCCATTACGTGCGTGAAATTGAATCACAAGTTAGCGTGTCAAAATTTATGAAGATATATCTTTTACTTAAGATTACGCCACGAGGTAAAGCTATTCTACTATGATTAACCTAACCTAACCCTGACGACGAAATCTTTTTAATACTTACTTCAGATATTCAATTCAATTTACAAAACTAACAGTGAACAATTAATCAGACAAGTTACGGCGTCTCTCGCCCGACTTTTGGAAGATACAAAAGATAAAGTTGTAATTTGAACGATAAACGTTGTCAGACGTTTCAGAACTTCGTGGGATCTATCTAGCCGTCAGCGAAATCAGCAAACGTAAGGGATCGTTTCTTCGAAAACAGGTATTACACAAACTGCCTTCAGGCGGAACGTAACGATCCCTCGAACAAGGCCTCGACTGAGCCATAACTTTAAAATATTAGCTATAAATGCGGTATCGTAACGAACGTAATCGGATACAAAACCTTGTTTAACCGCCTATTAACAGCAAATTACTATAAGTAATTGCCTACTTTGATATCTTAACAAATATATTATGTATATAAATGTGTAAAATGTAGGCGGGGGCACTGCTGTGCCCCCCGATAAATCGCGAAAAATTAAAATTAAATCTGAAAAACAAACTGGGGATAATCTTATACTTAAACAAGTATATTTACAAGCCCGATTCTGTCAAGGACAGCGAAAAAAGATTCTTATGTACCTACAGTCTTAAGCTTTTAATTGTATGTGGTACGGGTGCAGCTATTCCGGAGAGACTAGTGAGCGGAACCGCAAGTCACTATACTGCTCCCCTTATGTAACAGACAGCAGTGAGTGGCACCATATTGTGAGCCACAACGAGCCAGCACGAGTGCGCATTCACAGTTGTCACCAGGCGCTGAAGTGACGCCACGCGCACTAATTGGGTCAAGGTTCCTATCCCGGGCAGCGATAAACAGATAAATATATCTAGGGAATTATTCTATGTTTGTTTCTGCGTTTATATTATTATGGAACATGATTAATAAAAACATTTAAACTTTAAAGGAGGAGTTCTTCGTTAAGAAAAACGGGCCGAGTGCAATTCGGATTCGCACACAAAGGGTTTAGTACCATAGACAAATCGAAAAATCACGTTTCTGGTATAGGCTTATCTTTGATTCTTAAGTTATGTGTTGTACCTAATAGAACATAGGTGCTATATTACGGCTCACGAGATACAGCTAAAAGAAATTAATTATAAAATTATAATTTATCATTAACATCCAAACAAGTATAAAATAAAAATTACCACTGAAATTCGAATAGCCAAACAGATCCCAATTTCGGAATTGCCATGATCACCAATTGAACACGCTTGGCGGATCACGACCGCAATTCGATCCTGAAATGTCGCTATCGAAGCGGCCTTCGAACCAAACCTTCATATTACATATCCTTTAATATTAACGTAGTTTCATTACCTTTTTAGTATTTTATTTATTTATTTATTTATTTTTACCTTTTTAGTATCCTTCATGTCTTGTCGTAAAGGTTCCTACACATTTGCGCGTACTTGTCTGAAGGACTGCTCGTAAAAATATGTACGGAATGTAGACAATGCCTTAGCGTGTTGCGGAGAGCTCGTTTCCAAGGCAATCACACTGGAGGCGTTTTCATAACAAACAATGGGCTCTTCGCGCCCGGTCACCAATACAAACGGGAGTGGATTGCTCTTCCCAATGCCAAGTTTGGAAACAAACAAACAGCCACTAAACGCTTTCTGCGGTACAAAAGTTAATGTTCCCGTAAGTGGCAACACAAAAATCTAAATTAAACATCAGCTAGGTATGACTTCGGAAAATATATTGTGAAAACAGCTAAGTCACCAAAAACACTCGTAGTTTATCAGGACAGCCCTAGCAGATGAGTAGGTAGGATATATGTTGTATTGGAATAGCAAAAAATGTCCGCCGGACATTCTTTTGTTAATATTATTTTACCTTATGTTAGAGATAGGTAGGATATTATTAATTCCGTACCTTTGTATTGGTTTCTCATACACAGACTATTGGCTTTTACATTCAATAATCAATTGAATGCATTGAAATATTCAAAATGTTTTATTCAATCGAATAGAAGCAACCGAAAGATTCACTGTTGAAATTGAAATTGGTCCCTGGCATTATGCACAGAACGATCTCCATACCCATTCCTCGCAAAGTTCCTAGATACCTATTTGTTTTATCTGAATCATCTGCGATGCAAGAGGAAAAGTTTACATTTTTGGGGCTGACAAAACTGGGCACGGAAAGCATTTTACTGCTATTCATACGAGTATGTAGGTACTTATATCTCATATGAAGATTTATATCGTAACTTTAGCAGTCAATTTATTTTCTAAAGAATTTTCCTCTTCAGAGAAGGCGGGTCCTTCACCTGTTAAGACTCTGCTAACGTTTAATGTCGAGCCATTTCATTTTACTTCCTCCTAACTTTTTACTCGGATAAAAACGTAGTAAAAGTAGATTGTCTGAACGAACATGGACTAGGAAATTTTGTGAAAGTAACTGACTACCGAAACATTTGCGGTGTTCAAGTGAGATACTGCATAATTATAGTTACCTCTTGAAAATGTATAGAAAATTCTTTGAAAACTATAATAAATCGTTTCAAAACCAGCGCAATTTGGGCCTTGTTAAGTGATAGATGAATAAGATGTTAATAAGCGAGGTCGTGACAATTTGACGGCGAGCGTTTAGCGGCATATCGCTAAATTCCGCAGATTATTTATGACATAATTATCGAGGCGCCTCTCCCGACTGGGCGATTGGGCCACATTCCGGCTAACTCCATGGCGGCAAGTTAAAGGACAGAGTTGCACTCCAACACACGGGAGTAGATTACGTGAGTTGGCACAACGCCAGTTGTTACTAATAATATGTAATATAATTTTTAGGGTTCCGTACCGTAAAAATTATTCCGTTCTCTAGGGTAACCTACGGAACCCTATTAATAAGACTCCGCTGTCCGTCCGTCGGTCCATCTGTCTGTCAGCGGGCTGTATGTCAAGAAACGTAATAGGTAGACAGTTGAAATTTTCACATACACGTGTACATACACTATGGCCGCTATAATAACAAATAATAAAAATTAAGATTTATGGTACGAAACCCTTCGTGTGCGAGTCCGAATCGCACTTGGCCGGTTTTATTGTTATATAGAGTCCACTCTTGTCCAACATTTTATTAAATTATTTTTTATAATTCGGAACTGTCGAATTGAAATAGTTTTAGATGAAGCTTTACTCAACTATTTTGCAAATAAGAAGAAATAAGTGTGTAGGTATACACTATACATACCAATTAGGGTGAAATGACCAAGAAAGGTCTTTTAGCTTGCTGACCTTGCATTGAATAACTAACTCGCTCTTGAATTCAAATTACTTGCTGAGTAGAGCTCGAGATCACTCAAACTCAAAGCATAATTAAACTATTTCATTTAAACCATTTACATGCACTTTTGAATTGTCAAGGTCGGTCAGTCAAAAACATGAGGCAAATCCAAAGCTTAGATATCTATGGAGAAGAACGTGCAAGAAACTCCACGGAATTCTTTTAAATCATGTGATGTATTACAAAAATCTTGGTAACATCTTTAATTGCTTCTATATGTGAGGACAATGCAAAGAACAAGAAAGTATATAAAACAATTCAAAATGTACAGATTAAAACTAAAATAGGCCAGTGGCAGGTAAGAGATGACCAGTCTCAACTGACGGCGCCCGCGGTTCACGAACATGACGCATATATCACAGCAACATCTAGCTCAACCATTTTTCACTCGAGACGAAATACTTATTTCGGTTGAGTCTTCTGTCGGTCTACTGCTAATAGTCGAAAAATAAGTGGTTGGGATAGCGCTCAACGAAATTATGTCTATAATTGCAAAAAGATACATAACTACGTTCAAAAAGTATTATTTGTTCCTTTCAGTTTTGCAAAAATATCTACTCCGTTCCCCATCAATGCCTATATGATACGGAGAGAATGTTCTTCCAAGGCCAATAAACGCCAACGTGAAAAATATCCAGATATTGTTCCCAGCCACCCCTACTTAGACAAATATTTTTGTTTGTGTAATACTAGTCGTGCGTCGCATGTAAAGATAGACGAACAGCCGTTAAGGTGCGTCATCGCGGAACATTTACATGGACTGTCTTTTGGAATCTTGCCCCCTAAGTGGATCGATGCGTACGGCGCGCGGCGCTCGCCATTCATCATCCACCCGAACCTAACACCCTTTATACACATTAATTTGAAACACTCACCCGCAGTTTGGCACAATTTTTACATACAAAGAGCCACGTAAGTACCTACCAGTGAAGTTACTTTACAATGACTATGCGGTTAATTCAATAATGTACCTAAGAGTTTCCTTGGTTTTCCAGGACCTTTAAAAGCGCAAGTCTTTTTCGTGGCTTGACTCTTATCCACGAAGTAACGTGTGAAAATGAGAAAACTTTCCATATTACTATCAACATTGTTAGCGTTCGGAAATGTTGAAGTAAGAATCTTACGGTTCAGTAAAGTTTTGAAATATTTTGTATGCGAACAAATTGAAGCAAGAACTAAACAAAGAAGTTGTCTGAAGAAAACACATGCCAGTGCACAATACTGAAGCCACAAAATTTCTTACATCTGGTTTCCCATAGCAATAAGGTTTCTGTCACAGGTAAAATAACTGTGAATGGACTGTAACCTATGACCATATGGATCAGGGTAGATTCTGATTTGAAAACACTGAAGTAGAGTATACCATTTTGACGTTTGCGAACGATGGGTAGGTTTATCAACCGACAAACTTAAACAAAGTCGTAACTAGAAAATTAAGGGCTTTTCGCAGATTTTGCAGGTCCTTGACTTTAAACACGTAAGTATCACCATAGTCAGGGTAAGCTATTTAACCTCCAATGCATGTTTAAACTGTCAATACAGAAAATGGCTGTGAACCCTCAACCGATGCGGTTTGCTGAACGGACGATCGGGGAGTACCATTTAGAAACTTTCGGACCCAATGACTCGAACTTTAAGTAATGGCTAGCGCCCCTTCAAATTATGCTCATCCCGTAAGAAAAAGGGGTTCGTTTACGTCTGTGTGAGTAGGCACTTGTATACCTACAATCGTAGTGTAGGTAGGTACTACAGTTAGGGCACCCCAGCAATGAGGGGTTGTGGAATGGAATTTCTTTAAATCCCTTATTGAATTACAGAAAGTCACAGCTCAAATGGCGGCGCAAGTCTGGCCAAACTTAGGTTCCTGTGGTTCAGAGATAGCGAAGAAGGTTTAGTACACCTTCTTCAGCAATTTGTCAAAACGTGAAAATCGATACCTAACCGATTTCAAAACAAAAACATCCTTGGAAGAAATGAAATTCTGGCAATATACAAAGTGCTTTTTATGGGTTTCCAAATTACTTCTCCCAAAGTCCCAACAAACGTAGAGATATGAATATAATTCGTTGCGTGACAGAACGGTATCAATAAAGTGGGGTGATACAAGCTGCGTGTAGGCGAATGTACGATCCGACAAACTTTGTGGCATAGGGTGTATCTCTGTACTTGTTCCTAGAGTGGAGACGTTCGGTTTCTATATCTCTATATCGGAGGACAGCCATATTTAGTTGATAACTGTAATGAAAAGTATAAAATACTTTAATCAGAATAGTACAAATTCAGAGATCACATGATTTTCACAAAAGGACCTGTCATAATAGGCATTTTGTGCGGAACGTCTAATAATGCCTATTATGGTGGTGTGTAGGTAGAGGTACATCTTTGCGCATAAGCAAGATTAACAAAATTAAACCTACCCTACGTCATGGGTAGGTAATATTATCAGCATTTTACAAGATTATATATCGATTTCAGTTGCTAAGACAGTTATCAGTAGCTCTAATGAGACACGTAAACATGCCACAAGAAACGCCGACGTTAAGCAAATTCGTTTATTTGTCCGTAAGATTTATCAAGACCCTGCCCGGCTTCGAGTGCTGAATGGAAAATTTAATGTCAACAAGCTTATAAACCGACTTCTAAAACAGGAGAAAGTTGGCACTTTGGTTTTTTTAAAGTTTGTTACCTCAGAACTCCTGCATTTGGATCAAAGAAATTTGAATTTCCTCGGTTGTCTGTCCGTCTGTCACAGCCAATTTTTTCCAAGATTTAGTGCTAATAGCTTCGGAGACAAGGGTGAATTGTAACCTTTCATATATTTTAAATAAGTAGGTATCTCCAAAACTTTTTAAATAAAAGAATATATTTATTTTAAACTCCACAAGAATATATTTTATTTGATGTCACAGTTTGGTAAACTTTTTTTATTTTCTAATAATTTTGCCCCGAAACGAACCTACCCCATACGTATTTGTTCCAAATGTTAACTGATTCGGTCCAGTAGATTCAGAGCCACCGAGCCAGACAGACCGACACATAATGATCTTGGATTTTCCTATACGTTCGGAACGTTCGGAACCCTAAAAACCAGTGATACGGTCTGCCCTCGGTGATCAATCAACATTATTATATTATTTATTATTATGTTAAGAAACAGTAAATCTTTTAACTACTGTAGTCTCTTTCCATGTCTTCTTCATGGTAAATCCATTTTTATCCCGGAAAACATCAATTACTCTCTAAAATCCAAATAACTTCAAAGAAAAACACATCTTTAATTAAAATTTGTTAAACCATTGACCCCATCACATCAGGGCAAAAGAGAGGGGTATGTTGTCATTATCGTTAAAACAATCACCAATGCTTCTTTACTCGGTGACCTCATAGATTTTCAAAACTGCCGGCTCCTAAAACTAATCTAGGTTAAAATAAAATTCGTCCACTCGGCAGACGAAAAGGTTTTTATTTGTAGGTACGAGAGCAGGCTTCGTGCCAACTTGTAGAGAAACAGGTAGCTGAATAGCTTTGGGATAATCTAGCCTAATGACCTAAGTACGTCGTGATCTTGTCTTCTTCATAGTAAATTCTAATTCATCCTCTGTATCAGTCGAATACACACGGTTTTTACTAGATATTAGAGCTCTGTGCTAGCTTGAAAGATTACAGAGGCAGAGGTACCTACGCGGTCCATTCGTCGGTTCTGTCCATCTGTCAGAGATAATTTGCTCCGAATCTACGAGACCTTTAGTTGAAATTTGGTACAGAACATCTGTGATCAAATACGTTATTTATTCGTTAAAAACTCTCTATGTAACAAAATGTAATGTGTTCTTTTTAAGATATTTACTTAGAAATTATTGCCATGTGAAAGTAGAATTCTGGAATACCCAGTACTTATAAATTACCTATGTCGTTTTTGCCGGAGCCCCTCTATCTACATAATAAACGAGCATCCTTGCCAATAGAGCCCCGTGGATAAACTATTGAGGGGACTGTATATGGTCGGATAACTGACAACAATTTATCGGCTACTTACCTACAAGTTATTTAATTTCTTACATATCTCCTGTAAGTTTTAAGTTTCTCGACCAAATTCTTGCTTCATCTTGCCTATAATTTTTTGCCAAACTGAAATCATAACAATAACTAGCTCCCTAGGCACTTAGTAGAGCAAATAAAAAAAAAAACAATACATTACAATAAATAGTAATTTATTGGATAGTTTAAATAGTGCCTCATAAATGTAGCTACCGCATGAACGGCTGTGCTCCGGCTGTGATCTCATGGCGTCATGGAGACGACGACTGTCGCAACCCAGTGCAGGGCACGCCACGATAGTGGCGATAAGTCCCCTCTTTGAGGAGTGGCTAGAGAGGCGCTACGGCGTCCTCACCTTCCGCCTGACGCAGGTCCTCACCGGACATGGATGTTTCGGGAGATTCCTGCACCGAATCGGGCGGGAGGAAACGCCCGGGTGTCATCACTGCGAGGATCGACCGGAGGACACGGTGGAGCACACTGTGCAGGTGTGCCCCGCTTGGGCGGCGCACCGCCGTGTCCTCGAAACGGCGATCGGCGGCAACCTCTCGCGTCCGGCCCTGGTCCAAGCCATGGTCCGGAGCGAGACGGAATGGGACGCCGTTGCCTCCTTCTGCATAGCAGTCATGCTAGCGAAGGAGGTGGCGGAGAGGGAGAGGAGAATCTCTCGTCCCGGCCGCCGTGGTAGACGCCGCGGGCGTCGGGGGACACCACCTGGTGACCTCCGGCCACCGTAGGCGCGGGCCTGTGGACGGCGAGCTATGGGTGGCTTGCCGTCCGTCCGTCTAGTGACGACAGGCCGTGTCGACGGCGTGTTAGTGTTCCACGCGCGCCTCAAAGAGAGTCAGCACACAGAGGGGCCCGAAAGGGCCGACGCCTGCCGGAGTCGCGGGATTATTCGCAAGAGACACCGTGGCTCCGGAACACAAAGGGCAATGAAGGAACATGGATGGGTTTTAGTCAGTAGAAGTCTGACACTCCCTCCCGCTACACCCAGAGCGGGAGGAGTCATTGGATGATTTCCCATCCCTAAAAAAAAAAAAAAAAAAAAAAAAGGTGTTATCTGTAGCAAGGTGTATAAATCCTGTAATAGCGGGTAGATCGTATCGTTCATGCGTTCATCGTATCGTTCATCTAGATACACAAGGTATATAATGTTACTAGCTGACCCGCGCAACTTCGTCAGCGTCACATTTTCCATTACTGCTCCGCTCCGTTTTGTCTTAGCGTGATGATGTAGTATAGCCTAACCTTCCTCGATAAATGGGCTGTCTAACCCTGAAAGAATTTTTCAAATTGGACCAGTAGTTCCTAAATTTGCACGCTTATCACTGCTAAGTAAAAACATGTTTGCTGTTGTTTTATGTTTTTTTTTTTTTTTATATATAAAACGGGGAAACTCTTGGCCCAAATCTCACCTGATGGAAAGTGATGATTAGGCCGAAGATGGAAGCGAGTTTCACCCGGAATCCTCTTAAACAGAGGAACTGGCTATCATACCTCTAACTGCCGGAACACAACAATGCTGTTAACATTGTTGTTATGGCGACAGACTTAGACATGATGGTGGTAGCCGGCCAGGCGGACTTAGAACAAGTCCTACCACTAACCAAACCGAGCAAAAAATTTGCCCCCGCTGGGAATCGAACCCGGGACCTCTGGGTCTGAATCAGGTGGTATAACCACTTTTTTTTATTTTTTTTTTCTTTTATTTTACAAGCTGCATTAACAAATATAACACTTGTCTGAAACCTATAAAGGTTTATGTGACAAAGTGGAGGAAGCAAACTCGCTCACAATATGTACTTACATAAAAATACAAACAGGTAAACTTATACCTACTTAAAACTGATGTCACCAGAAAAGTAATATTTTAATAAGTTTTTACATTTTTTATATGAACTAGAAACAATATTTGATTGTACATTTTTAGGAATTTTATTTAAGGTATCAGGTAGAATATATTCCCACGTTCTCATGCTATACACATTAACAGTTTTAGGTAGTTTATATGCAGGTAGGTAATCAAGATCACGTAATTGCTTTGGTCTAATGTTTAAAGTTAAGGAACTTATATTATTAAATTTATCCAAGATAATTGCTGACCTGAATTTATCGAAGACTTCGATCTGATTTGCGAGTGCCGCTTGCTCCATGGAGGCGATTTTTTGCTCCAGTGCCTCATTATGCAACTTAATGTTTTTATGCTGATTTCTGAGATCGTTATATTGATTTTCCAGTATTTTCAGGCGGGAATCGTATGAACTAAATTTCTCCTCGTAATCATCAATCTTGTCTGAGAAGAACTGTAGTGTTGTTTGGATCGACTGCATTTCAACCCGGATCGTTTCCCGTACTTCTCGACGAAGCTCCATGATAATATGAGACGATACCGTGTTACTCAGTATCTCGGTGTCGGTATTGTCGTCATCCTCAGGGTCTGGCAGGATACATGAAATACGCTTGGGTTTTAAGTTACCCACACATGAGCGACATTTCCAATCTACAGACTCTGTCAATTTTAATGCTGTTAGTTGTTCGGCTGAGATGCCTGCACACAATGCATGCAACCACTTACAGCACTTTGTACACTGCAATCCAGGAGACTTTTTAGTCACTGTTTTGGAACACTTTGTACACTTCATTTTTGCAAACGATTGCGCGTGCGCAGATAATAGCTCCGTAGCAATTAGGTGACGCGTGCGATTCGGCTCGGTGGCGAGTGCGTGAACTAGACCACGGAGGCGGTTAGTGTCACCTGTTTAGCACCACCCGGGGACCACGTGTAGGGATTCGCTGAAGGGTATTCTCCTACGGACGCGGGTGACTCGGCCCCCAAAAAATCCCATAATCTTTTTAAATACCTTGTTTTTAAGCAAATAAATATAAAGGCTCGACCGCACTGTGCGACACTGCGCGGCAGCGGAGCGACGCGACACGTAACAATGTTCGCACTTGAAGTGTCGCGGCGCGTAGTTACGCTGCTGCATAGTGCGTTATACCTCATACAATTTCTTACAAAGAATATTTTGCCGTTGCGTGTCGTGTCGTTCCGCTGCCGCGAAGTGTCGCACAGTGCGGTCGAGCCTTTATTCTTAGAGGTTAGTCATATTGCGATTTTTTTTCAGTCAAAGAAAACTACATTATTACCAAACCGAGTGCCCAACTCATAGGCTTTTTATCCCAAAAAAATGCACGGAAGCGAACCTCTTGAAAGAAATGAATGCATCAACACTAACGGTAGTACCGAATATTAATCGGTAGGTTGTTTTTAGGGTTCCGTAGCCAAATGGCAAAAACGAAACCCTTATAGATTCGTCATGTCTGTCTGTCTGTCCGTCCGTAAGTCACAGCCACTTTTCTCCGAAACTATAAGAACTATGCTGTTGAAACTTGGTAAGTAGATGTATTATGTGAACCGCATTAAGATTTTTACACAAAACCAGAAAAATAACAATAAATTTTGGGGGTCCCCATACTTAGAACTGAAACTCAAAAATGTTTTTTTCATCAAACCCATACTTGTGGGGTATCTATGGATAGGTCTTTGAAAATGATATTTAGGTTTCTAGTATCATTTTTTTCTAAACTGAATAGTTTGCGCGAGAGACACTTCCAAAGTGGTAAAATGTGTGTATCCCCCTGTAACTTCTAAAATAAGAGAAAGAAAACACTAAAAAAATATATGATATATATGTAAAATACCAGCGAAAATTGGTTTGAACGAGATCTAGTACGTAGTTTTTTTTTTTATTTTTTTTTTATTTATTTAAATACTTATTTGTGAACATAGGGTATGGTAAAAGATGTTATACAAATATAAGTACAAAGTCCCAACAATGTTCCGCCAGAAGGCATACAAATATTAACAAAATTATTGATGTAATTTGTAAGTTATTATTAATAAATTGCTAAAATGTTAATTACAATACAAAAATCATTCAAATAATGTCAAGATCTAAAATTTCAATACCTAAATAGGCACATTTTAATTAACAACTAATTGAATGTCAAGTTTTAATTATAAATAGTCAAGAAAATAATGTCAAAATACAAATAGATAAATTAGATAAGTCAAAACAAATAATTTTTAAAATTTGTCATTCAAAAATTCATTAACTGAATAATACACTTTGTCATTCAATAATTTAAAAAGATTTCTTTTAAACTCATTTATGTTCTTGCTACTTATCACTTGCTCAGGTAACTTATTGTATAATTTTGGAGCCATTGCAAATATACTTCTGTGATAAAATTTAGTTTTAGTCTGAATCAAGTGTAATTTATTTGAACGTCGTTGACTAGTTACAGGCTTATATAAAAACATATTGTTTTTAACAAAAATACATGCTTCATAAACATAGAGTGATGGAACAGTCAATATCTTCAAGTTTTGAAAATGTGATTTACATGAATCCGTTCGCTTTATTTTACAAATTGCTCTGATGCATTTTTTCTGTGCTATTAATACTTCCTGAACTTTTGCCGCATTGCCCCAGAATATAATGCCATATCTCAGTGACGAGCCCACAAAACCATGATACGCCGCTAGGAGCGCGGTTTTTTTCGCAACTTTACCCAGCATATAGAGAGCATTTTTAATACGTCATAAATCGTAAATCGCAGCTTTTGCTTATAATATAATACCTACAGGTTTGTATAATATAATACCTTACGGAACCCTCGGTGCGCGAGTCCGACTCGCCCTTGCCCGGTTTTTTTAAATTATGTTGTTTTATCGTTTAGAGTAGTTTAGATAATCACAATACTTCTACATCTTCACTGAGAAAAAAAAAATTGGTATTGGAATAAAGCAATTGGAAAGAAATCACTCGTGTAAAATACTGGATTTCGAACCTAACCCATAGCTGCAATAGGAGCCAGTTTTTGAGGTGTAAAAGCTATTCCAGCAATCAACTTACAACATTTTGTAACAAACCATTGTGCATTGTAAGAAATAGCTTAGATTAAATATATTTAGATATTAGCTGGGATATTTAGATTTTAAATTAATTTATATTTAGATATTAACTTAGAGGGGAGCTGATCCCTACCCACCCAAATATAGAAAAATATATATTTTGAAAAATCTGTTGGTAGGTAGATATTAAACCTACTTGTGTTAGCCCAAAAGGGAACAAACTTGCCTCATACCCAGCAGGTAGAAAGGCTTCTTGGTCTTTCATAAGTCGTTCGAATCGAACTTCTACTGCCCCTCACTCTGCTGAGGAGAAAGCGAACTTGTTTACGGAATCTTCACGTCTGAACCCTGTTGACGTGGGGGCCCCTGCTTCTCCTGATGGATGCTAAACAAGTATGTCGAACATTCACATTCATCAGAAGGACGTCCGTGGGGTACTACAAAACCAAGACGTGAACAAGGCTAGTGGCCCCGACAGTATCCCGGCTATTTTTCTAAAGACTTTGCGCCTGAGTTGTCTCTTATCTAGAGATACGCCTATTTCGCCTTTCGTTTGAGACTGGGAAAGTGCCGAAGACCTTCCTGAAGGACAGTCTATCCGAGTGGTCATAGATGGCTGCTCGTCTCGACTGCTAGATATGAATGGGTTTCAACATTATTCTTGCTGTATATTAATGATCTGCTTAAATCCGGTATCTTTGGGTACGCAGACGATAGCACTGTTGCCCAGAGATACGTGTCCAACGCACGAGCTGGCGGGTCGCAGATCCGGTCTCTCCGGGAAGCTATGGTTGAGCGATTGAACGTGTCCTTCCTGGGTGTCTCTGAATGGGGCGCTGCCAATCTGGTCAAGTTCAATGCTGCTAAGACCCAAGCGTGTCTTTTTTTCCACCTAAAGGAGCCAATTCCACCCAGCTCCATCTTTCTGAGGTATAGCCGTGCCAATACGGTTATTGGCAATACCTCAGAAAGATGTTAAAGTAACCCCAAGAAGCTCATGTTGGTCGGTACCAACATGAGCTTCTTGGGGTTACTTTAACATCTTCCCTCAATTTCGGCCCTTCCAGAGAGGCAAACGCTCAAGTGGCTGCAAAAAAGTTGGGGATCCTAGCACAGGGGAGACGGCACTTCACGCCGAAACAGCTGCTCAAACTGCTGTCGGTTTTCTGCCGGTTGCATTTTGGGGAATGTGCGACGGAATTGCACAATTGAATTTCACCCAGTCCGGTCCATCATCGGACTACAAGACGAACGGCGATGCGCCACCGGTATATGGTGGACATCCCACCCACACGCACAAAACGTTTTGGGAACACATTCATAGGTAGTGTGTAAAGCAAAGGAGTGGAATTCCCTGCCGGAGTCTGTGTTTCCTGATATAAATAAATAAACTAACCAAATAAATTTATACAACGCTGTGCAGCAATTAGGTAACATTAAGTCCTCTAGCAGTATATTAAGATAATGGTTAGTATGTCTGTGAACATAGTATTAACAAAAGAAAGATGTATAAGTACATTATAAGTACTCTAGTAGGTGGCAAAACTAAGTATATAACAACGCACTTTGAATGGCTGGATATCTATCTACACTTTGTAACGTATAAAACAAATCTTATAAATCTTTCTGATGGGAGGTCTCTTTCTGGTTTTTATAGAAGCGCAATTTACATTCAGCATTTTACGAGCTTGCTCGACTTCGCCGGAGCTCTGCGTTATGCCTATCTTCTTATCAAAAACATGCTATATAAAATCTCGTTGCCTGCAATAACACCAAAACTTTATGCATAAATATTCAAAACACTAACATGCAAATTAAACGTAAACTCCATAAAGGAACGAGGCGGATTTTGATTTATATAACGTGGGGTGACTAAGTTATTGTAAGAAAAGAAAAATGTTTCGTTCAACTTTTACATAAGGACCCACCATGTAAAATGAGCGTCCCTGCAAAAACCAAAAAAAAAAAAAAACAAAAAACGTAACTACAACAGAAAAAATGCACAAACAATTTTTTTTTTAATGTTGAGTGTGAAAACTTTAGGAAAAGCTTGAAAGCTTAAAGTTATTATTATAAACACGCGACTATAGTTTTTGTATATGTATTAACTTGAGTGACAATAAAGAATAAAGGCACTTACGTACGTACAATAAAACCGTAGTGTACACTTTCACGTGAGGATCAGTCTGAGTCGGACTCGGAGTCGGATGGCGAGTGGTGTAGCCGCGGAGACGCGTGAGGCGGGCGCATGACGTCGCCAATGCGCCCCTACTGAGGGATTCATGGTGACGTCGGCTGGGCCGCCCCGCCCGCATACACCGCTTCCTAGCCTGCCAAGTGCGACATGGAACTGCGAGAATTCCTTATTTTTTATCATTTTGACCACTTTGCTAGTGTTGCTACGGCGTAGCATATAAGAAACTACCTATAGGTATCGAAATATTACTAACAACATATTTATCGCACATTTCATAAATCATTTATGGAAAAGTTAATTGTTTTTTTCCAACTTAAGTAAATTAAAATAAAAAACTTCGATTTACCTATTTGGTAATACTTAATTATGAAGGTGGCGGTTCGTTTGGTAAAATCAGTTGTTCATTACAAAACTATTAGGCAAAAGAAAGTAAAAATATAGAGTTTTTTTCAGTAATAGGTATCTAGCCATTTAAATCCTTTTAACGCTGAAAGTCTGAACTCCGAAACCGGCCGATAAAAGCCATTTAACCGGAAACTCGAATAAGCTCGATGTCGGATTAAAGCCTTCGGAGGGTAATGCGATGATCGCGGCTTTATCTTAGAAATATTTCCCGCTTTAGCTTACACAATATTGGCTGTGAAACCCTGTTAAAATAGGTACAAAAAGTCACAATAAAGGATGGAAGTATAATTGCAAGATTCGGAATATCAAGGAATCTGTTGTCTAGGTAATGGAATAATTAAGCCAGGTATTTGTTGGTTTTTTGTAAATAAGTATTTTTTTTAAATTATTACTAATGATACACTCGCGTTTGAAGCAGGTCGATAATCGAGTACGCTTGTATAAAAGTACTCTTGACTTGAACACCGTTTCGGCCGCAATTAAAAAGTTTGCCAAAAACAAAACAATCTACTATTTTGCGATTTTTTTAGAGTTTCGTAGCCAAAGGGTACCAACAGAACCCTTTGGATACAGATTACAATCCCTCCGCTGTCCGTCCGTCCGACAGCCCGTCTGTATGTCAGCGGGCTGTGTCTGAAATATCGTAAAAATTTTCAGTGTGTATTTCTTTTGCCGCTATAACAAAAAAATGTAAATATTAAATTAAATTCAAAATGAAAGGAGCCTACAAGAAACGTGTTTTTTTCGGTTTATAGAACCGTGTTCGTGTAAGAGTCCGACTGGCACTTTGCTGGTTTGATTATACTAACCTACGTCTCTTTTAGGGCCGCCGAGCCCTGTTGATTGCTTGTCTTCGAAACTGGATCGGAAAAAGTGCCAGGTTGCGAGCCACTGCAAATTCAACGAGCTAGAGCTCCCATGTTATTATTATACTGATCTTTGAGCTAGAGATTAAACGGTCATGTAGGTACCCGTGAAACAGTGAACTATGAAACTTCCATGGCTTGTCAAAATATAGTTTTTGGAAAGCAGTAATGGTAAGTAACAAAAAAGTTTTTACAAAAAAATACAACCTAATTTCCGACAGCCGAGGGGGTGTCAAAATACGAAAATATTACCAAAACACCGACTTCCAATTAAAAAAAACTTTTTACAAAAAAATACAACCGACTTCCAAATAAAAAAACACTTACCTACACTATAAAGTAAAAAATGACTAATTTCGGAAGTCGGTGTTTTTGTTACTTTCTTCGTATTTTGACACCGACTTCCGAAATTAAAGTTATTTTTAACTTTTTTATTTTTCACTTTTTAGTGGTACCCCACACCTAATAACACCACTGCAAAATCGCAGAAAAGCAAAATGGGTCATTCTTCAGGACACGTTTTTTAAGCGGCATCAACTTAAAATAATTGAAATAGAACAGTCAGCAAGCCCCTTTTTTTAGGCAATCCTTTAATCCTCTCTTATTCGGGTCATTAATTATTTTTCAATTATCTATATATTTAATATCATAAAAAAATAAAAACACCCCCGTTATTTGATTTTCTTGGAGTGTCCCAAACCCCGATCTAGTCACTTAGTAAATTATATATTTTAAACTAAACGGTACATGCTTACCAAAAAAAACATGAAGTCCTAAGAAGATGACAATGCTATAAAAAATAGATCATAGTTCTAAAATAGCTCTTCGCTCTCCATCCGGAGCTGCGATCTGAGCTACAGGTTCAGGTACCGGATCCTCAGAGTTCATTATGAAGGTAGGTAGGTAGGTACTTACCCGACTCGCCGTCGAATACTCAACACTACCGAAACACTGAATAACTATAGTATTCGGATTTATGATACTGAAATACTATGTTCGAACCAAAAACAATTAAATTATAATAATTTAATAGGATTTTAGCAGTTTTTCAAACTTGCAAAAACTTTGGCTCCGTACGCGACAAAAATCATAAACGCTATGAGAACCCGACTGGTCCGGCGCGGGAAGCAGCAATAGCGCCCCCTGCAGGAAGTTGAGAGGTAACAACAGAAAACCATAGAGAATCAGGTATGTTTTTCAATATCTATGCTCCTAGAAGCCAGAATCATAGACAGCATCTTCATCCTAACGCTGTGTCTTTCGGCTAGGCATATAATGACAAAAATGTGTACCTACCTAGGGGATTGACAAACGCTGTCGAAATGTTACGTGATCAATCCCATAGTTAAGTATTTCGACGCCGTCGCTGACAGAATGGCACTTTGTGTAGAGCCTCTGACGATGACGTTCGCATTCTCAATCTGTCATAGAAGCCTCATATTCCATACATTTTTGACAGAGTCCGACTGAGAGGCAAACCTCACGCTTACCAGTATTAGGTATAGTAGTACTCTATGCTCACGCCCCAGCCGCCGAGCCGCAGCAGAAGAAGACTTTCCAGGCCGGGTCGCGAAATTACAAAGGCTATAATTATAATACCTTAGAGTAAAAGTGCTAACTGAACTGGCTTAGCTTTTGTTTGACAAAAACTTGACGAAACCCTAATCTATTCTACAGGGTGGGCCAATAATTTTTGCACTTTTAAAACATGAATAGAAATAAAACTACAACTGTTATTTTGTTGATTATATATTTAACGTTTTGAAAATTTAATGAAATTTATTTTTTAAAAATGACATCGTCGAGATGTGCACCGTCTCGTCGTTGGCACTCTAGCAATCGACTACGCAAACTTTGGAAAACTCGCTGACACATGCTGCGGGGGATCGCGGCTATCTCGTCGTGGATGTTTTGTTTTAATTGGGATATATTCGTCGGTTTATTAAGGTAGACTCGACTTTTCAGGTATCCCCATAAGAAAAAATCGCATGGTGTAAGATCCGGGCTTCTCGGAGGCCATGGAATATCACCTCTGCGAGAAATCAATTTATTCGGAAACATTTCTTTGACTACCGGTAAAGTCACATTTGACGTGTGGCATGTTGCTCCATCTTGTTGCATCCAGGTCCTGCTGTTGTATCCTTGAAATTCATGCAACTGCGGCGTCAAAAACTCTCGCAACATCTTGACATATTCCGCTGAATTCACAGTTACATTATCTCCTTGATTATTTTCAAAGAAATACGGACCAATTATGCCCTTTGCTGATATGGCAGCCCATACTGTCGTTTTAGGTGAATGAAGTGGCTTTTGGTGTTTAAGGCGAGGGTTTTCCCTGCTCCAATATCGACAATTGTGCTTATTCACGTGCCCGTTGATGTGAAAGTGGGCCTCGTCCGTAAAGAATACATTCTCCAGGCTAGAGAATTGCTCCAGCATTGTGTCAGCCAATAACTTACGTTGAATGTAATCATTTGGTTTCATCTCCTGCACAATTTGAAGCTTATACGGGTGCAGTTTGAGGTCTAGATGCAAAATCCGCCGTAGACTGGTTCTCGGTAATGCCAGAACCGCCGAACGCTTACGCGTAGATAATTCTGGATCGTTCCGAACGGAAATTTCAACCTCTCGAATGTTCTCATCGCTTCTTCTTGAACGTGGCCGGCCTGTTTGTTTAATATTCGTTGTCGATCCCGTTTGCTCGAACTTCACGACCCAAGCTTTGATTAAATTCACACTTGGACACTCGCTTACACGGCGTAATCCATATTCAATTCGAAACAGGCGTCGTACAGTAACGTAGGAATCGTTGTTTTTGTAAAATTGTTTAACACAAAAAGCACGCTGTTGTCCCGTGAAGCGCTCCATCGTGACTAAAATTGCATGTAGCGACGCATAGTTTCCCGCCACCCGCGCACCCCTCCTTCCAACGGTATTCGAGAAATTTAGTGTTGCTATTTGCAAAAATTATTGGCCCACCCTGTAGTAGGTACAGAAATTGAGCGAAATCGCGTAGACTTTGGTAGGTAAATTTATGGGTAGCTACGTATAATAACGTATTTGAATATCAAATTTTAAAGTCGATAATGACCATTATAACATCAAGCGCTAGTAAAGTTAGGATTACCTACTAATGTTATTAGAAGAAAGAACCATGGGCGCGATATTATACGTAATCCTAAATTGTGGTAAGTTACGTTAATATATGATACTAGCTGACCCGCGCAACTTCGTCTGCGTCACATTTTCCATTAATTCTGCGCTCCTTTTTGACTTAGCCTAATGATATACATATAGCCTATAGCCTTCCTCGATAAATGGGCTATCTAACACTGAAATAATTTTTCAAATCGGACCAGTAGTTCCTGAGATTAGTGTGCTCAACCAACCAAACAAACAAACTCTTCTGCTTTATAATATTATATAACTCAGAGGTTCTCAGATTTTGTTGTGCAAGGCGTTGCGAACGTTCGACACTCGACTCTCGTGCGCGTACCTGAGAGTTTCTCTGATTTTGTTCAGCAAGGCGTTGTGAACGTTCAGGTGAAGATTCTCCCATACGGCGTATTCTTGCTGCCCGTGCTTGAGAACTATGTTTAGTAAGTTGAGACCTGGCTCTCTTAGGCATTTCCAAATGTTTAAGAAAATGTTAATAGCGTGTAATATTCTAGCTAAAATAACTGTTGTGTAGCCCTGAAAAGAACTGTTGGTTAGCCCTGAAAAGAACTGTTGGTTAGCCCTGAAAAGAACTGTTGGTTAGCCCTGAATAGAACTGTTGTTTGGCTCTGAGAAGAACTGTTGTTTAGCTCTGAGAAGAACTTTTGCGTAGGTGTAGTTTTAAGAACGAAATCTAAAAAAATCGCACGAAAATTATTAGACTTCGCGCACGACCGCTGCGTAGGGAGCCGACCTCGCGTCTTAGGCTTTAGCCGCGCGGGTTTTTTCTTTCTTTCTTTCTGTCGGACCACTCGCAGTTCACCCCCTCTGAGGGACGGAGACTGCTGAACCGGGCCATCCTGTGGTGGCCTCAAATGAATTTAAGGCCCCCAGCCAAGGCAACAAAACTAAAAACTACTACTCCGCTCGCTGGGGGCACCCCCTGTGGGGTACGGGCCGCGCGGGTAATACTCATAGATCTATACTCCTTTCCCGCACGCGCACCGGGCCTTGGTGACGTCCACTTCGCAACGCGCCGTGCAGCAGAAATCGTAATATTTTAATTTCGCCATTACTTCAAAACTTTTTTTTTTTTTTTTTTTATACAAAACGGGGAAACTCTTGGCCCAAATCTCACCTGATGGAAAGTGAACGTCCGATTTTAATAATTCAAAGACCAAATAGTATCTAAATAAACTGTATTTAGTGATGAAATAATTTATTTTGATAAGGATTAATAGCATGAGTAAAATAAACGCGTCTACAAATGTAGTCCAAAAAAAATCAAGATTTTTAAATTAAAAAATGGTTGTTGTGCCTCACTCGACATAGATAGGTATAGTGTGTCGCGGACTTTTTTGTAGATATTTATAAGATCTACAATTAATTAGAACAATTTATGGTTCTATCTTTTATAGTTTAGGCAGCGTACGCAAAATAAGTAACTTTTCTGGTTGTTTTTTACACCTTGTGTCCGAAAAACCCAAATATCTTACGGAACCCTATTTTTTCCAAAATAAAATAAGGCCTATGTTACTCGTGGATAATGTAGGTTTCGAATGGTGAAAGAATTTTTAAAATCGGTCCAGTAGTTTTTGAGCCTATTCATTACAATCAAACAAACAAACAAACAAAGTTTTTCTCTTTATAATATTAGTGTAGATGATAAATATATGATGTATATATAAATATACATCATATATTTTTTTCAGATTTCTTAGTTTAGAAGAAGGGGGGGGGGACACACATTTTACCACTTTGGAAGTATCTCTCTCGCAAACTGTTCAGTATAGAAAAAAAACATATTAGAAACCTAAATATCATTTTTGAAGACCTATCCATAGATACCCTACACGTATGGGTTCGACGAAAAATTTTTTTTTGAGTTTCAGTTCTCAGTATGGGGACCCCCAAAATTTATTGTTTTTTTTTCTATTTTTGTGTGAAAATCTTAATGCGGTTCACAGAATACATCTACTTACCAAGTTTCAACAGCATAGCTCTTATAGTTTCGAAGAAAAGTGGCTGCGACATACGGACGGACAGACAGACAGACATGACGAATCTATGAGGGTTCCGTTTTTGCTATTTGGCTACGGAACCCTAAAAACAAAGTGTCTTGCCTCCGAGTAATTCAAAAACTAATGGGTGTGCTAAATTTCGCGAACTTGGCAACTCCAAAAGGTCGTCTTCACTGTCGCCGAACTCAGATTTTTCTAAAATCGTTCAGAGGATGCAGACCAAGGCACAAGAAGGCATTACCACCTCTAGTGACTCGAGAGTTACAATGGTGGCTAGAAAATGTAGGCAAAAGTGCAAAAGCAGTGCACAGCCCCAAGGTTACCCACTTTCTCACCACAGACGCGGCGGACGCGGGCTAGGGAGCACACCTGAACAACATCATGTTGTCAGGCAAATGGAATCGCAGCCAGCTAAGGTGGCATTCCAATGTGAAGGAGATGTTTGCTGTGTATGCAGCCTTAGTCAAACAAGGTGCAAACATGAAGGATGCACATGTTCTAGTGCAGTCCGACAATCGGACCCTCATAGCTTACATAAGGAACGAGGGGGGCACCCGATCTTTAGCCCTATTGGGCCTAACAAACAAGCTCCTTCAACTAACCGAGCAGTACAACATAACGCTGTCGGCGTCATACCTCCCGGGGAGGTTAAACGGGATTGCAGACCGTCTCTCGAGAGGAAAACCTGTCCCCGAATGGCAACTACAATCCCAAGCCAAGAAAGTCATATTCAGAAACTGGGGCGTCCCAGACGTAGACTTGTTCGCATCAAAAGAAACCGCAGTGGTTCCACAGTACGTAACTTGGGACTCAACAGATGGGTCAGCAATTTTTTGCGACGCTTTCAGTCAAGATTGGAACTTTCAGTTGGGCTGAGTGTTTCCTCCTCCCAACCTGAACCCCCCGAGGGTTCAGGTTGGGAGGAGGTTGTTAGATCATCTGAACCGAGCCAAAGGAACTTACATACTAATAGCACCGCAGTGGGATCAGTGTTTTTGGCTGACAGATCTCAAAGCCAGGGCCTTATCAGACCCAATGCTGATATCAGAACTACGGAAGAACCTGATAGATCGATCGACCGGACACTGTCCCCCACAAGTGGACAAGTTGTCCCTCCAGGCTTGGAAAATTGGGGGTGGTCAGACCAAGTAACAAACTGGAGTAGGGATGAAATTAATTTATTAAGTTGGCGCAAAAGCACCTTAAATACTTACAAAGCCCCTATTAAAAGGTGGCTATTATTTTGTACCATTAATAATATTAATCACAAAAATCCTGAGGGCAAAAATGTTGCAAGATTTTTAGCAGATCTGCATTTAAAAAGAAAATTTTCAGTTAACACAATTTCGTTACATAAATCAGCTATTTCTACCTTTTGTGCTTCAAATGTAGAAAATCTTTCTAAAAATTTCTTTATCCAACAAGTCTTAAAAGCGATAGCATTGGCAAAGCCTCAGCTTTCTAAACCTCCTATCTGGGACATAAAATTATTATTCAACTGGTTGAAGACCGTTCCAAGCACAAATTCACTTTTTGATATTTCCAGAAGAACTGCAATTATTTTATTGTTAGCATCAGGTAGAAGAATACATGATCTTACCTTGTTGCATATGTCTCAGGACAATTTCAAAGAAGAGGGAGAAAATTTTTTATTCTGGCCCAAATTTGGTTCAAAAACAGACTCAAGTAGTTATAGACAGTCCGGATGGTCCTTATTAAAACACCCAGATGCTAATATTTGTCCGTTAAGACACATGAAACAATTAATTCAAACTTCACAAAATAGACGCCTTAATAGTAATGTAACTATATAGTCTATTTGTTTCAATAAAAGGTGACATAAAACCAGCTACAAGAACATTAATTAGCTGGATGGATTAAATCTATATTTAAAGAACTAAACCTAGAAGCTACTCCAGGAAGCATCAGAGCTGCAGTAGCATCCAAGGGATGGTGGGAGAATGTACCCATAGATGAAATATTAGCAAGGGGGATCTGGAAGAGTCATAAGACCTTCAGAAAGTTTTATTGTAGAGAAATAATTAACAATTCAAATAATGAAAGGGAAGATTTTGTTAAGACCAAACTTCTCAGGATTTTAATAAATAATCACTTCTATGTGCCAAAGGTAATACCTCAAATCTATACTAATATTATAAAGCAGAAGAGTTTGTTTGTTTGGTTGAACGCGCTAATCTCAGGAACTACTGGTCCGATTTGAAAAATTCTTTCAGTGTTATATATCATCACGCTAAGACAAATAGGAGCGGAGTAGTAATGGAAAATGTGAGGCAGACGAAGTTGCGCGGGACATCTAGTTATTTAATATTTGAAATACCAAATTGATCATTACTCTAAATGATTATATAGTACCTACCTATTTTTATTATTTTACTAAGTAGGATGATTTTATTGTTTAATCTAAAACAAATTCCATCATTCTTAAGTCATTAATTTATTTCACATAGCGTAAACGCTATTATAAGTAGTTACCTCCACCAGCAGATATCAAACAAGTCTTCATCCTAACGCTGTCTTTCGGCTAGGCATATAATAGGACTGTTTTACACTAAAATAAAACAGTCATTATGTGCCGAAAGAAAGACACAGCGTTAGAGCAAGGGCCTTGCTGGTGAATGAAGACACTATGAGAACCCCACTGGTCGGGCGCGGGAAGCAGCAATAGCGCCCCCTGCAGGAAGTTGAGAGGTAATGACAGAAAACCATAGAGAATCAGGTATGTTTTTCAATATTTATGCTCCTAGAAGCCAGAATCATAGACATCATCTTCATCCTAACCTGTTTTATTTAGTGTAAAACAGTCACTCAGTCCTATTTTGACAATCGCATTCGCCCACCATTCGCCTCGCTTCTGCTGACATAATGTCACTCACTTGTCTAGCTAGTCTCAGCTAGTCTATTCTGTAAATAACCATTTCGATATCGACTTCACCTGAGTGACTAAGCTTACAAAGTGAACTTTATTTCACACGTCATAAGGTCTTATATTTATACGAATTTGAAACTCACCTCGGATTCCGCTGTCGAGACACGAAAATGTTGTTACAGAATACCACTGCAGGTCTACAACAATTTATGCGTTTTGGACTTGGCGTACAACAATTTATGTGTTATTTTGTTAATTGGAAACTTACCCCTCATTGGTTTGTATGAGCGCACGTGTACATACCTACGCCTGTGAGTTACGAATTGGATGTTTTTTATGACATGGGGTAGGTAGGTATTTTATTTTTATTGAAAACTACCCTATTTAAATAGTCATACCTAATTGTAATTTCCTATCCTGTTGTCCTAAGAATACCTACTAAATATCTAAACCGACACGTTTTGTGAGGGCCTTCTACGACCTTCTGCGAACTCGGATGCAGGTACTTTAGGTACCGCTAGGCGGCTGCTGCCGCGGCACCACTCTCGTGTCACTCACTTGGCCTTGGCTCGCACGTGTACAATATTGTCACAGTACCAACAAGGTAGGTACAATTGTTTTTTTTTTAGCTTGGTATGTAGATACTCTTCCTATAGCATAATGGGAGGCCTTAAGTCCTCAAAGTAGGTAGATATTAGTTTTCCGACTTCTATATCCTCAGTTCACGGCACTGATAAGTTAATGGAATATCTTAGCTTCCACACTGATGGATTTTGATGAACGTCACCGAGGCCGTGTTCGCCTGACTCGACTGCCCGATAACTCATCATCAGAAAAGGTAGAGTGAACCGCTCTGCAGAGATGTTCAGAAGAACATAATTGCAACTACTGTTATTACTGCGCGCGCATGCTGGCTGCTGTGAGGTCAAGTCTCGAGCTTCACGCTGTACCGATGTAGGCACCTTGTTCGCAGATATCTATCTACTAATTTTCGCCTCGCTGCTTCCCTACCTAGCCTCGCCTAGGCGTTTCGGTTGTTCTCCTCATTCCGTTCCGGCTGTGCAAGAATCCAATGGCCTGGCACACGACGATGGTAAATGGTATGGGAGCGAACCGCCTGTGGTAACCCCTATATTCATGGAAGATGGGCAAGCTTTTAGTGTGGGTGCTACTCAGCGAAAGTATTTTTATGTATGGGTTTCATACGCATAAATTGTAAGAGATCTCTACAATTTATACGTAAGAAAATTATAGAAAATATAACGAGCACGAAATTTTTAGTATCTCGTTGGTAGGTAGGTATAGCTAAGGTTTTGTTACACCAAATGCGAGAGCGAGCGTAGCGAGCTCGAAAATTTTAGCTCACGGCTTTGGATCAGATTAGATTTTCTCTTAACCATTCAGAGTTCTATAGTACCTACCTAAGTAGGTAAGCAGTTTTCTTGTCAACCTCTCCCGAAAATGCTCCACCTTAGACCGCATCATCGCTTAACATCAGGTGAGATAGCGGTCAAACGTATGCCTATCAATATTAAAAAAAATAATAATAATGCTCACTAAAAAGATGAAAACGAGCTAGAAACTTAGGTCTTGCGTAGATTTGACTTTTTAAACTAAGTAGCTGTTTCTAGAAGTTATAGAATGTCGGCCAGACTCCACCAACTTCCCACGCTGCACTGAAAAATTACTAATACAAAATCAGATGAGACTGCCCAATCCAGGAATCGAATCCAGATCCGGACGCTCAGCAGCCGTGCGATCATTACGACGAGACAGTCATAGGCAAGAGATTGTGAATGCCGTAAAAAATAATCTTTTTTTAAGGATGGGATATCATCGAATGACTCCTCCCGCTCTGGGCGGAGCAGAAGGGAGTGTCAGACTCTTACTGACTAAAACCCATTCATGTTCCTCCTATTAATTCCCTTTGCGTGCCAGGGCTGCGGTGAATCTTCGAACAAATTCTGCAACCCTGGCAGGCTGATTTTTTAATTTATGTTAGTACACTAAATTGTTTTTTCTTTTATCTTCCTCGTGCGCCCCTTTGTAATTTGGCGCCCCTAGGCACGTGCCTACTTTGCCTGAGGGATAATCCGCCTCTGATTAAGACGGAAACCCACAGCAACGCACGGAGAGGCTACGTACGTGAGGCTTCGCCTTGCATGAAAATTAATGAGATTGTTTCCACTGCAACTCACGGACACGCTACGCATCTATTGAAGTCATTGGCACACGCGTGGCTTGCTAGAATTTGGCACCCACGTAGCTCAACGCTAAAATGTGCGTGGCCTCTGCGTGTGCCGCGGTGGACTAAGATACAGTGTTGTACATAGTCGTGAGCGTGTAGCGTACCTATACTGCAATGGAAACGTAGACCCACGTTGTCAAACGAATTAACCCACGCAGCTAAAATGCGCCGCGTGGCCGTGGATAGCTAGCACCGCGGTGGGTTCGCGGTATAGTAGTACTCTATGGTTCGCGGCTTTATGTCTCAACATAATATCACTCAAAAACTACAGCACCGATTTTCATGCTGTTTTCACCAATGGATAGAGTGGTTCTCGAGGAAGGTTTTAGTATTTAATTTGTCAAGCGGGCGAAGCCGCGTGCATCAGCTAGTGTTCGAATGTTCGTTAATCAATCAAACCTCAGCGACTGAATGTATTTGGATGATCATGGTAGACTATGAGTGGGATTGGAACATAGGATAAGTTTTATGCTCGAAGAAACTTCCTGTGTTATTATTTTTGGCTTTAAGAAAAGCTGGTAATGCATTATAGTAAGTCCAAAAACGCCAACCCGCCTTTAGCAAGCGTAGTGGTAGTCATTTTATGCTCGTGCTGCCTCTGTATCACAAAAGAAGCATAGGTTTAGATAAAAACTCGAGATGTATAAAAAAATATATTTTATATAATAAATATGTAAACAAAACTTATTTATATTTATGAACAGTACTCTAAGTACACGGGATGACACAAGTTGCCTGATAAAAGCCATCAGGGCCCACTGAGTGTCGCTGTGATAAGTGAATTTCTGTTAACTCTGCCACACCAAAGTCGTAGTCAGCGAATTTCTTAAGCACCTCCGTGCCGTCGAAAGTTTCCCTCGGCCGTCTTGTGTTCCTCGCTGATGATGCAGAATTGTCAGCATTCACGCTTTCTGAACGACTCCTGTACTTCGAATTTATTAAAGTTACATGCAGTTTCACACTGTCTCTACCATGTTCTCTGTTCATAAATCCTGTCAGAAGAAAAACGCCATTTTAGTAGTTATAGTACCAAAACTTAGTTATATACATTAGATCCATACTTTCTCTCATTGTCCCTCCAAATTAAAAATTCTATAAACACCTGCTTTATAAAAATGCATCACCAACGCATCAGCCAGAGCTTGAATCAACCCCTTTGAGTTCCCCTCTTCTTGCACAAGTCCATACAAAACGTCGATTTGAGAAGGATCATCATTCATGTATGACAGGCCTTTAAGTCTGATCTTTAATGGTAAATGTCCTTCTACAATAGGCCTGAAAAAAAAATCTTTATTTATTATAGTATACTTTATTGTATCAAAATAACGCTGTATATCATGACAAAAGTAATAATTATGTTGAGCATAATATAGAAATTTAAAAAAATCATCTCACATGACAACTTTTTCTTTAGCTTCAGTTAGTAGCTTGGATGCACACAATCTTTCCTCATTGTCCATCAAACACATTACGCCAAGTGTTAGATGCAACTTATTTGGTTTGATAAATAGAGACTTATCAAGATTTCTGCTAGGGCAGTTGTGCATAACACTTGCCTAAAAGAAACAAAATAAGAGAGCATCATTAAAATCAGTATAGCAAGAAAGAAGGCCATGGCAACATCAGGGAAATGGGTGAAAGCCCTCCCCCATGTAAGAATGAGTGTGGTTTAGCAACTACTGCAATGCTTCAGCATGCCTGTAAGTACTAAAAATAACCATGATACAAACACAGAGTTAAATCAGACCGCATTTCTAGCAATTTGTACGAAAGATGCTTGCAGAATCTGCTGCTGCTGCAGAAAGATGTCACTTAGGCCGCTGTTTAAATGGCGCTGTTCAATGAAAAGGCTAGGCAGCAAATTAAACAGGTGGTTGAGGTAGTTTGCTGTGACATTTTTAAACGATCAGATTGGGCATACACAAATTTTTATGGTTGTTTTTAAGAATCCAGAAACAACACAAGCCTGCAGTTACTTTTGCACAAGTAATCATTTTAACTACCTATGCCTTTGGGCAAAAACACCTAATTATTAAAACAACTACCTATAAAAAGCAAATTTGAATTTTCTGAATATTATTTTGAAATTACCTCAAATTCTTCAAATCTCTTCTGTATGTCTGGCTGGTTCATAGGTATTGATATAAAATGAGTTGACTTCTGTTTCATCCTGGATGACATCACTATTATATTTATTCTTCTTCTTGCTGCTTTAACACTCTGAAAAATAAAATCCTTTTATAAGAAAAAATATTCTCTTGACATAACCAAAACAAACCATTAAAAAAAAAATTACAGATTCTGTTGGACCAAATATGACAATGTCACCCTCTTGGCCATGCTTTGGTATCTTTATGTCCGTCTTAGTATCTCTCTCAATCCTCATTTTGATGGCACCCTTCTTTCCTATAATGGATCCAAGATAATGCCTGCAAATTAAGTATTTAAAACAAAAATCTATAGGTTTGTACAAAACTGGATGACTATTGTAAATGTGATGAAAGTTAATTTAAAATCACACACCCTGCCTTCTACATGCAATACTTGTAACTTGCACTTACTTTGAAACATGTACATTGGTGCTGTACCGTGAATTGTCCACCAACACTACTTCAAAGTCATCATTGTCTCCTTCATCAAGAACATCATTACAAGCTTCCTCTGTAAAGGAAATCAATAAATTATTAATTTCAATATGAAACTTATTCAAGTTTTAATTATTATTGTACTTTTTGTAATGAAACTGATCCCAAAGGACACTGAGCCTAATTATGAGCTTAGTGATAGAAAACTGATAAAACACTTGACAGGAGAAGTGTTACCATACCATGATTGTATAGTGGTGTTCTAACTAGAATCACATTGGGTTACAAGAAAAGATTGTATTTGGGATTTTTGTATGATTTAAGTAGTAATAGATTTACTTATCTAAAAACAAATATATTAAATTGATGATGAGGTATGACCTAAGTGAGAAATTGTTAAACTGCAAATTATTCAAAAAAAAAAATTGTATAATAAGTGTGCTTATAGAGGTTTTGTTTGGAGAGCAGAGTAAATCTCCACCTCTCTCTAAAAGAGCAAGACAACTGGGAGAAAAGCCACCCCTTTCCATGCATGATGCTACACACCCGGCAAAAATACCTATAACCAAAAGACTTTTCCCTAGCTGTTATGTAGGTACTACCAACTTACCATTTTCGTATAATTCGTGTTCTTGGAATGCAGTTATTTCTACAGCAGGATCATTGATCCTGTAACATCTGCCTTCTATCCACTTTACTTGTGGTCTAAGAATATCTGTCATTTTCTATATTAGTTCAGTAGAAGTCGGGTTTAGACAAACTAGGTATTCAATGTATACATTTATTGCCTAGGTTTTCTGGGGAAAGTTTTTTACACTAAACAATTCAATCGGTCGTCTCTGAGACTGAAATTACAAGGCAGCAGAAAACAACAATCGCAAATCAAAAATCAATTTTCGTGTAGATGATCCCAGCCATAGCCATCTAGCCATACACAGCCATATAGGAAACACAGAACACAATAACCTAGCGAATCTAGCGATAGAAAAATACTCTGTCTACGGGGAATTTATTTCATTAAAATTTGTTTGACAAATGCATTAATGCATATGCATATCTCAAACTCGTTTTTTTTATTTTTTTTATTAGTCTAATTCTTGACCATGGATACATGTCCTTCAGTCGTTGTCAAACTCGTGTAAACCAGTGTTGCCAACTCCTTTAAATTCGGATCAAGTCGCCAGAAAGCCGCTAAAACCTCACCGCCGCTAAACCTAATTTAAAAATGGTCAGCGCTGGATTTACACTAGGGCCCAGGGCAGCAAATTTTCTCCCCGATACTAAAACCTGGCTACGCCCATGTAATAAGGCTTCTGGTGTAGACGGAATCACGGCCGAACTCCTAAAGACGGGTGAACGTGGAAAACCGGTCTTCCCCTTCAGGAACAGTTCAATTCCGTCATATTCGAGGGGGAAACGCTACTGGTACGGAACAGAGGTGTGGTGGTACTCTTCTTTCAGAAGAGCGACAATATCCTGCTTAAGAATTACCTACAGGCCCATCTCACTTCTGAGCCATGTCTACAAGCTGTTTTCCAGAGTCATCATGAACCGTCTCGCACGCAGGTTTGTCGACTTCAGCCTCCCGAACAAGCCGGATTTCGAAAAGGCCACATACATACCAACAAAGTTCAACACCATAGACCACATACATACGCTGCGGCAGGATATTTAAAGAAGAACGAAAAGTATAATCTGCCCCTCTGCTTAGCGTTTGTGGACTACGAGAAAGCCTTCGATTCGATCTAGACTTGGGCTGTGCTGCACTCTCCAACGGTGTCAGATTGACTATGGGTTCATCGAGGTGCTGAAATGTTTGTACAAAAACGCCACCTTGTCAGTCCGATTTCACGAACAGACCTCGAAACCTATTCTCCTGCAGCGGGGTGTGAGATAGGAAGACGTCATTTCTCTGAAACTGTTCACGGCCGCAATGGAGGATGTCTTCAAGTTTTTGGACTGGAGAAGGCTAGGCGAGTAGGTACATCAGCACCCACCTTCGATTTGCCGACGATATTATTATAGTCGTCATGGCTGAGGGCTGAGACTACGGAAGGCCTCAGTACATTGCTCGATGACCTCAGTTGAACTAAATAGAGATCCGAAAGAGTGGTTCTTAAAATGAACATGGACAAAATCAAGATCATGGTAAATACCCCTGTAGCACTCCTATCTAGATCGGAGGCTCTACACTAAAAGTTGTAGATGAGTACGTCTACCTGGGATAAACGGTCTAGTTAGGTAGAGCTACCTTCAAGAAAGTGGTCCACCGTCAAATCCGACTCGGCTGAGCAGCGTTCGGGAAGTTGCGTGGTATCTTCTCGTCCTACACACGACAGTGTCTCAAGACGAAAGTCTGGAATGGAACTGAAACGTGCTCGCTCACAATGGGCCTCATCAGAAGCCTTAAAGTCACTCAAAGGACAATGGAGAGGGAAATGCTTTGAGTTATCTTGCGTGATCGAATTAGGAATGATGATATCCGCAAGAGAACCAAGGTTACTGACATAGGCCGAAGGATCGCCAAACTAAAGTGGCAGTGGGCAGGGCACATTGCTCGCAGAACAGATGGTCGATGGAGCCGAGAAGTTCGGGCGACCGCGTGCTGGAAGACGCAACGTTGGAAGGCCTCCCAACAGGTGGACCTGGTGAAGGTCGCGGGTAGCCGATGGATGCGAGACGCACAGGACCGTTTGTTGTGGCGACGCTTGGGGGAGGCCATGTTCAGCAGTGAACGTCTTTCGGCTAATAATTATGATAAAAAATTAAAATAAAACCAAAAATTAGATTTATTAATACGTTTTCTGTCGATAAAATTAGGTACCTACAGTTTCCCTCATTTTCGTATGTGCACATTATAAAGACTCACACTGTATGGATTGATCAGTGTGTTTTGTCTTTTAAGACCATCCAAATTACACAGACTTCCATAAACTTCTATATAATTTTGTCTGCACAGACAAATGTCGATAAGATTTTTTTTTTTTTGTTTTGAGTTCAAAGTCTGTGCAGATAAAAGTCTAGGTATATCGTGTGGACCCACTAAACACTGAACTCTAAAAAATACAAAGCTTCAACGAGCGTGTACTATGTTTACATAACAGATTCACCAGTTAATGTTAATATCATCGATGATGCTGATGTTTAAATAAGTACACAAACAAGTAGAGATCACGAGAAGAGGCGAGTCAGTATCAGTATGCATATTGCTCTCAATTGTAGACAAGGCGTCATATAGTACCTACAAGTGATAAGACGCCTGATAAGCTTATCATTAACCTATTGCGCTGCCAAGTACGCTGTATTTATATTTTCATTTATAATATAGTTAAATGACACTAAAGCGAACGTGTCAATGTGCTCGTGTTTTTATTTGATTATGTACTCCTAGTCCTTAAAAAATGGATAAAAACTCTGCGAGGCTTGTTAACACGTCTTATTATAATACAAATTATCAGTATACTAACGTTAATAAAGAAGGTAAGTGCTTAATCATGAAAATATCTAAATAATTGTTATTTCACATTGTAGTTGGATGCTTTAATAATTCCTAACCCAGTGATGTAGTCTCCTATATTTTTTCACTTTGTTACTTCATATTACTATGTGCAATAGCATTGCGGTGTGTACCTACCTACTCAAATCAGAACTTATTTTAGTCTCATTTTTGTTTTCGAGTAGAATTTATATTACTTACCGCCGCTAGTACACCGCTAGAGCTGTGACAAGAAAACGTATCTAATCGTGTTTAATTTTGATAATTTGTCGACTTATCACTTTGCCCGTGACTTCATGCATGTGGATTCTGTGTGTTTTCCCACAAGAGGCCACCGCCTGGAATAAAACCACAACTGATAAACGTATGTGCAGTTTGTAAGAGCATCAATCAATAAACCGCGGGTTATAGTGGATATCTAGAGTTCTTGCATGCAGACAACCTTAATTATTTACAAATACTTCAGTATCCGCACTAAGTTTAAAGTTATATATAACTCAACCAATAAGATTCTTCCATACAAACTTTAACACCCCGAAGGTCGTCTTCCGACATGGATATTTGTGAAAACTATTATTAAAAACTTTATTTTTTTAGTGAGATCAGTTTTCTTACCATCTTTCAAGTAGGTACACCTACCTATATTGGCCCAAGGAATAAAAAAAAATATTTATGTCATTTCGCTTTCATATAGATAAATTTAGAATGTAATTCTCTGTCAGACTATGTATGTAGGTACCTAAAAGGCTTACACGATTCTCATACCGGACTCCTCGGGCGCGTTGTCCCTGCGGCTAGATGCCGATATTACACTACACTCCTCCCGGGGTACCAAGCACCAAGGTGACAATGACTTGAACGACAACTCACTCGAGTAGGTACATCCAAAGAAGTTGCATATCGAGATTTATATTTGAAGACAATTCTTAACTGACAATACCTGTTCCGGATTCTTCAGCTCTCAACTCATCCTCTCATTCCCAAACTGTAATCTTGAATGTTGCAGATAGAAACCTCAGATTACTGGTCCCATAAACATGTTTAGTAGCTATAAAAAAACCTTTCAAACCTATTCACCGTTCTAATAAACTCTCAATATAATATTTAGTAGTAGTTACGAGAGTTTGAGAGACCCATGGTTTTGCCGGGCAAAATGAAACTGTATTTTATTACGGATGATGCTGGGTCATACTTTGTTCTCCAGCCATCTTGCCAGATTTCATATTATCGACGTAGGCGATTTGATAATCATTTTTTTCTCCTGCCCTTATACCGCTGCCCTAGTTCAACAGTAAGATATCTTAAAAAAAAACAAAATTGAGTTAAGTTTTGTTTCATGTGAAAAATTTGCTCTTCTGTCCGGTTCAAAAATCGGATATTTGTAAAACGCAACCAAAGTGCCTAAATTTCAATGTCTCACTGAGACATTTAAGCATATTTTTACCGACCTTTAGTTCAAGATTCTGACATCTTAAGATATTTATAAAGTCAGGAAGATTTTTACCTTAGAATAATAACGCATAGAAACCTAGTACGAGTGCAAAAAGTGAGGCAACTAAAACTTAGCCTAATCCGTCAAACTTAGCCGTCAGGCCGTCAGTACTCAATGTCACGTTCCGTCGAACACAGCTCGCGAGTAAATAATTGAAAAAGACAGTTTGTTGCGTGAAAGGATGTTAAAGCACATCAGGAAAACAAAAAAAATGTGATAAAACAACATTTCACAAATAAGTACTCACATTCTATGCACAATTTTTACGTAAATCGATAAATAAAACCAAATTCTAATAACCTAACTTGTTTTTTTTTTTAATAATTTTATTCTTGACCATGGATACATGTCCTTCAGTCGTACCTAACTTGTCATAACACAGTGTTGCTATTTGTGAGGAAAAAATACCCACATTGCTTTCATTCATGTTTTTCATTTTTGTAATTTTAAAATACAATACTTACTGTTAATTCATATCAAACCCGATGTTTTAACATTGTTTATAATATAACCCATCAAGCATTCTAAACGCATTGAACAATATCTCATTCTTTATGCGATTTATTTCCTTTAATTTTGAAATAAATTGAATTATACCTTCCGAAAAAAATGTCATATTACATGAAAAATCATGTTTACCTTTTCCAGTTCCCAACAACATAAAATACTTGCCTTGATAGCAAAATAGTAATGCGTCTTCCCATATTTTGTGGGTAAAGGCTTAGTAATGGTATCACTGAAAGCTATATCTGTGTGCGTTAGAGGAACGTAGACACATTCGGCTCACGCACACAAAGAAAATGAAGTGGACACACGATTTTGCTCGGGTTTTGTTCGAGACGCGGCTTCTATGCGTTATTATTCTAAGATTTTTACTTTTCTTTTATTTCTACACAGAGACTTCTTCAAATGTCCTAATATGGAATTATAAAAACATTTCTATGTTGAGACATCTTAAAATGTCCCAGTGTTTAACTAAAATATCGTTAAATTATATTTATTTCTAGGACATTTTAAAATAACCTACCTACTTTTCCAATAAGATGTCCGCATCACGCGGCTGCGTGAGGCGCACTGATTTTCGTTCCGTTCGTCGAATGTCGCGCGTCTGGACGTGAAAAGAGAGCCAAGAAAATGGGAATAAGCTGCGGTCAAAAGTGTAGATTGAAATGTACCTAGCTTATAATTTACTGTAGATCAGAGGCAAACTATATTTGATCATTTTTATAATATGGGTACCTAATCGTTCTCGTCAGCGTCATTTTATAAGCAAATGTATGGAAGTAACAAAACCGCGAAAATACAGACGTGAAGAGGCTTCCAGAAAATTAAATTACGCGTAGGTACTATTTATATCTCGATAATACTAAAAGGCGTGTTTGCAAACTTTTCTTTAAAAATACACTTGACATCACTAACAGCGCAATAACTACTGTTCAAAATATAACAAATACTGAAGGATTCACTGCAAAAGAGCGCAGAGGTACGAATTCTCAACATCATTCTCTACCAGATACTGCCAAACAGTCTGTCGAGATCATATAAACAGATTCCCTCGTATCGAATCCCATTATTGCAGAGCCGACACTAGACGAGAGTATTTGGAAGGAGATCTTACATCTTCTACAATGTACAGACCGTATGTACAGTATTGTGAAGAAAATGGTTTAGAAGCAGTCAAAAATTCAATGTATGCACACATTTTGAATACGGAATTTAACATTGCTTTTTTTCAAACCTAAAAAGATCAGTGTTCTAAATGTGAAACGTTCAAAAATGCTTCACCCGAGGCAAAACTTGATCTTCAAGATGGTTATGACATGCACATTACTGAGAAAAGACTACCTATCCAGAGTTATGAAAAAAAAGAGATGTTGACAGAGCAAAAAATTCTAATGGCATTAAATTGATTTTCGATTATGATTTGCAAGCCGTCGTTCCATTGCCACAAGGAGAAGTTTCTACATTCTACTACAAATTAAAGTTAAACTTCATTAATTTCACAGTATGTGATATAATTAATAATGATGGTATTTGTTATGCTTGGCACGAAGGTATTGCCAAAAGAGGGGCCAATGAAATAGGGTCGTGTGTTTTTTCGTTATTAGAAAATGTGGGTCCAAAAACAGAAATTATATTTTACAGCGACAATTGTGGTGGGCAGAATAAAAATAAATTAATTCTGTCAATGTATATGTACGCAGTGCAAGTTTTACCCATAAATATAATTACCCACAACTTTTTAATAGCAGGACACACTCAGAATGATGCTGATAATATTCATTCCTTAATAGAAAGAGAAAAGAGAAGATTGCTGAGAAGTGGCCCAATGTTTACACCTGCTCAAATGGCAATGGTACTGAAATCAGCCAAAAAAACTGGTAAACCTATAAACAGTCAATGAAATAGGCTACCAACAGATTTATGACTGGAAAAAACTGTCTCAAAAGGTGAAAAATTTCAACATAGACGAAAATAGTAAAAAAAATGTATGGGGTGACATCAAATGTATCCAAGTAAAAAAAGAAGATCCATACAAATTTGGCTACAAATCTTCATTTTCAGATCTTGATTTTAAAATTGTGAATACCAGAAGGAAACAAAGGGGCCGCATCTCAGAAAATATAACTCTGGAACATGCTTATAATGAAGCACCAGCAATACCAAATCACAAAAAGAGAGATCTGATATCATTGTGTACTGCCAATTTGATACCTCAATGTCATCACAGCTTTTACGAAAGTCTTAAAACTACAAATAACCAGGAAAATGAAAGCGGCAATAGTGATGATGAAAGCCTGTAACAAGTACTTAGATTGAATTTGATAATAGAATTAATTAAAACAATTAATTCACTATTGTTTTTAATTAATCAGATATTATTTTAATTTTATTATAATACTAAATTTTAGCTGCTTTATAAGACTTACCTATTTGTGCCATTAAGATTCACATTAATAACATTATAGCACGGACTGATTATTATAATGGTTAAACTGACTTGTGCAATAATAATAATAAGATTTTAACTGATAATATGAGACTGATATAAGCAATTATGAAACTAGGTAATAAATAATACATTACAAGTAAACTAATTTCTCAGTTTTTAATTAATTTTCCTATCCCTTTACCAAACATTTCCGAGGATTTAGTCGGACAACTTACATTCTCAAATATCGATGTGCTGTAATACTAAGATATCTTAAAATTATGTCGATCTCTGTTGATTTTCCAAAAATTTGGAAGCTTGGTTGGATAAATCTTTAGTATTTCATAAACAAAACAAAAATAATAACTCTATGAGTTACAATATAGACTTAATTTTTAATAAACCAATTTAGAGACAACATTAAAATTACAAAACATGTTTTATTTAGTCTGAGTTCAATATGAGGTTATCTTACTATTAAAAGCCTTAAAACTATAATACTACTTAAATATTTTATTCATATTGAAATATAAATAACTCCGTAACACATTAAACTCAGCTATAGTTTTAAAAAATCAACCACATTTTAATTAACAACGAGTGTATCAATGAAACTAAAATCATAAAAGTATGAATAACTCAAAACATACTTTGTTCAACATATCTTACTGTTGAACTAGGGCAGCGAACGATCGTTCTTCCTTCTTCAGTAATCTCTTATCCCTTGATATTCCTTTCCCTACCTCAATACTTTCTTTAGGCACTTATGTACAAATAGTTTTCCTGTATGGATAGTCCTACTATTTATATGTCTGTGGGATAGTCTCATTCATCGCCCTAAATAATATTGTTATAATTATTCGTCATTGTAATTTTTGCTCACAATCATAAAAAAAAAGAAAAACTGATCCTATTTGTCCGTCCTATCCCAAATTCCGAAATAATAAAGTATTATTTTATAACTTCGTGTCCCTATCTTTATTTTCGTCGAACCAAATACCTAACCAAAAAAAAAACTTCACTTTCCACACCATTCCACACACTTTGACAAATGTCAGTAGTTTTCAAATAGAGGACGGTGAAATTTTTGTTACGTTATATTTAACTTTCGGTGAGTTTATGCTGGATTTATTTAATTAAATGTGATAGAATAAACTGTTAGTGAGCCTGTTTGTTTTGTTAGTAGCATTCAATGTGCCGCATAGGCGCATTTGTTTGCTGGGTTGGTGGAGATTAAGAACCCGAAGAGGAATTTTCTTGCAAAGCTTCTTTAGTTCTTATCCAGAGTTCTTCTTGCTTGTACTGCTGCCCGCCGACTGTAGATGGTAGCGAGTACAGTCCCTTGCTGAGCCAAGCCCTCTGTCTCGTAGCAGATAGGACTATGTAGAGTAACTCTGTATGTAGAGAAACTGTGTATGAAGAGGATCTGATTTGTTTCTCTCTCCGGGTCGTCTCACTATTCCCCTAGGGGAACAGGAGGAAACTGTTCTACCTGTTTAGGTAATACAGTGGTTTCTTACGCCGCCTGTATAGACAGGCGGGTCGTTTGATTGTGGCAATGAAATTGCCACGTGGGGTCTAGTCCGGGCGTCAAGTCCGGTGGGGTGGGTGTTGTGCCGCTAGCGAGAGCTGCCCCCACCGGCAGCGTCCCCATACGGGGAGCCTCCAGTGAGCGCTCTGCCAGCTAGCGGCAAAGGGTTGGTGGGCTTCGGCTGGTTACGGTGAGGTCGAGCACGTCGGGGGGGACTCCCGGCGTGCGCCCGTCAACCGTACATTCAGCGAGCGGCGTCATGGTCCGGGTCGGATGAGGTTGCGGCGGGGATCAGGTCCCACGGCAGCGGTCTATCCGGTCGGCGTCGGTGGTAGGGTGCTAGCTCCCGCAGCTGGTGGAAGGTCGAGGCCCTCGCACGGCTGAACATCGTGGCGGTCAGGCGGCCTATGAAGTCGTCGAGGCTCTCCATGCGTAGGTCTCTTGCGATCACCGCGTTCTTCACGAATCTGGGGGCGTCTACGATGCTGCGTAGTGACTAGTGACAGCGACTGCTGCGCGCGCAGCCGGTTTCGGTTGGTCTCCGATACCAGCGCGTACCACGCAGGGGCAGCGTATGTGAGTCGGCTGCGAACATACGCCTTGTAGACGCCCAGCTTCGCTCGGAGCGGTAGGCGTGAGGACAGGACGGGACGCAGGAGAGCTCGAGCGGCACGAGTCTGGTTCACGACGTTCTTGACGTGAGGGCCCATGGTGAGTTGTCGGTCGAGGGTCACGCCCAGGTACTTGACCAAGCGCGACCATTCGACGTGGCGTCCAAGCATCGAGAGTCGAGGTGGGTGCTGACGTCTTCCAAAGGAGATGGCTTGGGTCTTCGCCACGTTGACCGACAGTCTCCAGTCTTCCAACCACGGCGGGAGTTCATCCAGTGCTCGCTGCATTTTGACCGCCACGTGTGCAGGTGACAGCGAGGTCGTGACGTAGGCGGCGTCGTCAGCGTATAGCGCCAGCATGGCGTCACCACCGACGGGGATGTCATCTGTGTACCTGCAGTAGCACACAGCTGGGACAGGCAGGATCCTTGGGGTACGCCGGCACCGACGGAGCGTTCCGTAGACAGGACGCCTTCAACCACCACTTGAAAGCGTCTGTTCTCCAGGAAAGTGACAACAGTCTTAACTATTCGACGAGGAGAGTAGTAGACGTGGACAACTTGTAGAGCAGGCCGGCGTGCCACACGCGGTCGAACGCCTTCTCCATGTCGAGCATTACCGCGACAGCGCCTTCCTTCTTGTTGAGGGCGACCGTCAGATGATGCACCACTCTCGCGAGCTGGTGCGTCGTGGAGTGCTCGGCACGGAAGCCGAACTGTTCGTCGCGTGGCTGGATATGTGGCGTCAGATGCAGCAGTAGAAGCTTCTCGAAGACTTTCGAGAGTGTCGACAGCAGCGTGATGGGCCGATAACTTTCGGGCTTCAGTATGTTCTTCCCGGGTTTAGGCAGCATAATGACTCTGCCGAGTCTCCATACTGTGGGGAAGTGGCTGGTGCGGAGGATGCCGTTGAATAGTTGCGTCACTGTTGCGATTGCTCGCAGAGGTAGGTGACGCAGGGCTTTATTGGTGATTCCATCGGGGCCTGGGGCCTTCCGCAGTGGGGTGCGGCGAATCATTCGCTGCACTAATCCCGGGGAGAGGACTACTGGGTCTTCCGTGGTGGTTATCGGCGCATTGAAGTATGACTCCAAATGCTGCTGGATAGCTTCTACGTGCTGCATGTTGGAAGCTGGGTTTGGCTGGAACTGCCTCTCAAGGTGGTCCGCTAAGATCTCCGCTCGGTCCTCGGCTCGGTAACGAAGAGTTCCGTCACCGGCCATGAGGGGCCTAATCGGAGGGGGCTTCCTTGAGAGTTGGCGACATAGGCGGTGGATGCCCGTCCAATCGTCTCCCGCTCGCTCAATGGCGTGGTGCCAGGACTCGGTGTGCAGCGCCTCGAGTGCACTGGAGATCCTCTTTGCCAGAGCGTTGAGCTGAGTTTTCAGGGACGGACATCGGGTGCGTTGCCAGGTGCGACGCAGCTTCCTCTTCCTGTCGACCATCGCCAGGATGTGGGGCGGTAGTTAGGGCGGCCTGCGCACCGACGCTGAGTCTTGCTTCGATTCTCGAAGCGCTGCTGTGATGACAGCGCCGAGTTGTTCGGCGAGCGTATCGACATCAGCGTGGGTCTCGATGCGGCGGTAGGGGGCGTGCTCCGACATGTGGCTGGCGTAGGCGCGCCGATCGAGCAGGGGCGCTCGCCAGGGTTGGGCAGTATTTGAATTACTTGTAATTAAAATACGTAATTGAAATACAAATACGTATTTTATATTTGCATTTCAATTACTTCTTTAAAATGTAATTTGTAATTCGTATTTCAAATACCTGACGCCGAGGTATTTTGTAATTAGTATTTCAAATACTTGAGGCTTCAAAATACATTTTAACAATAAAATACATTTCATCATCATTAAGCATTTAGCGATCGTGAGTGTGAGTGCGAGGCGAGACCGCGAGCGTGTAATGATGGTAAAGCAGCAACAAAACGCAAAAAACCGGCCAAGTGCGAGTCGGACTCGCGCACCGAGGGTTCCGTACAAACCTGTAGGTATATATTATAAGCAAAAGTTGCGGTTTACGATTTATGACGTATTAAAAAAACACTACTTACTAGATCTCGTTCAAACTAATTTTCGGTGGAAGTTTAGGTACTTACATGGTACTATTCAGTTTAGAAAAAAAAGAAGCTTGATCTCAACACCGAGGGCGTAGGACGACTGAAGCGTCGGCAGTGGCAGCGGCTGGTGGACGATATTCCTCTTGACTAGGACTGCTAGTCCCCTGTAAGCAGCCCCAGTGGGGGAGATGTGGTCCTCTCGGTACGTGATGTACCCTGGCATCTTCATATGAGCGCTATGTCGACTTTACGCTGAGCCAACAACAACCTCAGGAGCCTGGTCTTCTCGGGGGTCAGTCCGAAGGCGTTCCAGTAGACAATGCGCACCTCACTTGCGGCCATGGGTGCATAGTTCGGCTACGCATTGCAGGATGGCTTAATCGGCTCCGGGTTATTCGGCGGCTGCGTGGTGGACGCAGCGGCTTTGCTCCGGGGGCGGCGGCGGCCCTTGCCCCTCTTGGCACCTCCCGCGCCGGTTCCTGCCTGGGCAGGGTTAGCAGCGGCCATAAGAGAGGCCGGGGCATCGGTCTCGGTCCCGGTCGTTGGCCGAAGTCGTCTTCTTGGTGGTAGAGGCGTTTGAAGTGGCGGTGGTGCGTGCCACTGTTCCGGCTCGCTTGTTCCGCGCTTCTTTGCGGTAAACCAGACATGTGGAGTTGTTGGCCGTATGTGCACCTCCGCAGTTTGCACAAGTGGGCGGCGACTCCAGTGGGCGTGGGCAATCTTTTGCTACGTGCTCCTCGCACACATGCGAGTTGCCTGTGGCAGTTGTGGGAGGAGTGGCGGAACTGCTGGCATCGGTGACATTGCGCCTGGCCCCTCTTCCCGCGCCATGCCTCTATGGTGATGCCGGGAATACACAGGAGTTCAGTCACCTGGTGTATGCCCGGCGTCAGGTCCGGGGTTCTCTGGAGCTGCACGTAGAACAGGCAGCCGGGGCGGCCGGAGCGGGTTCGGATCGCGCGCACGTATTCGGGCACGAATCCGAGCTCCCGCGGAGGTCCGCTTCGATGTCCGCTTGCTCCGTATTCGCTGGCAGGCCACGAATTGCCACCTTCAGGCTCTGGTCAGCTGGTAGGGAGTAGCAGAACCAGGTGAGCCTGGTCTGCTTCTCCAGCTTCGTGAGGTAGGATTGTACTGCACGGTACTCCGCTTCCGACTTCGGCATGAAGCGGACGCCTTTGCCATAGGCACGTCCGTTCGGTGCGTGCCCGATGATGGTCTTTAGCTCCAAACTCTCAAACTCAAACTCAAACTCAAACATTTATTTCAATTAAACCATTTACAGGCACTTTTGAATTGTCAAGGTCGGTCGGTCCAAAAAGATGAAGCTATTTGCACGTTCCAAAGCGTAGATCTCTATGGAGAAGAACGTGCAAGAAACTCCACGGACACTCTTTTAAAAATAATAAATTGTTACAAAGTTTTCTTGACATCGTGTTGAAATTATACATACATGTGAGAACGATGTGACGAGCATGATAAAAACATCCGAACTAAAAAAGGAACAATTCAAAGAAATAATTAAAATAAATTAAAATAAACCATGGCAGCTGAGAAATGACCAGTCCCAACCGACGGCGCCATGACATACGCCAGGCCCATTCGTCTCAACCATTTTGAATGGAGCCACATAATTTAACGCATACCGCCGCCACCATCAGCTAGGCTTTTGAGTGAGCATGACACTCCCAACCGCCAGGGTACTTGAGTCTATACAATGCAAACACACACATATTTAAAAATGTTGGTACTACTGATTTATCAAATAAAGAACAATAAATCAGTGTGTGAGTTAAATTAAATATAAAAGTCATTAAAGACATCTATAGATATACTAAATATATTAATACAAACATTATCAATAAGTTTGACTTTGTTTACTACACCTCAGACCGTCCTATGGAGCAGGACCAGCATGTTTCCAAGCATTCTTATCTTGAATATAATCATCTAATTTGTAATATGCTTGTTTACATAGTGTGCTTTTAACATAATTTTTAAATTTTCTTTCATTTAATTCTAATATGTCACAAGGTATTTTATTGTAACATTTAATACAGTACCCCATGAAAGATGTTCGTACTTTGGCTAATCTATAAAATGGCTGATCTAATTTATTTCTATTTCTAGTATTAAAATTATGTCTATCACTAATTTTGCTAAAGAGATGTCGATTTTTCCTTACATACATAATATTTTCATAAATGAATTGACATGGGACTGTCATAATATTAATCTTTTTAAAGACTTCCCTAAGAGAATCGCGTCGACGTAGATTATAAATGGCTCTGACAGCACTCTTTTGTAAAATAAATATGGATTCAATGTCAGCAGCCCGACCCCATAGCAAAATACCATACGACATAATGCTGTGAAAGTAACTAAAATAGACCAAACGCGCAGTTTCTACATCTGTTAACTGTCTTATCTTTCTAACAGCATAAGCGGCTGAGCTTAGCCGCGCCGCAAGAGATGTTATGTGAGGTCCCCATTGCAATTTCTCGTCTAAAGTGATTCCCAGGAAAACCGTCTGATCAATAAATTCCAATTTTTGTCCATTCAATACGATGTCACATTCGTTACTTTTAACATTTGGTAAAGTAAATTTAATACATTTGGTTTTTTTTTCATTCAATACTAAGTTGTTTGCCGTAAACCAATCTTGAACTTGATGAATAGAGTTATTGACATCATCAAGATTTTGTGACCGTCGTTCTATCTTAAATATCAATGATGTGTCATCAGCAAATAACACCATCTTTGGCTCATTTTGAAGCAATTGGGGCAAATCGTTTATGTACACTAAAAAGAGGAATGGACCCAATATTGAACCTTGCGGAACGCCCATTGTCATTTCAGACCCCAGTGAGTTCACGCTGTTTACCTGTACTTTAACCTGTCTGTCTTTCAAGTACGATCTAATCAGATCAAGAGATGTATTCCTAATCCCATAATGCTCCAGTTTCAACAAAAGTGTTTCATGGTTAACGCAATCGAACGCCTTCGAGAGATCGCAAAAAATTCCAATGGCGTCTTGCGAATCTTCCCAGGCATTAAAGATGTTCTTTATTAGAGTGACACCGGCGTCAGTTGTACAACGCCCTTTGGTGAAACCGTACTGATGTTCATGAAAGATGGAATTTTCATTAAAATGTAGTAACATCTGGTTAAGCATTAACTTTTCAAACACCTTACTGAGAACCGGCAGGATTGAAACCGGCCTGTAATTGTTGGGTTCTTGACTATCACCAGATTTAAACAGTGGAACGACTTTACTGTGCTTCATGAGATCAGGAAATACTCCCTGGTCTACACTAGAGTTAAATATAAGAGCTAAGTGGGGAGCAATAGTTTCAATAATAGATCTACAGACTTTTACAGACATTCCCCAAAGATCTTCTGTTGATTTAATTTTAAGATCTTTAAAAGCTTTTATAATGGCTAGGGGGTTTGTATGTTTAAACTTGAACTCTGATGGACAAACCTTGACATTCTTCCTAAGTAAGGCAGCAGAGAGCGCGGGTGACGAGTTAAGAGCTTCTGTAGTTTTACGAGGAATATCAGCAAAGAAGTTTTCAAATTCCTGAGCTACCTCTGCATCTGAGTTTATGGGACCATGTACGGATTTTAAATTAAATTCAGTTTCACGCTTTTTCTTCCTACCTGTTTCATTATTAATTATTTTCCAGGTAGTTTTTATTTTGTCATCTGCTGATTTTATTTTATTACTAATAAACAGAGCTTTTGCTATTTTGCATACACTTTTAAATGTTTTTGAATATTTCGCGACATACTTATGAAAGCTTATATTAATCACATGTTGCTTAAGGCCATATAGTTCGTATAGCTTTTCCCTACTTATTCGAATGCCCGTAGTTGCCCAATCACTGAATATAAACTTTGTGTTAACACTTTTTGACTTTAATGGAAAACTATCATTATATTGAGCGTTTAGTATTGAAAAAAACTCGCCGTAAAACTCATTTGGGTCTTCTATGTTATTAAAACTTTGAACACATAATTTACTGGCCAAAGTATTACTAAATTTTTCTAAATTTTTATCTGTTATTGGTCTAAATTGAATTTGAATTTTTTGTAAAGGTATGTAGGTACAAACCGTTATAGCTTGTCCACTGTGATCAGAGGGCAACTTATTAACAATCTCTTTATGTAAGTAATCACAATTACAAAATATGTTGTCTATGCAAGTCGCAGAAGAAGCTGTTACTCGGGTAGGTTCAATAAAAACATTTGATAAATTATATGATTTAAACAGACTCAATAATCTGATACTATTTGAGTTAGTTTCTAATAAGTTAATATTAAAGTCGCCACATATTATTATTGTTTTATCGCTGGTACAAACTTTTTTTAACACATCTTCCATTACAGAATCAAACACAGATAGATTCTGGTAACTTGGTTGGAGGTCTGTAGACACATACAACAACATGCTTATCCAACTCAACACAGGACAATTCAATGGTGTGTTCAACTGACAGTTTAACAATGTCTTTTCTTTCTTTAGATTTAATGTAACTTTTAATTAAAATTAGTGATCCTCCATGTATCATACATTGTCGGCTGAAATGGCTAGCTACATAATAATTTTCGAAATTAATGGAACCTACTTGGTGATCTTTTAACCAATGTTCAGTTAAGCAAACTACATCAAACTTGGTTTGTTCTAAAAACATTTCTATTTCGAGTAATTTGGAAGAGCAACCTTGAATATTCTGATTAAACAATTTTATAGTGTGTTGCCCCCCCTTATGATGTTTACCTGGAACTATATTACTACTGCCAGAAGATACCTTGTTACTATTCGCTAATAATAATTGGTTATTAGAAGAGGTAGCTTCTGTTGTCTTGCAGTTTAGTTTAAAGAACTATCCGGAGCAATTTCCACAGCTAAAATTGAGGAGTTTAAAATGTCTGGGGGTTTAAAATGTGTTTCATCAGGAAGAAAATACTCTCTCTGATCGGAAGTGGCCTCAAAGAATGTTGACATTATATGTGGGTCCTCCTTCGTACAACACAAAGAATCACAATAATAAGTCCCTACGCTGTTAGAGCAACTAGACAACATAGGCTCGTCACCTAACCTAATATTTGTTATACCTACTACCTATAACATCGTTAATATTATATGCTATCAGCATAGCAATCTTATGTCTACAGTTACCGGACAGAGATAAAGTTCCCTGAGTTAATTTAAAACCACTAACAAATTTATTAGTGTCAAAAAACAATAATTTGTCACTATGACAACATGTCAGCAAGTGTAAAGTATTGTTCAGCTTTAAAATTTTATTGTTTTGATCAGCTGATAAACTATCTGAATAAGGAAAAGCACATAACATCAGCTTTCCTATGTTTAACTTTAATAAGGAGCCAACACCATCCACTATGTCCTTTCTGGTAATACCAGTACTATTCCCTAATAGAAGAACCATTTGTGAATACTCATCAAGATTTGAATTTATGATCCTCTTAACCATTTGCTTAAAACTTATATTGTGATAACTATGGTTGGTAAAACTATGGCTTAAGTAGTTATGTAGTATTTTTCCAAAGCCAGACCCTAATTCATCACAAAAAAAGATAGATTTATTTTCTGGTGTCTTGATACAGGTTTCTAATGGAAGAGCCAACACCGATGGTGACATGTTAAGTTGGGGTTGCGGAGGTGGTGAACGGTTGATACAGCTGCATGAGAGATTATTAGTCAAAGACTCACACCTCTCAGCATTGTACTTCACCAAATCCAATAACTCCCCCGCCTCTAACAAGCGTTCACTAAGTTGCTGTTGTGAAGTCTCATATTTTTCATAAATGGTTTTCAGTAAATACTCCTTATATAATAAATCATTTTGGAGACACTGAGTTTCTTTGTTATAATTTTCCCTACATCTATCTAACTCTTCAGTACAACTATTTAATCTATTAGAGAGGCTGACTCTGTCTTTTCGCAGTGAAATATTTAATTTTAGGAGATTTTGTTTTTTTATTGCTCTCCGAGACCGTTTAATTATTTTCTTAAGTTTAATGTATTTCTTTAATTTATTATGACTCACAACTATGGGACCTAGTGGTATGGTATCGTCACCTGTCAAATCTATAGTTATGGCTGGCTCACACACTGATTTTGAACGAAAACCTACCAACTCATCAAATAACATATTGGTGTTAAAACACTCTCCACTGACCTTATCGGCTTCTGCCTTAGATAGCGCCTTATGGGCATCACAGAGTTCTTGTTCCAGTTCAGAAACACGGTTCAAAGTGACTTCAAACATATCACTGCACTTTTGAAATGTTGATACTTGATGTTGGAGTTGAGCGTGTTGGTCGGCTAAGTCCATGTGCTGAATGTGTAGCTCAGCCAACTCGTTCTTGAGGCAGGTGTTTTTCTGAACCACATTTTGACTTTCCACCTCGCCTTCCGCAATTTCCTGAAGCAGCTTTTGGTTTAGCGCTTTAGCCTCTTTTAGTTCCTTCAAAGAAGCTCTTAGTTTTGCTTCCAGCTCCTTGATTGTGGCACTGCGGGTCATCATTTTGCTGGAATATGCACAGTTACACAGTTTAATAGCAGTGGATGAAAATTTTTAGTAATAAAATTTAGTAGAAGGTAGTAGGGGAAAATATTAAATAATTAAATTTAAGGGATAGCTTATAGAGTTAGTGAAATTATTAGGATTACAAGGCAAGAATTAAATGGGAAAGTTAAATAAGAAAATATTAATATGAATAAACACTGCTTTCGTTATTTTTACCAAGTATAAAACTGGGTACATTGAAATTTGAGTAACAAAGATTTATCACACATTAGTCACAAGTTAAATTAACAGTAATTATTAATATAGATCTCGTTTAGTAGTGTATATGTGCAGTAAATTATGTAGTGTTACTTGTCTGGGCGAATGTTTTCGTCGTCGATTTTGCTTCCACCAGTTGTCAAGCAAAAGGAGACATAAACCGTGCCGGTGTGTGATGGACGTTGCTCAGAGGCCTGAGCAGTATTTCTTGATGTTCTGTAGGTCTGTTAATATTCCCTACATTAACATAATTGAAACAAAATACTCCCCGGGTTCCGGGTTCTCCCGGAAGTGCGTTGGCCAGTCCGGAAGTACCTCGACCACAAGTGGTGGGTATCTGGCCGACGCTTTGGGGGCGGGGGGGGGCGGCACTGGTGTCTTGCGTCGCAGTGGCGGGAGTCAGTTGTTTGTTGGTGGAGGTCCATGCTGTGCTGCTTAGACTGGTCCGGAGTGAAGGGCGGGGGAGGCCAGCTGCACTCGCGTAAGTCGCGCCCACCTCCATAGACCTCCCCGGTCTGAGCACGGCCGGTCAGTGAGAAGGACGGCGTGGTGAAGACTGCCTGCTTCTTCTCGGTGGGTTGCGGGGGGGAGGGGAACCTCTCCGGGGCGATCAACATCGGTGGTGCGGCGTAGCGTGGTTGGTGACCCTCTTGTGGCGTAGCAATGGTGCGTTGGGAAGGCCGTTTTTCCCGCTGTGGTTGAGGCGGCGGCGTCGTAGTGGTGGTCAACGGCGCAGGGTGTGATGCCGGCGCGGCGTGCTTCGGTGGCCAGAGGCCGGGGGCACTGGATGCGGTGGATGTCGACGTCTGCGCATTGGTCGGTGGTGGGGGGTCTCCTTCTGAGGGGGTGGGCGTAGTGGCCAGCGGGCTGGCCGTGAAAAATTCCTCCCCACCCAATTCAAAAGAGACGGCCAGTTCGCAGTGGAGCGGGTCGGTCGGGTCGCGTGTTGTACTGAGATGAGGCGGTCGATGCCTGCCACAGCTGCTGCACGCGAGCGCCAGACTGATCTTCTTCCTACCCCCGTGGTATGCGGGGGGAGGGGGCGGGTTGGTCTCCTAGCCGGAGGGTACGATGGTGGCGGTGGTGGCATAATTCACCACCGTTTTCGGGTTAAAACATTGAAAAACGCGACGCGGTTGGGCGCAGCGAGGGACTGACGGGCGCGGTCTCGACCGGCCCTCCTCGGCACACGGCACCCACCAACCCGGCCTCCGGGGCTTGCCGCTGGTGGCAGACCGGAGGACCGAAATCAGCAGGATGCCGCGTGTGGACCCAAGAAGGAGCCGATAGACGCTAATTGGATAGGTATTCCCTGCGCGCAAAGTACTTCGCACGAATATGGTTAACGGAGACCCGAGCGCTCTGCTGAAACGTCTGCACTAGGCGACAGTCGGCGAATCCCCTGATTTGTTTTGGCCCACGGGCTCTCTTTTATATGGGTCTTTGGCGTCAGTTTCACCCCAGTTAGTGGGGGTAGAACGGTACTCGCTACGGTTGTTTATTCATAAAACTAGAAACTATTTTCGGCGCGGGTTACAAAGACAAAAATGCATCATTTGTCAATAGGTACGGACATAAAACTTTCACAAAAATAATACAAACAAGGGATTTTAACTATTACCGGACGTTAATAAACGTTGGAGACAAATACACCGCTCTGTTATTGGGCAGACATAAAACTTTCACAAAACAAGGGATCTTTATTAACCGAATTGATCGGTAATAACTTTAAAATTACAATTATGACAATGTGACCCAAACGTTTTAAAGCATCGAACTGTCCCTTGCATCTGTCTACTTTATAAACAGATTTTGCTAAGTAACGGTATACGGTATTTTGATTACTTAAAAATAGCACGTACCTAACTATTAATTATAAACCTAAGACTATGTATGCGGCTGTCCTGCACATCACTCCCGCCGTGCGACTGCGTCGCATTAAGTTCCGGTGCGGGCACGTCGTCGTCCGTAGGCAGGGTCAGGATCACCAACTTCCTCACCGGCCGGCGCAAGACACCTCCCTTGGTCTGCACGTCCACCGTGCGCACGATGTTGTCTGGACCAGGATACACCGCGATGACTCGTCCTCGTATCCACACGTTGCGGGGCAGGTTCGGGTCGATGATCTGCACGAGGTCGTTCAGCTGTACCGCTTGGCCTCGTCCGTGGGGCTCCCGCCGGTGTTGGAGCTCGGGAAGGTACTCTTTCACCCAGCGGAGCCAGAAGACATCTGCAAGCCTCTGTGCAGCTCGCCAGCTGGACCGGGAGATGGTGTCTTGTTCGGTGAATGTGCCCGGCTGTGGCACACGTCCAGGGCCCCCCAGGAGAAAATGGTTGGGAGTCAGGGCCTCGGGATCTTCTGCGCTGACGGACACGTGTGTCAGCGGACGACTGTTGACCGTGTACTCCACTTCGGTCAGTAGAGTAGTGAGGACTTCTTCGGTGGGGTGGCGCCCATGCAGTGTCGCTGTGAGAGCCGTTTTGACTGAGCGAACCATTCGCTCCCAAGCGCCACCCATGAATGGAGCTCCAGGCGGTATGTAGCGCCAGGAGATTGTCCATTGTCCTCTTCGCTGCTTCTTTTGCAGTCGTCACGTCGATTTCTTGTCGAAGTTCCTTGTCGGCAGCCTTCAAATTGGTGCCGTTGTCCGACCTGGATCTCAGTCGGGCAGCCTCGTCGTGCGATCATTCGTCTGATTGCCATCACTGCGGAGTCAGCAGTTAAGTGTCGATTGGCTTTAATTAACTTGGAACTGTTTATTTTCATAATTTTAAAATAAACAGTCTGGAAGTTTTTCAAGAAATTAAACCAAAAATGACCATCCCCTTATCTCCGAAACTGCTGAGCCTAACATCTTGAAATACATGCAGATTACAAGAAAACCTGTAAGAAGTCTGTAGTGTTACAAGTTAAAATATCATGTTAAAACAAAATGAATTGGTTCGGAACCCTTTTGGGCTTTTGCATGCGAGTCCTACGCACTTGTCCAGTTTTTCTTTAGCTATGCCGCGAAAGTATAAGACCAAAGAAGGTTAAAAAAAAATAAAAGGAAAAGTTGAAAGCAAAGCTGAATACTGGTATTCAGCTGAATTCGGTTTGACTGGACCCCTAAACAGAACGGAAGCCAACCCCAATATAGTTGGGAAAAGCCAGGCAGATGATGATCCTTTTGCGAGGATGTCATCTCGCAAAAGGAGGCGGCGGAGCGCGCGCGAGAGGACGATCCTCTCGCTGCGCCGCTCCGAAGACAAAGGCGAGGTCGGAGAAGACGTCTTCTTCTCCCTCCTCATGGTGGTGATGGGCGGGCGACAGGCGCGAAGGCGCCTCATTGCATACTTCACCACCTTCACCACCATCGTCGGTCGTTCCCGGCCCTCAAAATCACCAATACAACCCTCGCAAGTTCATAAAAGCCTGCTAGGAACAAAAAAAACAGAAAAAGTCATTCCTACAGCTATATGAACTTAGAGCTAGGGTTTGCACTATTCGTTTAATTTTACTATTCGATTAAAATGAATACTTCTAGAGCTAAAACATTTATTGAAAATGATGAAATATTAATTCAACTCAAATATGAGCAGCTATACTGGGGTTTAGTTTGATTGCCACATAATTCTATTCAAATAAAATCAAGTGTTAAATTTAGTTTTATTGTTTTTTTTTTTGTAAATAAAAACATTGATAATCGTTTTACAAAGTAAACATAAGTCTTTAGGTAATCAGAAAAAAAAACTTAACATTCACTACTATATCAATATTTATCTTCACTAGAACTAGAATAAGACTTAGGTTATATTTTACGTAACATTCAGTTAATTTTTAATCACAACAAAATCGTATTTCTTCTGGACTCAAACATAAACATTAATTAACAATCAACAAGTCAATCAATCAATGAAATCATTCATTTTAAACTTTGATAATATGAGCGCAAAAATTTTAGGGTGTCCAAAGTCAATTCAATCGGCGATCGGCGCTCGTAAGATCTCATCATTGCTTTCTGTCTCTGTTTGTACTCGTGGGCTGCTGCTGAGGCTACGGTCTTCAGAGTTGCCAGTTGTATCCCATGCGCTAAGCATGTATGTCCAAAGGAGTTGTTGACATAGAGTTTGACAATACTACTTTGCAGATCTTGCATTTTGCTTGCGAACCACCTTCAGCACGCAAAAGGGTGCACAACACACAATAAAACTCTTACTTATTTATATATGAACGCATAGTTCGCGCACACTGTCGTTGCGGTGATTGAGTGACGACTGGTGACTGGTGACTGAGTGAACGAACGAGTACAAATACACAACAGGGTGGTACTCAAGGATAGGGTCGGACTTGGAATCAAAAACAAGTACCTTTATTACTTTATTAATTCTTCGAATATTCGGATAATTTAAATGAATTATTCGAATTTGAAATAGGACCGGATATTCGAACAAAATGAATATTCGAATATCCGAATTGCAAACCCTACTTAGAGCGTTGTATTGATGATTTTGATGATTATAATTATGTAACTACATATACGTCTTACAGCCGCGAATAGTATTTTAATCAACATACAACCTAGCACTGGCCTGCAAATTGCAAAAAACGTAAGAAAATTTGAATTTCGCGGGCTGGTTGGAGCATTCACCTTAAAAAGGAACTTCAAAAATATGTGTTATACTATGTACCTCTTATGACATTAAAAAGGTCCGCAAGACGGCAAAAAGAATCGAATGAAGAATGAATTAAGTGTGAGGGCCTGTGCACACCACGTTTTTTAAACGCGCCGTTGACGCGCGTTTGTAGCGATACTGACGCGATACGCAAGCAAGTCAGACGCAGCCTGTAGACCTTTGCACACCTGTATAAAGTCAAATACACGTTTGAATCGATACAGACGCGCATGTGTAGCGATACAGACGCGATGGAAGCGCGCGTGTGTATCGATACTGTTCCGATATTTGTTCCCAGGCATTTTTCTTTAACACTTTATTCGAATAATCCGGTAATTGTGAATTCCACAATATTGGCCGGTTTTGAATTTCAGTTATGTAGTTTTCTACGTCGAAAGGCTCCATTTTTTTGTTCCAAAGACGTGCGGTGCACCAAATTGCTCGATTGCTACTAGCGTAGATTCACACTTCTCCCGTTGCGGGGAAAACCCCGCCCGTAGGGAAGGCGAGCGCGCTAGCAGTCGCATCGGTGTCGCGCGTTTGAATCGATAAAAACGCTATACTAACGCGCGTGTGTATCGATACAGACGTGCCGGTGCCGCGCGTTATACAAACGACAACTAACTGCTCTGTTAGACAAAAACGCGCCGTCGACGCGTGTTGCTAAAACACGCGTCGACGCACATTTCAAAACCGTGATGTGCACAGGCCCTAATCGTGATAATGATAAATGAGAGCAATTGACAATAATAACACAATGTGGATATCTATTACGTCCATTACAAAGTGGTTAGGTGGTACCACCTAACCACTTTGAAGGAAGGAATACGGAGGTAGAATACCAACTAAGCCCGAAACTACGAACTTCGTTCGGGCTCAGGGCCCCGCAGAAATAAAATCTCCCTAAGGGGCCTTATCCTGTGGGCCGCATCCTATCATTTCATATATATGTCTTTCCTGTCATGCAGGCAGCACGCGCGCGCAATGCGGATTGGCTGCGGGCGCACAGCCTGCGTGCGTGCTATCTGGATGCGGGCGGCGTTCTTCTGTCTTTCGTATTGTTTTTACTATGACGCGGGTCGCAGGCATGTTCATAGACTAACCGGTTAGATCCGGAGGTGGAACCATTGACACAATTGATTTTATACTTTATTTTTAATAACAATTACGATTTATATCAGTGACGCTTCGGAACTGCTATGACCATGCGTGCGACTCGCGTCACGTCGTGTTAATTAATTGGCAACCCGCACGACACTGCAGCGGCAAACGAAGTCTTTGTCCTGCATGCGGACGAGATCCTCGCGCGGGCGAAAACACGCATGACAGGAAAAGGGCCCTAATACAGGGGACACATGGTAAAAGTCTGCCATATTGCAATAATAATAAGCTTATCTGTAGCACAATTTAGTTCTAATTCAAACTATCAATGGATAGTTAGTTAAATCTAAATCGTTTGACCTCAAAAGTTTTCCAACACAGCAAAAAATAAAAATAGAATCCAAAATCAAAAGGGATAATCAATCCATAGAGTACTATTAATAATGGAAAATCAATCCCCATAGTTCGGGTACCTATCTACAAAGGTCATTCAATGTTCTTTAATGTAAGATCATCTGGCGCTGACCACAGTCCCTTGAAATAGTGATTATTCTTCTATAGATTCGAAATCTCGTTTTTGTTTCTGTACAACAAAATGTTGTTAACAATTTGTAATGTAAAATTCCAATACTTTTTGTCAATCCAAATCTAAAAATTTAGGCACACACCGTAGTACACCAGCACCACTAAAATGTTGTGATTTTATACTCTTTGGTATGTACAGACGCCAGCATTTCAAGCTACAACAATCTGTCAAATTACTGCGATTTTCAACTTTACTTCAAACGAATAAAGTTCAAGATTGATTGAGAAAATTTGACAGTTTCGGGTAGCTTGATGTGCTGGCGACTGTACATATAATTATCCGACTATTTTAGGATATCTAGTCTGTTGTTGAGTATAGTGTAGACATCCATGATGAGAAGGGAACATTGTCATCAGCATCCAGTGTTGCCAGAAGGTTACATTTCTTAAATTTTTCGTAACTTTTGACCCCCTCGCGTAACATGTAAGTAATTTTTGTACTCTCGCCTCCCGGACGTTATTACGTCACCAAATCCTTGACGGCCCGCAGCGCCGCGGGCGGCCGCTTATCTGACGTGAAATCTGACACCGGCCATAAAAAACGTTATCGCAGCGTTTGTGTAGTTTGTATCCTCGCACTTGAAATGGTTTCGGGTTCGTTAATTATGTCGTCATGAATTATAACACTAACAAGAGTCTTATTAGTACTCCAGCACGCGTAGCATGGCGATTCTATCTCTATTCTACCAAGAAAAGACAAAGCTCTTTCTATCCCACTCGACATGTCTTCTGCCCGAGCATGGCACGACCCGTAGACTCGCGTTTCTATGAAGACAAAAACATATCTAGTCTTTCCATAGCAACGGAAAAAGGAGCTAGTGATGAGGTCATTCTGCGAATACTACGATGAGTTTACGTTTAGTTAGCCAAAAAAATGTGTCAAATACTCTATTTTTCACACTCTTTGCACGTAACGAACATATTTTTTAACCGACTTCCCAAAAAGGAGGAGGTTATCAATTCGGTTGTATGTTTTTTTTTTTAATGTTTGTTACCTCATAACTCCGACAATTATGAACCGATTTGAAAAATTCTTGTTTTATCTGAAAGGATATACTTGCAGATTGGTCCCATTTAAATCATATCAAAATCGGTTACGAACTTTGGATTTTAAATCGAAATAGCTGGAATTTGACTATTTAGATGATTCTTTGATAATCGAAATTGCGTATTTTGCTTTTCTGCGATTTTGAAGTGGTGTTGTTAGGTGAGAAAAACCACTAAAAAGTGAAAAATAAAAAACTTTTTACAAAAAAATACAACCGACTTCCAAAAAAAACACTACAAAGTAAAAAATAACTTTAATTTCGGAAGTCGGTGTCAAAATACGAAGAAACTAACAAAAACACCGACTTCCGAAATTAAAGTTATTTTTTACTTTGTAGTGTTTTTTTTTGGAAGTCGGTTGTATTTTTTTAATCTAAGTACCTATATGGTTTATGTTTGTTTACAAATAACATATTTTTGTTGAATTTATTATCGTACCGATTTAAATTACAATTTTAGTGTTTATGATCATGGCGGCAAGGAAAAAGTAATTAGATTTTACGGTTTATTAAATAAAGTACTGATTATTCCAATAATTGTGTGTAATTAATGTAAGTGAACATAATATCCTACCATGCGATGAGAAGAGAACATAATAACATTCTAAATAAAAGGTGATTGGTGGCATTGTCTGATTGTCTGATGAAAACTTTGCCATACACAGTGCAATGCGTTCGTTACTGTTATCTTTCTTTACTACTTTACAAGTGTTTTTACTTTAGTCATTACAAAAAAAGTTTATTTACAATGTACAACCCGACAAATTGAGATGTTGGTAGACTATTGTCTACCCCGACATACTTTCTAAGTTCTATTTGGCAAAAATAAAATGCTTGATTGTTGAAATAAATATTCCTTGTCTAGGTCCGAGAAGATGTAGACTATTTGACATTTCATATAGAGAGTTGTTTCTACCCCCAAATGTCAAAAGTAGAGAAAATATTGTCGGCATGCTCGACGTTGTAGACTTATATCGATTAAAGAAAAGAAACATTTCTTTTCTACATGTCAAACATCGCCATGCTTAGGAAGATAGAAATCTTTCTTCAATCTGTCATTTTGTCGATTCTCCGGTCGACAAAACTCGTTTCTACGGTGGTCATGCTACGCATGCAGAAATAAATATATCCTATTGAAATGAGAGAACTTGCTGAATGTAGTAATGTTGCTGTTTATGTTATTTCTGACAAAACTATTGGATCAATTTACACCAAAATTTTGGATCTAGCTTATAAAAAGACGAGTAATCTAATGACAATGATCTTTTATATGACTTCTATAGCCGATTATAGCAATATTCAAGCTCAAACTTCATAAAGCGCGGCGCCATTTGTTGTTTTTTATTGCGTAATTCAATGCGCTATTTTGATGACGATTATCAGAGTTATATCAAACAGATTCCAATTGGAAAGTAGTAGCTTGTAGATTACTGCCTATATATTCATCAACGCATTGTTAACCATAAATCGTTAAAATATGCTTACTTTATTTGTAAAAATTGACAAAAACCAAACAATAACAATGTTGACCTTGGCGAACACTCGGAATTAGGTAACTTTTGTTGGCTCAACAAAACAAGTTTTGTGATTTTATTTCATGCAAAAACCTAGCTACATACTTGTAGGAAATAGTGATAAATGATTATTTATCCACTTACCCTAGTTTAGCACACTAAAACCACACAAAATTCACTAAAATCACTGCACCACATGCGCGCGAAAACACCGTGACGTAGAAACTTTTGACAAGAGTTTTTGAAATGTCGGCTGTCATATTTTTAGTATCTGTTTGTGTTTATGGTTGGCAAATTTTATCTGCCATAGAGAACATTCATTCGCAAACGATTCTAAAGCTTAGTTTACACAATAAAGTTTATGTCAGTCGCGGTGTGCTGGGTCCAATTTCACCCAGCGGGGCTCGACAGCGATTTGACATTACTGGGTGAAATTTCACCCAGCGGGCCATTAGAGGTAGGCAATTTTCGTAACTTTTGAGAACAACGAGATTTGTAACACTCGATTTTTATTGCAAACAGTTTACGAACGCATTACAATTTCACGCACCAAATACTGCGCATCTAAAAAGTATTTCACCCTATATCGCACTCACAGATGGCTCTGAATGGAAAGCGCCGCGTCCGTTACCGTAGCAAAATAATGTCGAAAATAGTCATTTAAACCATATAGATAATTAGTTGGCCAGCTTCTGTAATTGTTGCACACATTTTTAAATTTGTTGCATTTATAGGTTTTTAGTTATTTCACAAAAACATTTTCTGCTGGGATAACGTTACTGCAGCAAAATGTTTTTCTTTTTAATGGGAATATTGAAATAAATACTAGCTATTTAATTAGTTGTCTATACGAGGTAAATGTTGCACCTTATTTTGTATTTGTTATTTCTTCGGCTGCGAAGTTATTCAAGATTTTGCTGGAGTAACGTTTTTGGTATTGCTGGATCTCTGAAACGATTAAGCGGATTCTTATCATCTTTTGTACACGACTTCTTAGGAAGTAGTTTAATTTGTTGTGCAATAAAAAAAAAAATTGCACCGTTTAAAGGTTATTCAATTAAATATAAAAACACTTCAATAGATCCTAACACTCTGAATAAGAGCTCTAAAGACTCGCTTTAAGCGTTATTTTGTAGCTTGTAACTGCCTTCAAATGTTTGTGAAATTACATTAGTATCCTGCAAGTAATTAAAAAGTTATGATGATATCAGTTCTCCATTTTCATGGTCACAATGCGCGCGTAGTTATTTGGCCACTGATAAACCTGTGTGTGGATATACAAATTGAATGTTATCTCAATTTTTAGTTGGTTAGTTCAGCTTTACACCTGTAAAATTTCAGCGTACTACATACAATAATTAACGAGATAATAAAATAAAAGTTATTAGGAAGTGAAAGACCATGGTAACCCGACCAAGTTTAGGTGGTTACAAAAAAGCGAACGCGTAGTACATTTTGCTATCTTCTTTAATGTTTAGTATAATACACCTTACAAGTTCGGTACAGATGCGTACACTGTTACATACACATAACAATTTTATATCTTTACCTAAATATTATGAAAACGTTATTATTATCTTTCGGCTACTTATTAAATAGGTAGGTATCTATTATGTGCACAATAAGGAATATGCATGCAATTTTTTCATTTGCAAATTAAAATACTTATTAGCTCTAGTAAACAATCATGAAATTATTTTTTAAATACCTTCATCATTCATTAAGTTATAAAGCTTCAAAGACTACAGTTAGAAAGAGAAGTCCGATACGTAATGTGACGTCAAATTACATGATGACTATACAGCTGCCATAGAAAACAGCGTTTTCGCGAGAGGGACAGATGTATTTGTTTAAAATAATTGTATCTCGTTAGTTTTTCGAGCAATTTAGATTCTAATTTCACAGTTACTATTACATTTTCGAATACTTTTAGATAAACTGTTCAGATCATAAATACTTTTTTCATGCATATTCCCTATTGCACATAGTATACTATGTGTTTCAACTAAGAAAAGGATGACTTTCGCCATATTGTGACGATAATTACGTTTAACAAAAATACTTTGTGCAAATTAATTACCAAAATGTTTATTAGGTATCGTTATTATCTTGGTAATGTTATTTTCACATTATTTATTAACGAGCGTGTAAGAATTAGAAAAGCGTGCATGAAGTCACAATTTGGCGCCAAGATATTTATTCTTAGTTGAATCGCATAGTAGGTACTACCAAGAAGTGATGGTAATTAATGCGATTTCGCATAAATTTCATTAGCATGCGAATTCTTGAGTATTAGCATGTTAAACGGGATACTTCAGTGTTTGCAATGTAGAGTGCATGTGCGCTTCCTTCCGCAGTTCCGGTTTTTTTTTTTTATTACCAATGATCTATGATTTTTAGACGATACAAATATATAGTAGGCATAAGTAGGCAGGCATAGTGTTAACTAAAAACATTCATTCTATATCTGTTACTAGCTGACCCGCGCAACTTCGTTTGCGTCACATTTTCCATTATTGCTCCGCTCCTATTTGTCTTAGCGTGATGATATATAGCCTATAACCTTCCTCGATAAATGGGCTATCTAACATTGAAAGAATTTTTCAAATCGGACCCGTAGTTCCTGAGATTACCCCCTACATACAAACTTACAAACAAATGTTACCTCTTTATAATATTAGTATGGATTATCTGTGATTGTTATATAATTTAAATTTTTAAAGTTAACATTTACATTTTTAAAGAAAAAGTGTAAAACGTGATAAATCATTCATTTAAAAAAATAATGGAAAAATACCATAAAAGCACATTTGCCATCTATGATTGTTTGTAAGTTACATTTTATTAATATTTTATATGTTCAATTAAAATGATTATTTTACCTGTAAATAAAAATTCTTTAAGAAACATGTAGTTTTTTTAACACTTGTGTACTTACACATCTGTACTAAACTTGTAACACTATCCTACATATTTGAGAAGATAGCAAAATGTACTACGCGTTCGCTTTTTTGTAACCACCTAAACTTGGTCGGGTTACCACGGTCTTTCACTTCCTAATAACTTTTATTTTATTATCTCGTTAATTATTAGTATGTAGTACGCTGAAATTTTACAGGTGTAAAGCTTAACTAACCAACTAAAAATTGTGATAACATTCAGTTTGTATATCCACACACAGGTTTATCCGTGGCCAAATAACTACGCGCGCATTGTGACCGTGAAAATGGAGAACTGATATCATCATAACTTTTTAATTACTTGCAGGATACTAATGTAATCTCACAAACATTTGTAGGCAGTTACAAGCTACAAAATAACGCTTAAAGCAAGTCTTTAGAGCTCTTATTCAGAGTGTTAGGATCTATTGAAGTGTTTTTGTATTTAATTGAATAACCTTTAAACGGTGCAATATTTTGCTTTTTTTTATTGCACAACAAATTAAACTAATTCCTAAGAAGTCGTGTACAAAAGATGATAAGAATCCGCTTAACCGTTTCAGAGATACAGCAATACCAAAAACGTTACTCCAGCAAAATCTTGAATAACTTCGCAGCCGAAGAAATAACAAATACAAAATAAGGTGCAACATTTACCTCGTATAGACAACTAATTAAATAGCTAGTATTTATTTCAATATTCCCATTAAAAAGAAAAACATTTTGCTGCAGTAACGTTATCCCAGCAGAAAATGTTTTTGTGAAATAACTAAAAACCTTTATATGCAACAAATTTAAAAATGTGTGCAACCATTACAGAAGCTGACCAACTAATTATCTATATGGTTTAAATGACTATTTTCGACATTATTTTGCTGCGGTAACGGACACGAAAGCGCCACGACAAAATGAATCTTAAAATCTTTGTTTTAAAACTTGATTTTATTGAGCATGTGCGCGCACTTTTCGTACTTCGCAAGTTCCCGCCGTAGGTACGCGGTTTTGTAGCTACAGAAATGACTGATTGTGATTTGTTTTGATTCCTTGCGTTTTGTTGTATTATGTGCGTGAGTGAAGTTCTGATGAATACATTTATTTCCAACTAATGTTTTATTTTGTTTTTGCCGGTCATTGTGAAGCTGTATGTTGAATAAAATACGGTTCGCAATCGTAAAGAGCATTTATATTAAGGATTATAACCATTTTAATTATCTACATAACCCTATAAGTTCCTAGAACTCGATTGTTATTCCGTAAAAAAAGTCATTCAATCGAGTTGTATGATGGGTAATCTCAGGAACTGCAGGTCCGATTTGAAAAATTCTTTCAGTGTTAGATAGCCCATTTATCGAGGAAGGTTATAGGCTATATATCATCACGCTAAGACAAATAGGAGCGGAGCATTAATGGAAAATATGACGCAAACGAAGTTGCGCGGGACAGCTAGTACACAATAAAGAAAAATGACAAAATTTTATCCTTAGGTTAAATACACTATTACACATCATAGATTCCATTATATTCCGCCATTTTCCCCACCGAGCCCAAAAACTCGTAATTTTAAAAAGAGACAATAGGTAATGTAACTTTTGGAGCAAAAATTTAACAGTTTAGGAAACGAAACGTAACTTACGACTCAAGGGCCCTGGCAACACTGTCAGAATCACGACACCAGTGGCATCACAGAGTACCTACATTGATTGTCACGACTGAAGGACATGTATCCATGGTCAAGAATAAAATTATAAAAAAAAAAAAACATTGATTGTCATGTCATGCACTGTTGCCAGTTGGGGGGGATTCCCCCCAAATTTGGGGGTATTTTCAGACCACGGGGGGATTTTTGGGGGGACAAATCCTATGGGGGGTTCTGCGGAGGGAAAAAAATTGGCTTGGAGGTAATTGGAGGATTTTATTGAAAAAGTTTTATAACTGAACGCGAGCTGTAAGGCACATTTGGCATACATGACTACGAGTTCTATGAGTTCTGGGTTGAAGTGTATGGCTTCAAAAATGCAATCGGTGATAGAACTTACGGACATGTAAGCAAATTGGCATTAGCAATTTTGTCGTTGCCTTTTTCTAACGCGGTTGCGGAAAGAGCCTTCTCGCAAGTTGCGATTATAAAGACAAACTGCGAAACAGATTAGCCATCAACATGGCCGAATCCATTTTGAGAATAAGATATTCAATGCGACATTGAATATCATGCCGGAAGGATGTGTTAATTTTAAACCAACTTCAAATATGCTCAAGAGATTTAACTCGGAGAAAATGTACGGAACTGCAGACGACGCAAGTGGAGATGCTGATCCAGTCATGGAAGCAATTATTGAATTATTATATATTTTTTTAAATAAATAAATAATTTTCCAATTACTGGGGGTTTTTTCTCAAAACACTAACATTTTGGGGGGATTTCGGATGAGATTTGGGGAGAATGCTAGATCATCATCTGGCAACACTGATGTCATGTCATTATTGTAAACATAAACACGATTCGATCCATCACTCTGTAAAAATTATCTTGATTTACAAGTTTATACAAAGCGAGACTATGATTTTTCCGTAACAACAGAAACTGGTCCCTATCTAAGTATTAAAAAGTTTTGTGTCCGTGTAAGTGGCAGTGCGTAATATTTATATAATTTTTTATTGCAATTTTTGTCGTATTTTCACAACGTATTTAATTTTCAGATGGAAATAAAATGCATGGATCCCGGCGTGTTATAACGTTCTGCCTGCTAACTACAGTTTTACCTTCGATTCTGATTGTATTACCCTTGTATTTGAGAAACATAAGATATGCTGATGTTATGTATAAAATATCGGATTCAGATGTTATCCAAATACATAAAGGTCAATCATCAGTATTTTGTGAGAAGCATTCATTAAAGATGAACACTACGTTCAGTGCATTCCAAATGAAAGGGACACCAGAAATATCGAACAAGCGGAAACATATTCGATTAAAAAAGTCCATGAGTTTACCAGACGATACATTAGAATATTGGGGATTTTATCTATTGAAAGGGGCTGCTGTTGAGTTGAAAGCATGTTCTCGACATAAAGGCTCAAAGATTCTAGTTGTAAAAGGGGACAGAATATTGAACACATGTGGGATTTTGGAAGGATATAATGGGCTAGAGAAAGATCCCCAAAAAGTGGAACACCAAGGAGTTCTAGTAACATTAGAAAAACCTGATGAGAAACGTAAGAACATTAATTATACTGAAAAACATATAAAAAATAATAAAGAAGACATAGACAAAAGTGTCAACAAAAACTATAGCCCACAGGACACAATACTAAAATATAGCACTGAAGTTGATTACTATATACAAAAAGCAACACATAATGATCAAAAAAGGCTAAGAAGAGACATAAAAAATGTACCATTGCATAATCCTAACACTTTATTAGATACTGGCGTATATCATGGAGGGAATGCATTCAACAGTACTGTGAATGTACAGGATCCTATTTCTAGATTTGAGAATAATTTGCAAGAATGTTTTCATGACAAGATTTTAATAAATCGCTTATTCCCCTTCTCTATGCAATGTAACAGTACAAATTATTTAGAAAACACTACTATCCTAAAGGTAGTTCATGAAGTACTTCTCGATGGATATTATTATTATATATTCTATACAGATAATGGAGTTAATGACATACATGCAATATTCGATATTTATAAACCAACATTCCAATATGTAAATAATTCTGAATCCAAAGTATGTGTTAATAAAACTGAATGTGAATTTAATATAGATTTCTTTAGTGATGAATTAGTCATAGTTGAAAAACCCACAAAAGAAGGTTTACAAAATGAAGAAAGTGACTCTTCAATTCTAGTATCTATTTGTCATCCTCGAATTTCTGTATATATATTTTTCCCTATATCAGTATTGTTACTCATACTCCTGTTTGCATTTTTATGATATTTGTTGAAAGTTTTATTCCATTTAATTTTAGTCAACAGGAACATTACCAGAAGTGTGATATTAATTTATTAAGTTTTTAAAAGTTTATCATAAGTGTTATAATTATTATAGTGATTAAAAGTTGTGGAAAAAAAAATGTATATGCTCTCGTCTTTTATTTTAGTTTCGAATATCCGTAAGAAACAAAAACCTTACCTATAGGATCACTAGGGTGCTTGTCTGTCTGTCTGTCACAGCCAATTTTCTCTGGATCTACTGGACCGATTCTGTTGAAATTAGGTAGGTACACAATTATAGTGTTCTGTGACCCAAACACGAATGCGTTACGTAAATCAATAAATTTTGAGAATGTGGGTCACTTGGGGGACAAACAAGAAAACTAAAAAAATAGTTTTTCAGACTGCACCATGTGGCATATCAAAAAAAGGGCTTATTGTGAGAGCTTTTAATTATATTTTTTTCATGGTTTAAAAAAAATGTTTGAAGTTATTCAAGAAATTAGAAGAAAAATTAATATCCGCCCCCCCCCCCTTACCTCTGAAAATATTGAGCCCAAAATTTTGAAAAAAGAAAATGGATATAGATCGAAAACCTATAGGGGAAGGTGGGGCAGCTTCATACAGTTTTTATATTTTGTCGTATAGAATTTTCTCTGGTATCAATATCTGTATCGATTCACCAAAAACTAATAGTCTTGCTATCTGACTTTATATATAAAATATGTAATTTGTGTAAATACACTTGTGCGGCTTTATATAAAAGTTAATAAAAAAAATGAATAATGTATGAAAGTGCCCCGCATGTGGGGCACTTTCATACACGCTATGGGGCAGATTCATACATGTGAAAGAATACACAAATTGAGTTTGAAATGTTAAATTATTTACCAAAATCAAAATATGAAAATACAATATTTTCGAAAACAAAAGCATTAGTCTATATTAGCATACAATACTAAGTAATAACCGATTACTACTAAGTGAAAAAGAGAATAACCTAAATGTAGGTAGTTTTGTTTTTAAAACACTGAAAAAACTTAACTAACCCAACAGTCTTTCTGATCAGTCATATCAGCATTTAAATATCTAAGGCTATTACTTAATTCTTATTTAGTAGTAGTATCAATAATCAACAATTTTTAGAAGAGGTCTTAAATGTTCTACACTAATTAACTTGAAACGGCTTTTTTGATACGGCTTTGTAGTGTCTGTGCATTAACTCCATAATATTTGGCTGCTGTTATCCGAAAAGAGAGTTTGTTTTCCAATATTTCTTCGATAGCTAGTACATTCATACAGTATGAATGTACCCCGCGTACTGCTGTATGAACCTGCCCCATCACAAGAAAATTAAATAAAAACATTCCTAAAAACAAAACAACCTTATATGTGATTATTCACGTATCAATTTACAAACTTTACCCTATTATCTTTTAACTAAAATAGTATTGAATAATCTAGAAAACAGCTTAAATCAATAAAAATACGTTCAAAGTGAAGTCATAAAATTACTTACACGTGGCCAAATCACTTTCCTAGTCACCATGTCGCGCGTTTCGCATCGACTGCTGTCAAACTCCGTGAGCCAACACACTCATAAATAAGCTACGCACACACGTATAAGTCGTTGAATTTCTGTGCGCCTAACAACAGATATCTCTAGTGTGTGAAGGTGCCCCTTGTATGAATGTGCCCCACTTCCCCCTAAAGAAGTCTAAGGGCCAGTTTCACCGGTTACGGATAAAGTGTCGGTTAGCCTATTAGGAACTTATCTGGCAGATGAACTAAAACTTTTGGTTTCACAGGTCTCGGATAGCGATATCTGGCAGATTTATTAAGTATTTGAGTATTATAAGGGCCAGTTTCACCGGTTACGGATAAAGTGTCGGTTAGAAATCTGATAATTAATACTATCTACCACTTAAAGGCTGGCTAAAACTTTTTTCGGTTTCACCGTCAAACTTCCTGATAATTTATCCGGTAGATAAGATACCGGCCAACAAGCGGAATGGCAACGTCGCTTCTTTGCGTTTCGATTCTACTATAGGGTAAGGTGGGGCACAGTGTTACACGGGGTACAATGTTACAATGCACATATCTCCGCCCCTGTCTTTTAGTTTTATGATGTGAGTATACACGTTTGTCAAGCTCACAAGCATCCATCTTTAAACAGTTGCCGTAGCCAGTTTGTACGGTACAAACTGGCTACGGCAACAAAAAAGGAAAAATAACAAACAAAAAAGGTTTTTATGTGATTAAACGACGAAAAATTTGTATCAAAGTTTTTAATTTCTTTCCGGATGTATTGTATTAAGGTAAGTGATGTTGGTTTTCCTTTATTTAATTTTTATATGGCTACATATTACCGTTAGAAGTTTGTTGTAAACATAACCTAAAATACTCATTCGATTTTTTTAATTTGGTTTGCCTCTCCGGGACACTGTGTGACACTGTTACAGTCAGCCCCAATTAACATATTTTTGTACTATTTCAAGGTTCTAAAAGAAAATGGTGCGAAATCGTAAGAGGAAGACGGATTACAGTCTTCATAGTGAAAAAGATATGGCAGAAGCGATTTTAATGGTTGAAAGTGGTGTTAGTTTTCGAAAAGCTGCAAATGAAAAGCATGTTAATTTTATGACATTGCAAAGATATGTTCAAAAGAAGACAGTTGTCTATACTTTCCCAAATAATATTTTAAAGTAGTTTATTATTTATTAGAAGTTAAGGACTTTTTCTAAATTTGTTAGTTTTATGTTTTATATTATTTTATGTTGTAACATTGTGCCCTTACCCTGTAACAGGCTACCCCATATACGGGGTTCAGTGTTACAATCGATTTAAATTAAGTAGTTGCTAATTAATGTTGATGTTTGAGCTATTTTAATTAATGAGAGATAGTTAAAGTTTATTTCCATGCCAAAAAGTAGCCGATTAAAACAATATTTTTGTCATTACAATCTAGTATATTTTTTTTGTAACACTGTACCCCACCTTACCCTACGTAAAATATTTTCATTTGAAAACTTAATCTATACATAAAATAAATCTGTAGAGGTCAATTCTGAACATGAAATATATTTCCAAAATAACTATCATGGGGTGATTAGGGATCGATACTGATGCCAAAAATGCAATCAGTAAAATTTTTGTCTGTCTGTCTGTATAACCGTTATAGAAATTAAAACTACCTACTCGACGGATTTTAACGAAACTTGGAACAATGATTTTTCATACTCCTGAGCTGGTTATAATATACTTTTCATCACGCTACAATCAATAGGAGCAGAGCAGTGAGGGGAAATGTTGGGAAAACGGGAGAAGTTACTCCATTTTTTAAGCTTGGTTCCGTCGCGTGTGCAACCTTAATGGTTAAACTACACAGAAATCATGTATGACGGAAGTGTTCTCCTTAAAATTATGTAAAAAATATCCCACGACAGCATATGTCTATCTTTTATGATTGACGCACAATAACACGTGTAACTCCCGATAGCTTAGCAGTTCGAAGCTTTCTGATTATATTTGTCTACTCTTACGTTTATAACACTCTCAGTCATCCCTAATTAAAAAAGTTAGCATTATTAACTATTCCATAAAAAAGAATCATAGAAATCGGTATGGAAACACCAAAGTTATACATGAAATACGCTAATAAGCCATCGCGCGTGAATACTGAATCATGCTCTATGGATTATTTTTGTACAAGGTCGCGAACGCACAGGCTTGCGTGGCGCCTAGAGGCTAGCGAGTAGCTTCGTAAAACAGCTTACGACAGTTTGTAATATCTTAATATACTGTCGAGGGGAAGATGTTTATAATTTCGCTTTACAGCAAACGAGTAATATTATAAATGTGAAAGGTGTGAAAGTTTGGTTGTTTGTTACTCAATCACGCCAGAACGGCTTAACGGATCTTAATGAAATTTAGAACAAAGATAGATTATAGTCTGGAATAGCACATAAGCTACTTTTCATCCCGGGAATATGTTCCCTAGGGATCACGCGGGCGAAGCCGCTGGCAGAAGTTAGTAAATGAAATAATTTTTGTTCTAAATACCTAATCCAAGTCAACTTTTTTTTACATTTTGAAGTATAATTAACACGCTTTTATCTGTATGTAACTAACTATGTTAATTAAGGTAACTAATTTAACCAACTTCCAATGATCGTAGCGTCTTGAGAATTGGCAGCTGTAAGTAGTTTTGATGACAATACAATAATATGGTATTGTCGAACTGATCTGATGATGGAGCCGGAAGATATGAACTGGAACTTCATGATGGAACATCGTATCATAGCTGTTTGGATTTGTTAGAAAAGTCTTATAATTAACTTTGACCACGATTAGGTTTCAAGGTCTGATGATGCAGCCAGAAGATAGGCACTGGCATTCCATGATGGAATATCGTATCATAGCCGTGTTTGGACTTGTTAGAAAGGTTTTACAATGAACTTTGACCATGATCTTAAGTTTCAAGGTTATAACAAACCTATTATATTGACTTGTAAATGGGCGATCAACAAAGGCTTAAACTATTCGTAACTGGTGGCGCTGGAACAGGAAAGACGTTCTTGTTGTTTTGAAAAATCAAGTGAACAGATGTTAGGGGAAGCAGGTTACAAAGATTGGCGCTCTGACTGGAGTTGCAACACGACTATAGGTGGCTCTACAGTGCATAGCTTGCTCAAATTACCAGTTTAAAGAGATGGCGTCTTAGTGTACATGCCTTAACTCTCCGGCAACTCTTGCGCCAGCCAGCGAGGAGACACGACATTCACCGACATCTGGAACGCCTTGAGGGTCGGAGAGCTGAACAGCGAGCATCTCGCAGTACCTATTGCTGACTAAGGTCTCATCAAATGCTACCGGCGAGTTTGCGCTTGAAAAAGCACTGTGTATTTATCCAACAAACGGCCAAGTAGAGAAGCACAACAATGAAGTTCCTAAATTTTACGAACGAAAAGGTATTCGAATGTACGACATAAACAAAGACCAACTTATTGACGCGATCCGAAACCTTGGAAATACTTCATTGGAGTCCATTATTCCCAGCGATATAAATAAAACGGGTGGACTACGGAGTAAATTAAGAATTTTAAAAGGGGCTAAAATCATGCTGCGATCCAATATAGACGTGGAGAAGGGGCTAGTGAATGGGAGTATCGGATTCATTTCGGACAGCGTATGACCGCACTTAAGACGTGACCAAATGTATGAAACCGACATACCGTCCTAATTCAGCCTATAGGCATCCAATTCCCGGCCAAGTACAGCTACGGTGCGGTGGAAAGGCGCATGTTTCCAGTGATTTTAAGTTTGGAATCTACCGTGCACAAGATGCAAGGCTTTAGACGTGACCAAATGTATGAAACCGACATACCGTCCTAATTCAGCCTATAGGCATCCAATTCCCGGCCAAGTACAGCTACGACGGTGCGGTGGAAAGGCGCATGTTTCCAGTGATTTTAAGTTTGGAATCTACCGTGCACAAGATGCAAGGCTGTACGGTAGACCACGCAGTGTGTGCTTAGGGTCCCGTAGGTACTTTTGCGGCTGGAGAGGCGTATGTGGCCCAAAGTAGAGTAAAATCAGTGTTCTCCAGATTGAGGAGCAATACAGACGCACTGGCGGAGATGGAGAGGATGCGGGCTCATTCGCCTACTTGATAAAATGTATAAATGTTCAAAATATTTCGTTATCAAAGACTAAAAAGTACAAATTATTTTTTTTTTTTAGTTTTATCATTCTCATCTTTTAGAAGTTACAGGGGGGTGACACATTTTACCACTTTGGAAGTGTCTTTCGCGCAAACTATTCAGTTTAGATAAAAATTATATAAGAAACTTCAATTTCATTTTCGAAGACCTATCTATAGATACCCCACACGTATGGGTTTGATGATTTTTTTTTTTGAGTTTCTGTTCTAAGCATTAGGACCCCCAAAATTTCTTGTTTTTTTTTTTCTATTTTTGAGTCAAAATCTTAATGCGGTTCACAGAATACATCTACTTACGTTTTTCAACAGTTAAGTAAGTTTAAGTTTCAACAGCATAGTTTTTATAGTTTCGGAGAAAAGTGGCTGTGACATACGGACGGACAGACAGACAGACATGACGAATCTGTAAGGGTTCCGTTTTTGCCGTTTGGCTACGGAACCCTAAAAAGTGACGCTACGACTTGGCAAGATCAAGAAAAAGCCTGGAAAGACATCGAAAAGGCTTTCAATAGTTCGTCGGGTTCGGTGTTTCGTGATCACAAACACCTGAACCGCTGGTACCGCCTCAAATGCAATAACAAACTTTTCCCACTTGAAATGCAATGATATTACAACTTGAAATGTACTATAATGTAAATGATAACTTCCTTAACAGCCACTTGATTCGGCTGATAACTTAATCAATACTTTATCTGCCAGATATCGCTATCCGACACCTGTGAAACCAAGTTTTTGTTCATCTGCCAGATAAGTTCCTAATAGGCTAACCGACACTATCCGTAACCGGTGAAACTGGCCCTAAGTGTCGGTTAGTTATCCATCAGATAAGTAACCGACACTTTATCCGTAACCGGTGAAACTGGCCCTAAATCATCTAAGAGCTGGTCGCCATCTCAAGTAAGATCCTATTCACGAAGCTGAGATAAGGGTTTAGTTTATTTACGGTGTATGTAAAGAAAACTTGAGGATTTGATAAGATGCAGAACTACCTTCATTACAACTGAAATAAGTTAAAAACAAAAAAAATGGCCTTCAGCCCAAGCTACCAGGTTTGCTAACATCAACACAACACCATCCATATATTTTGATAGTGCGAAAATAAGTAATATGGGGCTCTGGGATCTGTCCTATAAACGCACACATCTTGATGTTTTTACAGGTCGCCAAATTCGTTAAGGTTCCTAGAAGCATGGGCAGGTAGCTGGTTATCACTATCACCACTACATATATATTATATAACAAAGTCCTCCAACAAGTCTGTCTGTTCGCGATAAACTCAAAAACTACTGCACCGATTTTCATGCTGTTTTCACCAATGGATAGTGGTTCTCGAGGAATGTTTAGTATATAATTTTTCAAGCGGGCGAAGCAGTGGGCATCAGCTGGTATTTTTATAAGATAAACTAATACTTGCCAGAAATGATTGGGATGTTTCTGGAATAGGGTTGGTAGGGATGTGTGATTTGATTTGAAACCAGAATATAATCATGTATTAAATTTTCAATGTTTCCGGTCGCTAAGTTATTTCGACACATTTTACAGATACACGTCAAAGCCAAAATCAAGATGTCCATGACTTGAAAATCTGTTTCAATTTTTCTTGGATAGTTTCTTTAAACGCAGCTCCAATTGATCAAATCTGGAATTGCGGACATAATATTATCGTAGTGCTATTATGGGTATATACTAGCAGTGTTATGTTGAAAGAGTTAAGACACAAAAAAATTGTCATGCGTTTATATCTGAATATTGATCGTCACAAGTGTTTCTAGGCTAAAATTAACAGTATGTCATTAAATGTATATGGAATAAGATCAGTTTTATTACATAAATAAAGATAATAATTATTATGTTAGCATAGGAACCTTAATTATCCTTTTTGTCAAAAGTCACTAATACTTTGAACAAAATTTATTCCAAAAATATAAATAACTCGAAATGAACATAAAAACCATGTAGAAAACAATATTTTAAAAGTAAAATGCAAAAGCAAAATGTAAATGGGAGTACAGGATACAATAAGGACCTGTCAAAAGAAAGTAATGAACATATTGAGGAAATTTTGATTTATTATTTCCACATAGTTGTGTCCAAAGTGCGTTTCACAGGCTCAGTGGGTAGATCTTCTGTAAAACAAAATTTACACAATTCAATACAATTGCTTTAGAGAAATTAAGGTTCCGATCGGGAATGGAGTGCTACAATTTTCAAGTATGTCAATAACAATACAGTTGAGATATTTCATTATATTTATTAAGGGTATTACAAAAACAGTTACCATATTATGTACAACTGGAAAAAAAGTTACAATACAGTGGGTTTCCTTCTAGAACTTTTGTGATTGAAATAGCCTCTCCAGTACCCGATGAGACCTCTGTGCAAGCGGCAGAGAGGCCTGCGCGGAACGGGGGCCATCCGGCCGAGCCGGTCTTACTCCTAACTATGTATATTAAACTTATATTGATACGTCTATTATAGTATAATGTAATCATTAATTAAACTAAAACGATTATATCGGTCCGAACGAAATGAGTTCCAATGAAAAATTCGGCACAGCGGTTATTAGAAGGCTCCTCCTAATACACACACCTTATAAATATCGCAATAGAACGCAGGACACAAAGTATAAACCGGGTAAGCGTTGGCGCCTCAGATGAGGTTAGCCACATCGCTGGGCATTTCCGAGATGCTTGTATGATAGAACTCCTCAATATCCTTGAGCGCTCTCCTGTCAGCTTCAGTAACGAAGTTGATAGCAATTCCTTTACGGCCGAAACGACCACCTCTTCCAATTCTGTAAAAAGGAAAAATTACTATTTAAATCCTCAGTTTTATAAAATTAAAATTTGTGATCTAGAAAAATTTAATAAATTTTTGTACTTGTTAAAATTATCATATTGAATATTTTTTGTTATTGCCATTTATTTTTTATTTTGGATGATCTGCCAAGCCTTTTCCCATCTATATTGGGGTTGGCTTCCATTCAAACTGGATTCAGCTGAATAACAGAATTTTACATGGAGTCTGGGTACCTGATCAACAAAAATCTGATAGTAAATGTGTTGTGGGGACAACACATTTACTATCAGATTTTTGTTTATACTAAAGCAATATCAGCTATGACAAGTCAGAGTGGGAACTTGAAACAGTAATGATTACAGCATGGTCGTATAGTGGATGATGTTTACTCTTCAGACTGATCAAGTCTACTTCACAGAATGTTTCACAGACCACGCAGTTGACCGCTTGTGCACACGTAGGCTGACAGTTATAAACACAACAAAAAAAAGAAGTAGCGAAATCGGCCCGTTCACGAGTGATGCGATGCCCAAGGGAAATAGGGATTAATTTTTATAATTATCTATAACAATCCCTTATCATAGACTTAAGTGAAAATATTATTTCATTAAGTACACTTACCGATGAATGTAGTTTTCACGGTTAGTGGGCAGATCATAATTGATGACGCAAGAGACTTGCTGCACGTCAATGCCGCGGGCAAGTAAATCAGTAGTGATGAGGACACGAGAGGATCCTGTACGGAACTGCCGCATAATCACTTCACGCTCACGTTGGTCCATGTCGCCGTGCATAGCAGACACAGTGAAATCACGCTCATGCATGGATTCAGTCAACCAATCCACCTAAAAAATTAACACAAAAAAAGTCAAGTGATGTCTATGTATGGGGTGTGTGACCACTGTGTGTGATCCAGCAGCAGATTAGGCCTCTAAGTTTACTTGGGTTGTATGTAAGAGAATTTTGTAAACCTATGGTTTGTTTTCAATTTTCATAAGTAAGTGATTAATGTGCACTGAAGGAACAAGTGCTACACTGTTTCCTCTGCCTCCAAGCATTATATGCACAGAGTTATATTGCCAGGTGATCTTCAAAACCATTTGGTTCACTAACCCCATTTCTTTCAATACATAAAAAGTGAAAATTATTATAGAAAACGAATGTGTCCACCAGGTTAAATTGCAATGAAAGTCGTTGTCCCCCCTCTATCAATGTATTCCAATATTTCAAAACGATACGAAAAAAACATGTAAGGATCTCTACGACATAAACGATCAAAACAAACGTGTCGTTACAAGGGCCGTCTTTGACGCGATCACTTAGCATAAATTACAAAACCATGAGACCAAAAATAAAACCAACCAATGCAAAGAAACTATAGTAGTTTAATTAGTTTTATTTAATCGAATTTAATTGAGAGCCCTATGCCCGCGTGATCCCTAGGGAATCCCGGGATATATATATAGTTTGTGTTTTATTTATTTATTATATACTTTATTGTACACCTCATAACAAATACAGGAAAAACTTTGATCAAAACAAGTGTACAATGGGCGGTCTTATCGCACAGGGCAATCTCTTACAGACAACCTTTTGTGTTATTCCAAACTATAATCTTTGTGCCGATTCGCAGCCCGCTCGACCGTATCAGGAATCAGGAACTAAAATTGACACATACATCTATGGTAATTTGGTAAATGATTGTCTGGTGAAGGGGTATAAATGTTCCATACCGATAGTGAGTCATTGTAGTCGAAATTTTCCAGCAGTATTCATTACGAAAGTTATATGAGATATGCTATAATCCGCGCGTAATCAGCATGGGATGGAACTTTGTCAGAGTAAATAGAAAATTACAGTTCTTTCTTCAAGTAGCGTTACCAAAAATGTTCTGAATATTGATAATAAATTAGTTTATAAATGATAGATTGTAGAAATAACGTTTGCTAACGCTACTTGAATTAATTAATACGCTGTAATTTTTGATTTACCTTGACAAAGTTCCATACTATTCTAATTGCGCGCGGATTAAACCAGAAATTTATTTCCAGATTTGTAGGACCATTTTAAAAAAACTTTCGTTTTCGAATAAATTTGCGAGCTGTTTTCATATTCTTGTAAAACAAATTATCATTACCTACTAAATTACAGCTATTACAAACTGTTACAAAAATTATTTGTTTTATATAACTGGTGATTAAGTGCGGATTTTTTTATCACTTCAAATTATTTGGGCTCGATTATTGTTATTTTTTTTTTCTTTTTCAGTAAGTACATATAGCTCACGAAGAATCTCCCAATTGAAGAGAGGTTAGAGCCAAATTGCAATAAATAGCTCATTAGTTTTTGGTTCACATTGCAAACTATTGAGACTCCAGCTAACAAAAATTTGTGTAGTTGAGGGGGGAAGATAATTGCTCGAATATACTAGTTTTAAGGAGAAGTTCTTAGCTCACCCATATTTAAAGAACGCTGATCTGACAGTCATGCGCTAAACTCTTCTAGCTATCCACTAGTTTATAGTTTGCAATCTGACTGAAAATATTTTTCAGTTTCTTTACAGCAGTTATTCTATTACTTAGAAATGAAGCATAATAAAAATAACTGGGAGTGATTTTTTTTTTTCGCTACGTAATAAATTACTCTCACAATCGGTAAGACCATAAGACCTTTTTTAACGAAGGCTATGTCCCATATCTCAAATTTTAGTTCCATGGACGCTCACGTTGCTATCAGCGCCAGCGACGGCGAACTTCAAACGTCTTCATTTCGAAATCGATAGTATTCTAGCATACTTGTACAATAAGAAGGCGGTTTTTCAGGCATTCTGACGTGAGTAACACCTTCCATCCTCACATTCGCATTTATAATAATTAGTAGGATTAATTTTTTTTTTTATTTATTTGATGATGTTCATGGTTTTTCAGGCATTCTGACGTGAGTAACACCTTCCATCCTCACATTCGCATTTATAATAATTAGTAGGATTAATTTTTTTTTTTATTTATTTGATGATGTTCATGTTAGGAGAAATTTTATAGTTTTTTTTTCGGATATTTCATTGTTATAAAACTAAGGTTGCTATGAACTAAACAGCACAACGCACAGCCGAAAACTAATGGTCGTAGAATGCTGAAATTTGGCATATTATAGCTTTCCTTACTGTTCTGTAGGAGTGCACTCACGAGAAAATTTCTCGAAATTCCTACGGGAACGGAGAAAAATGGCATATGCGCGTACGAAAGCTAGTTATGATATATTTTTCATTTAATTTGGTTAGTACAGTAGTTCAATGCATGATCTTGAAGTGCCATTACGCATTTTATGAGAAACTTACTTCGGAATTTTGGCTTTTTAATAAACAGAAATCTCGCAAGATGAGCAGGGAAGGTCTGGCACACCGAGTTGGTATAACATGGTGTACGTTACCCCAGCAAGAAAGTATCTCCTAGAGTTAAATGAGTGGAACGTATAGTTGGTGCCTTATCTGGAGTAAATGTGCCCCCACATAAAAAATGTGTGCCCCCTGTCGTTTTGGAATAAAACGGAAAAAACGATTCTTGCTGGGGTAACGTTTTTCTAGCACGAAAATTCTAAACGAATGATCGGAGAGAGAAAAATTGTGCATGGCCAGAGAGCTTACATGTGTGCCAAAATGTGCCCCCAAAAATAAAATCTGTGCCCCTTCAGATTTACGAGATATTGCATTTCCTGCTGGAGTAACGTTTTGATGAATCGTATATCTCTAAAACCATTGCATGTGCCCATGTAGAATAAACATACACGAGTAGCTCTTAATGTGTGCCCATATGTGCCCCAAATTAGATTTAAGAAAATATTTATAGTTTTCAAGTTATCGCGGTTTTATGAAAACTCGAAAAAACATCGCAGCGCCTAAATGAGACAAGATATAAGTTCGCTGAAAACTGTATGCGGTCCTTCTTGACGCTAATAATAACCATACAAAGTTTCAAAACTGTTCATGCATGCGTTTTTGAATAATCTTGCTAAAAGTCAAAACGATGGTGTCATAATTTTGACGGCAAAATACAAGAAATCGGCTCAATCCCAGATGTGTAGGTGTAAACCAAAATCTTGTGCCTTTAGTCAAAAATATATGGTGAAAATATTCAGCTTTGAATGTTTCGCATTATGTAAATAATAACAAAAAACCAAAATATGTAATCAACGGCTGGTTATCTGACCAAATTTGAATGACTACTAAAAAGCGACGGGTTCATACATATCGATGACCTTCTTTACTTTACTCACTAACCGGTTCACACGTGTTGTGCCTGAGTACACTGAAGTAGAAAGTAATAAGTAATAAAATAAAGTTGTTATTGGATTATATTCTACTAGCTGTTTCTATGACCTTACACATGATTAAGTTTGTTATAAATAGTAGCCTAAATGCTATTCCAAGGTAAGCTATCTTCTCCATTCTAAATTTCATTAAAATACATCCAGTACCTAATTTATGTGTGAACGAAAAAAATACATCCAGATATTTGATATTTGCCAGGTCTTTGAGCCAAAATTTGATGGTCCCGATGTTTAAAAAAAATATAGGTAACCACTATAGTGATTGTCCAGCATATAGTGATTGCCAACATTAAGAATCAATACGTTTTTTGGCTATTTTTAAAGGGACTGGTATAAATTAAATAACCATAGATGTTACTACTATCTATATAGTAGCATTTTAAATTTCAACATCTGGCAACATTCTATTTTTTAGTGTCATAACCGATTTCAAAGTAACAGGTGTGCAGCTCGTCAACAAAAAGTAAGTTTCTTGTGATTTTTCTTAAGGACCGTTGTTTCAAAATTGCATTATTTGTTAGGTTTTTCTGTGTAAAGTGTTTTGTGATTAATTTTATTCGATAAATAAGACACTGTAGTGCCTATCTAACTACTTGTTATAACCGTTATTTCTTTCGTAAAGTTTAAAAAGGGGGTGGGCAATCGCTGTACCAAAATTCTAATAATTTTAGTTAATGCCATATCATTATTTAGTTATTGCCACTGACAATAGATACAGCTATTGCCCGGTCAATAGTTGTATATTCATTCTTTGGTATTTTTCTATTTTTTTTCTAATTGTTTCTTTCAGAATGCCAAAGGCGCCAAAATTAAAATATTCTCAAGAAAACCTTCAGAAGGCAATAGCTGAAGTTCAAAATAATGAACAGCAACTGTCTGATCGCCAAATTTCTCAAAAGTACGGTATCCCGAGGTCAACACTTCGGTTTTACAAACGTAACCCGGGCCATAAAACCAGTCTGGGCCCATCGCCAATTCTGACTACAAGCGAAGAATCGCTTATTGAAGATTGGTTAATTACGTCGTTCCATTCAAGATGTATTCCAGAACACCATAAAAGTAACATCCCTGACGATGCTGATATGTTGCTGTTTTTATGTCCTTTTTGTTATAAAATTAATGATTCCGATGATGATTCGACTTCGGATTGCGAAGAATTATATTTAAACGTTCAAAAGGCTAGAAGAGATCTCAAGTTTTAAGTATTTTTATTAAAATAAGACACTAATTAAAAATAACTGCCAGGTGGGCAATAACTGATTATTTTGTATGACAATTGCTATGTTTGCTGGGCAATCACTGTGATTTTAGAGGTTTTGTTTTTGTTGATTTTTATTATTTTATTTCCAAAGATATAGAAATAAATGACTGATTTTCCTATAAAAAATATAATACCGCGTGTATCTGACATCGACGCACAAACGATTTCCATGGGTCCGGGGCATGATTCTGGACACCCTAGACTTAGAATTTTTCGTCGGCTTTTTTCTCATTTTTTTATTTTTTTCAAGGGTTTTTTTACTTTAGACTGCTCATAATCGTTATTCTGACCTAACTCAATGAGATTTTTAATCAGAAAATAATTAAATAACTACTTTCACTAAAAAGAGCAATCTGAATAAAGCCACAAATAATATCAGCTCAGCTGAGCGGATACTTTGTAGTACTCTTAAAAAAAATGAGAAAAGAACCGACGAAAAATTCCAACACTGGGGTGTCCAGAATCATGCCCTGGACCCATGGAAATCGTTTGTGCGTCGATGTCAGATACACGCGGTATAGTTATATAAAAACAACTATTTTACTTGAATTTATTATCAATAAACAAAATAATAAGAAAAAAACGACTATCAATTCCTTAACCGGGCAATAACTGTATTGGTTGCCTAGTTCATGAAATGTGTGATGAATACCAACTACTAAAAAGAGGAAGCCCTTTTTTGTATATAAATAAAAAGCCCGTGTAAGTATAAAAGCAAATGTATTTATATATATATATATATTGATGAGTAACAGTTAGTTTTTCATCATTACGGGAATCCTCCAACCAGCCCGTGAAATTCAAAATTTCTTGCGTTTTTTGCAATTTGCAGGCCAGTGCTAGGTTGTATGTTGATTACAATATTGTTCGCGGTTGTAAGACGTATGTAGTTACAGAATTTTAATCATCAAAATCACCAATACAACCTTCCAAGTTCATAAAGGCGTAGGAACATTCCCCTCAACCAAATAAATGTTGGTACCTACAGTTTTGAGAGTTGTAATTAGTGTATACCTATAGTCAACCGCACTATGATCAGTGTTGCAACAACGTGTTTCCATTTTGTATGTCGGATTACGTACCTATGAGGGATGAGGTGATCAAATTGTTACGTATATGGGATAAGTATGTTTATTTATAGTCCAATACCATCAGATAATTTGTGCACATTCGATGTTTACAGTTATATCTTTATGCGGTTTACTATACTAACACACTGAACACTAACACATTGAATTTTGAACACACTCTATATGAATCTATGTATAAGCAAATTACTCGTAAGAAAATTATTTATCTGTGATTTCCAATTTAACATTTTTTTTTACAAAATATTACTTACTTATTTACTTACTTATACTTAATACTGATCTGTGATTTTTTGTGATGCGAATTTACTAATTATATGTTAGACTTAGATGAAAAACTGATCTGTGATTTAAATAATAATGTGACTACACAACATGCAAATAAATTTCTAATATTTATAGGTAGGTTTGATCTGTGATTTGATGCAATAATTACTTTAAGAATTAAAACAATAATTTCCACATCAACAAGCTGTTTCATTATAGTCACAAGATCCATTTAATATATTTTTTAATTAGCCCCAAAAACTTTTGAACGCGAATGTATGACAACAGCTTAGGTATAATACGTCCAATAAAGAAGGCCATTCATTTGTATGAATCAGTCGCTTTTTAGTAGTCATTCAAATTTGGTCGGATAACCAGCCGTTGATTACATATTTTGGTTTTTTGTTATTATTTACATAATGCGAAACATTCCAAGCTGAATATTTTCACCATATATTTTTGACTAAAGGCACAAGATTTTGGTTTACACCTACACATCTGGGATTGAGCCGATTCCTTGTATTTTGCCGTCAAAATTATGACACCATCGTTTTGACTTTTAGCAAGATTATTCAAAAACGCATGCATGAACAGTTTTGAAACTTTGTATGGTTATTATTAGCGTCAAGAAGGACCGAATACAGTTTTAAGCGAACTTATACCTTGTCTCATTTAAGCGCTGCGATGTTTTTTCGAGTTTTCATAAAACCGCGATAACTTGAAAACTATAAATATTTTCTTAAATCTAATTTGGGGCACATATGGGCACACATTAAGAGCTACTCGTGTATGTTTATTCTACATGGGCACATGCAATGGTTTTAGAGATATACGATTCATCAAAACGTTACTCCAGCAGGAAATGCAATATCTCGTAAATCTGAAGGGGCACAGATTTTATTTTTGGGGGCACATTTTGGCACACATGTAAGCTCTCTGGCCATGCACAATTTTTCTCTCTCCGATCATTCGTTTAGAATTTTCGTGCTAGAAAAACGTTACCCCAGCAAGAATCGTTTTTTCCGTTTTATTCCAAAACGACAGGGGGCACACATTTTTTATGTGGGGGCACATTTACAGCAGAAAAGGCACCAACTATACGTTCTACTCACATAACTCTAGGAGATACTTTCTTGCTGGGGTAACGTACACTATAACATGCCCTTATTGTGCCAGACTGTCGAATGCTTTCGCTATGTCGATGATCAATGCGCCTATCATCGAGCCACACTGGTAAGGTAAACAGAGCGTAGGTGCGGTCGACGATGCGGTGGACTTGTTGAATGTTTGTTCAATTAGAAACCAAACAGCTCGTCGGGATTAAGACTCTTTGCTTCGTCTTAACCTTTGTGCCGCATAAATAACCCTCTCGGATTTCACCGAGAATGTTGAGTAGAATGATGATGAAAAACAAGCCCATAGACGCGACATTATATCATAAAAAGGCGGACAGGTGATGCGCCCCTGACTTACTCTTGACAAAAATTTATTCAAAACGAAAGTAATCTCGAAAAAGAAAAATATGTCACAAATTTTATTTTATGAAATCATCAGCAATTCTGTATTAAATTATTTTAATGTGTAATTTAGAAACTTAAAAATACCGCAATGAATCCCACATTGGCATATTTCTTACTAATTCTGTTGGGTTAGGTATTTTATGGAACTCAACTGAAGCAGTATTATAGACAATTTTAGTTTCGAGACTTTTTGATACACGTCGGGTCATTGACCTTTACGGCAAATTAATCTGGCTAGCGCACCTCAAATTTTTTTCTTTTTTTTAACAAAAATTCCTGCATGGATTATTGTTGTACAGATATAATATTCAAGCATTTACAAATCTTTGATATTATAGACTATCTGCCACACTCCAGAATGACTATTATATATTTAAATTGTTATTTATGTGTTTCAATTACCTTGCGACGAGTGTTGCAGAAAATTACAGCCTGAGCGATGGAGAGGGTATCATACAAGTCACAGAGGGTCTCCAACTTCCATTCTTCGAGTTCAATGGCAATATAGAACTGTTTGATACCTTCCAGTGTTAACTGTAATATAAGAAGACAAGAATAAATTAATGGATTTTTTTTTTATACAAGCTTTGCTACATCTTGGACGGCTCATATTTTGGATCTAATGTGATGTTGTATTGGTTCTCATGTTCTCCTCATTTGATACCCATACTGTGGTAGTGCAGAAGAAATAACTAGTCTGTCATTTTGGATGATCCGCCATATTGGAATTAGAATGAAGTCACATAGCTAAGCATGCATTGTCATCCAAAATAAGCATGTACACCAAATTTCAGCTCAATGGGTTAAAGATAAATGATTTAATTAAACAACAAACATTTATATGACGACACGGTTGGCGCAGTGGTTGAGCGACCGACTGCTGCGCTGCGTGTCGCGGGTTCGATTCCCGCACGGAACAAATATTTGTAAGACCTACATGTATTTGTTCTGAGTCTGGGTGTTTTTCTATCTATAATATGTATGTATTTACAAAAAAAATGTATATAAGTAGTTTATGCCTATAGGCCTTCCTTCAGGAATTATTTCAATACCTAAATTAAGTATGCACTAACATTATTATAAAGAGGAAAGATTGTTTGTTTGAACAAGCTCTGAAACTACTGGACTGATTTGAAAAATTCTGTCACCATTAGAATTCTACATTATCATATATTATATTTACAAAAGAGTTAGGGACCTGTTTGAAAACCTCGATAATATAACCATTTAAAAAAAAATACCACTATAAGATCCTTGTATTGCATGTGCTGTAGAAACTATTTACAATAAAGTGATGTACTACAGTTTTATGAAGGACATTAATATCTACGAAAAAGTCTCGGGAACTATTACAGTTAAGGTCACAATTACCACTTTTTGTTCAAATTATTCAATCAAACCCAGATGAAATAGTTTTGATATTAATCCTTAGCTATTTAAATTGTCTTTCATTTAAAAGTAGGGTACAGGTATAAAAATACTCTGGAATAAGAAAAAGCTTGCAGTTTGAGCAAACTGCCCTATGTTTACTCTATTAAGGTCGATCCACACACAAGTGCCGATCAGTAACGTATCCATCCGTGTCAGTGAAAAATTATATTGTAGCATACATTTTGTACAATGACGCTATCTGCACTCATCAGTGACAGTGACGTTCAGACATCACTGAATGTCACTGTCATCAGCACTTGAGAGCACTGTTGTGTGCATATCGGCCTTTAATAAATAATTTACACATTACCCTTTAAGAGGACAGATGAAGTTTGTGGGGTACAAACTAAACTAGCGCTAATGAAGTCAAGTGCGAAGTGCTATAGTTTAATTTTTTAAATACCTCTTCTTTTTGCACAAGAATGCGCACAGGGTCCCTCATGAAGCATCGAGACACCTCAAGTACATCGTCTGGCATGGTGGCAGACAGCAAAATGACTTGAACATCAGCAGACAACATCTTGAACACATCATGAATTTGATCTTTGAATCTGAAATATTTTAAACACAACAATTAGCATGATAGAATAAGTAATTTAAAACTTTAAGTACACTGAATGATGACTCAGAATGAGCCAGTAGGTTGATGTTCAACAGAATACATCTACACAGGGCAAGCTTTTTATGGGAATTAGTACAAATACAGATTCAATTCAACTAGGTACCTCCATCATGGGACACAAGACTTAAAGACAATGTGGATGTACAGCCTCACCCTACAAGGTAACAGGCTAGCCATTGTGATAAAGTAACATGAAAGGAACTTTTCTGCTTTTATAGATCTAATTTTTCGAAATTTCATATCAAAAACAGTGACTCACCCTCTGGACAACATTTCATCAGCTTCGTCCAACACAAATAGCTTGATAGTGTTAGCGCGCAGAGCACGGCGGGTTATCATGTCGTACACGCGACCAGGCGTGCCCACCACCACATGTACACCACTCTCCAGCTGACGTACATCTTCGCGCACATTGGTACCACCAATGCAGGCATGACATTTAGCATTCAAGTGATCACCAAGAGCTATCACCACCTAAAAATATCACACTGTTAATTCCAAACTCTCAAGCATTAATTAATCACCAAACACAACACAAAACACCACAGGTTCATACCTTCTGAATTTGCTGAGCCAGCTCTCTGGTTGGGGCTAGAATCAGTGCTTGGCATTCACGAATACTAGTATCAATTTGTTGAAGAATTGAAATCGAGAAAGTAGCAGTTTTGCCAGTTCCTGACTGGGCTTGAGCGATAACATCGCGGCCCTGAATGCAGGGCATAATAGCGCGTTGCTGGATAGCCGACGGCTTTTCAAAACCATAGGCGTAAATTCCTCTCAGCAATTCTTCCTTCAAATTCATGTCATCAAAGCTTTCCACGACCTGATGCCAGTTAGTATCCAGATTCCCTTGGGGTTCCATACCCGGAGGTCCATCGTAACTTCCTTGATCTTTTGATGGCCCATTTTTGGAATCCTCCGGCCAATCTTCTGATCTGTGAAACAAGTTTAAGACATAGAAATAAGTTGGATTCAATCCTAGTGCGAAGGTTCAACCTTTTTGGAATGAATTAGCAAAAATCATTACAAATTGCAATTTATTAGCGCTTCTGTCAAATTGTCATTTCACTATCGTAAAGTAAATGCTAGAAATAAAAGCAATACATAAAAAAATAACACAGAACTTCCTACATTATGTTTTAAACAAAATGAGGAAGAGAAATAGTAACTAGAATATAAAACACGTGCGCTGAATCGAACTTGCAATAATGTACTCCTACCAGCGCCATGTTGGCAATCGGCGACGGGGACATTGAAATTATTTCACAATTTATGGCAGTTTACATGAAATTACTAAGCCAAAACAAAACCCAGTGTTTTTTCTAACAAAAATATCATACAAACTTGTCGTAATAAGGCTCATTTAGCTCAAGAACTCAACTTACCTTCTTTCAGGTGAATAAGACATGTTCCAATCGCGGTAGCTGAACGGAAAAGAACTAGCAAAGCATAAGCAAGGTCAAGTTAAGTTAGCAGAAGCTTTTTTTATAGGTTTTGCGAAATTAAGTATATTATTGAACAAATTGTATGACAATAATTTTAATATATTTTTTTAAGATTTATAAAATTATTAAAAGTCGATAAACGTGTTCCGATTTATCAATCTGAATAATACTAAATAATTGAGGAATAAAGCAGCGGAAGTACGTCACAGCAATTTATGGAACACAGGCCCTCTATGCACGAAATTCACAAAGAACTATCGATTGTCATTGAAGACTATTTCCATTACAAATTGTATGTTATTTAATTATTGTTTGTTTATTTTATGTTTTACAAAACCAACGTCTGCGCAATAAATAAGAATAATTTATCAAAAAAAAAACTGACCGCATCACATTATTTTTATAACCAAACTGGTAATACCACATCCATGAAACGCCATCCCATGAAAGAAAGAAAAAACCGTCTAAGTGAAGCCAATAAAGATCAGATTCTGGGAAGTAATAACTCATGGCAAACTAAAGTCGATTATACTAAAGCTTCTTGCTCATTTTTAAAAAAAAATCAGTTACGGTTTAGATAGGTAGTTTTAGTCAAAAAAATTAAAACTAAATTGTTCAAAATGAGAGCTATTCATGCTTGGAGTTTCCTATGGAATAGGAATGATGATATCCGTAATAGAACCAAGGTTACCAACTTAGCCCGAAGGATCGCCAAACTAAAGTGGCAGTGGGCAGGACACATTGCTCGCAGTATCGCGGATGGTCGACGGGGCCGAAAAGTTCTGGAGTGGCGACCGCGTACCAGAAGAAGCAACGTTGGAAGGCCTCTCACGAGGTGGACCGATGACCTGGTGAAGGCCGTGGGTAGCCGATGGTTGTGAGACGCACAGGACTGGTTGGTGTGGCGACGCATGGGGGGAGGCCTATGTCCAGCAGTGGACTCTTTCGGCTGATATGATGATTTAGTTTTGTATGTCTTTGACTTTCTTGGTTTCTTTTTACGAGGGGCCAAAGCCAACTCGCAGAGGCCCAGTCTAACCCAGTTATACATTTCAAAAGGAATGGGGTACGACAATTATCCCTGTATGCACTGTGAAAGTATACCCAAGGACAATCCCCGGTTGGAGTAGGGCTATTGCAGATTATGGAAACAAAAGATGAAACGCTATATAAGGTTTTGGGTGGTGGAACTTATAATCGTACTATTGGCCCCTGCCTGACCGCTAACCATATAATTTATATCTATACCAATATTATAAAGCTAAAGAATTTGTTTGTTTGAAAGCGCTAATCTCAGGAACTGGTCCGATTTGAAAAAATATTTTAGTGTTAGATTGTCCATTTATCGAGGAAGGCTATAAGCTAAACATCTTCACGCTAAGACAAATAGGAGCGGAGCATTAATGGAAAATGTGAAGCAGACGAAGTTGCGCGGGTCAGCTTATCAGCTAGTTTATTATATTGTATAATAGAAATTTTATTTGGCAAAAGAAACCCTATCCTGTCCCGTGCTGGTCTTATTATGAGGTGTACAACAAAGTAGTTATTCTAATCTTCTTTCTTCTTCTGCACTTCTAAATTTATACTATATTATTAATTAATTAGTATTATAAAGAGGAAAGATTTGTATCTTAGTATTTTTGTGTGTGTATATTTGTAATGAATAAACTCAAAAACTACTATGCTGTTTTCAAAAATTTTTTCACCAGTAGATAGCTACATTCACCCGGAGTAACATAGCCTATATTTATTGCTAGAAAAGATTAGGGATTCTTACTAAGACTTTAGTAACGTAACCCAAGGTGTAAAAAAAATACCATAAAATATCTTTCGTCACATGCGCTGCGGAAACTACGATGAATGAAAACGGATGATGATAGAACAAAAGTATTTTCTTCAATATAAAAGAACATATCAAGAACAAAAAAAAACTTTGCGTTACTATATGTCCAACTATTATCGTTATGTCATAATAACTACTTTAAGACTGTTTCAATTCATGTAAATTACTTTTTTAATTGTTCAAATCGGCTGTTCCATTCAATAGATATTACGAATTAAATAATCTAATATACAAATCTCGGATCACAGTGTTTGTAATCGAACTTTTATGATTTTGATTTTGTGTACAGTCACGGTCTTTAATAATTGATGAGCCACATGCCACTGTTCGTATTTTAGCCGGGTAATTTAATGCAAATTGGGTTTCGTCGGCTACCTTCGTTTAGGTACATATAGTACAGAGTGACTACTCCTAGTCAACAAAAACAAGTTTAGGGACCGTTACCTAGCGACAATTGTTTTAACGTAGAAATTGATTGTGATAACAGCATCAACACAAACGTTAATAAAATTAATAACACCTAACTGCCGCCATCTTGGAAGAACTTACAGTGAATTTTATTTACTACTAGCTGACCCGTGCCCACTTCGTTGGGCGGTAAACATTTTAACTTGTGATGAAATTATGAGTGTGGTTCGGTTAGTACTGAGTGCTATGATTTATTTCCTGACTGCCAAAAGGATAGTTTTGTTTTTCTATTCTAATATTATAAAGAGGTAACATTTGTTTGTAAGTTTGTATGTTTGTGAGTTTGTATGTACGGGGTAATCTCAGGAACTACTGGTCCGATTTGAAAAATTCTTTCAGTATTAGATAGCTCATTTATCGAGGAAGGCTATAGGCTACATATCATCACGCTAAGACTAAAAGAAGCCGAGCATTCATGGAAAATGTGACGCAGACGAAGTTGCGTGGATCAGCTAGTATTGCATATGTATGTAGCTAGGCTAGCGAGCCGCTGCTAGCGCTCGGCGCTAGACTCCCTATCCCTTGTTGCACAGACATGCTGCTTTAAATCACTGAGACGCTGTGTACGTTCAGCGCTAGATTCCCGAGCACGACCCTGCGATGTTCTCCAGCTTTGGTTAGCAAGCCGCTGTGAACGCTCGGAGCCAGATTCCCCAGCGCGTGCTTGCGAAATATTTTCTCTATTCTCGAGAGGCGCTAATGATTTTCAAAAGAGCAGACTCTTCCGTACGGCGTACTCGAGCTGCTCTTGTCTCATGTCTGGGATGTCTGACGGGAAAGTTGTGATTTCCTTTTAGGCATGATAAACAATCGCTGAAACTGTCCGATATCCCAAAAACAGAAATACCACAGCTTCGAACTCGAAGAATGAGAACGAAGTAGTATTGTGAAACCGAGCAACCAAACAATTTTAAAGACCAACAACATTCAACCAACTACGTACAACTCATCTACCTAACGACAAAAGTAAAATAATAACTGGAGAGGGTCATTAATCCGCGGAAAGTCTTAACACCACGATTCAGAAAAATAACATAATTGCACAACGCCATCGGGTAAATGGATAAAACGTCCGTACAAAGCATGTTGTAATGCGATTCGTGAATGGACGGCGCGGGCGGCGTTTTGCGATTTAGTAATTTTATATTATCTTCGGAACTATTCAACCAATTGACTGTTTTGGGCAAATCGTATGTCTATGATGTTCTTGTGATCTGTGATCATAATAATATTTTTTTCGATAAGGTAATATTTTGTTGTTTAAAAAATCGTCCAAAGATAAGTACGTCGAAAAATACTTTTTTAACACATAAAAGCTACTATATCTGCTAAAATATAAAAGATAGAAATATGGTGCCGTGGACTTTTTGTAGAACTATTCAAAGCGGCCCAGGTTGCCATACATTGTTTTCAATTATATACAACTGTTAAGGCAGCGCACGCAAATAACACTGTTGTAAGAGCATTTTTTTTCCGCCTGGATAGACAAAAATTGAGATAGTTCGGCTAATATGCATGATATCTTTATAATTTATAGCCTATAGCACTCACGAATAATGAAGCTTTCTACCAGTGAAACAATTTTTAAAATTGGTTCATTACTTCCGGAGATTACCCTCTACATACAAACTTACAAACAAATGTTACCTCTTTATAATATTAGTATAGATTTCTATTTTAAAGTTAATGCTTTAGAAATTTTAAATGCCACAAAAAGAGCAAAGTTAAAAAAAAAGGTAACCTTTCAAAAATAGTTTATCAATAAATATTGTATATATATGTATATTGTATAATAATATAGTATAATATTGTATATTGTATTATAATATAGTAAATATTGTATAATAATATAGTATATGGTCCTTGGCTTATTACAGCTTGCATGGAGTTTACCAATCTGACGCAAATATTAGTTCTTCGCATGTTTTACCATACTTCTTGGCAATATTGAGAAAGATCTTTTTTTCTTCGTTCATAACGGTGATCCCATCGCTGCACCATTGAATTACCGTTATGTCTGTTTGAGCAACAAACCAGGTGCTGAACATCCTTGCATCCTGGATCCACAATATCAAAACGTTCCGCGTAACGCTGTGTTGTTATAAATCCATCAACTTCGTATTCGTGGAGCATTACTCTTCTAAGGGCTTCGCTTACTGCAGAGGAGCGATGGTTGTTTTGGCGACGAACAATTACATTATTTTCCTTCTTCAGCGTATCGTCTTACCCACAAACCAGAAATTGAGATCTAATTCAAATGAGGTCTGTATTTAATAAAATTAATAAATGAATTTAAATTCTCACTAAAAACTTATTCATAATTCTTCAACCTCTGTGGATAAGACTAGTTCCGAAATCATTATATAGTAATTTTTCATCTTGTTTACGAGCATGCGGTTTGAGTTCGTGTTTAATCGTGTAATCTCGTAAATGTATAAAACTGCAAACTCGAGGACTATATATAGGTACTCGAGTGTACACAATAAAATAAAAGTGGGTACTTATTTGTTACTAGCTGACCCGTGCAACGTCGTCTGCGTAACATTTTTCATTACTGTTCCGCTCCTATTGGTCTTAGCGTGATGATATATACCCTATAACCTTCCTCAATAAATGGGCTATCTAACACTGAAATAGTTTTTCAAATCAGACCAGTAGTTCCTGAGATTAGCGCGTTCAACCAACCAAACAAACAAACAAACAAACAAACTCTTCTGCTTTATAATATTAGTATAGATTTGGCAAAACAACGTTTGCTCGGTCAGCTAGTAAAATAATTTTGCCCAAAGACATTTCTTATTTTAGTGTGTTGACCAGCCATTGGCTGCACACATTACCTTTTACAAAATTATTTTTCTCGATTTGAGAAACAATTTTTCAGTTCTGTGGTAATTTGTCTTTGGTAACGCATCATAAGCAAAATTTACGTTACGTTGGTGATTTGCTTTTCCGGTCGTGTCTATGACTACGCTGCCATTTTGGAACGGCAGTGCTTTTTGTTCGTGTGAAGCGCTTGCTCGTTGTGAGGAGTAGATTGTGATTTAGTCCAGTGTAGTTTTATTTTAAGTCGAACTTAATCAAAATGAGCTGGCAAGATTATGTCGATAAACAGTTAATGGCATCCAGATGTGTTACAAAAGCTGCGATTGCCGGTCACGATGGGAATGTCTGGGCCAAGTCAGAAGGCTTCGAAGTAAGTTTTTCCTCAGTCAAGTTCTTGCTACGCGGTCAGTGATTTGCAAATTTTAGTTTCGCTGTGTATACCAGTGCTAAATAGTGTTATCAAGTGCAGTTCGTATTAGGTTCGACGGATGACGAATTCTTTATCCGGCGAGTTTGACAAGATGGCGACATGTGGTGAAGCCTGCTTATTCGGATAAGAAACGTTAAATTCGCCGCAATACGATTGATAATGTTAAAAGTATTAACTTCCAAAATTATTGAGTTCCCACATCTATTATTATTGTTAAATTGTTGCTTTTATTTAGTATTTTGTATTGGACGAAATTGCCGGCCGGTATATCGTCTACTCAAAATTTCAATCAGTACCCCGGTCAAATATTGTTTCATACCAGCGTTTTTAAGGCAACGACAGGCTGAATAGATTTTTTGTAGAAATTCTGTAATCGTGGATTTCGCCAAAGTTAGCGCTACTTTGTGGTGATATTATTGGTCTGATGTCTGTAGAAACTCTAGAATAAAGGTATCATAATAAGACAACCTGTGACCAAAACATAATATGGGAATAATGTTAGCAAGACAATACAGGACAATATTGTATTAGGTTTCTGGGTATTCCTATCAGTAGGAATTCCTACCTACTTGAAAATTTGGTTGGTGATTATGGTAACCATTTGATGTTTAGCAAATTCAATAAATTGTCAAGTTTACAACACCATAGTTAGGGTTACCACCCAAACTATATTATATAGTATTGTAATGTATTTTAGTGAATTTTACTAAATGTTATAGAGGAATATAGTATGCTAAATACCATATTTTCTATCCTTCTCAAGTACTGATGGGTCTTGTAAAATCTTGTTAAAGGGCACATACATTTTTGAGCTGCATTTGCTGTAGCATTCTACATTCTCATATTTGTCAAACATTTAAGCATAAGTCTGTAACTTGACTTCTCATGAAAGGTAAAAAAATGTCGTCATCCCTGTTAATGGGTTGTGTAAGTCTGGTAGGCAGCCTTTCTACGTTTATAATACTGGTATTCTGCTGAATCCAGTTTCGACTGGAAGCATACCCCAAAATAGTTGGGAATAGGCTAGGCAGATGATGATTTGTGGAAACATTGTATGTTTTCATATTTCTCTGAACCTGACTTACATGAATAGTAAAACAAAAAATGTCTGTCAAGGCAAGGCAGGGGCTTACAATATCCAAGCTTGCTTTGCTCAGTCTAGCATTTGTCTTTTCCTTAAGATTTTCTGAATAGCTGGGTTAAGCAAGAAATCCAAATGCTCTGTCAGGCTAAGTCTGTCATTTTATAAACTTCAATGTGGTTCAGTGGCTAGTAACAAATACTTAAGACTAAGTTATAAATGTGTACTATTTTTGTCCTCCAAATTTAGAAAAATAATATAAAAATAAAGATCAACCAAAGGCTCGGTTTCAATTTTGCCATGAGAGTCTAGTTATGACAACAGTTTCTGTTTGGTCAAAAATTTACTGAATCGTCTGCCCTGCCAAAACTCCATTGTTCATCATTGTTTTTAACACAGCGATTCATACAATATATGCGTAAATGTCATTGATTATTATGTGTCTAATAAATTCCTCCTGAAAATCGTGTGATGGACACTAATATTTTTGCAAGAAAATGCATTTTTTGTAAATCATCAATCGAACAAATAGAAAGTGGCACTCTTATTTCCAGTCAAGCAGAATAAACCTTTAGTATGCCCCACATTTTCTTTCAATATTAGGATTTTTTCTAAAAGCTTCCGCTTCAACAGACTGGAATGATTCAAGGAGTTCTCATGTAAAAATGCCACATAATAGTTAAGTTTGGTACAAAAATAAAAAAGATGTCAAATTTTTAAGAAAGAAGACCGTCCATGTATGGGAGTTGGGCTAAGTTGTGCCCAGAATAAACACATAGTGCATATGTGCCTTAGGCCTAACTCTAGGTAAGCAAACGCTCATCAAAATCTATCCATGGAGTTTTGAAAAGAAAAAAAAAATTGTTAACATTTATTAATAGTAGAATATCCAATGGCATGTTTTACGAATATATGTTGTTTTTTTAAAGCAACTACTCACTTTATTATATCAATCACTTAATTAATGATTTGTGACATACAACATTGAATTACATCTATTATATTAAACAAAACCTAAAGTGCTTCAGTAACCCGGGCTCTTAGTTGTGGAGTTGCAGAAACCAGCCCAATTTACATACATACATTACATAAAACAAAGCGGGGTTTGTTAAATAGTTATAACTTGAGGACTGCTGGGCAATTTTCATAGTTTTTGATTTGTTGGATTAATCTCCACCAGTAAAGGCATGAAGTGTAGGTAGGGTAGTGGTAGTAAATGCTGACAGATCGCATTAGAGAGAAAGACTTATACACAATCTTAATGTGCACTTGCAAGACATGAGACATAATAATAATATAATAATTATATCCTTGGACATTTCACACAACACCATATAGTCCCAAGCTAAGCAACCTAATGCTTGTGTTATGGTAACGAGATGGCTGATAAACTACTTATATACATTTTTTTTTTAAATACATACATATTATAGATAGATAGACAGCATTTATGACTTAGTTGCTGAAAAATCTGCGCTGTTGATTGACAGATTTATCCAAAGAAGTGAAAAGATACTGAGCAACAACCGATTCTTTTATTTCGGGAGAAGTCATTTATTTTAAATGTCTTTGGACGTAATTTCTGACGGAATAAACATGAAACTCTTTCTTTTTCTTTAATTTCACTCACAACTCTGGTTTTGTTAGTATACAGTAGGACTGGTTTTCGAGCCGAGCGAGATACCATATAATAATCATTATTTTTGACACTGACATTTTATATAAAAAAATACTCGGACCGATTTTTTGTAATATGATTATTAGTACTTAGATATATAATTATGCATACCAACATAATTAAAGCTGAACACGGTAAATGCAGGAACTGAACACAGTTTTTTTAAATATTGTAGAAAAGTAAAAAGGGGTGAGGTCAAATCATAATATTTGTGTGGCAAACTTTTTTTTTTAGTAAATAGAATGTTAATTCCTTAGTATCCTCTTGTATATTATTATGTTTAATATTCTAATATATTTAAAAATGTGAACAAGATTAGATAGGTAAGTATTTCAGCAAAGCATAAACCCAACAAAGGTGTCTAAGCTTAAGTGCGCAACTTCATCTGCGTCATATTTTCCACTAGCTGGCTCGTGCAACGTCGTCTGCGTAACATTTTGCATTACTACTCCGCTCCTATTGGTCTTAGCGTGATGATATATATAGCCTTCCTCGATAAATGGACTATCTAACACTGAAATAATTTTTCAAATCGGACCAGTAGTTCCTGAGATTAGCGCGTTCAACCAAACAAACAAACTATTCTGCTTTATAATATTAGTATAGATTAATGCTCCGCTCCTATTTGTGTTAGCGTGATGGTATATACGCGTACGCCTTCCTCGATAAATGGGCTATCTAACACTGAAAGAATTTTTCAAAATGGACCAGCAGTTCCTGAGATTAGCGCGTTCAAGCAAACAAACAAACTCTTCAGCTTTATAAAACACTAGCTGACCTACGCAACTTCGTCTGCGTCACATTTTCCATTAATGCTTGGAGCCGATAATATCATCACGCTAAGACTAATACATACATTCCTCGATACATGGGCTATCTAATACTGAAAGAAGAATTTTTCAAATCGGACCAGTAGTTGAGACAAAGTGCAAATATCCAACTTTATTTCATCCGAATTAATTTTTCTCTTGATAATACCTACCTACCTAGTGTATGTTTTTGGAAGTGAACTTATTTAAAACCGAGTTTTCAAGCCAATTATAAAAATATTACCACCCAAATACCATTGTTTAGAAGCAGTGGTATTCAATCATAGATTTAAGACCTTTTTAACCGACTTCCCAAAAAGGAGGAGGTTATCAATTCGGTTGTATGTTTTTTTTTTTATGTTTGTTACCTCATAACTCCGACAATTATGAACCGATTTGAAAAATTTTTGTTTTATCTGAAAGGATATACTTGCAGATTGGTCCCATTTAAATCATATCAAAATCGGTTACGAACTTTGGATTTTAAATCGAAATGGCTGGAATTTGACTATTTAGATGATTCTTTGATAATCGAAATTGCGTATTTTGCTTTTCTGCGATTTTTCAGTGGTGTTGTTAGGTGTGGGGCACCACTAAAAAGTGAAAAATAAAAAACTTTTTACAAAAAAATACAACCGACTTCCAAAAAAAAACACTACAAAGTAAAAAATAACTTTATTTTCGGAAGTCGGTGTCAAAATACGAAGAAACTAACAAAAACACCGACTTCCGAAAATAAAGTTATTTTTTACTTTGTAGTGTTTTTTTTTGGAAGTCGGTTGTATTTTTTTGTAAAAAGTTTTTTAACATCTGTCTTTTATCTGTCTACAACTTATCTGTCATGTAATAGTCTTATTATTTCCTGGTGCCCCTTGTAGCCAGCCGTTTTTTTTTTGTTCTAAATTGTTTTTTATTTTTGTTGACAGATATCAAAAGAAGAAGTCGCGAAGATAGTGGCTGGTTTCGACAATGAATCACTGTTAACGAGCGGTGGCCTGACGATAGCGGGTACACGGTACATCTACCTCAGTGGCACAGACCGCATCATACGCGCAAAACTTGGCAAGGTCGGCGTGCACTGCATGAAGACACAGCAAGGTAAGATTTGTTGTATAAATAGGCAAATAAGCCTTGAGAGTGGGCAGGTTTTGTTTGTACTGGTGGTCTAGCAATGGAATAGAACAAGATAAAAAATCTTGACAGTTCATTAGCCAAAAGCATAAACCTGACCTGATCAATAACTCATACAATATGTTACTGCTCCCCTTAATGTCCAGTGTGGTTGATATCCGGAGTTGCCGGACTATTCGGGCTCCAGAACACAAAGGGCACATGAAGGAACATGGATGGGTTTTAGTCAGTAGAAGTCTGACACTCCCTCCCGCTCCACCCAGAGCGGGATAAGTCATCGGATGATTTCCCATCCCTAAAAAAAAAGGGTGGTTGATATAATAAACAATTCTCATATTTTTAAGGCAGTTACTATACTGATGTCGGTTAAGAGATTATACTCATCGGTGATTATTTTTGACGAGTCTTTGGTATTCATTGTCGCAGAGTTAATACTGACTGGAATTTGACCTTTTTTAAGTTTGAGAATTTATCCTTCCGTCCCTGACATCGTGCAATCAGGCCCTAAAGTAGCCTCCACACTATTCCCGAAGTTGAGCGAATACGATAGTGTGGAGGGGCACTTCGCTTCGCCTCGGGCGATTTCGAGTTGTTGTCGGTTTTTGCGCCCGAGTCAAAGGACTCGGAAGTTCGAACACGAAGCGTCTGTCCACACTACTCGGGTCACTTCGGCTCACTTCGGTTCGCGTCAGCCATAGTAACCTACGCACGTATTTTTCTTATGCGAGAGTACACATTGCAACGGCAGTTACCACATGAACGTTATCCATTATGCCTATCGTGAGGGGAACGGGCGACTGAGTTCCTCGCGAAGTTGCTCGAGGTGTGTGGACACCTACTTCGGACTTCGGTCAACTTCTGAGAGCACTTCGCCTCGTGCAACTTCGGAATAGTGTGGAGGACGCTTAACATTTACATCAAGACCCGTCTTTGATTTGATTGGCCCCATGTAATCGAAAGAGAACAAACTGATTCTACCTATAGCGATACTTAAACATGTTCGCCAGACTGAAATCAAAACTGCATTGCAATTGCGTAACGCATTTTCAATCAATAATATTCCGACGGATTTTGAAGAAAATTACTTGATTTCCTAATCTATTGCTGAATAATTATGTGTACCGACATCTCTCACAGCGGCTACAGCGAGTGATCTGCTATATTAAGGTACAAATTCATCCATCCACACAAAATTCCTCGACATTATAATTCTATAACCGTCCAATAGACTATTTGACATTCACGTAGAAAACAGAAAAAAAAAATTAAGAATGATTTAATGCGTTAAATAAATTCCACAACACATACGGATATTAAATCCACCCACCAATAGCGTAATTCGTTTTTGGCGTCACGGCACGGTTGAAAATAAAATTTCGGGTAAACCGTCAAAGACTGAAGCCGAATATGCTGCCGAAGGCGCAAATTTTTAGAGGAGCCCAAGGAGGAAGCTCTTTTGTCGGACACATAAATTATAGTGTCTGATTCAGCGTTGTTTTTATAACTATGATAGATTTGCAATGAAGTACATTGACCTTTCGCTAATATCCCTTCGTAGTAAGCCGAACAATAAATTATTAACCGCTTTTAGGGTTTCGAACATCGTAAGAAACTGAGGTTTTCTCCAGATCTACTTGACCGATCCTGTTGAAATACACATAATATGGACTTCTGTGACCCAAACACGGCACGGAATGGCAATTCGTTTTTTATAGTTATTAGAGCATAAAAGTAAGCGTTTCCATACGTCTTTTATAATGCGCATAGCAAAGGAGTCGAACACGCGTCTGTTTCCGAACGCTTACAACACTAATCTCTTCAAAGTTAGAGTGAACAGGCTACTTCTGGGTAAGCTAGCTCCTTTGAACGAGTAAAGGAAGCAGTTGATATCTTAAAGCTTTCGGGGGGGGGGGGGGGGGGGGTTGAAAACTGGGCTACGCCCGTGCGCGTGAGTATGCAATCATTAGACTAATATGTTAAAGATATTTCGGTTCATATAACACACCGATCTCTTCATGCTATACCTAATTCGTTTTTTTTATATTTCACACACATTAATCGCTTAGTCACAAATCTGTTTCAATTCAACCCTCCTCTTCACTGGCCTTACCGTCTGCATTCCCGTTAGTATTTCTCGCGCCTAACTTCTATTACATTCATGTTTCCCAGCTTTACCGGATTCTATATTATTTCATCAATCAAATTCATATCTATCCCATCCCTATTATTTGAAAATGTCTTAACATCCATAAATAGGTAGGTAAATTATTATGCACTGACGTAAATATTTGGCATTAAAACTCCTTTGTTTAAGACGGGTCCCTAATATCAGTAGGTACATAAAGTGGACTAAGAGGAATTATGTATTTCTCCTGCAGTAGGAAAGTACCTAATCTAATTATAAATTGTGATCTCATTAAAGCTATCATAATGGTCCGCGACACAAGCGCAACGTTTTCTTCCATTCTTCCTCGTAACTGCAACCGTCGAAATATTAAGTATTTCGTAATTTTAAATAACTTCTTACGTGTATGTTATGTAAAGTTATAATCTTCATTATGTTAACGAAAGGGAAAGTTCGTAAGGTACTTAGGCACGGCTATGTGCGGGGAAAGTGAATCAAAGTGAATATGGTCTTGCTTATTCTACAGCTATTAGTTTATTTTAATATTTTGTTTCAGCCGTCGTAATTTCTCTGTATGAAGAACCCATCCAACCCCAGCAAGCCGCATCCGTAGTGGAGAAGTTAGGAGACTATTTAATTACCTGTGGTTATTAGAGGTGAGCTCTGACAATTTTTCTAAAATAAAAGTAGTCGGTTAATCCCCTCTTCAAAATCGGTCTAACCGTTTAGAAGCACAAGCACGGAACAGACACATATTACTAGTTTTTGTGTCCTATATACTTTTTTATGCATTTAGTAAAAATCTGGTTTCTAGATATTAAAAACAGATAATTCAATTTTATCATATTGAAGACTTTTAAAATATAATTTGTTTCTTCCACAGATCGAAGCGCGCCGTGATCTAAGAATACTATAAGATAATATTTTTTCCACAGGGAAATAAGTAACTGCATTTTGTATATTCTATAAAGTGATAAGGACCGTTCATTTGTTTTGATATTCGATAAATTATGGCGTCATCAGTGCGTGATGCGTTTAGTAACTGTGTGCAGATGCAATTACTTTGCGGATTTTGGACCCTTTTTATACGCTCACCGCTTCCATAAAGTAATTGTAAGCTGTAATGGTTTAAACATGTATTTTAAAGTTTGCTTTTATTGACCAGTATGGTGAAGTATATTCAGCTTTGCAAGCAGGTCTCAAAGCATGATGTATAGAGATTTTTTTTAGGTTTCTTTTCAAGCATTCTGATACTTTATCTGGCGTGTACAATGATCTAAATTATAATTATAATCGAGGTAGACTTGAAATAGCGTCACTAGCCATCTAGACAAATGCCCGCGTACAGATGCTTGAAGAGAAGTTATAATAAATAACCACGTAATGAAATTACTGTAACAACATTATACAACATATATATATAATTATAAATAGCATTTGTGTAAGGGCTTGTTACAAATTGAAAGACACTGTAACCCAAGTATTACGATTTTAATAATTGAAAAGATCTCTAGTCCCACTGGATCCATCGTGTGAGTAATATTCGACACACACACACACACAGTGCGAGGCGCGAGGCCGTGTCGCGACGCGCCGCGGCCGGCCTCCACATGGCCCGCTGTTAGTTTTCTGCTATGCTTTCTTTTTAATTGTGCCTCTTGTGTAGTGAGTAATAAACATTTGCATTCTGTTCTATTCTATCTCTTAGCTGCAGAAATAGAAGCGCTCAATTACCCTGTATCCTCAGACAAGGCTTGCAGTAATCGAAGGGTGCATATTGTTTATATTTGATATTACTACTATAGCTTTGTACATTGTTTCTGATAAGCGATGGGAACTGTGTCTATCTAATAATAAAATGATTTGTATTATAATGTTTTGTTTCCTTGAAAATAACTAAGACGCAGAAAGACAAGATGAAGTAAAAACCTTTTTTTTATTGCTAATGAACATAATTTATTTATTTTTTGACAAAATCTACAGTATTAAGAGTTAAGTACACTCGAATACAGGATTGGTATAAAATGTTTAAACTTGTAGCAATAATTATAATTTATCGAGTGATGTTGGTTCTTTAAAAATCCATCACCCGTGGGTTGTTCCATTATCATCCTCTAAATTGTCTTCAGAGAATTCGTGAAAAAGGTTTAGAGTTAAGTTGCTTTACAATCTATATTTAATTAAAGTAGATTTTCTCTGATGATATACAAATTGCTGTTTATTTCGTTATTTTTACTAAAGAGCATTTATAACAATATATCAAAGAAATGAAAACGCGTTTGTTTTACTTACTACATGGTTATCTACATTCCTACAATTCTATTCGAAAAGAAAATGCTTGTGTAAAATTATATACCTAGGTACTTATTACAATAAGTTATGTGTTGATAAAAGCATGAATTATACAAATCAATACATAATATCAACCCTATACATCAGATTTATTAAAGTAATAATACTCCCAAGCCCCATAAGCCAACACATCTTATAATATAACTAATTGATTCCTTAACCCAACGCGTTATCGGGGACTGATCTATAAACTGCTGTATGTACCCTATCAGAGCTGGTTATAAATTTTATTTCATTACAAGCTAAGTAGGTATTTCATCGAATAATAATCATGACGTCATAAACGTGTTTCAAAAATATATTCGTCATGGTTGACTGTTCTCTCAAGCAGACGTTTCATCGGTCTTTATTTCCGAAGTACTTAATACGCTCATTAATTTGTTAAACTTCTATCGTCCTAACATTTTCTTGATTTCCTTGCTGGATGCGTAGAAAACAACATGAATCGCGATCAAGTCGAAAGTCTCCCATGGTGTTCCTTCAAGGGTGCTCTAGAGAGTAATGGCGAGATCTTTTCCAAAGACTTCTGAAAAACCCTTTGCGTTGCTTCTGTCCAGGGTGCTCCTCGCCTGTTAACAAAGAAAGGATAGTCATTAATTTCACATATTGTTAAAAATACAAGGTATGCTACTTACATGCAGTACTATGCAGTACCTATAGGCCTTAAGATTTTGTTTTAACAATTACGATCATTGACCCACCAACATAGACGTTCGTAATTTCAAAAGGCAAACGAACATGAGATGCAAGAAAATAATGGTTAAGCTACTACTTAGATATTTTGTTCTAGAACAGTGGTTCCCAAAAACAGTAGGTAATTTTAAACCCTCGTGGACAATATTTTGGCCATTGCGGAGCACAGATTGGGACCTAATAAAACTTCCGCTATATGGTGGTGTGAGCTAGATACTACAAATACATAGGAACAAAGATTCCTGTTACTATATTTATGCCGATGATAGGTAATGGAAGTTACGAATATTGTTTTTGTAGTAGGTACCTACCTAATTACAAATAAAATAATGATCTTCCTAATAGTGATGTTTTCACCAAGTAAAAAGGAGTCCTTGCAAGCAATATGAATGTGGTAGCTTAGATAAGGACAAAGACTACTAGATATACCTACAACTCTAGGGTCATGAACCCTCGATTGGGGAACGCGAATGTCAAGTGTACAAGCGCGCCGCAGCCGGCTCGCGCCCGTGTCTCGGCAAGCGGGTCGATACAACTGTAGGTACCTAGTGCCCTGCCGCGGCCCGCGGGCGGTGCGGGAGGAGCTTTCGGCTCGGAACGTCACGAACGAACTGCTATAGTGACTACGCCCGCCGCCCTTCTCTACCTCCCTGGGTCATTGAATTCACTAATTACTTAATTACCTAGCCCTTCTCTACCTCCCTGGGTCATTGGATTCACTAATTACTTAATTACCTACCAAAGTTTTAAAATTGAAGTCTAGCAACAGATACTGTACGAAATAAATTCGCCGTCAGTATGACCCATCGATACCAGCCATCCAAAGATAAGCTTCATTATTTTACATTAGACGTGTATTTTCAGATCTATTTTTTTTGTAGGTAGACGGCCGAGTTTGTTTTCGTATATATGTACCTAGCTATTTATTATCTACCTAACCTACTAAACGTATAATAAATGCTGGATAAGTCGATATTGACTGGCATTGAAAGACAAAACGTAAAACCATTAAATGTTGGTTAACCGTTAAACTTACTGCTGCTGCATTAGGTAAGCTAAAAACGTTAACTTTATGGACGTTCACATGTTCAGACGAACCTAATTAGCAGCACTTTTTTATTTAGACGCTCTGGATAGTCATGAATTAATTTAAAGCTCACAAGACCGTGAATGATTATTCTGCAGCCAATAATGCGCGTTTCAAGTAAACCTATTTAGTAGGCAGGGTCGATCTGTGATAATAAAATAGCTTATCTACTCACGTTCGTTTGTTCCCAACGAGTAACACCCTCAAATGTCACACTGTTACTCGATGGGAATGTTTTTAAGAAAAAATTCCCAACCAGTCACACTGTTACTCGATGGGAACTTTTTATTACTAATTTCCCAACCAGTCACACTAAAGGGGTATAATTTAGACGGTCACCAAAATGGATCAACGGTCACCAAATTCTATCCAACTAAAAGATTAATATTACTACCAAAAATATTATAGGTTAGGTTAGGTTAGGTTAGAACTGTGACCAACTACGCGCGAGCCGAGCGAGCGAAGCGAGCGGTGCCGCGGCAGCGGCCGGCGAGCGCTACCTCGAAATTGGTCGCGATTTTTTTCTTATATTATCGTAAAAAATTCCCAACCGGTCACACTACCAGTCACACTGTTACTCGATGGGAATTTCTTCAGAAAAAAATCCCATCGAGTAACAGTGTGACATTTGAGGGTGTTACTCGTTGGGAACAAATGCTCACGTTTTATAGTTGGAAATTCCGCTATTTCATCTATGCAATAAGAGACCCGTTAGTAGGGCATCCATAAATAAACCGCAGTAAGTAGGTAGTTTCCAGCACGCGTCCCAAATGCCATGCACGCTGCCTAAAATAGTCGTGGACTGAGCCACGTGAGATGCCGCTCCCGACATCCGACTCCGCTGCTAACGTAATTTGTTTCTTGCTATGAATTGATTTACTGAAAAGCGATTCTTCTATTTTTGAATGTATTTAAACTAAGTAATAAATACCTATGTAGGTAGTTCTTATTACTCAATGTAACTGTAAAAGCCTACCTACCTCAGACAGAACTCAGCTGTCCTTTTTCACTAATAGAATTAAACGATAGGTACCTACAGTATTTTACGTTCCAAACCAAAAAAATCCTCACTCAATATTCAGTATACCGCGTGTATCTGACATCGACGCACAAACGATTTCCATGGGTCCAGGGCATGATTCTGGACACCCGAGAGTTAGAATTTTTCGTCGGCTTTTTCTCATTTTTTAATATTTTTTCAAGGGTTTTTTTACTTTAGACTGCTCATAATCGTTATTCTGACCTAACCCAATGAGTTTTAATAAATAAAAAAAACAATTAACTACTTTCACTAAAAGAAGCAATCTGAATAAAACCGCAAATAGATATTATCAGCTCAGCTGAGCTGAAACCTATTTGTGGTACTCTTGAAAAAAATGAGAAAAGAACCGACGAAAAATTCCAACTCTGGGGTGTCCAGAATCATGCCCTGGACCCATGGAAATCGTTTGTGCGTCGATGTCAGATACACGCGGTATGGACTAATAATAAAATTCAGCTGTACGGCAGTGTGTCTTAGTATTTAAATAGCACGTATCTCTGCAGTGGGGGTCCATTAAATTCAAGTTCATTGGCTAGACTCCCCGCAAAGGTAACGCCACTGCGTCCATACAGTTAGAACTAGATAAAAATGGTAATCGGGACTTCAGCAGTTGAATAAAATTAAGGTTTATGATGACATGAGAATTTGTAAAGGGTAAAAGCTAATCTACCTAGTCAAAATTAATAAAAAAAAAGAAAAACTATAGATTGTACCTATCAAAACCGCATTGATTTGAACAAAATCTTCGTAAATATTCATCGACGATAGGTAGATTCAGGTGGCCATACAGGAAATCAGGAAATGTCTCCGGGATTTACCCATCTAATGATTTGGATCAATTTTAAGGATCTGACGAACCGAATAAATCTTCCACCATAGATCCACGGAAATATGCCTGAACATTACTTTCTGGTAACGAAGGAAATTTAAGTAATCAGGTCACGAAGATCGAGTTTGAGAACTGCGAAGGGCTGATGTGCGAGGGGCGCGTGGTGCGCGGGGCGGCTGGCGGGCCAGGGGTCGTCGACACTTGGTGAAGGGCAGCGAGGTCGGTGCGTTCGCTTTCGTAGGCGCGCGGCGGGCGGCGGCGCGGCGCGGCGGCGGCGGCGTGATCTCCGCGTATTGATCGCAGCTCCGCAGCCTCCCGCACTCGATCCACGCTACATCTCTACTTGATTTTCTAAACATTACTGCCATAACGATTTTATTCGTTTGAAGATTTTTGTTCAAAGTAAGAGGAACCTGATTCAAAAATTCATTAGGGAGGTTATTAATCTTTCTTCCCAGATAATTTAAAACGGGGCACCGGTAACGCTTATTATCTATTCATGAAACTGTTAAGTATTACGAAATTACGTTTTATTTGCTTTTCTTTTATTTATGTGTCCTTAATCAATGAGCATACTTTTCTGTAATTTACCTACTAACTTTTTGAATGATCAAAAATATAAGTGTAACATGGTATTGTAAAATTGGTAACATGGGCAAGTGAACATAATAATTTTCACATTATTTCATAAACGATTGTCACTTATTTTATCTCTAGAGCATGCAAGCCCTGAGTGTAACGCAAGCCAGCCTCGAGGCTGCCGATGCCGCAGCCCGCAGCGACCGCGGCTGCCGGCGCGGCGCCGGCTATTGTTTCTGCAACACGATCAGTGACTGATGCTGTGTCTGCGCTGCGCCCGCGCTTGCCTGCATTACCTACCTTTTCTATTCAGAAGTAATAATGAGCGTTCAGCTCAACATCTGATTTAAGTAAGATAATTTGCAATAAGTTAATAGCTAGGTAGGTAGGTACCTACTTATGTATTCTTCCTCGTAAATCTTGTGCGGCTATTGAACTGCGATAAACGACGTTGTATTGACCTCTTATCAGTTATCACTAGCGTCCCACACTTATTTAATTTTACCTTGTTATTAAGTGCAAATACCTAAATATCAAGCTAATATTATTATTAGGTATTGTTTTGCCTGATTTAAAATAAAAATATTGTGTGTAGGTAGTCGCGGTATGCACTAGCGGAGACGCTTTCGAACCATCAATTTTAATGTTATATCTCGAGTGCACTAATTAACTACGAGAACGTGTCCGTGGCAACAATATTTACAGTTTGTGCAAAATGCAAAACTAATTGGAGTTTTGAGCAGTGAATAGTCTTTGATATTAAATTAAGAACCATTCGAATGTTTTCATAAAAATTCAAACTTTATAAAGATTGATGTCACAAATTTGTATCTGTCACTATGCAGGTTAGTGGGTAGGTGAGGATACATATATATAACGTAAATCTTTACTTTCTCCAAGTAACAGGCTCTACGCTAGTTAGACCAGTGACATAGGTACCTACGCTTGAACTTGAAATGTCGAATGGCGACACAATTTTCGATCAGTCGCACGCTTTGCTTTTATCTTTTTTTTAACAAAGTAAGGTACTTACCTAACGAAGAAAGAAACTTTACTTTTTATTCCATTGGGAACCTACCTAAGTTGTTATCGATTTATCGATCGCTTATCAAAGTTATGAAGTGTATCTAAGTGATGGTTAAGTCAATCTCTTGCAGTAATAAAAAGACAGCACAGACTAATCTGCGCATCAAAGCGGAACTGATCCAGCGGCTATAAAACTATAACTGTGGCGCAAAGAGTGGCAATGACGTCCAACTTGCAAATGTGAACAGTCATGTAGGTAAGGTAACCGCTAATAAAGGCACGCTTAGGTATAAGAATTCTGTACCTATTTTAATGTCACGTGTGAATCATTACTCGAACTTCAGACAAATTGTGTTCGATAGGTGGATATTAGAAAATTAATTTACAAAGAAAATATGCAAGCCAGATGAATCTACCTACCTACTAACTTGATCTTTATCAAACATCTTGAGATGTTATATTCTGATGATCCTTACCTTGTAATAATAATTACGAAAAAATAAAGTTCGCCAAATGTGTTCGCGATCAACAGCCATAACAACATGAATTATACCTACATTGTAGACTATGTTCAGTGCAAGTTCAATGAACTCACCAGTATGACATCAACTGGAAGCGTACTCGTATGTACGCCTCGCACTACTAAAATTAATAAATTATGATCATGACTCGCAAAAATCAATTAGCATTTTTCTAATTTTGCTACCTTCAAATTCTTTAATGCTGGAATAGAAAGTAGGTAAATAGAAACCTGTTGTCTTACCTACCTACTTAGATGTAGGTGCCTACTGTAAGTCTGGTACCTACCTATGTACCTACTAGAAAATTATCTGTAAGCCTAGTTGCGGCTTGTTATGTATTTGTGTAAATCACAGGTAACAAAACCCTTGCGTTGGCGTGCTAATGCCATCATGATTCCGTTGTAAGAAAGAGATATTGCTATGCGTCTCGTGTAGCTCTGTTTTTATCCCAGACCAGAATCATTATGGTTTTAAGACGTCTTGGGGCCCCAGTTCTCTAGGCTAAACAATGTAAGTAGGCACAGTTTCATCGATTTTGTTTCCATTGAAATCGGGTAGTCTTAGAATAATAACGCATAGAAGCCGCGTCTAGAACAAAACCCGAGCAAAATCGTGTGTCCACTTCATTTTCTTTGTGTGCGTGAGCCGAATGTGTCTACGTTCCTCTAACGAACACAGATATAGCTTTCAGTGATACCATTACTAAGCCGTTACCCACAAAATATGGGAAGACGCATTACTATTTTGCTATCAAGGCAAGTATTTTATGTTGTTGGGAACTGGAAAACGTAAACATGATTTTTCATGTAATATGACATATTTTTTCGGAAGGTATAATTCAATTTATTTCAAAATAAAAGGAAATAAATCGCATAAAGAATGAGATATTGTTCAATGCGTTTAGAATGCTTGATGGGTTATAATTATAAACAATGTTAAAACATCGGGTTTGATATGAATTAACAGTATGTATTGTATTTTAAATTTACAAAAATGAAAAACATGAATGAAAGCAATGTGGGTATTTTTTCCTCACAAATAGCAACACTGTGTTATGACAAGTTAGGTTATTAGAATTTTGTTTTATTTATCGATTTACGTAAAAATAGTGCATAGAATGTGAGTACTTATTTGTGAAATGTTATTTTATCACATTTTTTTGTTTTCCTGATCTGCTATAACATCCTTTCACGCAACAAACTGTCATTTTCAATTATTTACTCGCGAGCTGTGTTCGATGGAACGTGACATTGAGTACTGACGGCCTGATGGCTAAGTTTGACGGATTAGGCTAAGTTTTAGTTGCCTCACTTTTTGCACTCGTACTAGGTTTCTATGCGTTATTATTCTAAGCGGGTAGTATTGTGGCTTAGTGGCTATTTATCCTACAATCCTACGGTACGGTTATTTTTAAAACTTGAAAGTTTCCCTGTGTATGTCCCTAATACAGGTATGAACGTTCCCCGACTATGAACTTTGGATCATGGTAACTTAGGCCGTTTATGTTGGTGTGCCTATCTTGGACACTAGGTAACGTGCTCTTGACCTCTCCTTGCAGGGATTACGGCTTGTAATCGTCTACTGCTTCCAATCAGGCTATTGATGGTGACCTGTGGAATTTGTTCCCAGTCAGCCGAGATCACACGTTTAAGCTCCCTGATGTTTTGTGGAAGTGGTTGGACAGATCGTACTCGCCACTTTATCCCAGACTTCGGTCCTAGACGTGCTCAATGGAGTTAAGGTCGCTGGCCAATCCAAACTACTACATATTATACCGCCCTCTTGCATATACCTATGCATCTACGTCGCTAGAAAGGTGGGCCCGAGTATTATCGTCCATGTAAATGGCATGTTCAGCAACTATTGTCAGCACGGGTAGGATATGTTGAATTGTTGACAAAGGCGTCACTACATCGGTGGCGTGCGTAAGGACGCGCGGGCGCGCGGCGAGCGACTGATGCGACACATTGATTGAGCTGCGTCGGTCGCAGCTGCGCGAGGTTCTGGTAGCGGAATGGCGGGACAGGCTCTCACGCCCTTCCGCCGGCCTCGTCACTATCGAGGACATACGGCCAGTGCTCGACCTGTGGCTCGGTAGAAGGCTCGGCTCCCTGACGTTTCGTGTGACACAGGTTCTCTCAGGGCATGGCTGCTTCGGGAGGTTCCTGTGTCGCATAGGCAGAGAGCCGGACGCTCGGTGTCAACAACTCACCACTGCGTCGACGGTCGGGACGATACGGCGCGGCATACTTACGCTTTCAGAGTGTGCCGCTTGGGAGGAGCCGCGCCGTGCCCTTATCTCTGTGGTAGGCAGTGACTCTCGCTGCCGGCCGTAGTCCGTGCTATGGTCGACGGCGAGGAGTCCTGGGACGCGGTGGTCACCTTCTGCGAAACAGTTATCGCACAGAAGGAGGCTTCGGAAAAGGAGAGGGAGATCTCGATTGCTCTCCAGGCCCGCAGCAGGCGCACCGGGCGTCGGAGGAGGGCATACGCTGCCCTCTTCCGGCCCCCCTAACTGGGTCCAGGGGCGACAGACCTGGGGATGTCCGTCGCCCCCCATTCATCCGGATCCGAGGTGGCGGTGCGTGGTGTTCCCGTGCGCTCCTCTTTGACGTTGCGGGGGGAGTCAAACACCTCACTCCCCCCGCTGACCCGAGGTGGCAATGGAAGCGGGCGGCACCAGCCGGGGATTACGGAAGTCGCATTAGTTCCCGCGATCCCCGGCGCAGGTGGAAGATGGAACACCGGGGTGGTTTTAGTCAGTAAGAGCGCCCCTGGGTGGAGGACATCCACGAGGATTTCCCCCGTAAAAAAAGGATTTCTGTTATGTAGGATTGCGAAATTTGTTCCAAAGAGTCACCGGGGCCCTGGAAAGCAAAAGGCACTAGGAGGAACATGGATGGGTTTTATTCAGTAGGTAAGAATCTGACACTTCCTTCTGCTCTGCCCGGAGCGGGAGGAGTCATTTGATGACTTCCCAATACGTCCCATCCTTAAAAAAAAGCGCATTTAGTGAGCCGTTTTCAATTAAAAGGTACTAGGTATCTCGGTACATAAGGACTTCTGTGAAATCAAATTTGTGTTCAAATTATTCAATCAAAACGCGGGTGGAATGGAATAGTGTTGATTTTGGTATCATAATATTATCCATTTTCAATCCTTATCCATTTTAATTCTCCTCCAAAAGTGACCCCCATACTAAAAAAATATTTAGGTAGGTATATACGTAACGCGTCCGTGTTTGTGTCACAGAAGTTTAACGTGTTTTACGTGGAGGTGACGCATATTGTCCCGATTTTTTGTTATTTTTTAGTGTAGTAAGTGTTGTATGATTCCTATGCGTCATGCTTGGCGTGAATAAACTATTTTTCTTTCTTTCTTTATTTTCTTTCTTTCTTAGAAGTCCATGTACATTTTATCGAATTTCAACAGAATCAGTCTAGTAGATCCGGAGAAAACTGGCTGTGACAGACGGACAGACAAACAGACACCCGAGTGATCCTTTAAAGGTACCGTTTTTCACGGATGTTCGGAACCCTTAAAATTCAGATACTTACTTAATAGATCTTTACCTACGGATTATAGGAAAACCTATAAGAAGTCTATAAGTAGTGTTAAAATAACATGTTACAAAAATGAAATTGGTTCGGAACCCTTAGCTCGTGAGTCCGACTCGGACTTGGCCAATTTTTTTTAGGTATGGCAAATCAGATTCTGCAACCATTCGCCGACAGTCGTTTCTCCTTTGGACTGATCATCGACAGGACGTTTCGTTTTTAAGAGATTCGTCGACAGAACGTTTCACCTATGGACGTTTCGCCGACAGAACGGTTCGCCTTCGTTTGTTTCGACGACAGGACTTTTCAACTATGGAATATTCGCCGACAGACCGATCTGTCTTCGATTGTTTTCACATGGCTTTTAGATATTTAACTACAAAACCACCAAAAAGCTACTAGCCTCCTACAAAGACATGAAGATTTTTATTTCTTTCTCTTAGAATAATTTTCCTCATAGCATCTTTCTTGGGCATATGGGGAGCACTGGTACTGGGTACTATTTGGATGCACCGCTGTACAATTTGTGCAGGTGAATCCATCGATTGATTAGCTTTATCTTTCAAATTAGCTTTTAAAATCATTTCAATACGTTTTTCTGGGTTGGGTAAGTGCATATGACGATTTTGGGACAGCACAATGTGTTGATTGTTGGTTGTAAGCAAAGAAGAAATAGATACATGACACTGAGTTCTATCTCTTTTTGTACATCTCCAGTAGTAGTTATTACCACGCCACTTATTCAAATGATACGAATATCCTTCATAAATTAGCACATCTTTGCCACGTTTCGACTTCACATTCATTCATTCTAAAACCGTTAATAAAATTAAGAACAAACACAATTGTCAATGAGGATCCAGAGCATACTTTAACCAATGAAGAGAAAAGTAAAACAGATAATTATGACTACCCACATTTTGTCACATAATATTTATTATACTAAGCTACGTATCAAGCGCCTATTACTATACCTATTACTAGCAATGTTACAAAAAGCAAGTTATTTCGAGAAACTTTTGTGTGTACCTACTATACCTAGATGTAGTAAAACTGGCTTAAAAATGTGAACTCAGTTGTAATTATCTCATTTTATAATATGAATAAATAAATACGTTTATTTAATATTTTGTTTTTATATTTCCCCAATGTTTGCAATAACAAAATAGAAGAATATTGGTAGGTAATAGATAAATACCATTACATAAAACATTTTCTTTCTTCATGTCTTTGTAGGAGGCTAGTAGCTTTTTGGTGGTTTTGTAGTTAAATAGTTAAAAGCCATGTGAAAACAATCGAAGACAAATCGGTCTGTCGGCGAATATTCCATAGTTGAAAAGTCCTGTCGTCGAAACAAACGAAGGCGAACCAGTACCAGTGCTCCCCATATGCCCAAGAAAGATGCTATGAGGAAAATGATTCTAAGAGAAAGAAATAAAAATCTTCATGTCTTTGTAGGAGGCTAGTAGCTTTTTGGTGGTTTTGTAGTTAAATAGCTAAAAGCCATGTGAAAACAATCGAAGACACATCGGTCTGTCGGCGAATATTCCATAGTTGAAAAGTCCTGTCGTCGAAACAAACGAAGGCGAACCGTTCTGTCGGCGAAACGTCCATAGGTGAAACGTTCTATCGACGAATCTCTTAAAAACGAAACGTCCTGTCGATGATCAGTCCAAAGGAGAAACGACTGTCGGCGAATGGTTGCAGAATCGGCAAATCATCAAATGACTCCTTCTGCTCTGAGCAGTCTGAGCGGAGCGAAGAGTGTCAGACTCTTACTAAAACCTATCATATTATGTTCTTCCAAATTCCCTTCGCGTTCCAGGGCCGCGGTGACCCTGTCGAACAAATTCCGCAACCCTGGCAGGACGAATATACCTGGTTTATTCGAAAGGGGTTTAATTAATTACGTACCTAGGTACCTATTTCAACGATGGTTTTTTTGCATTTGAACGAGTTGAATATTGTGCTATGGATTTGCACAATATCTTTTTTTGTTTACCTACCTCACCTGTAGCAATGTCAAAGAATTCTTACTTAACTAAATCATTGTTGTTTGTACCTACTCGTTAACAAGAGGTAACGCTATCGTAGTGAGTGTTGATAAAAACGCGTCAGGACACAATTAAGGAATACCACGACGCTTGACTCACCCAGTCTGCTGTAATGGCCGGGAAGATTCTAACCAATTTACTAATCGCTTATTCCCAGTAGAAAAGTGGTAGTTATTTATGATGACGTCATAAACTCGTTGTCATATCGATAAAAACTGACATGAGTTGGACACGTGAACTGGCTCATGGATGTGGATGTTTGGTGCTCCCACTCGCTGTCAATTAAAAAAACAAAGGCAAACGACTTTAAAAGTTACCCATATTGGCAGTTGGGTAAAAGAAAAGATAGTCAGAAAACCAAAAAGTAAGTTGTAATATGTAAATATGTAGTTTAATTAGTATAGAATTGTCGAATCCAAAATCCATTTATTTAAGCACTAGCTTTTGCCCGCGACTTCGTACGCGCATATCCTGTTTTGCCCGTTCCCGTGGGCATTTCCGGAAATCCATCCTTATTGCTCTTTTACACTCCCCAAGTAATCTACATGCAAAGATTCAGCTTTCTTTCTTTCTCTTTCATACATATATAATATGAAAGAGCGCTATTTATAGTATTGTATTTACTAGTCGCTGTTGCAAAAAAAAATATTCATTATCATTATTATTTCTATCTTAGGTAGGTATTTGAAAAATAGTTGAACACGTCATCCAAAACTATTCCAAATTTCAACTTGATAACATATTTATGTAGTAGATGGCTTAGTCAGAGTAGTCACACCATAAGGGTTCCTTTTTACCATTTTCGTGCGGAACCCTAAAAGCGTAACGTTTTTCAAATGCATCTACCTCCAATACGAGTTAAGAAAGTATGGGATGAACTAAACTCCCTTAAAATTATGGTCTTTATTATTATAGTAAACAGTGTCATAAATAATTAGGCATTATATAAAATACGTGTTAAAATGTGCATTAAGTACTTTTCTATAAGTGTTATCATTTCTAGTGTAACGAGTGGGTAGGCACGAAAGACGGATGTCCTTTTATCTGGCAGTTCGTCCCATTGATATGTCACGTCTGTCGCATGGTGACATTGTGTTTCAACGTTGTATTAACATTTACCGTACTGAGGCTGTTGGGATGCTTTTGTACACGCGATAATATAATATTGAAATAACTAGGTACTAACTCATGCAAACGATACAGAGATTGTGTTATGTTAGCACTACCTATGTAATGTAAACTCTACTTATATCAAGTTCATTGTTTTGTCTCGTACCAAGGCGACGGTTATTATTGTTATTGTCATAATTGATTGGACGGGCCGTTAATGGATCATAAATATAATTATCTATTAATATTATCATAATATGACTCACTCTCGGTACATTCTCGTTACAGATAATTGAATCATTTAAATAAAAATAAACTATGAACGCACTGGCTTGACGATTTGGAATAAAATCGTACAGGCGAATATGATGTACCCAGTCGAATATCGAGGGAGGATTCCAATTTCCGCTAAAACGTGGTAGGATGGGGTGTCGCCCCTGCAGAGAGGGGTGTGCGCGCGGGCGGGAGGGGCGGCACAGCACAGGGGTGCCGGCTGCGCGCGCAGGGGCCCGGGCCCCGGGGACGCGCCGCGCCGCATGTGCGCCGAGTCACCCCGAACCCTTGCGCCGCAAACGAGGGGAGCTCCCTCTCCCTCCCTTCCCGATTGAAAGCTCGATTATGAAGCACCCATTCAAGCTTTTAATACGCGATTATCACCATGGTAACTATGGACCGCGAGGCTGCGATGCTACTCAATGATATTTCTCTAGCTAAAAAGAACAGTGCTGTAAGTAATTGAAAAAATAACTAGATGTTTCAGGGAGGCACTGACCATTTGCGGAGCGCGCTGCTGGTGACGTGGCTTCCTTGTTTCGAGAATTTTCCTTCTCCTTCCCGTTGTTCCCTAAAACAAAAAAATAATTCATTATAAACAGGATATTTTTTACGCACAACAATATTTTTGGTAATTTATTGATTCGTTTTATAATTTGTTGCTAAATTAGTCGGGTATATCCCTAATATTAAAAGATATAAAAAGCTCACTCGAGTGGGTTAAAGCGTATACTATAAGCTAGTACTACCTATAGCAAATAGAAATCAACTGATGCAGCCAAGAACTTGTTCCGAGTATAACTCAAGTCGAGGGCGTTGTTGGCAAAGGACAGGTGTGCTATCGTCCACATAATTAGTTCGCCGATACTAATATTAGATCCCAAGTCCCAATATAACTAGTAGAGCAGGGATGGCCAACCGATCGATGGTCGATCGCGGCTAGTAGTCCAGTCGATCGCCGCAAGGATAAAAATATGTAATATTTTTTGTAACATACCTACTGCGCAACTATATTTAAAATAAATATTTGCCAAAATAGCATAGCTAACTTAAAACGTTGGACCTTCATACAAAATAAAAAATAACTTTAATTTAGGAAGTCGGTGTCAAAATACGAAGAAACTAACAAAAACACCGACTTCCTAAATTAAAGTTATTTTTTACTTTGTAGTGTTTTTTTTTGGAAGTCGGTTGTATTTTTTTGTAAAAAGTTTTTTATTTTTCAGTTTTTAGTGGTACCCCATACCTAACAACACAACTGCAAAATCGTAGAAAGCAAAATAATTATGCAATTTTGATTACTTGGATGACATAAAACAATCATCCAAGTAGACGAATTCCAGCTATTTCGGTTTAAAATCCAAAGTTCGAAACCGATTACGATAAAATTTAAATGGGACCAATCTGCAAGTTTATCCTTTCAGATAAAACGAGATTTTTTCAAATCGGTTCATAATTGTCGGAATTATGAGATAACAAACATAAAAAAAAAGTAAAGACCCGTAATGACAGCCACAACCCATCTAGGTGTAAAGTTCTCATCAATACAAATTAGTCAAGCCCAGACACAAGGTAAATCTTTGAGGAGTTCCCTCGACTGTCTTTCGGCTCCATCATCAGATCAACTCCAGACCTTCATTAAATTGTAGTGCTTTAAAATACTTAATGAAAAAAAAAAAACAAACGCACTAGTTGCCCATACGATTTTTGAAAGTTGCCCTCTTCTCCACTTCTCTGGGATGCCATCATCAGATCCTAACTTGGTGACAGTGGGACCACCTCAGAACTATCTACTTTCGAACAAAACAAGAATTTTGAAAATCCGTCGACAATTGGCGGAGTATTCGATGAACAAACATACAAAAAAAAAAAACACAATCATCCGAACATAGGTAGTACCTCCTCCTTTTTGTGAAGTCGGTAAAAAGGGTGTTAAACAAGGTGATTCACTCTCTCCCAAATTATTTACGAGCTCATTTGAGGAGATATCTAAAACAATGGTAGCCTCATGGAAGACCAAAAGTATTGACGTCGGCAAAAGGAGGCTAACAAACCACCGATGTGTTGACGACATCATTTGCACTCCACAGCTCTAGAAGTCTAGACCATGCTCCAAGAGTTGAGCACAGCTAGCTTCAAGGTGGGACTTGTGATGAATCTTTGGAAACCCCAGCTAATAACCAACCAACAGCACGTAGCGTTAGTTAGGTCAAGGTAGATGGGCAAGAAATACAGTTGACATAAAATAGATGAGTTATGCATCTACTTGGGTCAGTTAGTTTCTTACGACAACAGCTAGTGTATTCTGTAAATAACCATTTCGATATCGACTTCACCTGAGTGACTAAGCTTACAAAGTGAACTTTATTTCAAACGTCATAAGGTCTTATATTTATACGAATTTGAAACTCACCTCGGATTCCGCTGTCGAGACACGAAAATGTTGTTACAGAATACCACTGCAGGTAAGAAAAGAAAATCGATTGCCGCAACGGAAACGCCTGAAAAGCTACTGGTCCATGAAGACGCTAATAAAACAAGTTATAGAAATGTGTATTATTCTACCCATCCTAACCAACGGTGCTCAGACCACTCACGCATTCACCAAGTCGCTAAAGTTCTGCCTTGGAGTTTGCAAAGAGTGATGTAGCGCAGCATTCTGTAGAAAGCTGAATGCAATGTGAACGTTTGGGCAAAAGTCTTCACGCAACGGGTGCCCGAAGATGGCCCAAAAAGAGGTGGCGAGACGATCTAGATGCGTACCGTCAGAGCTGGTTACTGTGTGACGCTGGAAAAGAATTCCTGGAAGGACTTGGGGAAGGCCTTTAACTAGCAGTGAGACAATGTAGGCTGATTTAAGCAAAAAAATGGTTTAAAAAGTTTATACTGAACTGTTCAGTCATTTAAAATTTTAAGCCTCTGAGTGTGAATCACACAATCCGGCAAAAGGTTCTTTTTAAACACCTAGTCTACGGTTTTATGTAGCTTTAATTAAACACAAAATTAAGAGCCGAATGAAAAATATTACTCGAATATCGATACTCATGAATTAACATTTGATGTGATGGCAGCCTGATAACTGACTGATAACACACACGTCTGCATCGACTTCACGGAAATTCATGACGCTCATCAACGACATCAACAGGGCGGGTTGTATCAAACAGTTGGTTAACGTAACATACGTACGTCAAAAAGTTACGATTACGGACGATGTTTGACGTTCGTTAAATTAGAAGCGTTGTTTCAAAACATTCTGGTATAAATTCCTGCTCATCCCAATAGCTAAGTTATTGACACGGGTCCTACCTAAATAGCTTTTTTTGCATTCCACCACTTATTTGTGTCATCAGAAGAACTGGTATTGAGGAATTCAAAAGAATTTTCACAATATTGTTCTATTTGACGCAACTAAAGTTACGATAACGAGTGCTCAGACCATCTGCTAACGTAAACGTTATATTTTACGTGCGTTAACGCTGACATTTTGTGAAACAACCCAATTTTTTGATTTGACGATAGTTAGCACCATTTTTAACGTTTACGCGTGCGTTAAGTGTAGTTGAAACAACCCGCCCTAAGCTATAAGTAGCTATTATCAGTTCTAGCACGCAAGTGTTTATTATAGAGTATTTATTATAAGTAAGTATCTGCCTACGAGAAAACGTAGGGACACTGAAAAATAATAGGGTTCTTGGTAGGCACCTATCTCGAAATCTTTTAGTACTTAGGTATTAATGAAATAGCTGTAAATAATTAACAGGAAAAATAGATGCGTTATTGAATCACAGTTATATTTACACAATGTAACTTAAAATCCATATTTCCTGTTGTGCTGTTTCCTCTGCACAATGACCGATAACGCAATTGTGGAGTGGTTTTCGAACGAATTAGTTTCAATATAAACCGGATATATCTGGGTGCAGACTGCAGATAGAGAAGTGCGGGAGTGGTCGGGCGGAGGTCCGCAGCGCGGCACATTCCCGGGAGGATCCTTTTTGCCGCGGCTGCCTGTCAGACCGGTTCTATTGCGATCGTTCACCCGAGCACACTGGCTCGCAAATTTACATTGCACGGCTTTTCTCAACAAAGTAACAAATCGCAAATGAGAATTATTCGATACTCACTTATTATCGATTTTGCTGTGTCATCTCATTACTATTCTACTAACAAAATCAGCAAGTTCTCGGAACGATAAATATCTCGGGTGGAGGTGAGCGTTTGGTCTGATGACTGGTCACTTTAGTCAGCGGTCAGTTGATAGTGAGCGTTCTGGTATAAGATAATTTGCCGTGTACGAAATTCTAAAATGCAAATTTTCCTCAATAAAAGGGTAATCGTTAAGTTTTAGAAAGCAGTCCAGTGCGATACAGACTCGCATACGAAGGGTTCCGGGATAAACCGAAACAATCACGTTTCTTGTTTGCCCTTTTATTTTATTTTTTTGTTTATTGTTAATAGACACGGACGGACGGATAGCGGAGGCTTAGCAATAGAGTCCTGTTAGCACCCTTTGGATAGGGAACCCTTAAAAGTACAAAGGGTTGGCATTATTTGCATGCCTGATAGAATTATATTTTTATCTATCGAACATTTTCGTATATCTAATAGTGGCACTATGAACGATTAATCAATAAAGATAGATAAAGCTCAGTCGCTTGCACCGATTCCAAGTAGCGATTGTTTCATTAAGTCGCGGACGAGCCGACCTTGGCAGTGGCGTTGACTTGCGTGGCCTCAAATCGCAACCGACCGGCGCGCCATAGTTTTAGCACATGAGCCACATAATATAGCTCCTGTGCTTACTCGACATCACTTATTTATCCACCTTTACTTCTATTTATAGCTAGATTTGTCCATCAAGTGTAAGTTCGTGCGCGTGGGTGTCATCAATGGGAATGTTTGTCTGTTCGTTTGTTATGGAGCTTTTAAGTTTCAATGATCAACACGACGCGGATAAACGAAGTTTTTAACGATTTTGTTACAAAGCCATAATTTTAGTAACAAATGAAACAACAATGAATGATGAGGAAGTTCCCCTTATAAGGTTACCACAAAATATCTGATTTTGAACGATTTTTGCTAGCGCTTGGATAATTCGCAAGTTATCCAATGTTCAGAGAATATCTGAATTCTGTGGCTACGAGTTTTTTGGGTATGGGGCATACATCTGTGGGTGCACTGGCGGATCCAGGGGGAAGGGGAGGCTAAGGGGCTCAAGAACACCGACATATCTTTGGTAGTCTACAACCTAACGAAGACTTAATTGAGTTAAGCTTGAAAAAATTGTATGTGCTTTATTTAGTTTACTTTGCTAAAACCAACTCTCTGCGAGGTCAAGCAGGTGAATAGATGCTAGATGTTCCTGTATTTTCCACATTCCACAATGTAAAGGAAGGAAACCATGTATTTCCTTCCCTAACTTCATTATAACTAAGTATCCAAGTGTCAATTGAATTGGATAAACCAAAAGCATCACAGGAATAAACATACAAATAACATAGCTTGTCCCGCGACTTCGCTCCCGATGCCTGTTCCACAGGAACTGTGCACTTTTTCTTGATGTTTAAGTATGGCACTCACTCAGCAATAGGATAAGTTAGGTTTTATTGTTCTCTATTGCATGATGTGGTCTCCTATTATTGAGGGAGCACATAGATTGTTGTTCTTGTCCTTTATAATATACTAGCTGTCTCCCGCGGCTTCGCTCCCGTCAATTAAGTATTCATTGCACATATCGAGTTTTCATTGTTTTTAAGATGTATTCTGCTATTCGGGTCGGAGACAAATCCAACGAATCAATAACCATGAAAATTGGTTCAGCAGATCTCGAGTTATAAGTGTTGTAACAAACCCGTCTTTGTTTTATATATATAGATTATGAGGTACCCTCAACACAGACTGCAACTGCTTCCAGCCATTATAACATCAAACATTTGAAAAAAAGAAAAGAAAACAAATTGATGAAGATTCCAACTTTTCAGCTCTTTATAAGAAATCATTGTCTGGGCTATTTCAGCGGGTATGAGTAGTACTTATGTTAGGTGTATTCTTGGTTGGAGATATAAATAAATAGTTCAAAATAATAGTGCAACTTTCTATCAAAGAGATTCTCCTACTCACGATTTACCCCTTACTTAACATAATATAGAAGAAGAATATTGCATATTTACCCAATATTATGTTTCTAGATAGTGAAAACAGTCTTCCATGTGCTTGGCAAAATTCCTTATGATTATGAAATCCGTTTAGATTTAGATCGTTAACTTATAGGTAATTAAATTAATAGCTGATAGGTTTAAACTGCAACAGTGTAGGTACTGTACACTGTATGTTGGTCAACAGGAAAGTCATGTGTATTAGTAGTGTGACGCGTTGTGTGGAATCAAGCAGCATAGGTACTTATACATAATAGTCAGTTTGTTTTAACGAACCAAAAGTTACACATAGAGATATTCTATGGTTACACATAATACATTTATAATATATTAAATTATTAGGTATAGGTATTATGTTAATGCACATTTGGCCGAAGCTAAAATGTTATTACTGTAAGTATAAATATGTCGGTACTGTATACGCTCAGTAATGAGGATGATAATTAATTGTTATTAGTCCTAGGTTGTAGTTGGATTTTTAAAGTAGCCATATTAGTCCAGTCTAATTAACGTTTTTCCTAGGAATGAGGGACTTATATTACAATGTGCTGTGCACTCTACGCCCTCTATCTCAAAAATGGTTGAACGCATGAAAAATGGTCGTAACGTAACCCTAATCTTTTAAAAGTTAAAGTATGAGGTGAATTTGAAAATACTTGACATCACATACCAAGGACTATTTACGTGGGTACGTTATAAACTTCCGAAGTTAGTGCACGGTTCGAATTGGTCGGTCCTATGGAGTAGAATGCCTGTTCTTTTCCATTCCTTGGGAGAAACTGAAGTTTATTGCCTGATAAAATCCACGGTTACTCTTATATTATATTTAACATCTCTTGCAGGAAGGCTAAGTTCAGCAGCATATGCTGTTAGGAAAATTCGCCAGTTTACAGATGTTGAAACCGCTAGACTAGTCTATTTTAGTTATTTTCACAGTATAATGTCATACGGTATTTTACTTTGGGGACGGGCTGCTGACATCGAGTCTATTTTCATTTTGCAGAAAAGAGCCATCAGAGCCATTTACCATCTGCGCCGGAGAGATTCTCTAAGAGAACTGTTTAAAGAAATTAACATCATGACGGTCCCTTGTCAATATTTATGAAAATATTATGTACGTTAGAAAGAATCTACTTCTTTTCAGTAAACGAGGCGACAGACATAACTATGTCACTAGAAATAGGAATCAGTTAGTTCAACCAGGTTTCAGACTTGTTAAAGTAGCAACATCTTTCATGGGATACTGTTTAAAGTTTTATAACAAAATACCGCCACATATACTAGAACTAAATGAGACGAAATTTAAAAACTGTGTAAAACGCACACTATGCAAACAAGCATATTATAAATTAGGGGAGTACATTGACGACATAAATGCTTGGCTCAATGCTGGTCCGCTCCACAACGACTAAAATGCCCGAACTTCGATGAAGATGTGAAAACATTGTTGGACCTGCTGAAGATTGTAAGATTATCTTTGCATTGTATAGACTCATTAAATAATCTAACCATGATTTTGTAAAAAGGCAGTGTTTAAAAGAGTGTCCATGGAGTTTCTTGCACGTTCTTCTCCATAGGATCTACTCTTTGGAACGTGCAACTGCCGCGCTGGAGATAGAGTCAGTGAGTTTGTTTTGGTGCAGAATAATTGCTACTCTTGTCGCTAGCGCGGCAGAATTAGCTTCATCTATTTGACTGACATACCTTGACTATTCAAAAGTGCCTGTAAACTGGTCTATTTGAAATAAAGGATTTTGTATTTGTATTTGTATAAAGAAATTATTGATTTTGACCTGACACCCATTCTATACGGAACCATTCATGTTTTAAACCAAAATTAAAACTGACGCTAATGTAACATGCTGTGTTATTTTACCTTCTTTGGAAGACAAATAATTATAAATGAAAGAGTGTTTTGCATTTATAAAAATGATACGTTATTGAGAGCATGTGTCAATCGGTGAAAAATGGCTTTCGAAAGTTTCGTCTTTTTTATCGTAGGTTGGTAACTAATTACTTACTACTTCAAATGTTGTTCTAGTTATTTAAACTGCAATCATCATCAATTTATTATTGTGCCTTTAACATTTTAAATATTTTGAGACTATAGATATCGCAGAGTCGGTAGAGTCTACCTATTTACTAGTCGTTCAATATTTTTTATGTACACTGAAACAATCTCTGTTCATGCCTGTAACATGTGTATAAGTTATCGAAATCAGATCCTTCTGCACTAAATGAGTGGTTTTAGTGAGTAACAGTAAAAGTGCATTGTGTAAGTAGCTCGGTGTATGCACAGGTGCACAGACTAGACATGCGGTATGTGGGTGATGGTCGCGGCGCCGCCGTCCCTCGCGAACCGACCGACGAGCGCCACTGGAGACGAGTATAAAAATACATTTACAGCTCGTTCGATTCTCACCATGGAAAATAACAGATTCATATCGACTCTATTGATTTGTTGGCTATCATTGTAGCTTGGACCTTTGATATGATATGAAAAGCAACATGTAACCAATAATTGAACTCTACGTAGTTCCTTATCAAGCGGTGAGGGTGACTCATGCCTTTTTATTTTTCAAAGAACTGTTTCGATTAGCGTGATGGCACGTAGGTATGCACATTTGAAGGATTACTAATACAAGATGATTGTAACATGTCACAAAAGAGTAATCACGGCGTAAGTCGAGCGTGGCGCTTCGCCATATTGTATTACCACGAGGTCGCGGTGGAGCGTGTGATACGAAAGGATACCACTAAGGTTAAGCTTTGTAATGTCACGCTCAAAGGTTTTAACATGATTAAGTACGAGAAATAATCACCTCTCCTATCTATAGCGACCTACAAAACATTCAATATTTGCCACAGTGAAAACGTGCAAATCGATTGCTATTAATTATTCTGACGGAAATGAGTCGCTCAGCCAAAAGAAAGTGTTATCGTCGATAAGAGTTTTAAAATGTTAACTTATCTTGCGTGTTGGCAGGCAGGCTAGCGTCGTAAATTTGTTTAATACAATTGCCTTGCCATTTATTTATCATAAAAAAAACCGGCCAAGTGCGAGTCGGACTCGCGCACCGAGGGTTCATATCATAACCAAAAGTTGCGGTTTACGATTTATGACGCATTATAAAAAAACTACTTACTAGATCTCGTTCAAACCAATATTTGGTGGAAGTTTACATGGTAATGTACATCATATATTTTTCTTAGTTTTATCACTTTCTTATTTTAGAAGTTAAGGGGGGTGACGACACATACACATTTTACCACATTGAAAGTGTCTCTCGCGCAAACTATTCAGTTTAGAAATAAATAATAATAGAAACCTCAATATCATTTTTGAAGACCTATCCATAGATACTCCACACGTATGGGTTTGATGAAAAACATTTTATGAGTTTCAGTTGTAAGTATGGGGACCCCCAAAATTTATTGTTTTTTTTCTATTTTTGTGTAAAAATCTTTATGCGGTTCATGGAATACATCTAGGTACTTACCAAGTTTCAACAGCATAGCTGTTATATAGACGGACAGACAGACAGACAGACATGACGAATCTATAAGGGTTCCGCTTTTTGCCATTTGCTACGGAACCCTAAAAATGGCATACATACTCGTATCATAAAATAAATATGGTAGCTCGTGAACCGTGTACAATCTGTTAATCTTTGATTCCAGTTGAACATAATGAAGTAGTGATCCATGAACATTATCGTGTCAGTGAATGTGTACTCGAGTGTACAGCGCCATATGGTACTGGCGGTTGTCGACGGACTCATACCCATAAAAAGGTTTATGAAGCTTTTAGCTTCCACGCCGGCAAAGGTCGTGCACGCATCAACATGTACCCACTGAATAACGTTACACTTTTAAGGGACTGTTTAGATAGCTCATGGCTTGAGAAGACACATAGGTACAATATCGTATGAACAGCCATGTTCACTACATACATATAGCGACATACAATACACAGATGTTGTACCTACCCAATCATAGGAATAAGTCGACTAGGCCATAATTATGTTTAAAATGTTGTATCTAAATTCAGTTTAATTAAAACCCCTGCCGAGTCAAAAACAGATTCTGTATACCTAAGAATTAACAAGTGGTGAAGTGTCTTCAGGCGAGACAGTCATGAATATATGGATTACTAACAGCAGTCGAACGTCTGCACTTCTCTTCTGCAAACGAGGTGGAGTATTGCGTGCTTCGCTGATGTTTATTGGGTTTTTAATAAAGATTTATTTGTTAACTACTGACTCGCCGGTCGTTTAACTTTTGCTTAAATTAATTGTGCCCAGCCCACATATTGAGCGTTTGTAGCTACTAACGTACATACATGTGTAAGTCGTAGCTGGTACATTAGGACTGGCAAGCACGTGGGCACCCAAGGTGAAGGTCGTTCGACAAGGCGTTACGTAATTGATATTCAACAGATATTTTCCAATGCCCAACACATAAAGCACACAGCACAGCTCGGAAGTTACTGAAGCTTACTCATAATATGTACTAATCATGGCCTCGCTCGGATCATGTAAGTAAGTATTAGAATCATTCCTCGGGCAGCAGTCCGGCAAATGGCAGTTTCGCCTAATAAACTCTTAAACATTACCTGATCTACAAGATTAAAGTAAAGAGTCACCCTCCCTCACGACATCAGTGACATGACGAGTCCCCAAAGTAAGTTTCTGAAGTATTTTATGATGTTCTGGACTGTAAAATTCCAACCCGAATACTGGAAAAACGTTCCACGAAATTGCTCTACTAAAAATAGAACGGAAAAGCTGTGTTGCGATGTTTACTGTTTTTTGAACGTATCAAGAAAATCTATTTTGACTATAGCGGTTTCCGGAAAGAAATGTTTAAGACTGAATCATTGGGGACTGGTTCAGTCCATGTTATAGTCACACTTTCATTCAAGTTAAAATTGTAGTTCAGTCAGTTTCTACGCCCCTAATCCATAAGCGTGTTAAACTAAGTGGTTCGTGTAGCGCCAAGTCGAGTGGGCTAATCAGATTAGCTGACATTACTCTAAACGTTTCCCCTTTTGTTCTAAACGCAGCTTATCTACCGCATGTTCCCACTAACATAGTTTGGTACTTTCAAGATTTTTTTCCTTTGCCTATATTATGTACCTATTCGTTTCAGTCGACGCCGACGTAGCTGAGTCGTCTTCTATCATTGAAATCAGAGAAAGAGTAAAATTACCGTTCTCTTTAATGTATCTATCTAGGCATGAAATGGTTAATTGAGACGAGAACTACCTATTACCCAAGCAGGAAATCTAAATACCTATTGTGAGTGGCCAACAAGCAGTGGACAATATGAATATTTTGATTAACTGATTTCCACATATTGTACCTTACAATGGAAGAAGTCTATATAGCTAATATTTGTAAGAGAATATAATTTTGTAGAGGAAACGCAGAGTTAGTCGAAGTGGCATCCTTCAGTGATACGTGGTCTAGGTGCCGTGGCGTCAGCGGTGTTGTTGAAGGCCTGTCCTACCAACTACAAGATTTTCTAAATAACAATATGAATATTAAAAAGGCCTTACTACACACCGGATATATATTATTCGTTGGGAGACGGATGTGGCGTCATTTGCATGCACGTCGCGTCGCAGGACAATGCATGGCTGCGGACTGCCGACTGCGGAGTGAGCAGTGTGGACTGTGGAGATCCCGAAACGATCTTACTAGCGGAATATATTACCCGCCGAGTTGAGAATTACCTCCTTTTTTGGAAGTCTGTTAAAAATCAATGTTTGATTTGAAAAGTAGGTATTTAAATTCGTTAATAATAAAAAAAAATTAAGCATTAATATTGAGTATTAAGTAGTTATAGTTGTAGTGTATGGAAAACCGTTTACTAACAATGGATTATTTACGTACTAATGAATAACTTATTGGAATAATATAAATAACAAGATATTCACTCATTGTGGCATTCTTGTGGTGCCTATATTAAATCGTGTGGTTTATGAATTTGTTACTATGGACGCAGAGTATAGTATCCAGATCCAAGTAGATACTTATTTACACCCGTTTATGATCTGAGTAACTACAATAACATAGACTTTTAGCGAAAAAACCTTGATTACCTGTCAGACACTAATGTGTTGTAGAGCTATCAGATATTTCTTCTGATAATAAATACCCGCAAAATATGGGTTTGGTTGAGCCAGGCCAGATAACGTTGATTATGATGTGAAGTTTGTTGATTATACGGGGCTATCACTGATACCTACCGCGGTATCTTATTGCGTTATCAATATTGGATACTGCGCTACAGATATGTCAGCCAAGTTGAAGGCGGTTCATTTTGTCCAAATGAACTGCTGGTTCAAAGCTCTATATTTGAATTTATGAAAAAGTCGCTAGAACAGAGTCCCAATGCTACTATTTTCACATTCGCATCGCATATTTGCATCTCAATCGCAATCGGTCAAAATGTATGAAAATTAAGGCTTTTTTGAAAGTGCGATTGACATGCGAATGCGAAAGTTGTTTAAAACTAGAAAAGAATAACAAATAGTATGCTAGTATGTGTCACTCTTATTTATTATATCTATGGTGTCACTAGTATAACTGACTGTTGACAGTATAGAATATATACCCTGTAAACAGTAGCTGTTTGATGGTAAAGGTGTTACTAAGATACCAAAGGGCTTTCCCTTGAAAGCAGAGCCAAGTTTTAAATAACATGCCAGAGTACACAATGAATGAAAGCTGGCCACCGTCCAAACTATTTTAGAGAAAATATTTTCCAGCATTTTCTAATAAACGACACGCACTGTATCAACTTGTAATAGATACGAGCTTACATTTTTAGAGTGGATGTCAAAGGGCTAGTTACGTGATGAGATAAACTTGGTAATATAGCTTCAGAATTTAAACCTATCAACTGGTGAGGACTACTGTGTTAGTCATTACACCAGTCAACTTGTTTTGGGCGCATTGGGCGTACCATCATCGTGTTACACGTATCTAAGTACGTTTAAAGCTAAAGCTTGACTCACTTAACGAGCTAAATCAATGAGTCGACAAATCTGATAATAATGTAATTCTTGAGTTCGAGTATAACATGCTTTATGAAGAAGATAGCGGCGAGATCGTATGTAGGGCAGCAGTCGTCAGCGCCGCACTCTGGCGCGGCGGCCGCTGTTACAGCTGCGTTCTTGGCCTCAAATCCTGACCGGTTACCTTCTTTGGCAGCGACCGGTTTAACTGACCAAGTTCTTTGTAGAGAATTTTACTCTCTAACTGTCATATTTGCATCAATGTTACAAAGCAAATATGTCGTTGAATGAACAATCAAGACTTCTCGGGGTGGATGTGTGAATAATCAGACACAAACGTGGTTTTCTGAGAAGTAATAATAATTTATGAGCGAGTAATAAATAATAATCGAGTCAGCCATTATCTACTTTCACGTCTGTATAAATCACGGAATATGGGTGTATTGGCATCTTCCCTGGCGCTGGCGATGTCGGCTGCGCTGCTGAGTCACGCGCGACACTCATGCAGGGCGAGTGATTCACTGGCCCCGCAGCGTCACACGGACACCTCGCCATACGAGCCAGGCCTCGCCATACCTTGCCCTCGCCATACTATTATGCACATATTGATGTCGCAGGTAACAGAATCGCCATTGTATGCTATTCACTATTGTGCAGCCGAACTTTTTAGGTCCCCGTAAGCGATTGTTAACGCCTTATTGTTACTCGCCTCGAATGTGCCGGTTTATTTAGAGTGTAATAATAACAGGATTCTAAGCCCACAGACCAGTTTCATTCAAATTGTTATGTTTATCTATTATGAATATATTCATGCCTTGAGTCATGCCTGCAGCACGTTGTGTCAATTAAAATTTGAATTGTCTAGACTCTAGGTTCTGAGTTGCTTTGTTAGATTGCGCTCCTCGGAATCTTTACAGACGTCAGGCAGGTAGGCAGTGTAGGCACACGGTTATTGTTTCATGGGCTGACACACTCTAGCGACTTTATGAAATAAAGTTTGCCCGGTACCTACACGCCCCGGACGCGTGTTAAGAACACGGTTAACTAAGTTTAAAGCATTCCCAGTGCTCGTTATAATATATAAGTACCTACATATTGGCAATTTTTCATGCATTGACTTTTCAGTCGATCATACATACTTCACCTACTTGAACGCTTTTGCAGGCAATTGCGATTATTAATAATTCAATAAAACAAAGGAATACCTATGGGTATGTATCTTAGTAAGATCATATTATAAGATCATAATCTATTTATATAAAAGAAAGTCGTGTTAGTTACACTATTTATAAATCAAGAACGACTGCGCCGATTTGGCTGAAAATTGGTTTGGAGGTAGCTTAGAACCAGGAGATGGACATAGGATTACTGTGATGACTTGTCCCAGAAATCCCACGGGAACGGGAACTATGCTGGGTAAATCGGGAGCGAAGCCGCGTGGGACAGCTAGTTATAAGATAATTCTTTGTATGGACCTCTATGTTTAGAACTGATTTCTTCATTGTGATAGGTTAACCGACAATTTTATTTACCGATATTAGATACCGACAATAGTAGACCTATATGTATACATACATAGATACCCAAAACCTAAAAGTTATAAAGATACCTTACTCGATACTCGACATGACTGTAGGTACTTTCCTAATTGTGCAGAATTAAACGGTACTTCTTAGGTTGGTACTAGGTGCAATACTTTTATATATATCTAGGTATTACGGTGCAGAATAGTAAAACATTTTAATTGAACAAAGTCCTAGTGATTGGGTCAATAGTTGAAATGATGATTTAATATAAGTTTTGCCAAGAACATGATTGTATTACAGATAGAAAGTAAGCGTGTCTATATTGAATCGATATCACATAATTTATTTTTGTGTCTCATAAAGTAAACAGCTATTTAGACACGTCCGCGGTTGTTTGTGGCGCGCAGGAATTAGTCACACACACAAATATCACGAACGACCAACCGCAACTACTAACGCCATCTATTAGCAGCGAACGGAAACTCATATGAAATATAACGGTCAAAATAAAACTGGTCTTTGTTACAAAAACATGATACGCAAGTAAACATAGGTATGCTCAATCTTAATTAGTGCTTTAATTTTTCTTATTAGGGAAGCTAGCTTTAATTTGGCTGAAATAATTAAACTAATTCACACAGTGCACAGGCAGACTTAATTAGTGTTTCAGGCATGGATTATTTATTAGGTACAATGAAACGGTAATTACTGAAAGAAATATTTAATTATTAAGTACATATTAAAATATTGAAATGATGTAGGAAACGGTTTAACAAGATCAATGCCTGTTATATTACTGAAAGATTTACCTTGGCAGACCAGCCTAGAAAGAGAAAATGTATACTTTCTAAAGTTTAAAATTACTTTTTGACATGATTAATGCAATCTTGATAGATTAAAAATATAGTAAACAAAACTGTATTATTATACTAGATAGAGGACACTCAAGATCACTGCATTTTACTTATTTCACGAACAATATTTGGCAATAACCCAACTAGTTTATATCTGTTATGTAATTTTCTATTTTATCGTTTAGCTGTTGGTTAGATATTATAAGGTTAATGGCACCTTATTAAGGTCGTTATAAATGATGTCATGAATGGAATTCTTTACGACGGGCGTGGCCATGAAATGTTTCGTGGTTTAAATATTGAACTTAGGAAGATTGGTTTTATGTATTTATTTTCATAATCGTTCCATTCATGAATTCACCTTATACGTGTGAATACCTACTTTATCAATTTTTTTGGCAGAACACATTTCGGTTCAATTATTCAGAACTAGCTTCTGCCAGCGGCTTCGCCCGCGTGATCCCTAGGGAACATGTTCCCGGGATTAAAAGTAGCTTATGTGCTATTCCAGACTATAATCTATCTTTGTTCTAAATTTCATTAAGATCCGTTAAGCCGTTCTGGCGTGATTGAGTAACAAACAACCAAACTTTCACATTTTCATTTTTTTTTTTCATTTTTTCTATTGATTGTAGCGTGATGAAAAGTAAACCTGCTCAGGAGCATGAATAATAATTGTACCAAGTTTCGTTAAAATCCGTCGAGTAGTTTTTGTTTCTATAACGGTTATACAGACAGACAGACAGACAGACAGACAGACAGACAGACAGACAGACAAAAATTTTACTGATTGCATTTTTGGCTTCAGTATTGATCCCTAATCACTCCCTGATAGTTATTTTGGAAATATATTTCATGTACAGAATTGACCTCCCTACAGATTTATTATAAGTATAGATAGATAGAAGAAGATTTGTTCCACGAACATGACTGTTTTTCAGCAAAGAATATTTTCGGGAAGGCGCAGTCAGTAGATAAGTGTATATTTTCATTATTGCACGTACATTATGAGTGAGTATGGTTGCACAATAATGAGTGTGTAGGACACTCATTATTGTGCCCCCAAATTCTGAGTAGGATGTGTTATTAAACATCGTGGGATTCTTCACTTTAAGATGACTAATTGTTTGAATATTCTATGAATAAATGATAAGATAGAGAGACTCATAAAGAACCTTTAAATAGAGTTAAGATGTAAATATAAAAAGTATTTACTGGTACTTACCTACATTTATTGTATTTTAGCTACGTATTACCATTGTAACAGGAAACTTAAACTTTATCTTTGTAGGATAATAGCTAATCAGAGAGTAGGTACATCTAAAAAGTTGAAGAAGTGTTTATCTGTTTGATTTGTTCAAAATTTAAAAAAAAATCAAAAGTCATTTATTCAAATTAGGCTGAGAGCCAGCACTTTTTGAACGTCAAGTTCTATAAAAGACAGTCCCCCAAAATGCCCGCCCGTCACCACTTCCTAGTGTTTTAGCTGTGGAGAAGAAGTAGCCAACAAACTCCCCAGCAATACATCTGTCTGTTACGTTTTAGGAACTGGACTAGAATTTATATAATAAGTAGAATGCAAAGTAATTAATACATGACACAAAACAAAAAAATAAAAGCTAGCACACTATGATACTATAAAACAAAAAAACTTTTTACAAAAAAATACAACCGACTTCCAAAAAAAAAACACTACAAATTAAAAAATAACTTTAATTTCGGAAGTCGGTGTTTTTGTTAGTTTCTTCGTATTTTGACACCGACTTCCGAAATTAAAGTTATTTTTTACTTTGTAGTGTTTTTTTTTTGGAAGTCGGTTGTATTTTTTTGTAAAAAGTTTTTTATTTTTCACTTTTTAGTGGTGCCCTACACCTAACAACACCACTCCAAAATCGCAGAAAAGCAAAATACGCAATTTCGATCATCAAAGAATCATCTAAATAGTCAAATTCCAGCTATTTCGATTTAAAATCCAAAGTTCGTAACCGATTTTGATATGATTTAAATGGGACCAATCTGCAAGTATATCCTTTCAGATAAAACCAAAATTTTTCAAATCGGTTCATAATTGTCGGAGATATGAGGTAACAAACATAAAAAAAAAAAAAAAAAAAAAAAAAAAAAAACATACAACCGAATTGATAACCTCCTCCTTTTTGGGAAGTCGGTTAAAAATCACACTCAAGCAAATGATGACGTTTGAAGAAAGATGTCAACTAATATTAAAAAAGACAAAATCTTAATATAAAAAATCTTGTAAAAACGTAGAATGCGTCGATTGTAGTCGAGTCGATTTTGAACCTTCTGGCTTGAACACCCCTTCATATTATTTAAAAGACAATTCGTGATCTAGATACCGCAACTGCTTAAAATTGTTAATAGAATTATGTGTATAGGCAGAGCTGAACAGATTTTCATACTCAACTGCATATAATTAAAAAAAAATAGGTTAGCTCACCTTTTCGTATTAGTAAGCTGGTTACCCTGCGCAGCGCCTCCCTGGGTGACTTCTGGAAGAACTTAGGCGTCAGGTTGGGCGGAAGGGTGAGAGGTTTGCGGGCAGCGCTGCCCTCCCAAGCCACGGGGTGCTCCACCGCCATCTTGGACGAGGCTGTTAGTCGGTCCAGGTGCTCCGTTGAAGCGGGCCTGCCGGCAAGCATATTGGTTAGAGAGCTGCTCAATGCGAGTTAAGAACGTTATAAAAACGAAGAAGGCTTAAAATTACTCCACATAACGAAAATTATCAAAAAAAGAACTTCATATTTCCGAACCCAGTATCTATATTATACGTTTTACACAGCCTTTACACGTATTCATAGCATTGTTTTTTCATTTGTTAGATTTTAAGGACGGGATTCGGAAGTACCTAGGTATGTTTTAAGTAGGTACTCGTTTGCATTATATTTTTTATCGGTTGCCTATTAGACCAGGGTCGATAATTTCTGAAACCAAAGAAAATAATAGTAGGATGAAACCCATTGGAAAAGAAAGAGAATATAACAAAAATTAAAGGAAAAATAATTTACGGGCGATCTGAGGTCGGGAAGTGGATGGGGGTGCGTGTTTAAGGGAAAATAACGATTTATCTCCATTTCCGGCAAAACTACAAGTCTTATGGGAAAAAGACAAATGGCAAAGTTGTAGGTAATAAAAAGATCTACAACTTTTTTGTTTCCACTTTTTTCACATAACCTCAAAATCTATGTGAAACGCACCCCCATCCACTTCCCGACCTCAGATCGCCCGTAAATTATTTTTCCTTTAATTTTTGTTATATTCTCTTTCTTTTCCAATGGGCTTCATTCTACTATTATTTTTTTTCACTTTTTTCCATTTTCAAAGGCTTCCGCCCTGGTCTGTATTAGAAAATCAAAACTTTTCTGAGCAAATTTCAAAAGAACAACGTACAAATCAACAAAGTTTAAAATAACGATGGTCATTTGATCAAAAGTTCAGCTGACCAAAGTCTGGAATATGAAAATGTTTAACCGCAAACCGCTATAAGAGCGTATTCCTTAAAGTTAGCTGATCAAGAGGCTTGAGAACATGATTGATTCAAATAGGGCTCGTAGCTTAAGTATAACCAAGTTTACCTAAATTTGATACATTTAAGTAGTTTAAGGCTTCATTCACATACCTATCCTGGTTTAATGAAAACAATCTAAAAATAAATATTGAAAAGATCAGCTCAAAAACATTCTCATTTTATTATAAAAATGAAACATTGAAAGAAGTTAAAAACACAAAATTTCTAGGCATTCATATTGACTCTGGGCTGAACTGGAAAATGCAAGTCGATGATGTTGATGCACTTTACATGCTAAGAAAAGTGTATACACGCAGCGCCTACCATGCATATGTGGGTTCTGTACTCAAATATGGTGTTCTTTTTTGGGGTAATTCTCCCAACAGAGAATATGCGTTTTAAGCCCAAAAAGAATGTAAGTATTAGAAGTATTTGCAGACTTAAACAAACTGACTCATGTTAAGCAGGGGGACTTAAATTTCAACCTGGTAAGCACTTAACAGGTTGAAAATGTAAACTCTACCTTCACATATATTTATGAGGCTGCAGTGATGATAAAACGCGATAAGTATTTGTAAATAAGAAACATTGAGAAGTGCACGACATAAAATGAATCGAGTGTTATTAAATGTAGGACAGTTAAATTTAAGGCGAGTATATTTGGAATAGGAATATATATATATATTAACAGAATACCAAATTCTATATATAATAAAGGTAAATTGATTTATATTGAAAAACTTAATGAATTTTTAAATAAGTTTGTAATATATACCGATTTTAAATTCCGAATATTCCAATATGTAACTTCTAATGATATCATAAAAACGTTTAATTCTTTGAATGTTAAAAATACTTCAGATCTGTTTGGTAATTCTGAATTATACACATTAAAGCATCTACTTTAGCTGATACTAGCTGTCCCCCGCGGCTTCGCTCCCATCAATTAAGTATTCATTGCACATATCGAGTTTTCATTGTTTTTAAGATGTATTCTGCTATTCGGGTCGTAGACAAATCCAACGAATCAATAACCATGAAAATTGGTTCAGCAGATCTCGAGTTATAAGTGTTGTAACAAACCCGTCTTTGTTTTATATATATATAGATTTTTAATAATTGTATTGAGCAAACTCACCACGACTTTCCTGATTTATGAAGTATATTAAAATATTACCGTTATTTAAATCGGGTTGCACCTCAGACCCTTCTAATTATAGACCTATGGCGGCGCTATCTAAATTTAGTATAATTTTTGAAAAACTGATATTAAATCAAATGCAAAGAAATTTTTAAAAACAATTTTTTACATACTTAATAAACATTTTGGTTTTACAAGGGGTCGTTCAACAACCGATGCAGATGTTGAACTTTTAGGTCACATTTATAATACATGGGAGGACAGATGCGATGCTTTGGGTATTTTTTGCGATTTGTCCAAGGCATTTGATTGCGTTCTCCATGAGACATTAATCAGGTTATGCACTATTACGGAATCCGGAACGCCTCTCTGGATCTTCTTACTTCATATTTGAATAATAGGATTCAGTTATAATTCAGTTATATTTGAACAATTATAATGCTGTATCTGTACCGTTTCTCTATGCTAACTTAAATTGTAAAATAAAAAAGTAACTATAAATAGTAAAACTGACAAGTCATGAAAGAATTTATTAAGATTGCGGTTTTGTAGTTCATCATCACTGCAATAATTTAATTTCCTCTTAGAATAGCTGTAAGTAGGTATCTATACCAAGTTTGTAATGAGCCCAAAAGGCTGGTCCCAAAATGCAGTTTACCCTAACATTGGAATAATTTTTGAGGATTGGTATTTCAGTCCAATTATACCTACAACACAGCAGTATTAAACGATGCAAATACTTTTTGCTAGTTTGAGACAAGGGTGAACTGTATTTTGGTTGTTATTTTGTGGTTTGCCAGGTTTAATTTTCCTTAGTTTTGCGGATAGTTTATTGAATATAATTACGTATTTAATACTGTATATTGTCCTGTTGTATATTACATGTAGTTATTAAAAATATCCGGACTATAGGGTAAACAACTACTGGGTGCTCTAATTTTCCTCACAGATTGAAAAGGCTCCTGTAGTGATGGCATTGTGTTCATGTGATGGAGGACACAACTATACAAACAAATAAACCATGGCGATCAAATATCCCTACACTTACTGCCTATTTAGTTGATAGTGGAGCACACTCGCATTTAACGTTTATTTATGATGCCCATTGGAAACGCATGACTAAAGTATTTCCTTCCTGTTTTTTGTCTTTTTACTTAAATTAATCAGCAGTCCGAATTATTTTAGTGACTGTTAAGTTTAAAATCATCGCACCCATATCCAGTTTGATTTAGTGTTTGTTATTATTAGCATTTGTAGCAGCTGTAGGGTTGAGCTTTTTTTAGTTTAAGTTAAAGCAGGATACATTATTAAAAAAACCTAATCACAGACAGATATAACAGTAGGTACTCAAGAGTCTTTATGTATTTTTACTTTTTACAGAAGGTAGCTGTCACGGTGTTGAACGTAGTGGTTTGTTGGGGAACAAGGTTGAAACATTTCTCTAGTCCATCCAGCTGGTAGGCCCCAACAATCGGGTTCATACCCAACTAGCTTTTGCCCGCGACTTCGTACGCACAAATTAAATTTCGGGAAAGTGCTCCTCATGGAAACAACGGGTCCATATTGGCTCACCTAAAGTTCTTTACCCGAAATTGTTCTTCCTAACGATTTGTAATCCGAATGATCACTCTTCCTAAAATTTTTCATCCTAATGTTTTCATTCATACTATTTGTAGTGCTACGGGCCATGTTCATAACACTCATGTTTCTGAAAATTGTAATTAATAATATCATTAATGTAAATATATTTAAACTGCTACTGTTTTTTATCACTACGCTTTTATCCATAAACATAATTACCATAATATAGAAAAATTTCGCGACCAATTTCGAGGTAGCGTAGTTGGTCCGTTGGTCGCAGTTCTAACCTAACCTAACCTATGGATATATTTGCAGGTACACACCGCTATAAATAAATTAAAAAGAAATCTAATAAAAAAAAGATATGACTTTGAATATTAGTATAATAGATGTTTATTGCTACTGACATTCTGAAGTTGAATGCTTCGGAATATGAACATTAGAGACAGAGTAGTTAGGAATTGTGATTGTTAGGATGAAAAATGTTAGGAAGAACATTTTCGGATTTCCAATTGTCGGAAGTGAACTTTGGCGCACCCGGAAACAACATGTCAAATTTCAGCGATCTACGATGAGTAGTTTAGGCTGTGCGTTGTCTGTCAGTCACTCCCTCACTCAGTAACCTTATATATTGGGATATTGATTCATGATTGTTGGGCTTAAACGCATATTTAGGACAACCCCTAGTAGGCATGAAGTTGTAGGCTGTAACGTGTGCTGGCGGTGCTCACCTGTGTCTCTGGCGAGGGTACCAGCCGCGCGGCGGGCCTCCGAGCCGCAGCAGGTCGGCGCCAGTGCACACGCCGGTGGCGCCCATCACCGAGCCGCGCCCGTACCCGCCCAGTGTCGCCGAACTCCCTGAACACACAAAAATATACTTTGTTAATATAATCCCTAGATTTCGAGTCAACTAAATTACTTATTCTGCTACTCATACTTGATCTTTATTTGCAACTAGCTGTCCCGCGCAACTTCGTCTGCGCCACATTTTCCATTATTGCTCCGCTCCTATTTGTCTTAGCGTGATGATATATAGCCTATCGCATTCCTCGATAAATGGGCTATCTAACACTGAAAGTATTTTTCAAATCGGACCAGTAGTTCCTGAGATTACCCCCTACATACAAACTTACAAACAAATTTTACCTGTTTATAATATTATAGTATAGATTATGTTATACAAGACAACAATGACTAAAAGTTAAAGCACAATTATCGAGCTCAAAATCGTCGTCAAAATGTCGCCAAGAAAGTTCTTTATATTAATGTGAATCAAGGGTGAGAGGGAAGAAATCAACGCGGAAGACTGTCCAGTTAAAGTTCAATGTAAGTTGATTGGGCTCTTGCTGAACAGTCTTCCCTTATTTCATCTGCCGTGGTATCCAGGCATAGGCTGAAATAGGAATTATACCTAGTAACACAATTATGGCAGCGGTTTGGCTTGACTGTCTTTTGGGAATAAAATCCGAGGTCAAGCCCGACATTTAGCGATCTTTTTCCGTAAGTGCATACAAACATGTATTAAATCATAATACTGGGACGCTTGGTGCAACAAAATAGTGATATCCTGTTTCCTTATTTTATCGGTGTTTGAAACTTAATGAGCCATGTGACCTAAAAAAGGCAAACATACCACATATTAGGTAATAGGCACTGGTTTTTTAAGCGGCATTAAACAGCTTTAATTGAAAATGATGGCTTTATTTAAAATAATTAGCCTTTTATAAATAGATGAGTAAAAATATGCCTCTTAGAATTTAACTAATAAAGTGCAAGTTTGAGATCTGCCTTTTTCATCTGTTGAAAATAAATAGGACAATTATAGGTATTATCAATACGTCACGTTGTGTTGTTAAACCATTCTGTAAAGTTTTATGTAGGATATGAAAGAGCACGTGTTGAGTTAAGAGCATTCGAAATATAAAAATTATTATGATTATCTATACTAATATTATAAAGAGGTAAAATTGTTTGTAAGTTTGTAAGTTTGTAAGTTTGTAAGTTTGTAAGTTTGTAAGTTTGTATGTAGGGGGTAATCTCAGGAACTACTGGTCCGATTTGAAAAATTGTTTCACTGGTAGAAAGCTACATTATCCGTGAGTGCTATAGGCTATAAATTATAAAGATATCATGCATATTAGTCGAACTATCTCAATTTTTGTCTATCCAGGCGGAAAAAAATAGCTCTTACAACAGAGTTATTTGCGTGCGCTGCCTTAACAGTTGTATATAATTGAAAACAATGTATGGCAACCTGGTCCGCCTATAATAGTTCTACAAAAAAGTCCGCGGCACCATATTTCTATCTTTTATATTTTAGCAGATATAGTAGCTTTTATGTGTTAAAAAAAGTATTTTTCGACGTACTTATCTTTGGACGATTTTTTAAACAACAAAATATTAAACCTTATCGAAAAAAATGTTATTTTGATCACAAGAACATCATAGAGGTACGATTTGCCCAAAACAGTATGTCAATTGGTTGAATAGTTTCGAAGATAATATAAAATTACTAAATCGCAAAACGCCGCCCGCGCCGTCCATTCACGAACCGCATTAGAACATGCTTTGTACGGACGTTTTACATCCTCCAAAGACGGCGTTGTGCAATAACGTCCTTTTTCTGAATCGTGGTGTTTAGATTTTCCGCGGATTAATGACCCTCTCCAGTTATTATTTAACTTTTGTCGTTTGGTAGGTAAGTTGTACGTAGTTGATTGAATATTGTTGGTCTTTAAAATTGTTTTGGTTGCTCGGTTTCTCAAAACACAATCACAATATTACTTCGTTCTCATTCTTCGAGTTCGAAGCTGTGATATTTCTGTTTTTTGGGATATCGGACAGTTTCAGTGATTGTTTATCATGCCTTAAAGGATATCACAACTTTCCCGTCAGACATCCCAGACATGAGACAAGACCAGCTCGAGTACGCCGTACGGAAAAGCCTCTCGAGGAATAGAGAAAATATTTCGCAAGCACTCGCTGGGAAATCTAGCTCCGAGCGTTCACAGCGGCTTGCTAACCAAAGCTGGAGAACATCGCAGGTCCGTGCTCGGGAATCTAGCGCTGAACGTGCACAGCGTCTCAGTGATTTAAAGCAGCATGGCTCTGCAACAAGGGACAGGGAGTCTAACGCTGAGCGCTCACAGCGGCTCGCTAGCCTAGCTACATACATATTATTATGCAATAAAAACAAAACCCTCCTTTTGGCCGTCAGGAAATAAATCATAGCAGTCAGTACTAACCGAACCACACTCATAATTTCATCACAAGTTAAAATGTTTACCGCCCAACGAAGTGGGCACGGGTCAGCTAGTTTATATATATAATCGAACCACACCATGCATGACATCATAGGCGCGGTTATGGTTTTTAGGTATTATTAGTACTTGCCATGTTAATAGGCAATTTGCGAGACTTGGTCTATCTACATGCAAATTACCTGTTTGTTCAGTAGATAACGGCGCCAAAGGACGCTTCTAATTATGCAAGTGTTATTGTTTCATGTAATTTGTTGGTATAGTTTATTTTCTACGTAATCCTACTAATATTATAAATGCGAAAGTTTGTGAGGATGGATGTATGTGTATGTGTATGTATGTTTGTTACCCTTTCACGAAAAAACTACTGGATGGATTACGATGAAATTTGGTATGTAGGTAGCTGAAGACCCAGAATAACACACATAGGCTACTTTTTATACCGGAATTCCCGAGAGATCGGGATTTACACGGGAATAACGAGAATTTATATGCGGACGAAGTCGCGGGCGGCCTCTAGTGTGTAAATAAATAAAAAATAGTACTTTCGGCGATCTAGCGAAAAATACAATTAAAAGGGAGTCCCGAATAAAAGCGGCTCGAATTTGGAATTCCCATAGAAAAAAAAAAGGGCGTTGTTTCATTTTTATATATAAAATTGATTTTTTTCTCTTGGTCATCGCATCACGCGTGACGGCTGGACCGATTTCGCTAACTCTTTATGTTATGTTTGATAATGTTAGGAGATCGTTCTTATGGAAGAAAAAAAAAAGGTTACAGTTGACGGGAGCGGAGCCGCGGGGGACAACTAGTTAGAAATAAATAGAAGTAAAAATATTTATTAGTACAAGCTTTATCATCGGTACCACAATAGCATACGCACTGCTAAAAATAACAAATACTAGAGAGAACCTATCATGCATGAAGGTTACAAGGTAGCCCAAACACAAAGTACCTGAATACCATCTAGAACCCAGAAAACTATGATGTGAATCAATTACAATTAAACCTAGCAATGTTTCGCATGTCTGCTACTAACAGTTGAGTACTTAGTGTCTTCATAAGGAAACAATTTATTGAAAAGTATGTAAACCCTATAAGAATTCCTATCAAGACAAGTGTAACGAGTCCAAACATCATCAGACCCTGGACACCACACAAGGGTATTAAATTTTAAACCGCGAAAGGTTGCTTTGCCGTATAAAATAAATAAATAAAAAACCGGCTAAGTGCGAGTCGGACTCGCGCACTGAGGGTTCCGTAAGCAGAAGTTGCGATTTACGAATTATGACGTATTAAAAAAAAACTACTCACTAGGTCTCGTTCAAACCAATTTTCGCTGGTAGTTTACATGGTAAAAAGTAGTAATGTACATCATACATATATTTTTCTTAGTTTTATCATTTTCTAGAAGTTAAGGGACACACTCACACACATTTTACCACTTTGGAAGTGTCTGTCGCGCAAACTATTCAGTTTAGGAAAAAATAATCTTAGAAACCTCAATATCATTTTTAAAGACCTATCCATAGATACCCCACACGTATGGGTACGATGAAAAAATAAAATTTTTTATTCAGTTCTAAGTATGGGGACCCCCAAAATTTATTGTTTTTTTCTCTATTTTTATGTAAAAATCTTTATGCGGTTCACAAAATACATCTACTTACCAAATTTCAACAGCGTAGTTCTTATAGTTTCGGAGAAAAATGGCTGTGACATACGGACGGACGGACAGACAGACATGACGAATCTATAAGGGTTCCGTTTTTGCCATTTGGCTACGGAACCCTAAAAATTGACAAAATAAGCCTACGAGCTATTTTCAAACCTATCAAATGTACACAAAAAAAAAACAAAAATCGGTCTAAAACATTTAGAGCACGGAGGAGTTCTAAGTATAACAAACACTGTGACATTATAAACCTTAGTGTAACAGTAGGTACACTTATAAATTGTTTGATAGAAAATTTTAACAAGGACAATGTGCTAAGTTACTTTATTTAAGCCCTTTATAAGGGGAATTATTATATTAGCTGAAGTTGCGATTCGCTAATAAGTGTTTTTTTCGAGTGATTTGCCCGGTTAGGTATTATGCGATTTTTTTTCAATATATATTTTATGACATCCTATATTACATATAAAAAAAAAAACTTAATAAACTTTCTATTTATTTGTGAAGTCTCGCTGCTACAAGCGTATAGCTTTTTTTAAACATCTATCTAATATAAAAGCTTCTTTTAAAAAAATATCTAATTTAAAAGTAGCATTTTAAATAATTTTCAAGCGCTTGGCGCGGCCTAAAGCTACAGATCGAGATTTATGTTGATTTTAGCACAGCATACTTACAACAATTTTATTGTTTTAAAAATATTATTTTACATATAAATAGACAATCTTTTTTTAGACCGGGTAAAATTTTTGTTAGTTACATTGTTTGAATTTGGATAATATATTTGTAGCGGCATCAATGCCACGACAAGTAAAACCAACGAAACATACATCGCAACAAAAAAGAAACGCGACGCCATCTATCCAACTGGCCGCGAACTAAAAAGTATACATCCACCCGAATATCAACCATAGGGCAGTAGCCTCCCAGGCACAACAACCGCCTGGTCGGAGGATCCTCCCTTCTCAATGGAGACTTTGAACAGAACTTTTCGGCCCCATCGACTATCTGTTCTGCGAGTAATGTGCCCACTGGCATTTTAGTTTGGCGATCCTTCGGGCTACATTGATAACCTTGTTTCTCTTGCAGATGTCATCATTCCTGCATTGCAAGGAACACGCAAGGAAATTCCAAGGAAATTCCATTGCCTTTTGAGTGACTTTAAGCCTTACAATGAGGCCCATTGCGAGCGACAACGTTTCAGTTCCATAAGTCATCACTGGCAACACGCACTGGACTTAACAGCGTTAAACAAGACTTAATCGAAACCACTATATGGCCTTAAATATTATATAGCTATTAAACAATATAATAAACTTTTATAACATAAAATTTTCTTTGAGGCTTTAAATTTCGGGTATATAAACGTGTACCTACCTGACCAAGTAATAAGAAGAGAAGTAGAGATGTATATTATGCCAGTATAAAACAATTCTAAGTGTTACGGCAATATAATCCCTTCGTTATAAGGTTGTTTTGTTAGTTGGGTAGTAATATTTGTCAAAAGAAACCCAACAAGTTCGAAGTCCGAACACGAACTTACTAGAGTTTACGCCAGATAAACGTGGAATAAAGTACATTGACCTTTCCCTAATATCTCTTTGTAGATACTATAACAATAAATTTTGAACAATTTTTCATTATTAGAGAACGTAAAGGATCACGACAGAAGTCGATTCAGGACACCTTTATGTCATTATTTCTGATTTTGATCTTAAGAAAGTCAATAAATGTATGTGGGTCAATGTACTTTATTCCACGTTTATCTGGCGTAAACTATAGCACTTCTTAATACCCATTTATCTCTAACATGAGACTAGCTGGACGATACTATAACGTTGCGTTGTATCGGGTCTTCATAGTTCGCGTTGGTATCAGCCACCTTAGATTCTGTACTGGGGCCCGAGTCTGCTATTTTTATAAATTTGTCATTCCGACAAGATCCCATTGTCATGCCATTGTCATTTTGCTAAAAGTTCGTAATCTGCTAAATTCATAATCGCACGATCACTGGCGCGTCAGTGGCCGGTCACTGGAACGTCAATGGTCTCGTAATAGAATTGCGGTAGGAATGCCGTATTGCCATTATTATAAAACCGAGCTAAATTTGAGCATTTATTCATGCCAGATTTTATTTATATTTAGTTTTACATATTACTTATTAATGTTATAAGCAATCTGACTGAAGTAGTGAGAAGTTCGTAAATACTAAATCTGTCATTATGTACGAGATTACCATTCATATGGCTTTCTTTCAATGGCGTGTCAGTGATAGATCATTGGAATGTCATAATGACGCCATTATGATGCCATTATGTTAGTAGATTAACAAACTTGTCAAAATCAACCATTTTGAAATCAGTGAACGACCATTCTGACACTATTGTAATAGCAGACTCGGGCCCCTGGTCAACGCAATCAGTAGCACTACGATATCGCCCAACGCATTAAAAGGGCTCGCTCGTCCCGATGATAAGTTCAGGTAAGCATTTGATTTAAAACGAATCGGCCGGACTGCTGGAAAATTTTAACATATTCCGCTTATGGCGCTGAAAACTTCTGTGGTACAGTGTGTTTATCGCAGAAAGTTTCTAAAATGGTCAAAAATTAACTCTTCGGCGTCGTAGCACTCTCGTAGTACTTTCGTAGCAAAATGTTATGCGAATTTTAATTTTAATTTCCTTTTGAATTAATTACTTAATTAATTACCAAAGAATGTCAATGGCAGCCTAATACTGAGACCCACACCACACAGCTGTAACTTAGAACCTTAATAGGTACCTAGTAACTTATCACAGAATGCTTGTAAACTAACTTACCTCCGTTATTGTTAATAATAAAAATGAGGGAATCTGTAATTGTTAGCCCATCAGAGTAAGACTAGTACTTTTCTGGTTTTTGTATTTATTAACGACCGCAAAGGTCAAAAAATGCCCTCTAGGGCATCGTAGCAATTTCGTAGCACTTTCGTAGCAACAGCAACTGACTATTTGAATAGTAATTCACACTTTTTAACTTTTGGTCCCGTAAAAATTAGATTCGGTCTGGCTGAGTAGATTTTATTTTATGAGCATTTTTGCTTATTTCAATTTCTGCGTAGACAGTGACGTCGTCCAAGTTTCACCACTTAAAAGTGTAAAATAAAAACTTTTTTACAAAAAAATAAAACCTACTTCCTAACAAAACATTACAAAGTGTAAAATAACTTTAATTTTGAAAGCAATGTTAAAAAAACAAAGGAACAACAAAAGCGAAAACACCAATTTTTTAAATTAAAGTTATTTGAAATTTTACTTTGTACTGTTTTGTTTGGAAGTTGGTTATATTTTTTGGAAAAAAAGCTTTTATTTGTTTGATGTTCACCGTACATCATAATTACACACATTTTTGCGATCCGTGTTTTTGTAAATAGTAAAGAGGCCGAAAGTTTCCGTCATTTTTAAAGGTGTCGGAGGAGTGTTAATCGTCTCTAAAAAATAAAGTAATTTTCATAGACGATAAACACGTAGGTACGCTACCTAAAGCTTAGGAAATTGTGCCATAGCGATTTTTAGGATTAGTATTTGACTCATAATGGTAGCCTACTTTGGTGCCAGGGTTGCGGAAATATTCGAAAAAGTTACTGCACTGCGTTCCAGGAACGCAATGGGCATCTGAAGGAGCACGGGTGGGTTTTAATTAGTAAGAACCTGAGTACCTGACACTCTCTCCCACTTCGCCCAGAGCGGGAAAGGTCATTTGATAATTATGCATCCAAAGAAAAGCCTAATTATTATTATATTATACTAGCTTCTGCCAGCGGCTTTGCCCGCGTGATCCCTAGGGAACATGTTCCCGGGATTAAAAGTAGCTCATGTGCTATTCCAGACTATAATCTATCTTTGTTCTAAATTTCATTAAGATCCGTTAAGCCGTTCTGGCGTGATTGAGTAATAAACAACCAAACTTTCACATTTTCATATTTTTTTTTTCATTTTTCTATTGATTGTAGCGTGATGAAAAGTATACTATAACCTGCTCAGGAGTATGAATAATAATTGCACCAAGTTTCATTAAAATCCGTCGAGTAGTTTTTGTTTCTATAACGGTTATACAGACAGACAGACAGACAGACAAAAATTTTACTGATTGCATTTTTGGCATCAGTATTGATCCCTAATCACCCCCTGATAGTTATTTTGGAAATATATTTCATGTACAGAATTGACCTCTCTACAGATTTATTATAAGTATAGATAGATAGATATATATTAAGTATAGTACTCCGGACTCTTTAACCAAGATTCAGCCTGATGAAGGGTATAAAAGAAAGAAAGAAAAAGAGAGAGATAGAGGGAGTTTTTCTTTCTCTTTCATTGTACGATAAATAAAATGTTGATTTAAAAAGTGAGCTAACCTATCGACTGTATAGAATTCATGGTGTTGTTCCGCGGGGGCCCAGTGGAGTTCCTGGGTGGCGTGCGCGGCACGTCGCAGCCGCGCGCGAACACCGGCGTCTCGGGCAGGCTGGCCGACGTCTGCAGCGGTCCGCGCCCCGACGCGGCGGCCTCGCGTGACTGGCGCTGCAGGGTCCGTCGTCTGGCTCCGCTAGCGCCGATGTCTGCAAGTTTATGAGTTGGTTTCGTTAGAAATGAACATAGAGAACTGGATACGATTAGGTACAACATCATGTCATGTCTTCCATATTTGCTTTGGTATTATTGTTGGATACCAAAGTACCAATTCTACTCAATAAAAGGCAACGGTCGCATTGGCAGGTCAGTCGCAATCTGTCAATATTTATGGAAATTGAAGCTGATTGCGACTGAGATGCGACTGCTTAAATTTGTAGATTGTGATAAACGGTCAAAACTTTTAGTGACTTATTTTATTTTTTAAGCCAGCTGCATATGTATGGTTTCCTGATTGGTTTTTCCGATTAGTAATTCAGATTCTTATTCCCGTGAAGTTCGATTTTCAGATCTTATGACTAAAACACACGGCTTATTTTCGAAATGGTCATCAGTTGCTTCAATTCGGAAAATAAACAATCGTGTGCGCCTCGTTAAACATTTTGTATGTAAGGTACGCATGCAGGCCTCCTTATGTAAAATTGATTTTGAAGACTTAAGGGCGTACCCTGACCAAATATCCTTGAGCATTTTTTCCCTCAATAACAGCGCAAGAGATACAATAGCGAATACGCTCAGAATGTTGAATAACATCGTTATAAAATCTAATTTTGGTCGTTTGATAAAAATATCTCTACCAAAATGTTCAAAATTAAATTGCCTATCCATTAATGTCAGTACAAAATCAAAATAATCATTAGTTTTCGAGAAAAAGCATGTTTTCAATAATTATTTCTCATTTCTGTAGAAGTTTCGTTGTGAGGAGATTACTTAAACATTATACTAAGTAATAAAAAATAAAAATCTACCATTTTGAAGCCAAGCTTATGTTGAAATTTAATGTATTTTTTATAAGTTGATATTTCTTTTGGGTAAAGAGTATATAGCTCCAAAAAACTGCACAAAAAACGGCTAGCGCTGCGTTTTGCACGGGGACGCGCCTTAAACGGAACTTTAGTACCTACCTATTTTGGAAAAAGGGCGCCATCTTTACTATGCGAGCCAAATAAGAATAGTACTGTCAAGACACCATTTTGTTCCGCAATACTCGCGAACTTCATAACCAAAGCGTAAGGTTTGCAAAAAAATAAATGAAGAAAAATATACTCAGTTTAATTATTTTTGTTCACATTGTTGGAATTTCTAATAAATTTTACGCTAAATTATTTTATACATGATAGGATATGGAAAAAAAGAATGTTTAAGAAACAAAGTCAACAATGATAACAAAAAAAGAACAATGAAGTCCAGTAGGTAACTGAAATATGAAATAACACACACGCGCATATACACGGAACTCTTAGTTGCGTAGCAAAATGGCGACATATAAGGGTGACTAGTAGTATTTCGTGAAATTACCTTTAATATAAAGGTAATTTCACGAAATACTACTGTACTGTACTGAATAAAAAATATAACTTATTTTTTTTTCACAGTCTTTTTTTGCTGGCAGTACTAATTTGACTGATTTCGTATGAAGTTGGCAGCAAGCGCAATCCTATTCTTATTTGGCTCGCATAGTAAATTAATGTTTGAACTTATTATCAACACGCGCTCCACAAACTTCCTACTAATATTAGAAATGAGAAATGATGATGTGTGGTGTGTTTTTCAGCTAAATTTAGCTAGATTAAGCCTGGACGTTTCATACCTTCTTCATTATCATCAGAAACCCTAGGCCATACTTTCAGGAATACTTCTTGTTTAATAATACATGAGAATAAATATGGGTCAAACTTCAAATTTTGTACGTCCGTCTCACCTAGGCAGACTATTTCTGACCTAGATGTTAGTACAAGTAAATTACAGTTAATCTTCTATACATATAATAAAATCGTAGAGTTGCCGTGTCTGTACATTGAATATTTTCGCATAAAAAATACATAGAAATGTCAGAAAAATGACATAGAACACAAAAAAGCAGTTTCTGAAATTCTTTTCTGTTTGTCTGTGCGTCTGTATGTCTGTGCGTCTGTATGTCTGTGCGTTTGGAGGAGCATCACGCATAAACCACTGATTGGATTCAAAATTGAGGTACTACGAAATATTAAGTGATAATCGGATCAACATTTAGTGTTTATTTCATCAAAATCGACCCACAAAATCAAAAGATATCGAATTTTAAAGTTTACGAAGAAACTTCATCGAGCGCTAAAATAGGTTGTTTTCATTGAGACTTCAGATACTTGCAATGCCATCTATTGAGAATTTTTTAGTAAGAAATGTGTGAAAAGACCCCGAAACAATGTATTTTTGAGTTATTTTTTAATTAAACACATAATGTTTATATATGTTATTATATTATCATTATTTATCGTAACGTGTAAGCTTCTAAGTTTGAACTTATGAGTAGTTATGAGCATAAAGACAGTTCAGTTACGTTGTAGATCGATAGATGGCGTTGTACTTATGACGCGTTTTTCTGAATCGCGGTGTTAAGATTCTCCGCAGTAGCATAAGGTCAGCCCCATGTTTTATGTTGTTTAACTTGAAGACGTATAATGATGAAATTATTAGCTATGGAAGTATGGTTTTGATTGAATTACTAGATTGTTTTTCGATTTACTGGGAGGAGAGGAGAGTCTCCTCCGGAGTCCGGAGTTACCTGTATCCATAAGTAAACTGTTTTACTAACAGAAGAGATGAATATTTGGTATTATGTTTCAATGTGGCTAAACTATATCAGCCGAACACGTCGATCTTCAAGGTTAAGCAACGCTTGCCGAGGTCGGTCTGTGAATGGGTGACCATTATAACAACCTAGCCTTTTCCTTACTATATTGGCTCGGCTTCCAGACAAACCGGATTCAGCTGAATACCGGTATTTTACGTGGCGCGGCTGCCTACCAGACCTCCACAACTCATTCAATGCAAGATTTCAGTCAGATTTTACTGGCTTTTGACTATCCGTAACGACTGCCAAAGATCTACAAATGACAGCCGGGACCAAAGGCTTAACGTGCTTTCTGAGGCACGAAGGAAACTCGGTATGTCAAGATGGTCACCCACCCACAGACCAACCTTCGCAAGCGTTGCTTAACCTTGAAGATCGATGCGTTCGTCTGTTATAGTTTAGCCTTGAAGATCGGCCCGTGAGGCTTTAGCCACGAGCTCCTCTATAATAAATCGATTCTATGAACCCAGTAAAACTTATTTGATATTATAAAATCTTAAAACAAACTATATTTATCAGTGGTCTACGATCAGCAATATTGTCAGTAAAAATCGGAGAAAATGTGTTTCTTTTTGGACTGTTCTGGACGAAATTAAGAATCCACTTGATTCAGCACCATTCGTTCGATAGTTGGTTTTGTTGATTTTGATTCAAGATTAGTTTGTACCAGGAGATTAGGTACCTGGGCTGGTCGGCATTTCAACCGATAGAGATGATACAGTGCCCTGCATTAGGTACCCTCTTCATAATTATATTCTTAATTCGAGAGAGAGATCAGGATACGTAACTGAACGTAGATTTTGTATATTATGCAATCTATACTAATATTATAAAGCAGAAGAGTTTGTTTGTTTGGTTGAACGCGTTAATCTCAGGAACTACTGGTCCGATTTGAAAAAATCTTTCGTTAGATAGCCCATTTATTGAGGAAGGTTATAGGCTATATACCATCACGCTAAGACAAGTAGGAGCGGAGCAGTAATGGAAAATGTGACGCAGACGAAGTTGCGCGGGTCAGCTAGTTATCAATAAGAACTCATACCTGTAGGTAGCGTTCTTCTATCTGTTGATCCACTCTTGAAGTTGCTGCTTCTCCTGTTTTTGTTGTAACTGGTTTCCATTGAGCGCGTCTTCAGGCTATTCGTAGTGTCACGGTGCGGCGGCACCGCGGGGGGTTCAGAAGGCCTAAACAACAATATAACATTGTTATCCAGGGGTGAAAGTAACTGATTTAGTCCAGAGATGGCGTTTGACCAATAGTATGAAGGACCCAATAGGTGAATAGGTCCTCTGCTTTTCATTACGAATACAAGGAAAGTATAAATAAAAACACGAATCTGTATCTGATGAACTCATCGTGTTAATACAAATCTTTGCTATACGAAAGTAAGAACAAAGCTCGGAAAAACAAATGAAGATCGGATTGCGTCGCTTTCCCTACTATTTTGTTTGTGACCGGCGAGCTATTGACATTTTCATCATTGTTTTATGAGATTTGACGGATGTCAGTTAAAAATGATTCTTCCTAAGGCTGCAAAGTAATACTTTCAACCCGCTCCTCAGGTAACTTCAGGTCTATTTTCCGAGCATGAGTAATGAAAAATATTTATGTTAGAACTTTGTTTGTGTTTCTATATTTCTAATTTATAATAAACGTTACCTATCTCTTTCCAACTACAGTACTTTATTTGTATCTGATTGGGCGTACCTTCTCCTAGACTCCATCGTAGGGGTTGGTAACGTGTCGGCTTTCTTCACATGTCGTTTCTCTGAGGGCTGCATAATTTCCGTATATTCATCTTCAACCTCCTGCACAGGCGAGGGAGGTAGCGGAGGAAACTTCGGTGATTCCGGGGTTTGCGGGAGAGGCCCCATCTCATGCCCTAATATCGGCGATGGGGGCAACGGTAACGGTGGGTGCCTGTACGAGTGCTCTACTATTTGAACATTGAGGGGGAAGTCTCCGCCGCTCGACACAGCTGAATCTGACGAAGATGGCTGCCGCATCAAGCTAACTGGAACATCTTTGGCGCTCGTGGATTTATGCATACTGTTTGACCTCTTCGAACGGTCACGTCGGTCTATCGACCGTTGATTCTGTATTTCATTGTGACTCGACGATTTCTGTATATCATGTCTCTTTTGTCTCTCTCTAGAACTATAACGGAAATTGTTTTCTAATATATCTTTAGATACGTCATCACAGTATTCATCCTTATGAATATTCCAGTCTTTAGGTATATATGGGGTAAAATGTTTTTGGTCCCGACCTTGACTTAATATAGCGCTAATATTGTTCTCGATCTTGCGCAGCGGCGAGGAGTCCCCGCTGGAGCCGGGCTCGGCGGCCTCCGCGTCCTCCTCCGGCACCGTGGTGATGAGCGCCGTGCGCGCCGCGCCGCCGTCCTCGCCCAGGCTGGGCAGCGACACCACGCGCACCATGTTGGGCGGTACCGTGGTCAGCTCGTTCACGGTTTCGTTGCACTCCGTCGCTGGTGTCTCTTCTACTTTTCCTTCTCTTATTAATGACTGAATATTATCGAAAGTCGATGAATACTTCTTAAAATCTGAAAACCTATTTTGCGGAGACAGTTTGCTCGGAACTTTCGACGTATGAGCGCTTTTCTCACTGTGTGTTTTTCGGCTTTTAGGACTATGGCCGAAGTACTCCTGAGCGATATATCTATCTGGACCGTTATTTAGATCTAAACTAAGACGAGATTTTGGTGATGTTATCTCTTTACTCAATCTAGAATTCGGTGTGCAAAGATCTATACTATATCTAGAGTTCGGCGTGTTAAGCTCACGACTCAGTCTCGAGTTTAGGTCAACACTGTAGCGAGATTGTGGCAAACTTAAATCCGAGCTAGGTCGAGAGTTGTAGGAGCCTACTGATCCGGAGCCGCTGATTGATATGCTCGACCCATCGATGGACTTATCAGTGTTTAAACTTCTATTCAAACTGTGGGTATTAAGTAGGTTGGTGGGAGATTTGCTGGTTGCGTTCTTGTTGAAACTTGGTAACTGCTTCCGGTTTTTGCCCTTCCTAATGACGTATGTACCGCACGCTAGATCCTGAGCTCGTCGGCTCTCTTGTTCGGCATCAGACGTGGGTGACGCGAGCGCGTCGCACTGCGTCAGCGGCGGCGGCGGCGGCCAGTATTCCTCTCCCCAATCATCGTCTACTCTTTGTGGTATTGAACTTGTGCTAGAATGTGACTGATCACCTGACTTTCTTCTTCGTCGACCTATAACCTGTAAACAAGACATTAAAATTATGAAGTTAAGCACCGATAAACTTGATACTTGTTGCTACGTAAGTTGATTTAACTGACAGTAGATACATTACCAAATAGGTACAGCGATGATATGATTATGGACTCTATTTCTAAAGGATTATGAGTTTCAAACTGCAAAAATTGCAGTTGGATTTGTTACCCAATTAGACCATCAATTTTTGACCGTAGTAATTAAACGCTATAAAAACAGTCGACGCAATGAACGCAATTTGATAAAAAAACTACCTTTGTGCTTCCTGGTGTAAGAAGAGGGTCATCACCATCGAGTGACACTTCCCAAGCTATGGAATTGCGTTTCGAAGGCGTAGTAACAGCGGGCGGCGGCGGTGGGAACGACTCCTCCAGCGAATCGTCCGAAAAGTGCTCCTCGTCGTTACTCTTACTGGAACTTCTCCTCTTGCAGCTCACAACCACGTCCTCCGTAGATCCTCTACACACTTCTCTATGTCGCTCCATAGAACCGGCGAGAGTCCGCGGAGGTAATTTTCCTTTGGGTGATAACATTTCACCGTCCGACCTACTGTCGCATTTCATACTGCTCTTTCTTTCTGAGCTTTTCGTATTGGAAGGTGAAATTTTTGGTACATTGTATGTAGGTGAATGTGCTGGTTCTTTTTTGAATTGTATATTTGGGCCTGGATATATTGTGACTGGGTGTTCATTGTATGGTTTGTCGTTGAATTCACTGGAGAAACCCATGAAGGGGAAGACCGGTGGGTTCTCGACACTGGGTGACTTCTTGAGCCCGGTTGGAGGCGCATTGTGGCGCGGCGGCAGCCAGGCGGGCGCGTCGGGCGGCGGCGGGCGCGCGCCGTGCTGCAGCGACGCGAACCGGTACGGCGGTACGGGCGGCTGCTGCAGTTGGAAGCCGTTAGCTTCCGTGTCTTTCTCCCACCCGTACGGACGCTGATGCCTGGTTTTCGGCTGAAATTAAGATAGACCAAGTTGAAGAATATATTTTCTTTTGTATAAATTGCAAATTACCTTCAGGTAAACAACTGTACGTTATGAAAATCTGTAATTGCACTTAGCAATAAGTCTCCTAAGAACGTTTGCCTGTAGCTACATTGGCTAGGGTAACTTCTGCTCCGTCTCAAAAATTAATTTTGTACAATACAAAAACCTTTATTGCAAATAGACCAGTTACAGGCTGCATGGTCGTCAATTAACTTATCGTGAATATAAGGACCATGTAGATTGCTATGTTAGGGGTTTATTTCTCGAAATATTATGAAAAACATTTTACAACAATTTTGTATATAATAAATCATATCCAAATTCAATAGTTTCCAATACATCCGTGTCTTGCTTGTTTAGAAAAAAATGTTTAGGTACAATTTCACGCGATATTTTTCAATCTTACGGCGTTTACCACTTTCCGGTGACATATACAAGACATTTAATTACTTACAAAAGTGGTCTGCGTGGCCGTGGTGATGCCGTTCACGCTGATGATGGAGTCTAGCCTCTCCTCTGCCTCCCGCTGTTCTGTTGATATCGTTCGCTTTGCTGAGTTCGCTGGTGACACTCTGAAACATTGGCATGATATTGTTAGTAACTTTGTAGGCCATGAAATAATGATAGTGTCGCAGTGAGACATGGGCTATCTCCAGAAGTAGTGGCGGCTACTACAGTATTTAAGTACAAACCTTAACCTATTAGTTCAGTTTTTACGGTTACGAACCTATAAATGAAAAAACGGAATCCTAATAGGATCACTCGGTTTGTCTGTCTGTCATTCATAATTTTATCCGGATCTACAGGACCGATTCAGTTGAAATTTGGTACATGTATGGACTTTTGTGAACCAAGCACACGGACGTGTAAAGAAAACAAATGAAAATATAAGGTAAATAAAATTAGAAAATGAGTTTTACTAACCGTACCTACCGTGTGACGTGTGACATATCAAATGAAAGAGAGTATTTTGAACGTGTTTTGAAAATATTGTTTAATCATTTTCAAAATAAATGGTTTGAAGTTATTCAAGAAATTAGATAAAACATTAAAATGTTCCCCCGTATCTCTGAAACTATGCAGAAAAAATATGCAGATAAATAGTTCTTTGCTTTCAGCTTAACCTCGAAGTTTGGACCCGTGCAGCTGATATTATTCAGAAGTAAAATTTTTGGGGTTCCATGTTTCAGCCTTTATTCAATTTCAATTGTTTCGACGTAAAGTGGTCTATCAGGTAGTAACTGATTTGCAGTACTTGCAGTAGATATTTATTATGTAGAAACTTACTTGGGCAGTAAGGTGGAGATGATGCGCTGGGCCTCCTCGGGCGGCGGCGGCGAGCGCGGCGACGGCGGGTCCGGGGGCGAAGGCTCCTCGCGCTCCTCCGTCGGACGGAAACCCAGCGCGAACTTCGCTCTGAAAAGTAACGCGAACAGATAGATTAGTATAGGAAACATTACCGGTGGTCTTAGCTGTCTTAGACTACCTTCCACGTTACGTACGTCTAAGATGAATTAACACTGTTGGAGGTAAGACGTCATAAGAAAACCTGAGTTTAATACTGAGTTATTGTATTTAATACGGTGTGTGTTTAATAGTGTGTTAAATATGGTGTTAGGTAACTAAATCAAAATCAAACGGATGACCGTTTAGGAGCTATACGATGCCACATACAGACAAACAGATAGACATATGAACACATAGATACGCAGACACACGTCCAACTTATTTTTTACAACGAACTATTTTTTGGTCGGTGTTTAAAAATATGCTATTAATAAATTAATTCATTTATTTTTATGCCCATATGTTTGCAATTTTTATTGACTAAATAATAAAATAATATGGTACAAAATTTAAAATAAGTTATTTAATTATAATGAAATCTAAAAGGGCGCCAATTGCATGACTCGCCCGGGGCGATATAGATGGTAAAGGTCGGCCCTGGCTACAGACACGTGTTATTTGATTATTTTAACGTAGGTTCCTGCTGATATCTACTCTAGACATGGACCTATCAGTCAACTAAACGTATCTACTGGTGGCTTCGGCCAAGTTGAGCAACAAGACACGGTGCGTTGCCTTTTGCATCCAGTCTGCTCCAGGCGCTTTTTAATGTCATATCGATCCCTCACTGACCATATAATCTGAGAGACTCAAGATGGTTTTCTACCGGCGCCTCACTCACCTCGCCGCGGCGAGGTGAGTGAGGCGCCGGTGTGTATATTTTTAGATAAAGTGTTTAGATAATAAATATTTTTTTTATGCATATTCCCTATTGGTAAAGATGCCATTTACATGGACAATAATACATGGGCCCACCGTTCTGGCGAATTAGATGCAAATATGCAAGAGGTTGGTGTTTGTCGTTTCGATTGGCCAGCGCGGAACCCCGACCTTAACTCCATTGAGCACGTCTGGGACCGACGTCTGGGATCAAAAGGAGAGTACGATCTGTCGAACCACCTCCACAAAACATAAGGGAGCTTAAACGTGTGATCTCGGCTGAGTGGGAACACATTCCACAGGACACCATCAATAGCCTGGTGCAAAGCATGACCAGCCGTAATCGCTGCAAGGAGAGGACAAGAATACGTTACCTAGTGTCCAAGATAGGCAACATAAGCAGCCAAAGTTACCATGATCCAAACTTCACAGTTGGGTATCGTTCATACCTGCATTTGGGACATAAGTACACAGAGAAACTTTCAGGTTCAGGTTTTATAAATTAACGTACGTCTGATCGTCGCGGGGTCTTGCTATATAAGTGTGATTTCAATTCACGCCAATTCCATCCACGCCTCACCTCGCCGGTGCAAAACCACCTTAAGATCACCTTAACGGTTCATAAAATCTCCACACCACGTGAGTCACGGACATTTTGAATTGTTGACTGACATGATTGATTAATATTTCTTGCAATATTTCGCTCCGCTGTAATGGACAGGCACCCTAAACGAGGTTGACTTATTCTTTGAATTTTAGGATGAATAATTAGAATTTTTATATCATTTAATGGTATAAGAATAAGAATAAGAATAAGAATAAGAATAATTTATTTCTCTCCATCTATGTGACATTAACAAATTTTGTATGTCATCAAGGTGACCTGTAGAGTGAATACGCTACATATCTAATAATTACACATATTATACAGGTACTATTAGACGCGTAGAAAGTTATTGTCATACAGAGGTAGAGCTGGATATGGACCTGTCTAAGTAACAATAGCCGAACGGCTTCGGTTGGGTGTACGTACCTACATTATCGGCCAGTATCTGTTATCATTGTCTATTGTCGTGGACTAAAGTGGACGCGTTATTATTAGAATCGGCGTCTATATTTGGGTTTGTAAGATAGGAATCAATAGGGCACGAATTTGATAGGTCTGTGTCTGTGAAAATCAATATGGGTTAAACCAGGGTTAACGAGCATTTTTTTTGGTAAAAGCAATAACCACAGAGAGGCTCCAACTGATTACTCACTCAGTCAAGTACCTGAGACCTTTTGGAACAGACGCGCGTGTTCCTTCGGCCAGCCCTAGCGTCGGCAACAGTTGCCAGCAAGTTTAAAAAGGTCACTTTTGCAGAATCAGCTAGCAATTCATACTACCCGAAACTCAAATTTGAACCTAATGCTTTAGCGATAAAGATGATTTTTAACCGATTTCCCAAAAAGGAGGAGGTTCTCAATTCGGTTGTATTTTTTTTTATTATTCTAAGATGATTCTACTATTGCAGTCTTTGGTCGTAAAGAAAATGCGGCCGATATAAGATTTTATAATAAACACAGGTGGTAAGTATTAGTATAAAATGTGCTTTAATATAAATATGTGCCTCGATAGCGTAATCTCCATCATCTGCAGTAAGTAGTCCGTTTACATTTTGTTTTTGTGAATGTTCTGAAGGTGAGGAAAGCTTACAATGATTCTCATGAAGCAAATATGTGGCTTTGAAGTAACTTAATTGGAATAACCGTAAATAAAATACCAAAACGTTAGTATTAAAAGGATTACAACTATGAAACGTTTTTGTGTTTTGTATAACCCCATGATAGATCTTAGAAATAACTAATTTATAATTAACTAGCTGACCCGCGCAACTTCGTCTGCGTCACATTTTCCATTAATTCTCCGTTCCTATTGGTCAGCGTGATGATATATAGCATATAGCCTTCCTCGATAAATGGACTATCTAACACTGAAATAATTTTTCAAATCGGATCAGAAGTTCCTGAGATTAGCGCGTTCAACCTAACAAACAAACAAACTCTTCTGCTTTATAATATTAGTATAGATTAATTCGGTACCACAATTGAAATGTTAATTCAATCGTTTTGATTAGTCGTCTCCCGAACCAAACCAAAGGAGGGGGGAACCTAGGGGACCAAAGGAGTCCTTTGGGTTCCTACCAGGATGTTGCGAGTTATCGAGCTTACTGGTTACTGAAGTTTAAAAGCATCAAGTGTTGCATTAAGCACATTTATCATACTGCTCAAGAAATGACGCGATCATGGTGCCGCTCTTACCCGTACATTTTGTAGATACTTATTTTCTTTTTTATAAATAAGTGAGTGTTTGACCGACAGATGTATTTTCCGTTTAATTAAGATGACTATTTTTTCAAACGTCTGTTCTGAGTTAAGGCACTCTACAAGGATGAGATGCTGACCTCCTGCCGTTCATGCTCATGTATCCATCGTCCTCAGAGGTGTGTCCGGCGAGCGGCGAGTCGTCGTCGGTTGCGGGCGTGGCGGGGGTGGCGGGGGTGGCGGGGGTCGCGGGAGTCGCCGGCGGGGGCGGCACGCGCGCCTCCAGCGAGCGCGGTTCGCCCTCGTCGTACTCGCTCAGCACCTGGTCCAGCAGCTCCAGCGATCGCTGCACGTCGTCGCACCCGCTGCAACCAAGCGAATTGGCCATATTAAATACATACATATCGGTGGAAACCATTAGGTACCTTTCTTTTGCTTTGCTGTCGTTGGGGAAATCTGGCTTTTTTTGCCAAGGGATATGGTGTTACCCAGGTACTGGGTTGTGGCTGTCAGATAGGCAATAAAATACTGGTATTCACCTGCATCCGGCTAGACTGGAAGTCAACCCGAAGATAGTTGGGAAAAAGAAGAGAAAAGCTTAAGACTAAAAGAGATTTGAATAAAAGTGTGAATTGATGGAGAGAGAGGTAGGTCAAATAAAAAAGGGGGGTTTGTGTGAGTAATTATATGAAACAAAAGAAAGTCGAAGAAGAAGAAAAATATGTTGCGCCGGACCCAAGTGAATTGGGACAAGAGCAAGAAGCTGAGGATGTAGGTAATTAAAACATATCGAGAAACACGCACATTAGAAAAATACAAATCCTTAGAGATGTTCAAAAACAAGCAAAATACCCTGAAGCTTGCCGAAGGAACACGTGAAAGTGCGATGTTAATTGTCCGTGTATTGAGATAAGTAGACGAACTTCTTGAAACCTTGATGTCTGTCTCGACAGCTTTTCACTTCATCTCTTTGTCTTTGTGTTAGTTTCTCATACCATAGAAAGAATCTTGCTCATTTTAAAGCTTTGCGTAACAGTTGCAATCGTCTGTGTCGAGATGCCAAGAGACGCCATTTCCACGAATCTCTTGTAGATCGCAAATCCTCCTCACTGACGATATCCGCTGGGCTATGGACAATAAATCACTCACTTTATTAGTCCTACTTGATTTCAGCTGTGCGTTTAACTCAGTGGATTTCGACATACTTCTTGGAGTCCTTCATTCTATTAACTTTGCCCCTCCCGCATTATCCTGGTTTGACTCTTATCTTCGGGGTCGCTCTCAGTGTGTCCGCCTTGAAGAGACTTTTTCTGATTGGTGCGACCTCACTGCTGGTGTTCCTCAGGGTGGCGTTCTCTCTGCTCTTCTATTCACTATATTCATAAATACCGTTACGAAGGTCATCTGCTCCAACTTCCATCTTTACGCAGACGATTTGCAGCTTTATCGTCACTTCATGCTGGCTGACGCGGATTCAGCGATTAATGCCATGAATCGTGACCTGGAGCGTATTGAACTGTGGGCTAAGTCATATGGCTTACATGTTAATCCGTCCAAGTCCCAGGCGATGATTATAGGCACTCGCTACTATCGCAATGCGCTTGACACATCCACTTTGACGCCATTGTCCCTTAACGGGTCGACCATTGCATACACGGACACAGCGAAGAATCTTGGTGTCTTAATTGACAGCAATCTTTCATGGCGAGCGCAAGTAAATGAGGTTTGTCGCAAGGTGCACTTTTCCTTCCATTCTTTGAAAACTCTTCAGACTTTCTTGCCTTTCAAAACTAAAATTTATTTGGCTCAAACTTTAATTCAGCCGATCATTGACTACGCTGATGCCTGCTACCTAGATGCCACAGAGGAGCTCTTAAACAAGCTTGAGCGCTTGCAAAACTTGTGCATTCGTTTTGTTTTTGGTTTGAGGAAATACGACCATGTCTCTCAGTTCCGCAAGGATCTCAAGTGGCTCCCTATCCGTCTTCGCAGGAACACTCGAATATTATGTCTCCTTTACAATATCCTGTTCAATCCTCCATACCCTGGCTACCTGCGTGATCGTTTCTCGTTTGCTCGCCCTGCCGATGCGCTGTGTAGATCCCACCTCAAACTTCACCTAAACTTCCCATCCCATAAAACTCATTCATACTCACACTCCTTCTCTTTTCTTGCGGTACGATTTTGGAACTCACTCCCATCTGACATACGAGAAAGTAAAAATATTTCTATTTTCAAAAAAGCTGTCAAAGAGCACTATCTCTCTTCTATACTATAATGTTATATTAAAGGTATGTATTATTTTATTATTTTATGTATTTATGTAAATCTATTTCTGTATATTTGTTTGTATGTTTATTGTATTTTAATGTATTTATTAGTAGATAATAATTAATAGTATGTTTAAGTTAAATTAGTTAAGTCTATTTTTAGTTTCCTTCTTTGTTTCTACACACTGTGTCTATGTTTCTTTTCCTACTCTCCTGTCGCAGGTCTGCTGGAAGAAATTTCATTTGAAATAAGCAGTACCTTTGTACTCTTTTTTCTGTATACATTTTTAGTTTTTTAATTTCTTGTGTGTACATAAATAAATAAATAAATAAATAAAAAAAGTATTATAGTGTCTGTCGACTATAAATGTAGGTTTGTGTCTCTTTTACTCACACGAGATCTAAATCTTTCGTCCCTTTTCTTAGCGAGCAATTAATAGTCGATAGCTAATCGCTTCCTCGTCGGCGGTGAGACAAGTGCCATAGTCAACTTGCTTGCTTAGTCTATTTGCTGGTTTTAAAAAGCTGCCACCCTTTATAAATACTTACTTTATTTGTAGTGTATACTTACTTTATTTGTAGTGTACAGAAATACTTACTTTAGTTTATAGTTATTGTGCGAAAGAGTAGCAAAAATCCATTCATCCATCCTCACAAACTTTCGAGTTAGTTATAGTGGAAAGACTATTAAATGATAAACAAATAAGAATTTTAGTTAGTAAATAGAAAAACTCAGAATGAGATATATATATTATCTACCTTTCCTATAAAATATTCGGAAAGGTTTAGATGGACGCAAGGCCGTCAAAATCCGTAAAACCAGCGCGCACCGACCTACTCCTATTTCTAAAGCTAAACTATTTTTTTGAAAAGAAATAAGGGTTTCATTCCTAAAGTTCAGTATTCAATAAAAGTGGTATTCAATAACGCCGAGTCACCGCAGCACTAGAGCGAACCCAATTTGCAACCGTGCAATTTCCGTGATGGTTTTCTAGTTGGATTGTCATAGTAAATACGTCAGTATAACAAGTGGCCAGCGAGGTCGCACCACTCAATTCCCCGAGATAATGGTAAATTGAACTCATTTCCTTCACGAGGACTGGCCCCGCCTCGAACGCTTCCTTAACTGTTCCATTAGAACCGAATTAGAGGATAACGATATAGTTACATCCTTATATCAATCAACCGTGACGTACTTCCATTACGGTGATTCTATCTGGACCAGACTAGGTGCGTCCAACAATTTGCTTATCAGACACTGTCGGAATATATCGTCCGAACACTTTTATTTATCTATCTAAAACACATCTCCTTTCTTTGAAATGAAGTTATAACATTGTAGTAAAATGTTTTTTGTTCCAAGAGGTATATAATAAATTCGTCTTGGCATTTACTTTAGGTGGGCGCTGTCGTTTTATCCCTTACCTATTGCTATGTATAAAGCTAGTGTATTGTTCTAAAGGTCACGGAAAGTTGCGAAGATCGTTTATCGTGGGAAGGTTGCAGAGTTACTATGTTATTGCAGAAATGTGAGTTTGAATTCATTCACAGTGAGTTGGTTGAGTCTGAGAGCTTATTAAGCAAGACAGGTATATTTTAAAGGAAGCATGTCTTCAGTGCTGAAAAGTGGTTCTCGTGGAAGGACAAAGCAACCCTTTATATAGGAGAGTGCTCTCTCACCATCTCTCGATAAGCCTCCGCCGAGTGGGGGTCGCCGCGCCGCCGGCTGGCATATTCTTGTATTTGCGCAATAAACTGCTATACACTGTTTAAAATGCAACGATTGGCCTTACATATTTTCAAGCAGTTTTTAATTGGTTTTAAACAGTGTGAATTTTCCATAAGAAATAAATTGTGATTGTAAACAAATATACCAAATAAACTTTATGCCGTCTCAATTGGGTTTGTGAATTTCATAAATAAAGCATGCAGATTTCAAAGCTGTTAAGGTAGAGTGACTGGTGCCTGAGGCGAGTTTTTGTAAAATTCTTGTTATGAATTCTTGACACGGAAAATCCGATATTTGGTGAAGGCAGCGCTATCTCGATGAGCGCTTGTCTCCTTCGGCGATCTGCGCGATCGAGGGGTCATTAGTGTTACCTCACTAATGATCCTCGCCGCGCGCTACTCGCTGCACGGTCGAGCGTGAGGATACCAGCAATCAAGTGGAAATACTTTTTTAGAAGACAATCTATTACTTCAATTTATTTATATATACCAGAATCTTATCTGATCGAGTACCTATTAAGATAATCTTCTATACATAAAAGTTTAATTTGGAGTTTATTTATAAAGAAAACCGGCCAATTGCGTGTCGGGCCACGCGTTGTGTAGGGTTCCGCAGTTGCACGTCACGATTGGTCGACAATTACTCGTTAACTTGAAAGCTCACTTAGCTGTAATAGTTTTCCAGAGACATGTCTAGCCCACACACACCATGGGCTAGATGATAAAAAAAAATCACCGCCAATTTATGTGGAGCATCCTAATTTTTTTTTATTATTTTGCCACTTTATCGGTGTGATTTATATGTATTGTTTAGTATACCCATACCAAATTCCAACATTCTAGTGCCAAGCATCTCTGAGCTACACCGCGGACGGACAGACTGACGGACATAGCAAAACTATAAAAGGGTTCCTAGCTGAATCCTGAAAAAGATAATTTGAGAATTTTCACGTACCTACTATTTGCTTTAAATGAATAAGGTAACACACCTACCCAAAAACTGTTTTATGTTTTAGAAAATAAATAGCAACGGTTTGTTAGAGTTATTCATTTCATATAGGTACCACACACAACTTACATAAATAATATGTATGAAAACACTGACGAAACTTTCAGTACCTACTTCGAATATGATAGTGGGCATTGCTTATATTTGTTAGCTAACGAAATATTGCTGATGTATTGTGGGGGCGTACATTTAGCAGGTAACACAATATCGGTTCCGCGTCGGACGTACGCGCGCCTACTTGGCGGTGCTCAGCGACTTGCCCGTGGGTGTGTGCATTGCGTATTGCATTGTATCGCCGCTGCCACAAAGCAGAGCACTCAGCATGAGTGGCGCGGCGGGCGCGTGCCTGCCTTTGTTTTATTTCACCCACACTCCTGCGCTTTCGAAACTTTTAAGGGGAACTTCAAATTGCGTTTCTCCTTTTAACTGGAGCTGGTTTGCGCTGATTAGTTAGACGGAGTCAGTTTAGTTGGTAATTTATTTTTATTAGAGGTCACGGTATTTTATTTTCTTTTCTAATCTTCTATGTACTCTGTCATTAAACTTGTATGAGAGTTGTTGTTTATTAAAGTAATCAAGACTGTCATGCCGACAATACTATTCATCGTACACTTGTCGACGAGGTGTGAACGCCTCACCAGTACGTCTACGGTATCTTGATACGGTGAAGCAGGTACTATTTATACGGAAATGAGTGCAGCGAGGCGGAAGTGCAAAGCAACCCCGTGTCGCACCCCCGCGCGGCGCCGCGGCCGTCGACCTCGCGTCGTCGCGCGCGGCCTCGCTATCTCGCTACCTCGCCGCCTCGTTCTCTGCGCCGCTAGCTCGCCACACACAATACCAACTCCACGCCGGGGGCCCCTCAGCGCGGCCCGCCGTGGAAAATCTCTCGAAGATCAATCGAACATGAACTCGTGGCTACGTTGTCAACAGATGGCGTAATGCGATCCTACGTACCAACACTACCAACTACTCAATGTCCATGATACTCGAGTACTGCATTCCTATTTCGGTGACAAAGGAATCGTAGCTGCTCTAATCTCGGCATAGTACCTAATATGGATACGTTTTCTTTTTACGTGAAGATAAAATACAGGTTTCATGTTATTGTAAGGTATAACGCTCTCCAAACAAAAACTGTTGGCTCCTAGTGTTCTTATAAGAGTAGGTATGTTTTAGTTGAAAACATCAACCATCAGTAAACATGTACCTACCTATTACATTAACTGGAACTTGGCAGTAAATTCAACCGGGTAAACACAGCTTAAGACGAGTAAATCCGAATAGTTGGTTGAAACTTGAAACTTTTTCAGTCCGGACATAATTCAACTAGTTGTTAAAGTGTACAGAAGTTGGCCAATTAGTTGCTAGGAAGTTTAGTTGTATTGTTCTTTAGGGGATTAACATGTAGAGGGGCTTCTAAAATTATTTAATTCAAGACACAATGTTGGACATCGCGGTGTTCCAGGATCGGTTCCATCATCATTTTGGGCCGTCATACGTCGAGTGCTGGAAACACGTGCGTGGAATATGCGAGTATCTAATTTCAAATTTATCAAGCTCGGTCGTCATTTCGTCAATATCTGTTCTCTCGTCGTCATCCATGAGAAAGAATAACGTTATTGACAAGAGCTTCCCTGGTCACAACCGATAATCTTGTTCTACAAAGCTTATTCTAGAACCGTTAAAACTACACCTTTCGTTTTCTTTTCTGTGATCGGCTTCTCTTGAATGTGTTTATTGGAAGCCGCAGTGCCAACAATGCTGCTATTTACCTACTGCAGATAACTTACTACAATTTAAACATTACATTGTGATCGAAATCTTCGTGTTTCCCACGCTGATCTGAGAATTATAGGAAACAATGTATCAGTGCTTTTCATCTCGGAGAACTAGCTAAGAGTCCACTTAGAGACATGACCCGGGTTTTCCAAAGAACTCGAAATCGGCAAGATAATAAGTTGTTACTTTAGGAGTATGAGTTTAGCTATTTTGCTATCTGTAAATATGTATTCCAAGTAGTTTCAAGTTTTAAACATAAGTAACCTATTAACCTAGGTAGATACTCCCATGTGGTTACAGTCACCTACCAGACTGTAACCACATGGGACTTCAGAGATTTTAAAGTTACTAGGTATTTACCCTAAGGCCAATCCTAAGTAATTAGTAGGGTAGAATAAGAATCCTATTCTAATAACTACCATTATATAGTTTGTGAAGATGGATGTTTGTTACTCTTTCACGCAAAAATATCAGAACGGATTTTAATGAAATTGTACAGTACTACGCATACATAACACGTAGGTTATCTATACTAATATTATAAAGAGGTAACATTTGTTTGTAAGTTTGTATGTTTGTAAGTTTGTATGTAGGGGGTAATCTCAGGAACTACTGGTCCGATTTGAAAAATTCTTTCAGTATTAGATAGCCCATGTATCGAGGAAGGATATAGGCTACATATCATCATTCTAAGACTAAAAGGAGCCGGGCATTAATGGAAAATGTGACGCAGACGAAGTTGCGTGGGTTAGCTAGTAATTTATAAAGAGGGTAAGTGCACCAGATGAGAGAGGTGCCGCAGGCGGTGGCTAGTTATTCAATGAAATAAAAACTTACTAAATTCAATTAAGTTTGCAATGTAAAATAAATCCGTGGCATATCACAGAATGGCGTGTTACGTGACCGAAATATACTAAGCGATCGGCTCGTTCAACAATTTTCCGGTGGGTGCTTTCACTAAAATGAAAACTTGTCGTCTGTGAGTGTCGTCATGGGAGAAGGTTTTTGTACGAATATTATTTTAGACCGCCTTAAATGATTATCGGCCCATGAACTTGATCCGGACTAAAATCGAGTTTCTTTTTCTTGGAAATATTATCAAACTGCAAAATAAAAATGTTCAAACTTCTGGTGCCCATTAAGTAGGTATCGCAATTCAGTACCTACCTAATATAATACCTAGTACAGTAAAGGTGCAAACTTACTGCGGTGCACGCTGTGCACGGGCACGCGGCGCATTTTATGGTTCATTTGTTTGACAACGTGGGTCTACGTTTCCACTGCAGTAGGTACACACTGAACACCCACGACTATGTACATATGTAGCGTGTGGTAGCGTGGCCCATCACGGCATACAGAGAGGCTACGCACGTTTTTTACAAGAATATGGTTTTGAAATCATCATCATATCAGACGAAAGACGTCCACTGCTGGACATCCTCCAAGCATCGCCACAACGACCGGTCCTGTGCGTTTTTGACATAGTCGTGGGTTAATATTAATATAGCGTGTACCGCGTGCATAGCATGCATGGCGTTGACAGCGTTGAGCTATGTGAGTGCCATATTCGAGCAAGCCACGCGTGTACAATTGATGCTTAGCGTATTCTTGGGTCGCAGTGGAGACAATCTCATACATTTTCATGCAAAGCGAAGCCTCACACACGTGCCTCTCTGTGCATCGCGGTGGATTTCCGCCTTTATTACGATGTTCACAACGCAGAAACTCAAGTAGTTAGTTACACACAGGTGAAATAATTATCTGTCAAATTATACCTACTATAAAAATAACTATCTTTTACAGATTATCTTTATGTTTTCAGGAAGAAGTAAAATAAAAAATATATCGGTAAATACTAGTGATATGTATCTTAATACAATAAGGAATCGAATTTGTAGTTTTCAAATTAAGGTTAACGAAAGTAGGCCTGTACCGAATGTATGTAGGTATCTGTAATATTTCAGACATCTCTGAAACATCGAGCGAACAGTTTTAATCGAATTGTGTGGAACAGGAAATTGGGATACAGTAAAGGATGTACAGACAATACTAACGATGTAAATAGGCAAAGTTGGTAAACCCGTATCAGTCGTTTCATAAAACGCACTGCCATTAATTTTGTGTGCGCGAGTACACTCGGAAACAAAATAACTTCGGTACATTTGATACAATACCTACACTCTTGTTGGTGACGGTCTCACTACTTAGGCCTAACTTATTCAGACCGATCTTGTACAGTAAACCGCACATCCAGTAAGTAGTAACTAACAATTTAACACTGACAACTCCTTTATGTTGTAGTAGAATGGGCAAACTTTGGTCCAGCGATGACTGTACCTATGCAGTCAACAAAATACCCATAGATACCCCACTTATCACAATTGATGGAATTACATGTTATCTATAAATAAAATGTTGCTTTGTCCTCTATAAATAAGAGAACTTCCGGAAAAAAATATAATACCTAGAGTGTGTTTTTCCCTTTCTACTCTGTATTTTTTTACAGGATAATTTGATTTACTTACCCAGACAAAATTCCAATAAAAAGTATCTACAATATTTTGATCAGTCCTTATCCTTAACCTTAATTTTCAAAATTGTTGAAGAAAAATGTGGTTCTTTACTTGAAAGAGTTTAAGTGGAATTATGCTTTTGATTAATCAATTTAGTCTTATTGTCTACGCCGTATACTACTAAAGATCTAGTAGTATACGTCGTAGACAATAACATACTTTAAATCTGACCGACGAAAACGTTACAGCAGAGCTGAAGAAATTAACACTATAACTGGGTTCTTGCTATTTAGGCAATAGCGGCAAAGCGCCCATTGATCAAAAGGCTCCAGTAGCTTTGGCTCAGGTTTACAAAATAAATTAATCTTCGTGCAAGGCAGGTACAGAGCGTTATCTAAACATTATTGGAGGGCTGACTTGTAGCGGAAAATCCTCACCATCTTGGTCGTGTCGGAAGGAAGCTTTGAGGACATGCCAATAACCGCTGAAGCGGTAACAACACCTAGCACAAACAAGACCCGGAAGCAATTCCAATCGTGCGGCCATGCAATAAGGTTGACATTCCAAATAAGCTTTCACTATTATCGGCTGCTGCGACTTAAAGCAATTTTGTGAGTCAATATTGAAGTTTTCAACTCATAGGAGCGATGTGTTCCCCGCACTAAAATACTGTGCTTACTCACTGAACCACTTACATGGCTGCGCGGATCCGAGCCAATTTTTTATATTTATTTTAGTTATTATAAGTCTCTGTCTAAATGACTTTTGTACCCTGTATCTACTTTAGGTATATTTTATCTACTTCATATGTCAGACTAGCTGACCCGCGCAACTTCGTCTGCGTCACATTTTCCATTAATGCTCCGCTCCTGTTTGTCTTAGCGTAACGATATATAGTCTATAGCCTTCCTCAATAAATGGGCTATCAAACACTGAAAGATTTTTCAAATCCGACCAGTAGTTCTTGAGATTAGCGCGTTCAAACAAACAAACTCTTCAGCTTTACAATTTTAAGTACATTTTGTTGCGGAGTTATTTTAAAACTATGATACCTCCCAAGATATTCATTGAAATTAAATAATGTCAATGGCAATTTTGTTCAAAATTAAATACTTATGATGATTAACGTATTTATTTGGATAAGGATTAATACCATGTTAATAAAAACTTCCCTTTTTTTTGAGAACTTTTAAAGAGGAATAATTTCGTCGTTTACGCAGCACACGCAACGGAACTTTTTTCCCGCTAGAAACATTTCTTATTGCTGCTCCGCTCCTATTGGTCATAGCGTGATGTTAAATAGCCTATAGCCTTCCTCGATAAATGGACTATCCAACGCAAAAATATTTTTCAATTTTAGCCGGTAGTTCCTGAGATTAGCGCGTTCAAAACAAACAAACAAACAAACTCTTCTGCTTTATAACATTAGTATAGATATGCGCATAGCAAAGTAAATGAAGACATCCGTTGAAGACGTTATAAACGTTTAACTATGTACCAGTAATCTAATATGTTTGAACTTTCAATTAAATAAAACTATTAGGTAGTTATCAAACCATATCATACAGTCGATGTATCAAAGTGGGGGTAGATTACGCTTGGCGTCGTCGGATTGCGGTGTTAATTAAGCAATTAGGTCTCGTCAGCGGCCTCAGCGTAGCCGTCAGGCGTCCTCCGTACCCGTCAGGCGGCCACGTCGGCCTCGTTAAGGTATTAAAACGGCCAAGCAGCCTCCTGCGACCTTATTATCAATCCCAAAGGACGACGGGTAACTGCTATACGTAGACAGATAATACAACGACTCAACCCTTAAATGACTGGGAAGATTTATAAGCCGTACCTATTAAACAGAGGATTTAGACAAAGCTCTTTCGTTTGTTGTTTCTCGTTACCAATCCAACATATTTTTGGTAAATTTTACTGAGAAATATCTATTGGAAAGTATCTGCATATAATTTACAAGCGTTGCTTGTTTTATTTAATAAAAATCGTGTGCCACGCGTAGCGCAATGTTGTACTCACGGGCGGTGTATTGTATTTCGCTTGTGGGTACAATCTGTGGCCGGGTGACATTTCCACCCTAAATCACGTGTGAGCATTTCATCGAAGCCGTGCTCACGACGCGTGGGTAGGTATACATATCACACGTACACAGGGTTCAGGGGGCGTGGGAATGCAAAATATGCGGTACATCGCATTTTCATTTAATTACGAGTGGTCGAGTTATATTTCAACGAAATAAACTCTCTCCCCGCGCCAATTTACGATACGAGCGCAAAGATTAGTATTTATGGATTTTACTGCTTATGGTGTAATTAGTGGTTATCAAATTAGTGCAACGGAAATCGTTTTTACTTTTAGTACCGCAGTGCCGCGAGCGAGGGACTCACTATCACTAACTGTCCCCTGTTAAGTCGCGTACCTATTTCAGGCCTTTTTTTTTTTTTTTTTTAGGGATGGGAAATCATCCAATGACTCCTCCCGCTCTGGGTGTAGCGGGAGGGAGTGTCAGACTTCTACTGACTAAAACCCATCCATGTTCCTTCATTGCCCTTTACCTATTTCAGGCCTGCCGGCGAATTTAGTTTATAGAAGCTTAATTGGTGGAACCTCGTTTCTATGCTACTTTAGAAAGTTATAATGGAAAACTAATATTTTTCTTAACTTTTTTATTTGTAGAGCTTTTGCTATAGAGAGTTTAACGCGCGCTTACGCGTTACGTAATTAAAGAAACTTTGAGTATGGGGGTCGCTTTTGGGGGTCAAACAAGAAAATAAAAAAAAGGTTATCGTGTGACATATCAAATGCAAGGGCTAACTGTGAGGTTATCAAATATATATATATCTTGATAATTTTAAATTAAAAATGTTGGTAGTTATTCAAGAAATAAGACCAAAAATGACCATTCCCCCCAATCCCTTACCTCCGAGCCTAAAATTTTGAAACAAATGCGGAAGTAAAAAAGTTACAATATCAAATAAAAAATCTGAAATTGTTGCGGAAACCTTTGCACGCGAGTACGACTCGCACTTGGCCAGTTTTTTTCTACACAACGTGTTGTGTTTTTGCTAAAGACAATATTATTATATGTCACCGCTTGCTGTTGCTGAGTTTGCCTTCCCTGCGCATCCCGCTCAGCCTGCGCAGCCATGGTGCTTGGTCCACTCACGGTCTCAACCACTCCGTGTTTAATGAGCCTACCACACGCACAAGCTTCACCACAGTTTTGCCTGTGCAAGCCGGTTTGTACACGTAACACCGTCAAAGTCAAATAAACTGTACGGTTATGTACAGTGCATACACAGTGTGATTTTTGCTAATAGTTATTGGTAAATGTATACGCTTACCACAGTGTAGGAGCTATTTTTGATACAAATATTTACTGGTAGCCTATCACCAATGTACGTAAACTATGTTCCTCAAAAATATATCGGTTAGAAGTAGTGCTAGCGATTTATTGAACAAAGGACTGGCACACAAACATCTATTAAACTTAATTGGAGCTTACAGTGACCTTTGTTCTCGTAAACAATCAATTCAAGTATTGAAATAGAGGAAGAGGTACTGCTTTTAATTTTACTTTAACTATTTTTAATTCATAATTATTATCATCATCATCCACGTTACAGCCCGACTTAGCATAGGGCTCTCTTTTTTGCGCCAAGCTATACGTTCCTGTATAAACCTCGCCCAGGTTCTACCCGCTATGGCAACAGTCGTCTGTCCATCTCACAATCATAGCCGTAATTCCTGATTATTTTCAAACAAGTTTTAGTGTGGTTTTCAACTTCATATTAACGACTCAGGGTTCACAAGTTCCAGTAACTTGTGAACTTGTACCTTATTGTTTCTTAAGTTTATAGTGACCAGTGGAACTCGTAACAAAGTACAAGAAGGCTATAGAAGACATTAGTCAAGTTAAGACAGTGGCAGTAAGATTGTTTGTGTCTGGGAGCTGCAGCCCGGCTATCGATTTTTGGCTGCGGCCAGACGGACGACGACGACGCGCCAATGAAAAACTATTTTGATTTTTGTTCCCAACTCCACTACCAACTCGTTCGCATTCGCAAATCGACAAACTTTATGCAGATTTAGATCGGCCTTAACTATGTAGCTCGATTTATATTTGAATATGTTATGTTGATGATGTGACTTTTTTTAGATTGTGTAAGTTTTAAGATTATTGATTAAACGAATTTACCCGATTTTTTTTTGTTTATCATTATTACAAACGTAGTACATGGAATAAAAGCTTTTAAGCATACATACATATTCATAATCTTCTCGGGTGTCCGCCACGAGCTTATAAAACGGTTAACAAAAGTGTTGCACCATAATGCCGGGTAAGAGAATGATGGTAATAATACCATTGAGGGTTCCTCGCTTCATAAATACTGACACAGCCCCCCCCCCCCCCACTTTCTCCGCTTCATAAAAAGGATGCGCAATTCTTACAATTTGAGAAGTTTGCGAGTTTCTCTTTATGTCTGCTGTTACGTAACGATATTTGTTAAACTTTTGATATGAAGTGTAACAAGGGGAGTTTTGTCCAATAAACATTTCTAATACGATTCTTGATGGAATTATTGTTGAGCTGGTTATTTTAAGAAAGTGAGTTCTCTTGTATTATATATATTACATATTATGCTTTGGGCGATTGTGGTATCCCATCTTATCGACGTAGGTATAGTAAAGTGGGTTTCAATAAAATAAGAACCTGAATACCCTAGTGGTGGTGGTGGACTATTTCTCTGAATGAATAAATTGATTGATTAATAAATTGACTAGCACCACCACTTAGCATGTAACTTGCGTTTGGTGGTGCTGCCCAACCAACACGTGGTGGGCCAATTCAAAATTACCTTATCTAGTTTTCGTTGGTTATTTAAAATAGTACTTATGAAATAGAGTTAATCCGATTCACATTTAGCTCTAGACCTACGTTCGTTATTTGGCCTTATACCTATGAATCTACAAGTTCAAGAAAGATGACTTTCTTTTAAAATAGTTCAGGATATTTACATCACTAGCATTCTCTTCCCGAATGGGTAAACAAAACGTAAGCGCACAGGAAAGTAATTTTTACGAATTAATAAATTGTCGCGTCCCTCGCGTACGACGCCGGCGACACTCGGCGAGGGTGCGGCCCCGAAGTACGAACATAAGCAAATGTCGGCGGCTCCACAATACGCGGAGACGCGCCGGATGCTGCAGCATTATCCGTGATTTATACGTCTGGCAACACTAGCGCTAACTCCACTAACAATACAGGGGTTGCTGCAACATGTATCAATGGACAACTCTTTCCTACCTACGCTATGGAGCTTAAACAATACATTATCCCAAACGCTATAAACATGCAAATAAGTACCAGGGTACCACATCAATGAGATTATTCTGACGGAATTTAAATATGAATGGGTAACTTTTAAAATGCACCGTACCGGTTGAATGGCAGCTTTTCGATTGTCCAAGAACGAAAGAAATATCAAAACCAAATGGTTAATTGTGAGGGACTCGTTTAAAAAAGAGAAAGGTTATTATGGCCTAATTTATTTAATTAAAAAATTCTCTTGTTGCTATCATAAACGAGGATTGCGAACGTTGTGACAGTTTGCATTTGAAATTATTTACCGTGTTAAATAGAAATCACTTGAGCCACAAGTTGAAGGGTTGAAAGAGATGTCATTTTAAAAATCAATATAATCACGGTCGTTTACCTAACCACCCCTACAATTTGTTGAGCCCCATCGGTCGCCCGCGGTGCACTCGAGCTGCCTCGAGCCGAGGCGCCGCTCTTTAAAACTTGTGGGTAAAATTTGATCCCATACCCTTCTGGCTCGGCTGTGCGGGTAGTCGGGTACCTATCTGCAGTTAATTATCTGCGTGCGGAGGGGACGGATGGGGAAGACATCGCAAAATGCCAATTTCTCCCCCAGCTACAATTCGCGCACAAGACTCGCTTCGAACCATTGGAACGATAAGCCCCGTAATTAGTTTTAATTAAAACCATCACAAAATAAATGGTTGATCGATATCAAAATGTTATGTTGGTATTAAAGCACCATTCCGCATTTAGTCGCCTTGTGCGCTGAGAATAAAGCAAAAACGTCAGATTAAAATTCACTGAATATTCAGACTGTCTGCAACTTTAGCGATAAACCCCTTCGTTATGACGAATATAATTGTAATGGGTATTATAGCAAGAAGAAATTCCTAAAAGCGTTGGATAATAATATGTGGCGTGAAGTCATTAATGTAAGTGATGGGAACGATAAGCTCAGGCGTGGGTTGTGAGGGTTACAGGACATTCAGCGCGCCTGAAAGAACTCCTTGCCACCTACATTTGTCTCGAGAGTGTAATTGCCGCCGTCAAACGGAAAAATTACATTAATCACACTTGGTGTGACGGTCAGGTGCTAACAGAAAGTCGCGTCGGCGTGACGACCTCTAAACTTGTTAACGATGACATGCTCGGCTAGATCGTCGTAAACTGCAATGCGACGATACGATCGGACATTGTCTTGGTGTTAGAGAAAGTTTATTAAAGTTTAAAACAGAGACAGTTGACAGACAATTAGGAGTAAGTGGTTTATTTTGAATGGGGTAGTTCAGTGCGTCCGTGTGTGGTGGATGCAGCGGGAGTGCGGCGGAGCGCGCTCGGGCGCCTCCCCCAGTAATTAGCTAGGAGCACAGTGACGCCATCCGACATGCTCCCGACGCGCCGTTGTTTGCTAACATCACTACCTCCGCAGCCATTCATAAAAAGCATTTGAGATGAACATTAGCCGCTTATGTACATTCCAACAATGGCTTAAGTGGCCATAAATAACATGTGCTATCTTTATACTCTGGATGGCGACAAAGAATTAATGTGTGTGCAAATTTTCTCACAATGTGGTCGTAGGCTAACATTATCTGCCGGAGTTGCGGGACTATTCGATAGTGATACCGCGGCTCCGGAACACAAAGGGCAAATAAGGAATATGGATGGGTTTTAGTCAGTAAGTCTGACACTCCTTTCCGCTCCGCCCAGAGCGGGAGAAGTCATTCGATGATTTCGCATCCGAAAAAAGAGGCTAACATTATCCCCAAACAAAAATTTTGTCTGATAAACCTCGATATATAAAAATATGTTTATAAAAAATCCGTAAAAATATATAAAAAGTACTTCAGATTTTATGTAGCTCATTTGTAAAACATGTGTTTACTTTACTGGAACAAATGTAGGTACGAGCTGCAGTGCATGTGACACATTTTCATTAAAAAAAATTAACACTTCACTTCCTCCGTATATTTGTAAACATTTGTAATGAATTGGCGTCGCTTTTAATCACATGGACTGAAACAACAGAATGACACGACATAGGAAGCCTAAGCGGCGGCGCGGAGTGGGTCGGGGGGCGGGGGCGGGGGGGGGGAAGGGCGGAGGTACAGGAACTGCGTACAGCTTAGCTCGCTGTTTTACACGCAACGTAAACAATGTGCTTACAAATCTCACAATATCATGTGTTCTGGAGGAATGCTGTGCGGAGGCTTCACTTGAGTGCCTGCTCGTTAGTGAGAGAGCTTAAATTACGCCACAACTCTACGGCGCGGGCGGCTCTTACATGCGTAACTTAGTTAAAATACGCCCGACGCGACGCTGAAAAATGTTTTAATTTAATTTATCTATGAACTGCCTCGGTAACGAGGTTATGAGATGAGCGACAGGCTTCTCAGGAAAAATAAATATCGAAGTGTTACTAACTTAAGCTTTATTATCATTATATCTTCCGAACTGTTTGCTCTCGAGAGTAAAGAAAATGTTATTATTTTTGTGTCACACTTGAGTAGAAATGTTTGCCTTTGTGAGTTTATTCAATCTATACTAAGTATATAATATTATAAAGCAGAAGAGTTTGTTTGTTTGTTTATTTGGTTGAACGCGCTAATCTCAGGAACTACAGGTCCGATTTTAAAAATAATTTCAGTGTTACTTAGCCCATTTATTGAGGAAGGTTATAGGCTATATCATGACGCTAAGACAAAAAGGAGCGGAGCAGTAATGAAAAATGTTAGGCAGACGACGTTGCACGGGTCAGCTAGTATTAGATATGTGAAGTGCCAAAAGAAAGAGAGCTCGTACTGTAATGGATGAAGTATTTGAGACGCAAAGTAATTTTGGAAAGGCATTTCTATGACTTTGTGATAACCTTTCAGCTTCCGACAAATGTGTCAAGTAGGCAAAGAATTATGTGAAAGAAAACTACTAACTGGTTTACTTTCTGGTTACTGGAAAGCCATCTGTCTGTCTGTCACAAAGTTTATTTTGAACAGCTAAGTATATATATCGTCGCTGTCTGGCTGGGTCTAAAGAACGACGTCTACGCATAGACACACCTACCTAGCTCTCCCAAGCGCTTCTTTCCAAACTTTCAACATTGTTGCAACTCCTGAAGCAAAAGCAAAATGTAAACTATTCGCATACCATAATCCGCAATTTTCCCATAACAGTATTATGCAAAAGTTTCGTTCGAGTACTTTCCCTGGCGTCTGCGGCTCCTGGGGCGTGCATCTGCTGGGGTGGCCGAGCGGCGGGGGCTTCTGGGAGGGGGAGGGGGGGATCACCTTCACTTTCGTCCGCCAGCAGGCAGCGGAACTGTGTAACTTTCCCAATCCTATCTGTTAAGCCTTTCGTAACTCTCTTATCGTGATAAATATTATTGAAAGAATTCGTCGACTATCGCAATTTGATATTTTGTGTCGTGACGACATTACAATAACCTTCTCGTTTTTTGGAAACAGTAAATTAAAATAATGTATATTTCGTTAATTGTGCAAGTATAATTTCTTAACACAACATTGATGAATTTAAGTAAACGTTTCTTGGAGCCGACTAAAACGCGTTTCGAATTCCAATTAATTTATAGTCGATTAGCGAAGAATAAAATATTAAATGATTGACCAATGCTGAATAGGAGACACGAGAATAAAATGCTACAGCATTTCTACAATCTATAAAAGGCAGGCTTTCTCTATACGCAACTGTCGCCAGGGATTAACAATTTTCCTCTCTATAAGACTCGTAGGTAAGCATGGCATGACAATTAACTGATTCAATCTTTCTTTCAATTTCTTTTTCTGTCTGCCTCATAATAATTAAATGGCTAGTTCGGAAAGCAATCAGTTATAAAGTGCAGCCAATTAAATTCTATCGCAGTATCGAGCTCTAGGAGTGCATGCTAGTTTGTCCGCATTTATGAAATTATTTTATCGAATATGGCAGAACAATGGGCTTACACAGCCTGCGGTATAATAACAGCTGGTCAGCGGAAGGCTGACATCGTTCCATTATGGAAATTGACAGGTGGATGGGGTGCCTAGACTGCGGGATATTCACCTAATACTGCTTAATAGATTTACTCTTTGTACGTGAAACTGATCCGATAGAACATGGTTTTCGTATTTTTTCATTCTCCAATCTGCACGTGTGTTGTTGTGATCATATTATGATATCATTAATCAATAGATAGAATCACATTACTTACTTACTTATTTTGAATATCAGTAACTATTTGTTGACTGCTTTGTTAAACTGAAATCTAAATTGCATGCTGAACCTAATACAAGAGTTTAACTTTATTGTATAAAAAAGTAAGTTATAGTTTATCATGTTAGTAAGGTCGGAACGGGGTGTCTTATCTGTGCTACAACACTTTCTCTGATTAAAGGAAGTGCCCAGTAAATCATAGCGCACCCTAAAACACGCGTGAGGCGTGGCTGGAATGTATAACAACTATAACTAATACGCATGCATCATTTTAACATGTTATTTCGGGTTGGACAGAGATTTTTCTTTTATTTTCAAGAAAGATTTATGTTAATTTATAATTATTATGAGAAGATCTATGAGAAATTAATATTACTTTTTATTTGATTTAGGTTTGTTAGAGTTTTCACATAAGTTTTCTTAACTTATAGGTACCTAAGTCATCAAGACGATCAAAGATGATATTGAGGGGAAATTAAATGTTTGACAGCACACTGTTGGTATTCGCAGTAGGTTCTGGTTCATATAACTTTCTAAGCAGCAAAAGAAAACCAAATGGTTAACAGAACAAAGTATTTTAAAGTAACACAAAAATGATTAACATCTCCGCGTCTACAGATAAAGTCATTCTACAACAAATTAGAAGTCATCCAGGGCTTGTACAGGCAAAAAACTGTTTTAAATTGACATATAAGTCTTGAATCACATGCAGATATTGAGTATACTGAGAAAGTGAAATGGAAAAGGAACAGCTACTCAATCAAAGAGCAACAGAAGTCCTAAGCAAATTGACCGAGCGCTCCGAGACGTCGAATATTTGGATTTGTACTCGTATTGCTCTTTTCATGTAATGCTAACAGAAGTTTTCTTGCTATACTTATTTGAAGTCCGTTTATGAATACACACATTTTATATTCTATCTATCACCTTGAATGGTCTTCATGTTTTGTGGGCTTTTTGATCACTTGAGCGTCACAGTACTATGTATAATGGTAGCTAAAGCTATAGATGCAGGAGCACAGAAACTTTGACAGATTGTTCCCAAAAACATTGTTTCATAAAAGCTTTCACTGTCAAGCCAGTCTTTGCATTTATATTGAGACGATATTATATTTTTTCCTCGATGTTCCAATCACTCCGCAATTCCACCCAGCAGAAAAAAATATCGCAGTGACATATATCATAATGTTTTGATTATTTATTCACCTCAGTAAATGATAACATGAATTGCTATCGTACATCGGAAATCGGTTGTACACACGTACGTAATCTGTGAAATCGAAAACGTTCGGAAACTGTGATTCCGGGCAATTACTGATTTTATGATCCATTTTCGATTGGAATATTCTCAGTCGACATCTATCCACGTGTTAATTGATTTTGTGGGACTGGCGGAGTCGGCACTGCAGTCTGAGTCGACGGGACAAATCGAATCACTCGAAATGTTATTACCTACTTGTATTTGGTACCTTTATTATGACCTTAATTGAACTTGAAAGAACATCATAGCGTTTGTTATTTTCATGAACTTGTCACCACTTATGTTTAACAGAAGCTTTCCTATCCTGTGTTCATGTTCACAGAAACTGTTTTCCAATTTTACGATTTCAAATATTAAAAACATTGAAAGTTGTTATTGAAATGATAACCCAGATTAAGAATGAATTTCACTTTCGTAATCGAGAATAAGTGCTATATATGTGTGGGTGGTTTTATTTGTTTGTCTATAACATACGTTCAATATTAGACGAACGGAGCGGTGGCGGCGATCACGAACAAAATACAGAATCCTAAGCAAATTGTTGAAATGGGTCCTGTGCGCGTATTTATTTACTTTTATCACAATATTGCGAACATTGGTCGGAGACACTTTTATACCGCAGCTAAAGAATTTGTGGCTTACGTCCACATTGGGGACAGAATTCGTTTACGTACTAACATACCTATAATGCGTTGTGTAACTCTTATACTTATTGAAGTTTAGTCACGCTAAACACTATTCATTATAAATACATTAGCGGTCGTCTCCAGCAAGTTCTTTTATGCTAAATCATATTTACTTAAAAGGCAATCCGGCTTAATCATCACGCCTACGTTGTGCTAATCAAAGTCAATCTTTGGAACCAGTAATGTAATCTATACTTCTATACTATATACTATAATATAATCTATACTAATATTATAAAGAGGTAAAATTTGTTTGTAATAAGTTTGTAAGTTTGTATGTAGGGGGTAATCTCAGGAACTACTGGTCCGATTTGAAAAATTCTTTCAGTGTTAGATAGCCCATTTATCGAGGAAGGTTATATAGGCTATATATCATCACGCTAAAACAAATAGGAGCGGAGCAGTGATGGAAAATGTGACGCAGACGAAGTTGCGCGAGTCAGCTAGTGGTAGATATTGGAGTAGTTTACAGTACGTCATTGGAATCAATATCTGCAATGTGTTAAATACCTACTATAAAAAACAAAAACTTTTTTCTTTAATATTACTAAAGAAATCATTAAGTATAGGTGAGATTAAAGGTTCGATAAAATAAAGGCTTCTTACTTATCACTGAAATCATAAGCCTGGGAAGTTTATACGAAACCTAGTCTCCGAGTCTATTAGAACTTGGGTAGAACTAGAGAAGGATCATTGCAAGTACCTGTATTCTTGGAAAACTATTAGCAGTACAGGGAAATTTATATTAAACCAACCTTTTTATAATAACTTCTTTGGTAAAAGGCTTTGAATGTTTTGTTTTTCACGACACGGTCTACACAACATTCCCTTGTTTATGGACTACAGCACCTTCATACACACTCATGCCTTTGTCTATCTACGTCCCATTGATTTATGGTAAGCAGTGCAGAAGAACGAGAGGCAGCTTAGACTCAGTAATTGCTTTCCGGGTGAGTCGACAGAATTTGCATAGAGCGCGAGCGCGCGGCTCCGTCACACCGAGATGACAGATATCCATCACTTTCATTGTAGCGTTTTGTAAATAAATATATGTACATTAAAGGCTTGTTCGCTACGCTCCATGCATCAAGGTTCCGGTTTTAATTAATCAACAACGTTATGAGCCATTCAACCCAATTAGTCCAAATTGCATTTATCAAAATTAGTTTTTACGTGCCCTCGGGATGCAAGTGCCGTAGTGAATACTAATTTAATAAGCAATGACAGTGACCTTTTCTAATACCTTTGGTTGTTGCGCATTTAAGTGTTAATTATACAGTTAAGTTGGTCTTTTTTTTTTTTGGGACAAGCCCGCCACACATTCCCAACCACTGCAACTCCTGAAAGCCAGAATCAACAGTGGCGACCACCAGAAAAACGCCGAGTTAATGAAACCCGACGAGTCCCGGAGAAACGATTCAACTGTCTTGGATCCCGCAACGAAATTAATCAGAAGAGTCCAGCGGAGGAGTAGGAAAAATAAATATAATTTCCACTTCCCTCCATATCAAGCAGGAGACAGATTAGAGCTAGGCCAATAGGCACCAAGGGACATATACAACTGGGTTAGGCCCAGTTGCCAAGCACCACGGATTATATATTAACATTTAAACTAATGGGTCCTAAATTGTGAGCTACTTTTGATTCCAGTAATAGGTATGGCAAAATCGCCTGTTAAGTTGGTTGGTGCAGTTAAGTTGGTCTGTAAGGTGTTCTAGGTTTACATTCATACTACAATGCCGTCTAGCCAAGGTAACTGAGTCGCCACCCGTCGTCGCCGCCACCGCCACCCCACGCTCCTCGGCAGATGTTAATAGGGGGCAAACACTGAAAATAATTATGCAGCTGCCGGGCGCGACCGTAGTGGTTCACAGTATCAACTCGATGCAAACAAGATTATACCAAAACTAAGGCTCGAGCACACCAACACGTCTACTGACATTTGTGTCAAGTGTCGCTTGAAATTAGAGGCCTTCGAAGAGTCGGTGCGGATACGTGGCGAGGGGATAAAACAAACGCATGATTTTCCGAGAGTCTCATGTATTGAAGGGTCATCGTGTGGAGAGCGGTAGCTTTGATCTGCTGCGGTAATGCGGCTGGCGGACCACATTCGCGGAAACTTTTACGGGACACTGACCCACTTCTAAACGAGCAGTAAAAGTAATCTATAATGGGGCTCTCTTAAAGAATCCTCCCCTATTACGGAGACTCATAAAAACAACAAGCATAAAACTTCATTGTAATGTAAAATGGTTAAAGGAATTTACTTTCATAAAGAGCAATAGTGGAAGCACGACACGCATTTGCATATTTTAAACAAGTCTCATGAAAAAGAAAACTGGGTGTATATCGCATGTATTACATATGTATGTTTGTATTTGTACCGAGCAGGAGTTTCGACGACTAGGCCGTGGTTATAAGATGTGACAAAATTGTGTACCGTATGTATAATGGAGGCTTTGTTAATCCTCATTTTGCTAAATTAACAGCAATAGCAGTTGTAGAAGGTGATTAAACCTATAATTACAAACGTAACTCGTTGGTTCTTCATTAGGCACTGAAGGCTTGAAAATGAATGTCTTTGTATATTCTATTGTTCGAATAGTTTGTACAGTAGAGGTGTATGTATACCTATAGTATATGTAAAGTCGACTGATGTATGAACAATGAAGGCATTCGAGCACCGCATTGACCCACAATTGGACTCGAGCGAAGGTGAGGTCTTGCATGTCGAAGAGGCTAATCAAACTTATATATTTCTTAACCGTGTAGTAGATAGGTCCGGGTTTATGATAAGTCCGCTGTGACGTAAACAGTAAAAGATCTCAATACTTTGGCTGTAGGCAGGTGACGTTTCGTGTATTTCTAATACCTATGTAAAATAACGTTTACAGACTTGAATGGAACATAGGGCTCTAATAGGATTTATAGTCCAACAATATTGTCTCGGTAATCTTAATAAAAGTTTTCATTTATCGTCAAAGAAGTTTATCTACATGTATATAATTCATGAATTTTAACACATCATACAATGTGTTAAAATTTCGGTAAAGTCATTACGTACAATATAACATTTATAGCGTCATAAAAGCTGTGAAAATAAGGCTCGCTTCCACGTTGTTGGTGGCGGGAGGCGTTATACCTGTGTTGTAAGTAACATGTTATTATAAGGCGAGGGAGGCGTGCGTGACGGATCACCGCGAGATCAAGTCAAATATCGCGTCCCGCTGCGAGCCGCGTGCCGAGCTAGCGTGCCGGTGAAACAATACGTTTGCGCCACACTCCTTTGTGCGTATAAACACAACACACATATGTAATTTCAGATAACTTATTTTTTAACAATAATTCATTCAGTAATGAATTCGATTACACAGAATTTCACAGCAATGTGAGCTTCCCATTTATGCAATTTCAACTAAATGTAGAGCAGGCTAACAAATCAATTTCAATAGTTTATTTTGTTGTGTAAACGATGCAATGATATGGCAAATATCTCGATTGTTTGAATAATCGCAAGCAGAATCCACTTGCAATGAATATTTAAAAACATTTCATTTTAATAACTGTTATTCCAGAAAATTTTCATCAAAAGCTGGACAGGTATGCAATGTACAAATAAAGTTCACCCGAGTGGGAAGCAAAGTTGCAGCTAACAATTTAAAGTTAGTCTACGATGAGTACGAACTGAGGTGAGAAAATGTGGGAGACAGAATCCGTTAGCGGGGAGGGGGAGGGACCGGACATCAGCTCTGCCAGTGTTCTTTGGCATTGATAAAGTTGCGCCAAAACCAGGGGTAAGTAACTTAACCGGTGGCCGTCCAACTGCAGTTAGCCTCTAATATTGAACGTTCCAAAACGTCGTGAACTGGAGGGGAATTTCAGCTGTTATATTTGCAGTAAAATTATATTAGCGAATTACAATTTGGAAAGGCGAAATATCAAATAAAGGGTTCACGATGGCAGCGGCGCGCCGGACGGGCGGCTAGATATTTTAGTTCGTTAATAAAACATCGTCTGCCTACCCGAGCATCGCAATGCTAAAATCCCTAATTAACGTGAACCACATCAAAGGAGCGTGGGGAATATTCACCGGGGACCTGTCTGCGAACTTCGACTTGAGGCGACAAGACGGATAGCGGCCGCACCGCACCGTGCCGTGCCGCACCGCCCCGCACCGCTCGTAGGGTGCATCGCTAACCGACTTGTATATTATTGTTCTCGAGTGCGGGATTTGTAACTTGTCTATCGATTTGTTGCTTTCAGGAACATAATTATTGATTAAGGCGCTTTGCTTTTCCTTAGTTTAAAAGCTTTGTGGCGATAACATCAGAATGAATCCGATTAATATTATAATACACAAACTCTTTAACAGCTACAATAAGACCAAATTGAAATAAATCCATTCAAGTTTTAATGTGAGAGAACTGGTCGTTGCCTTTGTCAGCTGTTAATATTATCTGCTGTAAAATATATTTTTCACGAGCTGTTTCTTTGTAGCCCTGAATAATAACACCAACTTTATCAGAGAGTGAAAAGCGCCGGGTGCCTCTGGAGCCCAGCATTAAAAATATTAAAATAAGTAATTGCTCTATCAGGCCTGCACCTGCCGCCGCCCAAGCGTGCCGCCCGCCCTTACCGCCACGCCCTTAAGTACTTTGTGATAAGGGCAATCGTGCGAGCTTCTTTGCGCACTCTATATATATTTACGCCGTTCTATGTAGAGTGAGCACAGAATAAACCCTTCTTGACACGTGTCTCCGAGAGATATAAACAAACACAGATTACGCTATAGTGTCGGCAAACATCCGCAGATTACGGCAAGAAGTGCCTTAAATGTAAATGTAGCGAACGTGTTGTAAGAATGTTATAACATTGTGCCAATTACGTTAAGTGCCAAATCATGTCAGGCAGAGAAAGTCGGATGTAGGCCGACAGCCGCGAAGAATATAGTCCTCGTGTGGGACAGTATGAAGTGAGCCATTAGCTAAATAAATGAATGTTCTTAATATGGCGGTGTGATGGAACTTGATGCTATAAAAATGCTTACTGTCTCCCCCTAATTATGTTTCTTAGCATTTCTTTTAGTTTTCGAGAATATTTTTGGAGACTAGTGGTTTGATTTGAGGCCGAGAATTTCAACAATGTATGAACGATGTAGAAGGCATTTTCGGTGGCAAGAAACCATCAGTGAACACGAGTAGTGTTCAGGTTAATACTCACTCGGCTCCATTTTTTCCGCCCCTTTGCAGCATGCCCGCTCGAGCCATCTCACGCCCACGCCCTGAAAAAAAAAACGCGACATCCATTAACGTCAAGTCGTCCTCGCGCCGTTTCCGCATCTTTATGCTCACTAAATACAGTTTAGGCTTCTCTTAATTTATTATTAGTCGGATGATAGACCGAATGATGCCAGCCGTCCTTTCTCTCAACTTAATTAGGGTTCCGTAGCCAAATGGCAAAAACTGAATCCTTATATCGTCATGTCTGTCCGTCCGTATGTCAAAGCCACTTTTCTCCGAAACTATAAGAACTATGCTGTTGAAACTTGGTAAGTAGATGTATTCTGTGAACCGCATTAAGATTTTCACACAAAAATAGAAAAATTAAAATTGGTGGACATACAAGACTTAGAACCGAAACTTAAAAAAATGTTTTTCATCAAACCCATACGTGTGGGGTATCTATGGATAGGTCTTCAAAAATGATAATGAAGTTTCTAAAATCATTTTTTTTTAAATTGAATTTTTTGCGCGAGAGACACTTCCAAAGTGACAAAATGTCCCCCCCCCCCTGTAACTTATAAAATAAGAGAATGATAAAACTAAAATAAAATATATGATGTACATTACCATGTAAACTTCCACCAAAAATTGGTTTGAACGAGATCTAGTAAGTAGTTTTTTTTTAATACGTCATAAATCGTAAATTGCAACTTCTTTGTACGGAACCCTCGGTGCGCGAGTCCGACTCGCATTTGGCCGGATATTTTTTTCTTCTTTCGTCTTTTTAGGTACAACTGGATTGCCAGTTGAACCCAAATATCGCCGGGAAGTAAGTATTCAATATAGATGATAATGCAATTTTTTTTTTAATTTATATTTTCAAAATGCATTTGCTTATACAGGGAAATTGAAAAAATACCCGAAACCTCTTAGGCAGTGAAAGTACACATGATTATAAGCAACTTTTGTTTTGGTAAAACTCCGAAATCTCGAAAAAAATATCAGCTGTTTCATACATTTTCATTGGCTAAATACTGCATTTTGTATGAAACAGCTGATATTTTTTTCGAGATTTCGGAGTTTTACCAAAACAAAAGTTGCTTATAATCATGTGTACTTTCACTGCCTAAGAGGTTTCGGGTATTTTTTCAATTTCCCTGTATAATCCTGAAGATTCTGGTGCTACACTTGTGCTCGAATATTCGTAGATACGTGGTGGTCTCCGAAAGCTCTTTTTCACGGAATACTATGATGTTTCAATTCCCACATACATCTTTGAACAAAGAACGCGCGGAAACTATACATCACTTCGAGCCGGATAAACTCCGAATCAATGTAATGCCTACTTGACAACTCCGTGGAGGATAAATGCAGTAATTTAACAATTTAATCAGCGATCTATTTGGCAAAGAACTTGATTGACGGCCACTCGACAATATTTCAGCGCCCGCCGGCGCGTGTTGCTAAAGCTTCTAAATTGCGACATCAACGGCGATAGGTACACAATGAAGCCGCCTGGATTTATGAGCCGCTTCAGTGCCGCGACGAGCAGCGTGAAATAGTTGGCGTTTTCTTAGACAAACTGTCGGCTGTAATTATCTTATTTATATTGATGTCTTTCAGCCTTCGTTCTTTGATTTATCGAATTTCTTTGTTGACTACTTCTTTACCAATAAACTAAGATTGTATCGTTTATTGTTTAGTATGAGCATTTTCTATACAAAAAAAACGTGTCTAGAGATTTACCGAGGCGTTTACCTTGTTCTCATTTTTGTAGTAGAATTAAAGTAGGACGAAAAAGTGGATCGCGTGCGATGTTTCCTCTCTGATTTGCCCATTTCGCTCCTCGTCTTCATAAGTGAACATTATTGACAGCCTTATTTTTGGGGGAACCCGTGAATTATAATTTTTAGTGTTCTTTAAGATGTTACATGAACATTTCCGTTTTTTCATCATTTTCGTACTTCGCTATGGGTTACGAGAATACACCTCGCTTGTGTAATAAAAAAAATGCGTTTTGAGAATGATAATTGCATTGTCAGTACAGTCTATCATTGTGAAATTGTCGCCCACACTACATTGTTTATTATTATCTTTTGGCTAATTAATAAACCGAGAGACGGAGTCACGAAAATAGTTTGTAATTACATTACCTGCGTCACGTTGCTAAATATAGGCATTCGGTTCATTCACAAAGTTAGCATGCCTGGTCGGAGTTACGTGCGAAGGGGGCAGCATTATGAACTTTTAAGTGGATTACAAGCGATATTAGTCGTGAGCTTTCACTTTGTCATGTAATATAGCGTAGAACGCGAGTGATAATTCGGGAGAGCACGCGATGCCGCCATTACCCCGGTTGCACTTGTCGACGCGCCTCCACGGGGGTAGTATCGGCAGGTAAAGATTGTGATTGAACACGTGAGTGTTTCTACATGTGGGAGCTTCGCCGGCACGTGTGTGTCGTGTGTGCGGTCCTGCAGGCGTGAGGCGAGCTGTGAACTGCACACAAGCGACGTGTTCGCACGGCGCGGCGGCGGCGCCTGACGCGGAAATTGTTTTCCAATTGCTACTCTATTGGCTGGTAATGTTTTTACGACATTCTGCGGCGCAAATATCCGTTTTCACAAACGGATAGACGACCCGATAAAAGCTACCTATGTATGTCTGTTTACAATAACCATATTTTACATGTAGTGTCGACTAAAACTATTTGAGTCATTAATAAATTCACATTACTTTTAATATATTCCGCCCAAATTTATCGACACACAAAATGTTTAAACAAATATTATCGCGTGCTGTTTTCGTTATGGCTTATTTTACGATACATTTTATTACTGCGCTAGTTTCTGATAGTAATATAACTTCGAATTTTGACGATAAAGAAACATGTATTCACAAAGCGTATTCTATTTCGTTGAGAGAATACATAAAAACTAGCAATATGAAACGAAAAAATAGAAGTGCTTATGTATAAAGGCATAAGTAAGTCGTAAAATGCTGAAACCGTTTTTGTATGCGGAATAAAATTGCAAAAATCTTATGCAAATGCGTGTTCAGTGAGTGTCGAGGGCCGCCGCGCTCCCGGGTTCCGCGCTCCTTCTGATACCATATCTCGTAACTATGGCAACTGATAAGCGTACCTTTAAACTTTACCCATATTATTTTGCTCGACTTACGGTTTGTGCTTACATTGGGTTAGTATCTAGACCCGTCTGATTTCGTTTCACACTCAATATCACACGCGATGCGTTTTATTGTGTTTCTACTGTAAAGTGATCGCATTCTCATAGGAAACCTTATTATACAATGTTATGTTAGAACTACTTAATAAGCATATACGTATGTGAGAAAATATGAATGTTGACTCACCTAGTCATTCGATCGGGGGGTCTGATGTGTTGTCTTGTAGATTGGATCATTCCAGATACCTGAAACAAATATTTCAAATGTCTTAATTCTCATTAAGTAAATCATTACGATATTATTAAAGACTAGCTTCTGCCAGCGGCTTCGCCCGCGTGATCCCTAGGGAACATGTTTCCGGGATTAAAAGTAGCTTATGTGCTATTCCAGACTATAATCTATCTTTGTTCTAAATTTCATTAAGATCCGTTAAGCCGTTCTGGCGTGATTGAGTAAAAACAACCAAACTTTCACATTTTCATTTTTTTTTTTTTTCATTTTTTCTATTGATTGTAGCGTGATGAAACGTATACTATAACCTGCTCAGGAGTATGAATAATAATTGTACCAAGTTTCATTTAAATCCGTCGAGTAGTTTTGGTTTCTATAACGGTTATACAGACAGACAGACAGACAGACAGACAGACCGACAGACAGACAGACAAAAATTGTACTGATTGCATTTTTGGTATCAGTTTCGATCCCTAATCACCCCCTGATAGTTATTTTGGAAATATATTTCATGTACAGAATTGACCTCTCTACAGATTTATTATAAGTATAGAAGATAACCAGAGAGCCAATCAAATTCTACTAATTTTCACATTCGCATCGCATTCGTATCTCAATCGCAAACTGTGCTTGTATGACAGTTTGCGATTGGCAACCGAATGCGAAAGTTGTAGATAAAGAGAAAAAAAATAGTAGATTTGGGCCTCAAATTTAAACAGTAATTTAATAAAAAATAGACAGTTTTTGAAACCTAGCAGTTGCAACTGATTCGCGTTTGCAAAGCTCATTGTACGTACGCTCATCAATTTTCTACCGAAAGAAATAAAATCACGAAACATAGAATGTACGTAGCGCCAGTAACTAATGAGAATCTCGAGTGGTGTTTAGGTACCTACCTACCTAACCCTACTTTTATTTATTTATTAAAACTTTATACAAAGACACTGTACAAAGGCGGACTTAATGCCATAGGCATTTTCTACCAGTTGACCTTACGGGTGGTGAAGAGACAGCATGGTAGGTGCAACATAAATAAAGAAAAGACAAACCGAGAGGAAGAGAAAAAAAATACACCTAGGTATAATAACTATAGTACCCGACACGAGAAGCTATAAATTGTGTAAACAAAGAAATTCTACTTAGTTACGTAGCGACAACAAATACTCCCAAATTCAATCTACTCAAAGTAACATACGTGTTATACGAAACTGACTAGCAATTTCACTTGGTCGGGTTATATTTGATCGATATAAAGCGCTGTCGTCTAATGTTTTGTGGTACTGGAACGAGTCTGACTCATGGAACAAACATTTGAATGTGTGTTTACAAAATTTATAGCTTCTCGTGGCGGGGAGTATATATAGATACATACATACCTACACATACACAAAATTAACAACGTTATTAAGATAACTCAAATCCAACGAATTACCGCTGTAATGATTCTTCCAACTTCTTGCGAATATGCTCACGAGCCTTCACCTTAAAAGACAACCAACTTGTTGCCGTCTTATGTTCAGAGGGAGCGCATTCCAAAAGAATATCGCCTGGACAAAGAAACTTTTGTAGCACTGAACTTATTTTAACATAGGATTCATTGCTATTTATATTGCCACATATCACGATGCACGAGAGCAAATGTTCCAATTTCAACAAAATAGGTACCTTAGGTCGAACCATGTTGAACCCGAAGTGATCATAAACTCTCGAAGCTGTCATAAGCTGCTGGATTAATATGAACGTTACCTAGCACTATATGTAGATGTTTGAAGGATACTCTATTAGAACTATATTGCGGACGAGTGCGCTCGACCTCAGCTGCTCGCGTCCCGCTAACACCGATCCAGATGACCCAAATGGAGCACCGACCCGTTTGCGGATCACTTCACTAACTAACTCTTGGAACAAAACGAAACAGACCCACCGACACATTAATATATGGGCTGCTGCTCCCGGCACAAAAGCAATTGACAATTAAGAGCAGTTTGGGATCCTCTGTTCAGTGATTCCATGGTATATTGGCAACATAAATCCCCTTTGGCGTCACTCGAAATCGCGGTTTTTCGCGTCGCACCTGTGGCTGTAGTAAACATTTTATAGCCCACAAAGTATACCTCGCTTTGTTTTGAACATTTTGTTTAGTCAAACACAAAATTATTATACGTGGTTCACATTTGACATACTTTGTTCGGCACAACATTTGTAATTAATTTTAGTTCTATATTTAATAAAATGGTTGTTATTACCTACCTAATTAGAACACAGGGTAGCGGTTACATTCACAGGCAGTTCGCTACTCAAACCATTCAGCGTTACTTTTTTGTTAATTAGCATCTGAATCCAATGTGTTTATGGCAAAGTAAATGGACAATGTTAAAGTTCGGCTCTTTATTTTAAGAGAAACTTATCTGTGGGAACTACCATGAACCGATATTCCACATTAACGTAACTGTGAAATTGTTAATAGCGATCGACACGACTGTACTCACTAATTACTACCTGTAGGCACGAGGAAAATTAAACGAGAAATTTAATAAAGCTTCGTTCGTGCAAAAAATGGCCAGTTTTCCCGTTTTATTGTCAGATATACCTACGGTTTGTTCCGATACAGAGTTATGAAGGAGAACGGAATGTAGATAATTTACAGCGGCAGTCGGAACAAAGGCATCACCGGCACGCGACCTACATCCTGTGCCACTACTCGATATCGACTTACTCTGAACTTACATTCTCCATACTACCTTCCTGAAAATACTTCGATTTAGACTTTAAAATGTTCGTCACGTTTAAAACTAGACAAGAAAGACCATTCGGTAGGTATTATTTTTAACTAACTCCTGTTAGGTAACTACATAATTGTTTCGTGCAAAGGGTTCCGAATCAATGTCATTTTTGTAACATGTTATTTGAACACTGTAGACTCTTCTTTTAGGTTTTCCTGTAATTTATCATATTCAAAATGTATTTATTGACGTAATACTTCCGTAAAACGTAATACGTGTTAGGGTCACAGGTGTCAATATGTGTACCAAATTTCAACAGAATTCGTCCAGTAAATCCAGAGAAAACTGGCTGTGACAGATGGACAGACAGACTCCCGAGTGATCCTATAAGTAAGGGTTCCGTTTCTTACGGATGTTTGGAACCCTAATAAAATCAAAGCATTTACAAAAGAACTAAATGAGACAAACTAAAAAAATAACGTCTTTGAATTCATAGTAAATTAAGTGCCATCAGAACAGTGCAGCACTATTACCCTGGCCGCAGCACATACTTTTAGCCAGCGACAATGGAGAGAGACCTATTAGAGCCATCCATGTGTGTTAATAACCAGTTTAGTACTTCTTGTTTTTTTTAACGTTGAATGGCCTGAAAAATAGAACGAGCGGCAATCGGGTCGGGTCGGCTCCAATAAAAGCGCGCCGAGAACCTGATGTTTATGCGGCTGGCCCGTAATACAATTTGCGGTATCGCTACCGCTGCTATTTGTATATGATGTCAATACTGCAATGTAATTAACTTTAATTAAGGAAGCTTTGTTGCATACTCTCTGAAATATTTCCTCTAACTGAAAATGTACGAATAAGCGTTTGCTAGGTACTTAATTAACAAACAAAATAGAAATACGTACGCCGAAAAACGTTATAATGTTATAACGTTTTTCTTAGAACCTTTTAACGTACGGAATGCCAGGCTTCAATTAAACAGGATAAAAACTGACTATACTGAGCAGAGGGATGTTGAAAATGGCTACAGGTTTCAACTATTTTATTTTAATACGAACCTTGAATGCAAGTAGCTATTACCAGTAATTGAACTAATTGCATGACAGAGAGCAGTTGTTTATCAATTAATAGGCACGCTTAATAGGATTAATTTGGTTTCATAAATCAATAAGAGATTGAGTGCGGCAAATATATAATGAGCGGATTATTATGATTGTGCAATGCTATAGTTGTTTTACAATACACTAATTAGGCAAGTAATTTTCACAGAACAGTGTTTTCATACTCTTCTCTAAATATATTATTTACTAGCTGACCCGCGCAACTTCGTCTGCGCCACATTTTCCATTATTGCTCCGCTTCTATTGGTCTTAGCGTGATGATATATAGCCTATAGCATTCCTCGATAAATGGGCGATCTAACACTGAAAGAACTTTTCAAATCGGACCAGTAGTTCCTGAGATTACCCCCTACATACAAACTTACAAACAAATTTTACCTCTTTATAATTAGTACTAGCTGACCCACGCAACTTCGTCTGCGCCACATTTTCCATTAATGCTCGGCTTCTTTTAGTCTTAGCGTGATGATATGTAACCTATAGCCTTCCTCGATAAATGGGCTATCTAATACTGAAAGAATTTTTCAAATCGGACCAGTAGTTCCTGAGATTACCCCCTACATACAAACTTACAAACAAATTTTACCTCTTTATAATATTAGTATAGATTACCTCTTCTGTAAAATTACTTACTTTTGCTTATAAACTGCTATTTCTTCAGATATTGTGGTATAGCTAGAGGTTTTTGGTAAGAACATAACCACATAAATCTTTAAAACGATTTTCAGATGCATTTCTGCTAGTTCCAGATATTATTTGTATTTGACCTCACAGCAACAAAGAAACATTCGCAGGCGGCTCACCCGGTTCTCATTATCAGCGCTTGTTTTGTACGTTTTCGTGTTAGCTACAAACGATAGTTTTATTTTCATTATATTCGTGGTTGGCAGCGGTGGCTCTGTGGCGGTGCAGCGGTTGTGTAAAGTGCATCGTTTATAAAATGTAACAATGAACAATATTCACGAGGCAGCGGTGAGCCTCTTATCGAGGCCGCGAGGCGCCACCCCCCGCCCCCGCGAAATGATTGCGGCCCGGTCAACACTGCTGAAATAACTGGCGCCATTTTGCAAATCATTTGAAGTCAATACTCTTTAAGAAAAATTGAGACCAAACTTAAATATTTGGTTTTGTTCAGTATTTTTAGATCGTACCGGGAAACAGCTCGTATTCAAGACAAGCATTTTGCCTTAATGGGATTTTAAAGACCCTGTGATGATTTTAAACTTAAATATTTGCTCAAATAGGTAAAACCCTTTAACAGATTATATCAGGAACTCCAAATGTAGTTGCAAGTCGGCGACTCTTTATCAGATTGTGGAGTGCCGCATGCCGTTACTGACTGAAAAACTTATTTGCCTTCGCTGAAGAACAAGTTTCTTATTCCACCGGTTCTCCGTCTCGATAAGGAGAAAATTTAATTTTCTTTAAGCGATAAAAACGTCCGAATAGTTTATCAACACGTTTTCTTGAGTGAGTGCTGGACTGGGAACTAAGTTTAACGCTGGGTAGACACACACTTGACGAGATTTACATTTCTTTTGAAAATAAGCCTACTATACTGCTCAGTCATAAAGTAGGTCATTTGTTTCAAAGGCGGCACGTAAACTGTGATAGTAAAAGTTTTTATGGCTCGATTACTGTGAAGACGGCGTGCTAGCGGCTCACGGGCTCGCTGCCGATAGTGGCATAGTGGTGGTGTTTACGGAGTCAGCATCGCTGTGGGTACTCGCTTCGTCAAGTTTGTAACTTTCATTGTTGCTCACTTCTATCTCGTTGGATTAATTACATAAATTACTTCTACATACATCAGATTGTAAAATTTTGTTTTCGTAATAAATATGTTGTGTACTTCAGTTTTTATTCTGCAAAATCCTAGTCCAACAGTTAAGTAATTAGGATACTACGACCAGAATATACCCGCAGGTAGGAGCATGAAAGATCCCCAGAGTCGGGTGTAGCAACTAAATCCTTAAAGTTACTTTTATACATCTCGTTAAAAAGTCCATTATTGACGGGGAAGCAAAGTTGTTCCAGGAACGAAGGTAAATAGTGGCATTGTGTCGCTCGAAAAGCAGACATCAAAAGGCGTGCATCAAAGACGAGTGTTGCCTCATAGAGGGATGCGCGTCAGGGTGGCCCCCTTCAATATGTGAGGGCGCTGCCAGCTAGTTCGAATTTTACATGTATGCGAGACAGAATAGCAAAGCTTGTTTTTGTGCCAAACACGCTTCCTAATAATGTATTACGAGAAGATCATATTAGAAGTCGACAGCCTTACCGCTTCTATTAAGTATCTGAACTGCAAAACGTGAAATATGAAAGACACCAAGTTACTGTATTAGACGTAGTTAAATTTGAGATGGGCATTACATCTTATTCTGCTCAGTTTATTAGCTGCAAATGCATTAGCGACGAAAACCAAAGACAAAGAAAGGAACTTCTCGAACGACTTATTGCAAAGAATTCTCAACTATAAGTTCTGCGGAACACAAGATGAGATGCGGAATGCTTGTAAGAAGTTTTGCGAACGATCGAGACCTTTTAAGAGAATTAACAGGGAGTCTTCTTCGAATTAATGAAAGCAAGATGCGGAGGAGGTAACCATATAAATTAGCACGAGTGAATATCTAAGTGATAGATAACGTTTAGTGATTCGACAGTAGGGAGACTGCGGAACGCGAAGGTAAGGAACACGGCAAATATATGTTCGGAACTTTTCGCGTATAAGACAATAAAAGTAATTTAATTAAGTACAAGACTTTTGTTTTCTCGGGCGTATTTTTACGAGTGTGTAGGAATTATTGGACTTAAATAAGTCGTATTGAATAAATAAAAGGGCTTGAGAGCTCCACTGGGGAAAAATGTAGAAGTCGAGTAATTTACGGTGAATAATAAACGAAGAATTTCCCCTAACTCGGCGGAAGTGATGTCGAGTCGAGGGCCCCATTAGACTTATGGGAATATAAAATATATCAATTAAGGACTTACGCTGCGGATAACGTAATATAAGAGGTTCGGAATTGTACTATTGAGGAAAACGCGCCCGTAAAGCGCGAGTTGAACGGATGCGTATGTGCGACGCATGTAAGTTGTCTTATGTAACGTGTGAGAACGACTGGAAACATTCACAAAAGCTTCCCGATATAGATCAAGTTTGTTTTCAAATCGCTAACGCAAAAGAAAGTCCGTTTCTCAGTGAAAGCGGACTGCAAATAAATCTTGTCTTGGGAAACAATGCATGCATTGTTCGCTGTAAATTGGTTCAAATAATTTACCTATAACAGTTTGAACTTTGCCACGATGGAGATAAAATTCATAAAATTACTTGTTCTGTTCGCTGCACTATTGTGAAAAACTTTCCTGATACAATTTGTAAGTGTGTTAATTTCTAACTCTATCAAAATATGTATCTTCTTAACATTGAACGATGATTTTGCAGATTACAGATAGAAATAACTATTTACTCTCGTTTTTCAATGGGTTATTATAATAATTTGGTTTATCACGTTCAAAAGCGTCAATAACAGGCTGACATCGTGTTTCGATATTGGCGTTGCTAAATGAACCCAGATAATTAATCTTTTATTCGATGTAAAACATGCGCATGACAGGGTGTCAGTTAATTAATCTGCCTAGACTTTTTCATATATGTATACTTTTCTAAACCTAAAAAGGTTGTAGTTGAATTTCCTGAACCGATGGCCTATCTGAACTGCACCTCCCAGTTACTGGAAATCACGGTACTTGGAGAGAGAACTGTTAGATTTAAGTTATCGAGCTTTAGACTATGTACCCGTAACTACTGTCAAATATCTACAAAAATGGCCGGAATCAAAGGCTTTACTTACTTTCCGAGGCCAAACGACCTAAGAAAGCGTTGGTTAGCCTTTAAACTTTATTTAGAATATGATTTATTTATTATGAATAAAATAAATAAAGAAGCAAATAATTAATTGTCGCCGCCAACTGGCTTTGTGAGTTGCGCGTTTAATTGACTGCCTTGCCTTTTCGTTAAAGGCCGCCGTTTAGTCAGCGGCGTAAATTACATCCAGTCAAAATGCATTTAATACAAAAAATACAACCGATATCCAAATAAGAATAACACTACAAAGTAAAAAATAACTTTAATTTCGGAAGTCGGTGTCAAAATACGAAGAAACTAACAAAAACACCGACTTCCGAAATTAAAGTTATTTTTTACTTTGTAGTGTTTTTTTTGGAAGTCGGTTGTATTTTTTGTAAAAAGTTTTTTTTGTATATTTATTTGTATATAATTGCGCCTGTTTTTTTAATGCCTTATGATGATAGTTCACAAAAAAGTGTCTGACTTATCAACACGCAGATCAAAATCTTGGAAAAATAAATGTATATCATCCAAGTTAACGAACTCCAGCTATTTCGATTTAAATCCAAAATTCGTAATCGATTTTGATAAAATTTCAATGGGACCAATCTGCAAGTATATCCTTTCAGATAAAACAAGATTTTTTCAAATCGGTTCATAATTGACGGAGTTACGAGGTAACAATCATAAGAAAAAAAAAAACATATAACCGAATTGAGAACCTCCTCCTTTTTGGGATGTCGGTCGAAAAGGGCTGGCCGATGCTTAGGCCGTTGGTCTCAGTAATTTCTATTTTCTGACCGCGACGACGGAGTCTATCTACGGGGTTTAAATTAACCTAACATGACGCCAGATTCGCTCGCTCACTTCGATTGCTCACGATCCTAAACTATCCTTATGTGGGTGCCCTAAGCTCCCTTTGCCCAATGGTCCACTACATGGCAAAGCAAGTCATTAAACGATATTGAACCAAATTATTTGCCTAGCTGTTCAATTGATTCTCCGGCATTTAATTGATCAGCAGTTTAAATTGATTGTTGTTTGAATTTAAAAATTTTCAAAATTAAATATTTCATATGTTTTCGTCACACGGTAACCTATCCTTTTTTATTAATAAATGGGCAGGCAGATGCTTATTAAGTTCAAATTCAAATGTTTGTGCTTGATCTAAGTTTATTAAACTTTGAATTAGACACGTAACCTTTTCTTTTTTCATTTTAAGGATAAGAAATCAAACCCATCCGTGTTCCTACTACTGCCCTTTGCGTTCCAGAGCCGCGGTGACTCTTTCGAACAAATTCCGCAACCCCGGCAGGCACACGTAACCTGGATGTCTCTTAGGCCGGTAACTAAACGGCGCCGTTCAACGTAAAGGTCGAAAGTAATTTAAACTGCTTAAGCAAGTTGCTGCGACCTTCACATTGAATTTTGCATATCATTATGCAAGCCTGGAGCAAAAAATGTCTAGCTACAATACGTAATTCAAATAACGAATGCAACGTCACAATAATAGGAGTAACAGAATAGCACAAAAGCATTGTCAATTTATTGATTGAACAATGGTTCGCTGCAGCATGACCCAGATATGTGACACGAGTGACCCACTGTGCAGTGTGCAGTGTTAATGCTGTAACACGGAGGCAGGGGGCCTAGCGCGGCTGGTGTTTATACTAACTAATCATGGCTTTGCGATAAACTACTTAGACTGTAGACTGAAAAAATGTTTTCATATTATTGCGAATAGGATGTTATTTCATCCCACTAATAAATCTGTCCACCATTTTGTAAGTGATTAACTAGATCCACGACATTAGTGCAGCATACAGGTACAGGGTTCCTTCGAAAACAGCAAGTACATTTTACGTAAGTACTGCATGATAATATAAAAGATATGGAGTTATGGACACGTATTGTTTTGTCATGTTTCGAACAAAAAAAGGATGTAAAATGAAGTAATCATAGTTTTTGGATACTTTTTTTCTTGTAGTAATTATGTTCTATTAACGATGCTGATGACATGCAAGAAAATGCGCATGGTTTCCGAAGTAAAAAGAAGTTTAGTAAGTTTTTGTTGAGTGTAGCGTAGCTTCAAGTTTAGCATCCAACGTAGTATCGCGAGTGGCAACGAACGTAGCATGGAACGTAGCACTGAGCGTAGCATTGAGCGTAGCATTGAGCGTAGCATTGAGCGTAGCATTGAGCGTAGCATTGAGCGTAGCATCGAACGTAGCATCGAACGTAGCACCGAGCGTAGCATCTGTCGTAGCTTCAAGTCCCTATAGCTTCACGTATTGTAGCGTCGTGTTATGAGTAATCGTCAATGTCGAATTGTAATGTATAATCTATCGAATAGGTCGTTAGAGGCATAATAATATTAAAATCCGATCTGCGTGCGTTATTCTTAGTTACGAACAGATTAGGAGTTTTTCTAACGTACTCGATCGCTTTAGCATAAAATTTCGCTTATCTCAAATTGTATGGATCACCAAACGGTGCTTATTTAGTTTCAAGACGATAACGCTAACTAACGCGGTCTAGAATGTTAGAAAATTCGCACTAAGGCCACCGACCATAAATCACTATAAAATTACCCGAACCTGCACAAAGGTTGCAAATGAACTGCAGCTAACTTCAGCTATACATATTTCACGTAAAATACTTAAATAAAATAACTTGCTTTGTAATAACCACACTGTTGGTAATTATTCAATAAATAATTAGCGTGAACAGCAATGACAATACGATGAAACGTTGCCAAGGCAAATGTTTAACGCGAACAAATAAGAACACTGTATAATATTCTATACAGCCCATACAGCCTATTAAGTTCATCTACTATTTTAACACCGAAAAACTGGTAACGGAAACTAAACTAAACCGAGAGATAATCGTAAGCTTTTTATGGGCAAAATAGAGAACGTTTTGTATTATTGGGCCAACTCGTGGGCATCAAACCTGCCCGTAAACGCGTGTCCCACTGTACCCTTTACGATAACTTTATTGGCTATATAAAACATGTGTTACTAATTTATTAGCTACGTTACGAAATACAAGTAGACAAGTAGTATATATTACGAAATACAAGTAGATTACCTATAGTTTTTTTTGGTTAATGCATGTGAATAATATAGAAATGATTAAACAAACCCCCATACAAACTATCTTCAGCTCCAACATTCTTTCAGCCATAGCGATTATAGAAACGCTATGAGTTACGTATTTTGGCCTTTAATTGTCTTCAATTTCCACGTGTACCTGTACATATAGTTTCAAGGCGAAGCCAACAGACAAGTAGTTTCCAATTAGAAAATCCAATACAAGTAACTGCAATTAGTTATTTTTCTAAAAGAGCAAACAAACCTGATCTCAATCTAAATAAAAAAAAAACGACCAAATAAAACTAGACGAAAACGTGGAAAATTTAGTTAACACTAATCGTGATCCGGTTGGTACAAGCTTCTGCCCATAAAAAGTACCGCGGTATGTTAGCTAATACGAGTACTTTAAAAGTAACGCAGGTGGCTTTGCCAGTTCATCGCTTTCATAGTAGTCACAGGTACGTAAAAAAGAAACATGTTTTTCCTAAGTATAAAGTTACGTACCTGGAAACACTAGCAGTTAATCTTTCAGTCCAGTGTTCTTGGAAAGTGACCTGAAAAAATACAAAATTATAATTAGCAAAAAATACCAATTGTCTTATTAAAATTATTTTGGCCAACAATTCCAGAGCTCGAGGACGTACTTACGGAACTAACAGGATAGAAATACTACCCAAGCATTTTATTACTGAGAGAATTAGTAAGGTCTGGGAGACTGGAATCTTAGTTAAATTCTAGATGGCAGCAAAGTGATTATTTGTAGCTCCTTTCTTTTCATGAAAGCATATTTTCAAGGTTCCTTACTCCAGCTTACAAGTACTACATTCTAATATATAAAAAGCTTCCATTACTTAGTGAGTGACTCACAACTTTTTTTTGACGGCACGGTTGGCGCAGTGGTTGAGCGATCGACTGCTGCGCCGCGTGTCGTGGGTTCGATTGCCGCACGGAACAAATATTTGTATGGCCTACAGATAGTTGTTCCGGGACTGGCTGTTTGTGTATATGACTTTGTATGTTTTTAAATGCAAACACGATACAGGAGAAATTCCTAGTGTGGGGCAAAGTAAAAAAAAAAAAAAACTCCCAGCCGAAACTACTGGTTATAGAAAGCTGAAATTTGGCATGTAGCTTCCCTAAATTCCGCAAGGGAAGATTTCCTATGAGAAAATTTCCCTGAATTCCAACGGGACCGAGAAAAAACGGGAAACCTATGCGCGTACGAAGTTGCGGCTAAAAGCTAGTTCTTAATAATTAAGGAAAAGGTAAGCTGCCTACACTTACCATTTTAATAGGTACAGATGTATTTCTTGATTCTGTACAAAAAAAAGTGTCAATATACTAAATAAACAAATACAAATTACATACACGATCATTGTGGGAATTCACGTGACCCAAATAAACTTACAGCGATATTATCTACCGTTCATGAATTTGTTATCACGTCTGAACTGAACATAATGTGCCTAGTGAATACACGCGTACGTGGAGAGTGGTGGAGAGTGAAGAGAGGTGAATACGATATTTTATTAAGGCATTCCGTGTGTCACAGAAGTTTAAATTTCGCGGAGTTTATGCTGCTATTGTGTAAATTGGACGCAAATAAGCAATAAAATGTAAATCCACACAGCTACAATTTCGAGAAAAACGTTATTGAAGTTTTAGAACTTAGGCTTGTAGAACTTTGACACGACAAAAGAAAACGATTTCCTCATAGAATCACGTTTCAAATGACTATATACACTTAGTAAAAACTACTATTGATTGCTTATTTGTATCCAGTTATGATCAAGACGGTCAAAGTTCAAGACTCTGTCATGAGTTTCAAAGCAATTTATAGCGGCCTTTTAAGTTTTCTATATTATATAAAATATTGGTTTTAGGAACTTTAAATGAAATAAGAACACAGGCACAAGTCCTTGAACATAAAGCTTTTTAATTTAGAATTACTTTAGGTTCGCTGGATTTAATTATAAAAGTTCTACTATGAATCTCAGTTTTATATCTTAATGCTTTCATTTCTTCCTTTTGTCTATCCCGTTATTTTGCATTAGTTTAAGTGAAATAATAATAGTACTTTAAGAACTTTACAGGCGAAAAGCTTTTGAAAAGTCCCAGTAACTAGGTATTTTTTTTAAATTCATGATTTATTAAGAAATTCGTTTCTAATCTACATTCAATACCTTGCATTCAGTACGAGTATCTAAGCTCTTTCACTATTCGATTTGATGCCCGCAATAATTGAAACGAACGGCAAAAAAAAACAAGATAAACAAAACAAAAGATGTTCCTATTGTGTTCGCTAAAGTCCGCTTATCCCGCCCGCGACAAAATTAAATTTTGTTTGACATTTTTCCCCTCTTTAACAGACTCTGTGCAAACAAAGAAGCTACACAGCAAGTAGTCAAACATAGTCACCTAATTTTGTTTGTGCGTGGAATGAAAAAATCCTTTTCCGTTGAACGAAGAATTTGACCCAACGGAGCGTTGATATCAACATAAACAAACAAACTTAACTTTCGTATTCGGGCGTAAAAACTCGGCCAAAGGGTTCACTGACAGGCCCATATTGGGTATACAGGAACAAATTAGCATTTCACAGACACGCTACAAAATGCCTTTCAGTCGACTTAATGAACGCGGAACATCGTCATTAAACGCCTCAGAGATGTAAACGCACCTTCGACGTGAACGTGAGCCTGCCTTATCCTAAATTTAGCAATTAGGGGTGCAACTACACTCTGCTACTTGTACACATATTGATTAAGTCGAAGCTCTTGCACAGTTTCGAGGATTAATGCAATGCTTAGTCGGTCTACTTATAAACTTAATTGAAGTGGATCCTCGCTGCTAATTTTAGCAATTTATCTCAGATTGAAAATGTTTAAAGTAAACTTGGATTGTTTTAACAGAAATAACAAATAAACTAAGATTTATTACAGTTAGAGAGTTTCAACTGTTTTACCATTATTACTTACTATCTAGTATCTACGTACCTAAAACATGTTTTCTATAAATTGCCGCACTGTAAATGTTTATTGTTTGTGTGTAACCACATACGAGCAGATATAAATATTTAACTACGGCCTCAATTTACAAACCCATATATAATGGAGCATGGAGTGTAAAGCGAGTTTAGAACGCAGTTTCATAGTTTAGCTCGGCATCAGTCAGGCCGCACAGGCGCTGACTACTTCATAAAAACTAATGGCGACCCATTTAGCGCTCCACCCACGGATCACCGAGTAGGTACTTTCTCAGTTTTGCGTTAATAATATCCTTTTTTGGACTTAATGTTGAATTCGATGTATTGCGACATCCGTTCTAATATTATTTAAATGCTTAAGGAACTTTGACTGTTACCTTTTCTCATCGTAACGTCTGAATGGATTTAAAACTTGGCATATGAGTAGACCATCTCTTGAATTAGAACAAAGGCTACTTTTATACAAGGAAGATATCGCCTTGGGATAGTTATCGAATTTCAGGCAAGCGAGGCCTCTGGCTAAAGCTAGTCATAAATAAAGTTGTAAATGGTAACAATTACCAAGTTTTTTCGCATCCGCTGCTTGGTCATTATGAATGTCAAGTACTATATAACTAAAGAAACCGTTACCTTTTTAGTACCTTCTAAGAAATGTTACAAATTTAGACATTAGAATAACAAAAGCAAAGCTTTTTTGGTTGACAAAATACGAAACAATAACAGTGTAGCAGAATTTTGGTAAAGACAGGTAGCGCGCTGGGGATACCTCAGCGTCAACAGCTAAGGATTTGAGGAGACGTGTGAAATTCCGTAGTGGCACTGTCGACTAAAAATACTATAAATATTCCTTTTTATTTCCACGAATAACACTTGAAGAGATGAAAATGTTTGCGTAAAAAAGTATCAACTGTATTTGCAATCGTGCCCAAGAATACTCATTGACAAATTTTGTTCCGGTCATTGATTTTCTCAGTCCGGAGAGAGTTTCTCCTACTTTGGAACCAAATAAAACTAAAAGAATCTTGTGTAAATTATCGTTATAATATATTTTAGCCGGAATTTATCGGGATGCTCTAATAGAAGTAGATACTTATGTACATATAAATAAAGTTGTGTGATAAAGCGGGTGCTATCAAAATGTTCTGACTCCGCGCCAGGATTGGCTTCCGGCTGGCGAAGTGCCAGCTTCCTACACCAAGTCATGCTACTGGTCTTTAAGCAAGGAAAACCATGAAATTTACAACATAAGAACTCCGATTTTGTAACATTGTCGACTTGCCGTTGTGTATCTTATAACTAGAAGGTCGACTGCAAGCTTTTTTTTTCATTCATTTTATCAACTAAATAGCTGATGCTCGAGGCTTCACCCGCCTGAAAAATCTTATACTAAAACCTTCCTCGAGAACCATGAAAATCGGTGTAGTAGTTTTTGAATTTATCGTAAACAGACAGACAGACGCGGTGGAGGACTTTGTTTTTAACTGACTTCCTAAAAAGGAAGAGGTTCTCATTTCAGTGGGTTAGTTTTTGTTTATTACTCCAAGGTTTCTGATCCGATATCTGTGATTCTTTTTTAGTTCGATGCAGCATACTTGCCGTTTGGTCCCGTAAAAATTTGATTCAGATTGGCTCCAAACAAAAAAACACTGCAAAGTATAAAATAACTTTAATTTCGGAAGTCGGTGTTAAATAGCAAAGGAATATGTTATAGTGATAGTGACGTACTCCCGTAATTAACTTTTCTAATGATGTACTCATTTGGTTAAACTTGACAAAAGTATAAGGTCCTTAACGATAGTGTAGCCATTTCTTAAGGTTTTTTTTTTAAGCGGATAGATTATCTTTCACCAATTAATATGTAAAAAAAAAAATTTGCAAAAAAATACAACCGACTTCCAAAAAAAAAACACTACAAAGTAAAAAATAACTATAATTTCGGAAGTCGGTGTTTTTGTAAGTTTCTTCGTATTGTGACACCGACTTCCGAAATTAAAGTTATTTTTTACTTTTTAGTGTTTTTTTTTGGTAGTCGGTTGTATTTTTTTGTAAAAAGTTTTTTATTTTTCACTTTTTAGTGGTACCCCACACCTAACAACATCACTGCAAAATCGCAGAAAAGCAAAATACGCAATTTCGTTTACTTGGATGACATAAAACTATCATCCAAGTAGACGAATTCCAGCTATTTCGATTTAAAATCCAAAGTTCGTAACCGATTTTCATAAAATTTAAATGGGACCAATCTGCAAGAATATCATTTCAGAAAATTTTTCAAATCGTTTCATAATTGTCGGAGTTATGAGGTAACAAACATACAAAAAAAACATACAACCGAATTGATAACCTGCTCCTCCTTTTTGGGAAGTCGGTTAAAAACTCCACCACACGCGAAAAGATACAAAAACTTAAACGAATCAATTCATTCCGAACTTTCGTAAAACTTGGTGAGCAGTTCCAGAGTGTAGTCTGTGTCGAGGAACAAATTAAAATTAGTCCTATTTTGGTTTATTACTTCCAGAGTCTGAAATTCTAAACTTTGACGTACCGTGAACTAGCTTTTATCGTAAGTGCCAGGGCGAGAGCGAGGGGCGGAAAGGGGATGGAAGAAATATACATTGATATTTCCAGGGTCCTTTAGCTGTCGGGATCGCGGCTCGAGTCACTCGGGGCTTCGAGCCTCCTCGAAGCACCACTGAGGGGCAGATTGTAATCCTGCTTTGTCAGTCAACCGCGGAGACAGGAAGTGGTCGAGGACTGTTCACGGTGGTGCGGGGCGCAAGGCGGAAGTGACGAGCGCTCACATCGATTGTTCTATCAAAGTTATTGATAGCGCCCGAATTTAGACAGGTCATTATACCTTATACCGATAATTACCACCAACTAATACTGTTGCTTGATTACTGTATAATTCTTACACATGGAATTTGCTCTTATTTGAGGATGTACCTATTATTATTTTATAACACATTTGCTCGTAAAAGGTCTCTTATTTCACCAATTTCAATATCGTATTGTATTTCATTACGTGCTTGTGCGTTATTGTAATGTAAAAGGCACGAGTTTCTTTTTAATAAGGTAAAAGCACGGTTTATCAAGATGCTCCGTCTAACGAACGGTACTTTTTTAAATCTTAGCAAAGAGTTTTTATGTCAGAAAAGTTTCAATATTTTATTAATAAAATTAACTTTGGGAGATAAAATATAATAAATAAACATTTAATTCTTTAATTTAATTAATTTTGACCATAAATTACAACCATTTATCTGTAACAAAACACAAAAATGTTAATCTATACTTATAATACATCTGTAGAGAGGTCAATTCTGTACATGAAATATATTTTCAAAATAACTATCAGGGGGTGATTAGGGATCGATACTGATGCCAAAAATGCAATCAGTAACATTTTTGTCTGTCTGTCTGTCTGTATAACCGTTATAGAAACAAAAACTACTCGACGGATTTTAACGAAACTTGGTACAATTATTTTTCATACTCCTGAGCTGGTTATAGTATACTTTTCATCACGCTACAATCAAAGGAGCGGAGCAGTGAACGGAAATGTTGGGAAAACGGGAGAAGTTACTCCATTTTTTTAAGCTTCCGTCGCGTGTGCAACCTTAATGGTAAAAGCTACACAGAAATAATGTATCACGGAAATGTTCTCCTTAAAATTATATAAAAAATATCCCACGACAGCATATGTCTATCTTTTATGATTGACGCACAATAACACGTGTAACTCCCGATAGCTTAGCAGTTCGAAGCTTTCTGATTATATTTGTCTACTCTTACGTTTATAACACTCTCAGTCATCCCTAATTAAAAAAGTTAACATTATTAACTATTCCATAAAAAAAATCATAGAAATCGGTATAGAAACACTAAAGTTATACATGAAATACGCTAATAATAAGCCATCGCACGTGAATACTGAATCATGGTCGCGAACGCACAGGCAGGCGGCTTGCTTGGCGCCTAGAGGCTAGCGAGTAGCTTCGTAAAACGGCTTACGACAGTTTGCAATATACTTTAATATACTGTTGAGGGGAAGATGGTTATAATTTCGCTTTACACCAAACGAGTAAACTTATAAATGTGAAAGTTTGGTTGTTTGTTACTCAATCACGCCAGAACGGCTTAACGGATCTTAATGAAATTTAGAACAAAGATAGATTATAGTCTGGAATAGCACATAAGCTACTTATCATCCCGGGAATATGTTCCCTAGGGATCACGCGGGCGAAGCCGCTGGCAGAAGCTAGTTATATAATAATTACTTTATTAGTAATACTGGCTGTTTTTGTGCCTATCCCTTTAAAAAAAGCGCTGATGCGCGCGCATAGCTAATTTGTGAACAAGTAAAAATTATTCCACGCGCTTTTTCTTTGAAAATGTCGTCAAATGATGATGAATTTATTAATTCGACACCGCCAGGAGTCTCAGAGGCAGCGAAAAAGGCTACTCTAAGCCTCTTGCCCGAAAAATCGACCGATAGATACTTACAAGCGTATCAAAATTTCATCTTATGGAAAACAAGCAAAATTGCAAATTCATTTTCAGAAAGTGTGTTTTTAGCCTATTTCATGGAACTTTGTCAAAAATATAAGTCAAGCTCATTGTGGTGCTACTATTCAATGCTAAAAGCACTGTGAAACAAAACATGGTATTGATATCAAGTCATACTCCAACTTGCTGGCATTTCTAAAAAGATGCTCAAGTACCTAGCCATGTGAGTAAAAAGTCGAAAGTATTTTCGGCTGACAATGTTAAGAAATTCCTAAAAGAAGCTCCGGATTGCCGATATTTGGCAACAAAGGTCAGTTGAAACTAAATTATTGTTGTCAACTTCTTCGTATTTCTTTACAATATGGTATTTGGTACGCTGTTTTTATCTCTTTTCAGGTTGTATTAATATTCAGCATAAATGGTGCATGTAGACGTCAAAATTTGGCAAACATCACAACTAATGATGTCGAGAACCATGGGTTCTTCTTGTCCAGGTCAAAAACACAAAAAATAAAATCCCAAGATCGTTCCCAATACAGGGGCCTATTCACGATATGAAAAAAGCGAATGACAAAGCGATGTCTAACAGATTTTTTTCAAAATTACCAAATTGGAAAATGCACAACCCATTGGCATAAATAAATAGGAAAATAGGAAGAAGGATAGTGGATAGTGGTGGATGGTGGATTTCTAAGTTAAATAGAAAATATAAGATGTAACTTGGTCTATGAAGCAATTATCTAGTTTGTATTTATCTGTGGAGACTTGTTATTAGCGATTTAGATATTATTATTTTGTCATTATAATAATATTAGTCTGTAAGTCTTCCGAAAATAAATAAATAATTAAATAATAAATAAATAAATTTGGAGCAATGCCGAAACAAATAGCCACTTTCTTAAATTTGGATGATCCACATGAATACACAGGGCACAGTTTCAGAAGGTCCTCGGCTACATTGCTCGCCGATTAAGGTGCGAACTTATTGACACTAAAACGCCGCGGAGGGTGGCGGTCAAACAGTGTAGCCGAGGGCTACATAGATGACTCGATGAGAAATAAAGAAGAAATTCTCCCGCATTACAAGGAATATAAATTACGAGCCAAGTGTTGACTCTCGACCATCTACGAGCACACTCGCGTTCATCCCACCATCGTCGCCGCCACCGACTGCAGAACTCTGTGGTCTCGTTTCTCCTACTTATGAAATTATAACTAATAATAATTACTTGACAACATTAAAACTACCAACTGGCAACGTAATAATCAATTTTACAAATTGTTAAAAATTTATTCTAACTGCTTTAACAAGTGATTTATTCGTTTAAGAAAGTCCGATTTTTATTTATTTCCTCGCAAATATGTTATAAACACCGTATGACATACGTGCGCTTTGATAATTACAGCCTCTTCTTTCTTGTAGCCCTCGCCTACGGCTCGGGCTTTTCAACTTACCGCACTTATATCATAATCTACTATTACTAAGCAGGCATTCATAAATAAAATGTTTAGAAATCATTTCCTTTTTTTAATGCCTACCTAACATTTATCTTTCCCATCATAAATAACAAAATATTTTGTTACAATAAAATTTAAATGAAAAATATCGTAACAAACTCGAATAACATAAATCATCAAAAGTTTGGAACATTGGCTATTTTTGCGGAGGCGTAGTGATAAAATATGAATAACGTTCAAATACAGCATCCTCACAGTAGCTGAATATGGGTATAGTGTACAAATAGATAGCCAAATAGTAGTAATATCTACTGTGTACTCTGTCTACAGAGTTAATATTTGTTGTAAGCGAAAAGTTAGCTCTCGCCGATGTTACTTGGGACTTGGAATGGCAATGAGCCGAACGGACACGTCACTTTTTATTTGCCTCCGTACTAATGGAGCAAAATGAGCAAAGTGACATGCTGTACCAACCAGTTAGATTAATCCTTAAACAAAGTGATATAGATGGGAAATTCGAGTTAAGTACGTAACATTTAATGGGAGTTACAGATTGATTGAGTTAACATGGCGCCTATGAAGCTTTTCTTGGGAAAGCTTAGCGGTTATTGTTGTCGTTATCACGCAACTTTTATAGAACATCTTACGAGTATTATTCGATCCTTGTGCTTGTTTTAAATTTTTCTGAGGTGTTAGTTTGTATAGATTTATGTAAAACTAGCTGACCCGCGCAACTTCGTCTGCGCCACATTTTCCATTATTGCTCTGCTCCTATTTGTCTTAGCATGATGATATATAGCCTATAGCATTCCTCGATAAATGGGCTATCTAACACTGAAAGAATTTTTCAAATCGGACCAGTAGTTCCTGAGATTACCCCCTACAATCAAACTTACAAACAAATTTTACCTCTTTATAATATTAGTACAGATAACCCACCAGCTACTAGATAAGTAGTACTTGAAGCAAATAGCTTCGCACACATTCTTTATGGATATTAAATTAACAAAATAACATAATTACCAGTGACATTTTATTACAAGTGTAACATGCTTGTAAATATGCAAATGGCATGCCAATGTGCTACAAATGAATGCCAAAAGCCAAAACTAACAGCAATATTTATAGTACATAAGTATAAAGTTTTACGACATGCTCTTTCACTTTCGAAAGTAAATGAATTGCTTTATTTTCCACACATCATCACTAATTTACTGATATTTATACGCTTATCTATGTCGTAAGACCATTAATATTAATAAAATCCGCATAAATATATGTGTCCAATAAATAAAGATAGATTAGCATACATTACGATGTTATTTGATATGTCATTGACCGTTTTATTGCACTAGTTTTCTGCATTTTAAGCACAATGAAAGTGTTTCGTGGAACTCAGCGGTACTTTTAAACGTAAATTAGAATGAATAGCACACATTAAAGTTATCTTATTGTTTTCAGCTGTCCCTGAGGTTTTCTGCAAGTAGGTACTATGCTAAAATACCATTTAATGTTATTTACATAAGTTTGTACGTACTATTTAAAAATAAAATCTTAACTGATTATGTTAATGTCATGTTTTGTTTTAACCTACAATGTTTTCAGTGATTTTAATTTTTTATAATGTATGGACCTTGTCTGAAGTAAATAAATGAATTGAATTGAATTATTAGGAAAATGCAACACTCCCGAGTATAGATTTTACAGCTTCGAAGAGTGAGAGTCGTAAAGGAAATCCTGAATAGGTATGCGATAGTGTGAGTGCATGGCGAGTGACGTCACGGGCACGTCCGACAGGACGCAGCTGTCGTGGCCGCAGCCCTAGCCTGGGAAAGCGACGCCCTCGCGCGCTCTCACTGCCGAGCCGCGGCCGATCGCGTTGTTGCGTCGCGCGTCGCGTCGCGTTTCGCTGCATTGCCCTGCGGCTGACGACTCTCGCTGCGACATTGAACCGCTCAACGTCAATTATTATGAACTTGACTTACTTTTATTTTCACTCTGATATCACAATGACAACAAAAATGTGTAATTAAAGTTTGAAACGGATTTTGGGTGATTCTTCGAGCAAGACATTCTTTGGTGATTTGCGTGGCAATTTTTCAATTTAATATTTTTTTTAAAATCGACATCTGTTTCTTAAAATATACGTAAAAGTAATATTTTTTATAGAAGAGGCACCTCAGAGAGCGATATACTTACAGAGATAATCGAGTTTAAAATATTGGAGGCCACGCAAATCACAAAACACCTCCCGAAAATGTTTTTTTTAAATTTAACTTTCTCAAATAAGTGATTAATTTATCAGGTAAGTAACTAACACATAAATCGTTTTTTTTAAGCTTTTATTTATAATAAAATCAGTCAACATATTTATTCTTTGTTAAAGACATTAAAAACATCTTTGATTATAAAATCAGTCATTTGTTAGGAACATAATCAGTAGGTCTTTTAATAATTTATTATTGATAAAACTTCTTCAAAAACTAAATTAGAAACCTATTATGCAAATGTTGAATATAAGTTGCGTTACCTTATTTGTTCGCTACAGTATTTTATTCAATAAAAAAATTCACAGACACCGGAGAAAATTGTACCACGCAAATCAAAAGTTTTGAGAAACCATACCCATGAAACGAGGTTCTTACCTTATTTTTTTTGGAAACTCGACGCTTCATCACAAAAGCACTCTGCCCGGCCGTCGGAGCGCGACTAGTTCGTAACGTGAATTAGGATGAGGCAACATCGGGCCTCGAAGTTGGGGATGTGCAAGTGAATTTACAATGATCCACGCAAATCAGTAACTACCCCGGGACAGTTACATATTATTATTTTTTAGATACTGTAATTCTTTTAGAACTATGATCTATTTTTTCATAGCATTGTCAACTTCTTAGGACTTCATGTTTTTTTTTTTGCTAAGCATGTACCGTTTAATTTAAAATATATAATTTACTAAGTGATTGGGACACTCCACGAAAATCAAATAATGGGGGTGTTTTTATTTTTTTATGATAGGTATTATATATATAGATAATTGAAAAATAATTAATAACCCGAATAAGAGAGGATTAAAAGATTGCCTGAAAAAAAAAGGGGCTTGCTGACTTTTCTATTTCAATTCTTTTAAGGTGATGCCGCTTAAAAAACGTGTCCTGAAGAATGACCCTTTTAAGTATTGTGCGACATTGCTGTTTTCTTCAAAGCCAGCCAGTACGGGACAGGTATTAGTTGGAGAAAATATGTTGAAAAACCGCTATATCCGGGAATACGAATGTCGTATAAAATTACAAAACCACAAGAGACACATGAAGAAAATCAAAAGACTAAATAACAGAATATTAAAAGTATGTGAGGCCCACGCGAAAAAGTTCTCTACGTTTTCAATATGAACCATTAGAATCTACATTACCAAGCTATTAAGCTGGTGGTAGATCTAAGATCAGATTTAAATTCAGGAGTATCGAAACGACGAGCCTTGTTGTGCAAGATGTAGGTAAGTTAAATGAAGCAGCCGCAACGCTCGGCGGGGATCCTAATAATAACTAATCTCATTTGTTTTCATCCGCCTAGACTGTAGCCAACCAAAGAAGCATCCAGGGCAGGCAAGCTGCTTGAAGTAAATAACATTTTCAGGAAAACAGAATTGCAGTTAGACTCATTTCAAGATAAATAACATGCAAATATACGAGTCCAATTGCATAGGAAATCGTTATGATTGTATTTACTTGTTGTATAACCGCTTTTCCTTTTTTGGAGGAATCAATTTTAGCCATTTCTCGATTTAGATTACAGAAATTGACGTTATTAGTTTACAAAACTTAAAAGAGGCAAAGTTTATATAACTCCAATCAATTTGATCGCCTCGGTAATTATTGGCATAGAGTGCCTGTCTGCAGTAGCCCGTGGGCGAGGCTTGCCTAACTAGCGATTTACGAGAACACTGCTAAGCCTTGACCCTCTCACAGTACAAATGTCCCTTCTAATGTAGTTTTGTACTTCCATTAAACTTCTAAATTTTCAGACAAGAATCAGTAGGCATGATTCATGGCTAAAAATTTGACCATTATTTTGCTGCTAACACCAATCGAAGTGCATTATTGTTTGAAAGTATCTACATAGATATATATACCTTATGATATATATGATATACCCACTACCCACGTAAGAATGTGTTGACTCGTATGTTTCCTAGAATAGGCATTCTGCATATTCGATTTACTTAGTAATTACCTAATTTAAAAAATCGTCGTATCTTCGTTAGTCTCAAACATTTCTCAAGATCTGTTTCATGACAACACACATTAATTAACTATGTTTGTGATTGTGAATATTTTATTCTCAGCGGAGATTGCGCCATTTTCTGATGCATATTACATGAATCGCATTTATTGTTTGCATGTATGCTCGTTATAATGCCCTTGGGTTATTCCGCCGTCACGCTGGCTGTGGCTGCCATACTCTGTCATATTTACAGGCACTCCCGGGGACGAGGCAAGAGCTGTTTTAGGTAATTATAATAAACAGCTATTGTTTGAAGGTGGATCATTGAGCTTATAAAATGTACATTTCTGCCTGTAAATAAATCTAAAACATCACTTTTCTTTTAGAAAATTGTAAAGCCTCTGTCTGTTCTTTAAAAAGCTTATCAAGAGAAAACTGTCCAGATATCAAAATAAAAGCATTCCCTGTTGGATATATTAGGTAAAAGATACCAAATAAACATAAATCTGTATTAGAAGTACGATATTTCTCCCGAATGCATATTGGGTTTTGTTTCCAGGCGATAAATTTTTGTGAATATAGAGAGGTGCCTTTAACGGTTCCATCAATATTGGTGACGTCGACGGTGGAAAGGGATGGGGATTGAACATGTTACTCGTATCGATTATCAGAAAGCTAGAATGAAAAATTGCAATACAATAGTATTGCCGTCCGAAAGACGTGTATCTGCCGTATCCGGGTGGATCGCAGTAAGCCACCATGAGCCGCTTTACGGCCAACAAGAAGCTTGTGGATTTCAATTCTCTTTGTCAAGTGGACGGAGACGTCGGGAATGCGTTTAGAGACAAGAGCACTTACGGCGACCGATATCCTCAACTACGCTCAAGTCAGCGTTCAAACTTAGTTTGCGGCAACTTTTGCCGGTTACACTCAGCAAGTGTTTGCTCTTTATTTTAACTAGATAGTAATCCGGTTAACGGAGCAGCGATTGAATATGAACAGTCATTAGCGAATAAGAGAAACTTAGAGAAAGCATGTTATTACTAGAAATTGTGTGTTGTAGAAACAAGATACCTAGTTAAAAATAGATTTTTATACAGTAGAGATTCGTTTAGATTTTTTTAGCAGCGACGTAATTGCTTCTTGCTGCAGCGTCGCAACAGATTTGTAACCGTATGAGTAGTAAGTAGTCTGTTCCTGGTGTACTGCAGCCGAGCCCGACCGGCCGCAGTCGGCGAAGGCGTGTGTAATGGTTCATTGTTTTTGCCGTAAGTGGCCTGAGATTACACAAATTGATGCCTGTGTGTTTGAAGTGAAAGGAAGTGTTCTGTTCTAGATAATGGGTTCGCTTGTTTTGTTTTTTAACAATGAATCGGTTTCTGATACTGCTTCGTATGTTATTGTTCTACTCGTATGACTTTCTTGCTTGCAGCTGCGCGAGTACCCACTTACCTAGCCAAATACTATTTACATTTACATGACAAATATTGATATTGCGGCGTTCGTTCAAACTATATGATTTTGCACAGGCAGACACCACCGGCAAGTTCTAATAAATTCACTTAAGTCTCTAAGAAAATACCTACATATTATGTAAGTATCAACGTGACGAATAATTTTGTTGACGATTACCTCAGCGGCTCCAAGCTCACCTTGCATGAATGTCATGGTCTATATTAACAAGCACATTTTGCGTCTGCGTTCTCCAATTAAATGTACTCAGAATCCTAGAGGGGACACGCGTCATGTGCAACCAATCGCTGATAGCTTGCCAATCTACTTTACCGGTGAGATGCGCCCGAGAGCGGCGCGGCTCTGCGGCAGCCTACCGCCTGCCGCTAACGTTGTGGTAGTTTCAATCGAAAATCACACCTTAGTCGTATTACCATCTGCACTCTTAGATCGGATTTGTCGTCGGATCAGTCTGGGAGCGACGCTGGTATTCGGCAGCTAGTGGAGTGGTTGCAGAACAAGTCTAGCGCTTTTGTCGCGTCTAGACGGCGCGCGTCGGATCTCTATCGGCTGCCGTAAAATTATGTGACGTGGCCGGGCAACGTACCGCTCTAGGATGTCCGGTTCAATTCGACCTTTATACGATTATTTAATTTTATAACTGAGCTTTAAAACTCTGTCAGCTCTCGAAAATTCGGAGGAAGGTCAGAACCCATAGCAAAATGTATTGCGGGGTGTTTTCCAATTTTGATAGCTTAAATTATGTACATGTATATAATCAAAAGTTGATAGTTGATATTATACCCCTATAGTTACCAAGAAATTTAAATTCTGATGAAGTAAAAACAATATCCGTCCATTGGCATTTTTTTTTTTTTTTTTTTTAGGGATGGGAAATCATCCAATGACTCCTCCCGCTCTGGGTGTAGCGGGAGGGAGTGTCAGACTTCTACTGACTAAAACCCATCCATGTTCCTTCATTGCCCTTTGTGTTCCGGAGCCACGGTGTCTCTTGCGAATAATCCCGCGACTCCGGCAGGATCCGTCCATTGGCCTGTGTTAAGAATTTCATTGAATTCTAGTTTGATTATAGAATCCGACAAAATCAAACAAAAACTATTAAATTACCTACAGGTGTACCTCTGAACTACTTAGTGCAGGATCTATACGCGTGACACGTCGTGGCAAGAGCCAGCCCCTCAGTGCTCCATGGTTGGAACGCCCCTTGAGTACCCCAGTAGCCCCTCACAGTGCCCCCTGACGATCAGCCGCGTACTACAATTTCCTCGCACCAGCTGACACTCTGAATAGACTGTAACACCGCCAATTGTGCGGAAATCTTTCCCATGGCTACGGGAATATCTGACGGTTGATACAAGTACATTTTATACGTTAAGCAACGACTGCTGTCTGTGATTTCTGCTAATGGTCGATTCCTACTTTACGTCGACAAGATCATAACTCAATACTACATTTTCTGGTTTCAGCACTTTTTTCAACACACTGTTTAATTCTATAGCAGATATCTCTAACCAGTATGTGCATTGCAAATCCATTCGTATGTTTGCGTCCCATACGCAATGTGGAAAGGATTGTTTCACAATAGGTCGTTCGAAGTAACCCGTCCTAACTATATAGAGTAAATGCAACAATGAGCAACAAAGAAATCTAGATCAAATGGACAATGCGGTGTTTACGAAACTCGTTAGTAATTTGTGAGGTGTTAGCAACTTTTCTCTGTGGTGAGAGTCGTGCTAAGTGGCGAAACTGTTGACTTCACAATGGAACAAACGTTTGCTACTGGAACACGGCGAACACTGCGCTCGCGCATATCTGTAGCGGGTCATCGCGTCGCAACCTTTCACTAGCGCCGCAGCGCCGCAGCGCCGCGCGGCCCAGGGCCCCAGGCTCCGGCTCCTCGCACGAACGATACCTCAAGCTGTTCATAATGCTGATCTTCTCACGAACTAGTACGTGATCGGAACCAAATTTCTATTTTGCAACTTTTTTATTTAAGTATATTCTAGCTTAATCTGATGTCTATTTTTTACAAGCAAAATCTTATTTACAAAAAAATACGACCGACTTCTAAAAGCAAATCACTACTAAGTTTAATAACTTATATTTTGTTTTTTTTTGTTATTTGACACCGACTGCCAAAATTAAAGTTATTTTATAGGTACTTTGTAGTGTTTTGTTTTTGGAAGTCGGTTGTATTTTTTTGTAAGTTTTTTTGTTTTTCAGTTTTCAGTGGTACCTGCGTAGGTACTTACCCCTTCACAGCGTACCGGCGTGATCTTATATTAGGGGTTAAAGTATGAAATTGCCGTTTTATTGTAATAGGTACTTCGAATTGACATAGAACCTTCATGGTATGATATTTTAGAGTGAAACTTTTTTCACATGGTATTTATCTATGAAGTTCTTCTATAAAATGTGCAACATTCGATTATCAACTTCGAAAATTCGAGTGATTTTTGAATACCTACGAGATCCGACACGGAACTTACGCGGCAGAAACAGCTCGCAATATCAATGTTGCGAATGGAGAGGGGACTGCAAATGAACGCACCGTGTGATTTTGCTTTAAACGTTTTCGTGATGGAAACCTTGATTTGAAGAACGAACCACGTGGAAGATTGCCCACACAGGTGAATAACAATGAATTGAAAGAGATGGTGGAACCGATCCGAGCCAAACTACCCAGGAATTAGCAGCATGGTTTAACGTTACTTTACCAACAATATTGACTCATTTGCGTCATATCAATAAAATTAAAAAATATGAAAAATGGGTACCTCATGATTTGACTGATCTGCAGAAAGAAACGCGTGTTGAAACTTGTGTTGCCTTGTTGAATCGATACAGAAATGAATATTGGAACGAATTGTGACATGTGATGAAAACTGGATTCTTTACAATAACCGTAAGCGATAAATGCAATGGCTGACCCCAGGTCAAACGCCGCAACAAAGCAAAGCTTACCAATAAAAAGGTAATGGTTACTTTTTGGTGGTCTCAGCATGTTGTTATTCACTATAGCTTTCTCCGATCTGGTCAAGCAATGACGGCAGATGTCTACTGTGCCGAACACCGAACAATGATAGCAAAACTAGCAGTGAAACAGCCCCGACTCATGAATCGATCTTCACCGTTATTGCTCCATGATAACGCGAGCCTCATACAGCACAGGTGGCGGAGCGGGAGAGGAGACCCTCTCGTCCCGGCCGCCGTGGTGGACGCCGCGGGCGTCGGGGGCCACCTGGTGACCTCCGGCCACCGTAGGCGCGGGCCTGTGGGCGGCGAGCTATGGGTGGCTCGCCGTCCGTCCGTCTAGTGACGACAGGCCGTGTCGACGGCGCGTTAGTGTTCCACGCCGCCCGAAAGGGCCGACGCCTGCCGGAGTCGCGAAATTATTCGCAAGAGACACCGTGGCTCCGGAACACAAAGGGCAATGAAGGAACATGGATGGGTTTTAGTCAGTAGAAGTCTGACACTCCCTCCCGCTACACCCAGAGCGGGAGGAGTCATTGGATGATTTCCCATCACTAAAAAAAAAAAAAGCCTCATACAGCACGAGAAACCGTTTTAACTCTACAGGAACTGCAATTAGAAACCACTCGTCACCCTCCGTATTCGCCAGACCTTGCTCTAATGGATCACCATTTCTTTCGTGATTTGGACAATTTTGTACGTGATATAAAGTTTTCGTCTCAGGACAGGCAGCACAAAATGTTTTCACAGGTTTTCACACAGTTTGTCGAATCTAGATCACCAGAGTTCTATCGCAAAGGCATAAATGACCTTCCTATTAGATGGCAATGTATAGATAATAATAGTAATTATTTTGATTAAGTAAATAAATAAGATAAATTAACGAAAAAAACAATTTCAATTTTTCAGTACAGATCGGCAATTTCATAGATACTTTAACCCTTAATATTATGATCTAATGTAAACAATAAACAGAAATTCCATTTCAGCAATCTCGATCCATTTGCTATCATTAATTGAAGAGTTCTGTTGCCCACCTCTAATGTTCTTAATCAGATCTTCACAAAATTGATATGGGACCAGTCTGGAAAATATTCTTTCAAACAAAAAAAACAATCATGCAAATCGGTTGTCAAATGGTAAAAATATCGTTGAACAAAAATTTTTCATGGATTCACGTCACCAGATCCTGACTTATACCTTCCATCGTCAGCAAAATGAGATAGTGATTTCCAGTCACAAATATCTGAGTTGCGTTAGAAAATATGTATATGAATAACATTGTATGGGCCTATAAAATTTGAGGGTTTCCCATCATCAGATTCTGACTTGGTGACAACGGGGCCACCTCAGGAGTATAGGCTTTTGAATACAATTAGTTTGTAAATCTGTTTAAAATTGGCGGAAAAATCTATGAACATACATAGAACATAGAACCTCCTCCTTTTTGAAGAAGTCGGTTAAAAATAAACAGCTTTATGAATTAAATAATATTTGAAGCAACATTGTCGTTACAGACTCGCCTTAATAGGATCAACTAAAACAAAAGGCTCCACGATGCGCCTGTCACTAAAGTAAACGACAGACTCCGTGGCGGCGACACAGACGACGCGCGACGCGACGCTGCGCGCCGACGTGACTTACGAAACTAATGATAAAGATACATCATTAACATTACAATCACAACACGGTTGTGCGGATTAACTCAATGCTTAATTTATTAAAAAAAAAAAATGCTATTTTATTTTTCAGCAGCATTTTTTGTGTATACCTACGTAGCTATTTTGTAGTAGGTAAATACAGTACATGTGATTCGCGACGGCAGACGGCTGGGTTTATTTTAAAATTATGCAGTTGTACAAGTCACAAGCGGCAGGAATATATCATACAGGATCCGTTTATAAGAGGATAGGAATGTGGCTAAAACAAGAATAGTACAGACGCCAGCACATCAAGCTACAATAATCTGTCACATTTATTTAATAGATTTTTAACTTTATCGCTAAATTTTTAGGTTCAAGGTTGATTGGGAAAATTTGACAGTTTCGGATAGCTTAATGTCAAAGTAAAAAAAAACTGGCCAAGTGCGAGTCGGACTTGCGAACGAAGGGTTCCGTACCATTATCTAAAACCCCATAAATATTTATTTTATTCTGTGTTTTTTTTAGTATTTGTTGTTATAGCGGCAACAGAAATACATCATCTGTGAAAATTTCAACTGCCTAGCTATCGCGGTTCTTGAGATACAGCCTAATGACAGACAGACAGCGAAGTCTTAGTAATAGGGTCCCGTTTTTACCTTTTGGTTACGGAACCCGGTAAAAAGAACAGTAGGTGCTTTATTGTAGTTCCAGAAATGTTATGCCCATCATCGATAATGGCGATCTTTAAGGGGGTAACAATAGTTAGTTAGCTCATGGATAGAAATAATGTTCGCCATTAAATCAATTCGTGATTTTTTAAAATATTCATTAGTACTTTGACCCCCTGAAAGATCTCTAGCAAAAAAGTCACTATATTTATGTATGCGAAATATAGATAGGTTAGTTAAGGTGAAATAATTGATTAAGTCGATGAAGATCATCTGGTTCCGGTGACTTTGAGATTGTAATAGAAAGAACTCGTCCACAATTTATTGTTTTGATGAAGCCTCACGATATATTGGTTAGTGCCGCATATTATTGATCCTGTCATTTTAGCGGCATTTCCGGGATGATTTAGTTACCTACATGAAGCAGTAGCGAACTTGCACCTGTTTATTGGTCTGGGAACTAGGCAATCCAAACCGGTAAGGGTTTGCAGAGGTGTACGAAGAGTCGATTTCAATGAAGGGAAACCATTCTGCTTTAATTTGACCTTGAAATAGTTTTTTTTTTAATGACAAAGCCAATTCTTTTAAACACCAATCCAATGATGTGCAACTGTGACCAAAGTCAACGCTTATAAAGTTTCGAATAAGTAGGAAAATAATCGTATATGATGTAAGGTATGTATGCTATACGTTTTAAAAATAGTATTTCAATGCCAACCAAATGAAAGCTAGTAAATCAGAATCAGTTACATGGTCACTGCATTTCTATCAAACGTAGAGGTAATTATTTCTGATTTTCATTACAACCCATTTATGTACAGAAGTATGTCGTGAAGCAAAATGTTCCTGTCTTGGTATTTAATTTTGTTTATTATTGTTTTTGATTCGGTGAGTGATTGAAATTATTTATATTAAAACAAATAGGTAGATATCTACAAGTGTGTTATATTTTACTTTTTTATTAAACAGGTACTTGGAAATTCTACCGAAATTTTTAGTAAGGCTACATTTATTACTATTCCTATATAGTACGCCTTGCTGCTCATTTGAAAATAACTGACAAGATCACAATCTCTGTTTTAGATAAAACTCATGGCATAACTAAGAAACATGCTAGAGTATCTCCAAGCAAAGCAAGAAAAAGTAATGATGAAAAGGGTAAGAAAGTAGAGTTAACAAAATGCCTCAAAAATACTTTAGCTTAAAGAGTAGGTTGGATATCTGGATATTTTGCAACAAATAAAATTAACGAATTGGTTTTAAATTCTATAAAAATATTTTTAGAAAAAAAACAAACAAAAAAAATAATTGTCGACTACATTCATATTTTGTGTCTTTCTTTTAAAATAGTTTTTTTTTCTTTTTAAAAGAGACGCGAGTTATTTACACAGTTTATGACGGTATGATGATTGTGATTTGATTTTATTTTCAGCGCATCTAAAACGACCCCTGCAAACAGGTGATACTTTTGTTCCAATGGAGCTTTTGCCGATCGCTAAACGGCTGTTAGCAAAAGGTATGTAAACAAAGTTAACTTTATAAAAGAAAAAGAACTACACGACACCAGACACACTTGTAAAAGTACTTCCCAAGTATTAATTGTAATCCTATTTTGAACGTTAAGTTTCAATATCTACCTATTAAAATCAAGTTATCGACCCCCTGACCCATATTTCACTTTGAGAACGTTTCCCTACAACATTCAAACAAATTACTTGCAGAAAAACTTACAGCATTCACATCTCATATAACTTTATTTCAAAAAAAAAATTATAATTTCAAAACGCATTACCCACAAACACAGCGGAATGAGAGCTCACTTGTCGTTCACTCCACCGAAATGAGCACGGTGAGATGTCGACAGAATAGACCGCCAGAATCACACTCACTCCCTATTGGTGCAACTTTGATGCGAACCACACATTAATTATGACATTAGGATTTATGACATAATGTCACTTTCTTTATTTCAATGCGTTTGTAAATTGGCACCACCACGAATAAAATATTTCGATACTTTTGTACACAGTTTTAACTTTTTTTTGTCTACATTGAACTTTACCACTTGATTATTTCACCTTACTGTTAGCGACTTCTGCAATTAAAGTTCTGTAATTCTGTTATAACTTTTTAAACAATTTTTCCTACGTCGTATTTTTTTACAGTCAAGCCAGGAGGTAAGACTTGAGACTAGCCAAAGTTATTTAATAATATAATTAAGCGCTATATTGTAATAACCTAAAACTAACATCGAACATGTTCAATTTTTCAAATGCAGAAGGAGGGAGAGGAATTGTTAGTGGATCAAAAAGTCCTGAAGAATTGGCGGAAAAACTATACAGAGCTTATTGTATGTATATTATAATAAATTAATTAATGAGATTTTAGTGTTGAGAATGATAACATGGGATTCGAATGTAAAATATTATTCTATTCATTAAAATATCCAGGACAATGAAACATTTTCTTACATTTTTACAGTCTTAACCGAAAGAAGAATCGTACTATTAACGGGTAATTTACTATATTTTTAGGTGGCATATATATAAAGTTAATAATATGATTTTACAAATTGTAATATGTATTAAATTTATTGCAGGAAAAGACCTCAAAGGGTTGGATTTACTGACAGCCTTGGCTATGGACGGAGAAGGTAATGTTGGACAGAATTTAATCTAGATCACTACACACTGTAACATCTACTCGTATGTTGACTCTACATGATCATATCTGACGTGGGATAAATGGATTCGAGACTTTAACGTTTAAAACACTTATCTGTTACAGACGTGAAAAGAAGGTTTTCAGGCGATTCCATTACAGAAAAACCGACGCATATATTAAATTTAAATGGTAAAAAAATATTAAGAGGCATTTGTTAAACTACACTATTAAACTGACATAACGTATGTATTAATTTGTGCCAGGGCAATTCATCGGAGTGGATCCCGGTCCTATGAGATGTCATTATAAGCGTAAGTTATTGGTTTTGTTTCACGAACTTTCCTTTTTTACTAGATATTATGTCTTAGCATCACGAAAAATAAGCAACAAACTGGGCAAGCTCAATAAAAAACAAAAAGGCCCGAGCTAGCAGGTATGCGCACGTTCAAAGTAAGTACATACTAACTCTACTCAATCCCACAAACACATTTGGTTTCTGAGATCTTAGATAGATTGCAAAAATACTTAAATTGTGACTTTTAACTGTCCCAAATTCAAATTGTTTTATGATTACTTCTAGCCTGCATCTCTCTGTCACTGTTGGACAGAGCCCTAAAAGCTTATTTTCTTTTTAGTGTTACATAAAACAGTCAAGCCCTCAGATGCTATTTTAAGAAAAAGGAAAAGGCAAACCGGTACGTAGGTATATACTTATGGCTTAACAATTCATTTTTCTTTGTTTTAATTCGATCATAAAAATATTGGCTAGATAAACCACCATTAGGATAAGGGTTCCCTCTCTATCTGGCAGAATCTTGATGCTCCGAAATTTATTTGGCAAAACACACTTGGCATAATCTTCTTTTAACGAATATTTTAAAAGCATAATTACTTTTGGCATAGTTAAAATTCTGCATAATTTCATTTAGCATAAAGTTTATTTACAGCGATGATTATTTGGTACAATTTCATTTGGCTAACTATGAAGATGGCAGAATTTCGTTTAGAAATGCAATGTTATGTAATAATTTTGCAAATTTTTCTATAAAAATATAAAGGCAAAAATAAAGGAAAGATATAAAAGGAAAAGGGTTACTTATTAAAAGAATAATGGTTAGGTTAGGTTAGGATTGTGACCTACGCATTCCTACGCTCGAGCCGAGCGAGCGAAGCGAGCGGTACCGCGGCAGCGGCCGGCGAGTGCCAGAAATGACTAGGTTAAATATAAAAACAAAAATAGAAAAAGGAGATTATTTTTAGCAGGCTATTGAGAACCGAATTAGAAGGAGGTTAATTATTTAAAAAAATGTTTAGGTTAGGTAAGGATAGGACTGAGAACTGAGACTAGATTATATAGAAAGAAAAATAGAAAAAAAGCTGAATAGAAATGGTAAATTGAAAACTGACGATACTAAATATTTGCCTTATTTTATTTTGCGTAAAATGTGTTATTCCAACTGAAACATTTATTAAATAAAAATTGGTAAAAGTACTAGTTGGTAAACAAGTTATTGTTTTTAAACGTTCACTTATTATTGCCAAACATTAGGTTTGCGTTAGAATTATTTGTGAAGAGATTTTTTGCTATGTAATAATTTGGCAAATGAAATTATGCGGAAAATTGTTTGGAAAGTGATAATTTGTCAATTTCTTTTCAATGAAACATAGGTAACCCCTGACCAGGACTTGAGTCAAGAGCAAACCCATCTCAAATAAAAAAGAGATGAGCTAACTGTAAACTTTCTGTGGCATGATAGTTCGTCCTTTTAATGACTATCGATATGAAATGTATGCCAAAAGACGATCCTGACTGTGAACGTTCTGCGATATGATGGTTCTGCCTGTTAATGACTATTGATATGAAATTTATGCCTAAAAATGATTCTGACTTGCAAAATTATGAGTTTTGAATGTATGATAAATGAGTACCTTTATACCAAATGATTTTCTGCGAAATGAAGTTTATGCTATCCGTTGGTTATGCAAAATAATATTATGACAAAAAAATCTACTATAAAAGGTAGACCATTAGGATAAGTGTAGTCTACCCCTAATAGGTATAGTTTTTTAGACATAAAGTTTTAGTTTTTTAGACATAAATTTTGTTGTCAGTGCCATCAAAGATATTTGGAAGCATATCTTAAAAGATCGTGTGAATCAAACCGTATCCAAAAGTATCCTTCGTCTGAGTATGATAGAGTAGGAGAAATAGATTGAACTAGTTATTTCACATTTTTCCCAACTTTGTATCCGTTGGTTACTTCAAGGCCTTGATTTTAATTAATTCTTCTGAATTTTTAGAAAGCTCGACACCGTTCAACAAAATCTTAAAAATGGAACAGAATATGCGTCCCAATAGAAGTTTGATTGTAAACCATAAAAGTCGTAAATCGAATAAAGATAATAAAAACACAAGCACGGAAGTCGATTCGGGTAATAATATAATGAAAGCACAGAAGAACAGTAAGACTGGAGAACAGAAGAAGCGAAACAAAAGTACTCGTCCGGAAAAAGGCAAGGAGGGGGAAAAGAAAGGTATGAACTACGAGTATATCTTAGAATACGATGATGAATGGGCTTGTGTCCTGATAAAATCTAATTAGTCCGACAGTTAGATTATCAAAAAATATTTGAACAGTGTTTTTTCTTTTGTTACGGGAACCAAAATTGAAGAAGTTACGACGCTTTTAAAATTCTCAATACGTCACACCTTCGTATAATTTTTAGTGAGTCGTGACGTCACGAGCCCCCACTCCCGAGTTTTGATGCGTTTTATCTTTGTCAATATTCATTGATTTACAAAAACAAAATATACGTGCCCATTACTTTTCAATATTCAAACTGATGGACTAGATAGTTTTTCAATTTGTGGATGATGGAATTTAGCCTATTGCTGGTGATCCATCTGTTTTGTTACTTCTTTCATTTGTCAGTCAGTGTGCTTTATGAATACAGTTTCTTTACACAGGTCACACATATTCAACTATCGAATTATTGAGTCTACCTGATATTAATTAAATTTAAGTATATTTCCACCTCGCGTGTGATCCCTGCGCGCTACCTCTATATACCTTTTTCACGTGCTATGTTCTGTGCGAAGGTATTCTCAACTTTAAGCAAATAAAATTTTCTGTTAATGAGTCCAATATTAAGTTAATTAACTGTTTACGTAGAGAGGAAACCTAAATCGAAGCAGAATAGCAAACAACGACCACATAAAAGGAGAAGTAATCGTAAGTTCAATTTTTTATCAATTATATCCGTTTCTGGAGCAGAAAACAACAGATAAATTAATAGTAGCAAATATATAAAAAACCGGCCAAGTGCTAGTCGAACTCGCGCACCGAGGGTTCCGTACAAACCTGTAGGTATATATTATAAGCAAAAGTTGCAGTTCAAGATTTATGACGTATTAAAAAAAACTACTTACTAGATCTCGTTCAAACCAATTTTCGGTGGAAGTTTACCTACATGGTAATATACATCAAATATCTTTTTTAGTTTACCATTCTCTTATTTTAGAAGTTACAGGCCCCCCCCTGTAACTTCTAAACAGGGGGGGGGGCACATTTTACTTCTTATGTTTCGCGCAAACTATTCAGCTAAAAAATGATATTAGAAACCTCAATATCGTTTATGAAGATCTATCCATAGATACCCCATACGTTTGGGTTTGATGAATAAAAAAAAAGTGTTTGAAAAATGTATTGATATTTTTTTCTATTTTTGTGTGAATATCTTAATGCGGTTCACAGAATACTTACCAAGTTTCAACAGCATAGTTTTTTATAGTTTCGGAAAAAAGTGGCTGTGACATACGGACGGACAGACAGACAGACCGACATGATAAATAAGTGTTCCGTTCTTTGCCATTTGGCTACGGAACCCTAAAAACGTATGATTAGAAAAATTGGTTCTTATTCAGTTAGATTCGACCTATTGTTTAGGTCGAATCTAACTGAATAAGAACCAATTTTTCTAATCATAACTAACGAACATTTCAAGTTAAATATAAATGGTAAAAGAAGTCATGTTATTCTACAGTCCACTGTTTTGATTAGTAGGCTGGCTGAACGATTTACATCCAATCAGATCGCTGGACACGAATTAATTTGCTCACAGTTGTTTTCAACCATAACTTCCTGACGATTTAAAAGACCCTATAGCTGGAGCGTCCTAAATTTCTGAATTGGGTGATGATTTGGAACTTATGTAGTTTGGTACATAAGTCATTCGGGTCTCCTAATATATTAAAATAAACATTAATTGACCGTTATAATAATATTTCATTCAGTGACCAGAAACAAGAAATCAAAGAGTCATCGAAAATCACGAAAGATGAACAGCAGTGAGTATCAAATAAAACAACAACCTTATTACCTACCTTTACATTAATCATTAACAAACCAGATAATTTTTCCTACAGAGTCGAATTCTACGGAGAAACTGAAAAATTTAAGGAATCAACCTAACGGTTAGTTTACAAATATAAGATGGAGGGAGTTAAATCAATTCAAATGAAACGTAGGTGTTGTTTCCTAAAACACTTTTGATTGTTCCCAATGTAGATGCGCCTATAACGACGACTCCGCGGCCGTCGTGCAGATGGCGCTTCTACTGTCAGGACCCCCGCGACATGGACTCGTGCCAGCTGCACACGTCTTGCCTCGATGGCAGCAACAACGAGCCTATGATAGACAGTAAGACCCAGAGCAGATTTTTATCATTATATTACAGGACTATTGACACTGTTTTGTTTAATAATAAAAACTTTTCTAAATCGAAATTGCGTATTTACAAACAAATTCAACCGACTTCCAAAAAAATTCGCAATTTCGATTACTTGGATGACATAAAACCATCATCCAAGTAGACGAATTCCAGCTCTTTCGATTTAAAATTCAAAGTTCGTAACCGATTTTCATAAAATTTAAATGAGACCAATCTGCAAGTATATCCTTTCAGATAAAACAAGATTTTTTCAAATCGGTTCATAATTGTCGGAGTTATGAGGTAACAAACATAAAAAAAAATACAACCGAATTGAGAACCTCCTCCTTTTTGGGAAGTCGGTTAAAAATAGGGTCGAGGCAGCTTTGCGTATATTTCTTTTTGATATTAATTTCTGATATTGCCAAATCACATTGTACACAGAACATAATTGATACCTTGACCTTCATTTTGTCCGGAAAAACTGATTACTCAGGTATGGCCTAGAAGAATAATTCCAATGATGGGCACAGTAATGTGGTCATCTGTATCGTTAAGAGTCTTTTCGCAACTGATATGTGGAAGAGCGCCGGTATCAAGTTTTTGCCAACTTTTTAGATCCAGGGCTGGGGTTTATGCTAATGAAATAACTAGCGAGTTTTTTTTGCTTTTAAAACGCTCACTAGCCATTATCTTCAAAAGATATTAAATTCTGTACTTAAGGTCAATTACGCACAAATTAATTAGGTATTGTGGGTTATTGTTATGGTTTCGTGATAAAAAAATATTAAATCATTTTTATTCTGGACCTTTTAAATGATTCATGTAAAAGGTTGTATTGTGTTTTTTAACAGAAGGTGTCGTTGACACCATAGAAAAAGACATTAAGGAGAAAGAAAAAACCGAGTTAGTGATGCACTTCCGGAAAATGTGTAAGTTTTTCACACAGAAAGATGATTAAACTATTACGTTGTTTAATCATCTTTTTGAACAACATAAGATTATATAAATATTGGAAACTCGCAAATAAAAAGGTACATGGTAGCAATCCCGATAAGAACAATTCTAAGATTATATAATTGTGAAATCCAAATTGCACTAACTTTTGCCCGTGACTTCGTACGCGCATGTCCCTTATAGTCTCCAAGGAACCTACATGCCAAGTTTCAGCTTCCTACTACCGGTAGGGTCGGCTATGCTTGTCATTCACTCACTCAATAACGGATGAATGTTACCTATATAAATTGACCATACTTCGTACGCACCCGTTCCATTTTTTCCGTTCCCGTTGGAATTTTAGGAAATCCTTTCTTAGGGCGGGTTGTATCAAACAGTTGGTTAACGTAACATACGTACGTCAAAAAGTTACGATTACGGACGATGTTTGACGTTCGTTAAATTAGAAGCGTTGTTTCAAAACATTCTGGTATAAATTCCTGCTCATCCCAATAGCTAAGTTATTGACACGGGTCCTACCTAAATAGCTTTTTTTGCATTCCACCACTTATTTGTGTCATCAGAAGAACTGGTATTGAGGAATTCAAAAGAATTTTCACAATATTGTTCTATTTGACGCAACTAAAGTTACGTTAACGAGTGCTCAGACCATCTGTTAACGTAAACGTTATATTTTACGTGCGTTAACGCTGACATTTTGTGAAACAACCCAATTTTTTGATTTGGTGTAGTTGAATCAACCCGCCCTTAGTGCTCCTTTAGACTTCCCAGCAACTTACTTGCCTTTAGCAGGATTTTGGGATCGGTCCATGTATGAGTAATTAAGTAGTAATAGTAGGCGTACCTACTTTGCTACGCTCTATACAAAGTATGTTTTTTTTTGTAAGTAGTTAGTAGGTACCTACTTTTTTCGTTTTAACTTTCCTCGTGCGCCCCCCGCCTCTGTTCTACGCTCAGTAGTTTCAGCTGTGCTTGGTGTCTGTCACTCCGTAACGGACGAATCTTAGGATTAGGATTATTTATGGACTAGGTGCAATAATTAATGTACACATATAATAATTGACTTGTATTCAACAGTGAAAATTACTTCTTTGGATGAAGATGTCGAAAAAATAAGTAAGCTTTCCTATATTTTGGTTAGGTATTGGTACTATTAATTATAACACATGGGTAAAAACAAATAATGACATATTAAACCATTTTCTTTTCAGTTGAACAGCATGTTTTATTAGTGAAACCGGAAAACTTGGGTAAGATTTATTTATAAGATGATACTTACTAATATCAACAGAGATGGATTATCTACATCGATCGAGCTAAACCTTTCAGGACCGCATGACAAGATAGAATCCCTCGACGAATATTTCAATAACATTATCAAGGCCGAGTATGCAAGTGAGTTTTCATGATTTTTTTTGTACCTAATTAAGTCGCATTCTCAGGTACTCAGCACCTATCACGTTTGTACACTTATCGTTGCAGGGTACACGACGCCAACCCCCAATTTAGAGAAGGTAAAATAATATAAATTAAATACAAGTGTTGGCCTAGCAATGCAGTTCTCAAACACTCTAAAGGTCATGGCACATTATAACGATACCGCAACGCCACAACAGCAGCATGCTACAGCTACGGCTACGGCTATAGCGCCGTGGAAGCTCGCAGTCCGACGTTGTTTCGTTGGCGACTCGGTGTCGGCGAGCTGTAAGCACGCGGTCGGCCTCGGCTCGTTTAAAGCGCGGCGCGCTGACTGCCCGCCGATGGATTTTTCATATTGACAATTTGAAATATATTTTACGACTCACGATTTAATGCTCTAGTTTGATTGACAAATAAATTACCGTGCTGCTACTGTGCCTTTATAATGTTCCATGACCTTAACTCTCCTTTTGTGTTATCTAGGTTAGGTATAACACCGATATATTTGTGTGCACACAGACCGATATTTTTTATTAATATTGTTGTTTACCTATTTTTCCATATTTTTCCAAGGACTCGGCTGAATCCCCTTCCGTGTTATTGGATAAAAACAGCCAAGGAAGAGACACTCAGGTATCATAAAAACGTTATTAGTAGACATTAAACTTGAGGAGCTCGTGGCTAAATATTAACAGCCGTACAGGTCGATCTACCAGGTTAAGCAACGCTTGCCAAGGTTGGTCTGTGGATGGGTGACCATTTAAAATACTGAGTTTCCTCCGTGCCTTGGAAAGCACATTAAGACGTTAGTCCCGGCTGCCATTTGTAGATCTTTGGCAGTCGTTACGGATAGCCAGAAGCCAGTAAATCTGACTCCAGTTTTGCCAAGAAGTACCGTGTTACCGAGTTAATGCGTTGTGGAGGTCTGGTAGGCAGCCGCTCCTCATAAAACACTGGTATTCAGCTGAATCCGGTTTGACTGGAAGCCGACCCCAATGTAGTTGGGAAAAGGCTAGGCAGATGATGAGTAGACATTAAACTTTAAGTTATTTTCCACAAATATAACAAATCAACATACCCATTGTTCATTCAGGGCCACACCGCGCCGCTGAAGGGATTTGAATCTAAAAAAGTACTGGGTAACTCCGGAAATGAAACTGTTAAGGTAACACAAAACACTATAGGTATTGTATTGCATATCATTTCATAAAGAATACCGTGACACAAAAAGCATAGACAAACTAAATTAACACTAACTCTACAAATGTAAACGATATTTTTATAATGATTTATCTAGCCTAGGAAAATAACACTGCGAAAATTGTATTTTTTGCATGGACTTTTCACTCATCATTGTATTCGCCTATCATAATTCCAGTGATTATACTAAAAGTAGAGTTTTTATTCTTGGGCTGGATTTGATAACCCAGTATTTCGCCTGCAGACATGTTTTGATAGCCCCGGTAAATTTGAATTATTTTTTAAGTTGGTATCATAATATTTCATTTGTAGCAACACATTTGTAAGCTTATTGATAAAAAAACAAGGTAATTAGTAGATTATTTAAATAAATGTGTGAAAATTTGAATTAAGAATCCGCTAATTTTAGGTTAGATTTATTAGGGCTTGTTACATTTGTTCAAACTAAATGCATATCTACCTACAAATAGGTAAAGTAGATGTGGACTGAACTGTTATGTTCAAAATCACGCAGTAAGTATGAAACAAAGCAATCAGTTTTTATAGGTATTATCGGATTTTTTTTTGTCACCTAACAACGTAGGTACCTATTTAACTAATAAGAAATTAAAACCTAATTAGTATGTAATGATAAGCAACATCGTCAAAATGCTTATGTTCTACCCAATAATCCCCTTAGAATTTGATACGTAATATATAGTTTGTAGTGCCCACAAAATAAACTCGATCCTATAGCAAACGTCAGTTACCCATTAAATAGTGGTCATTGACCCACATAGGTACCTACATTTATTGACTTTCTTAGTACCAAAAACGGAAATAATGGCATAAAGCTGTCCTGGAACGACTTCTATCGTGATCCTATACGTTCTCTAGTAGTGAAAAACGCCTCAAAATGTATTGCTCGAGCATCTATTAAGGGGTATTAGGGAAATATCAATGTACTTTATTGCACGTGTATCTGGTGCCTACAATAGCAATGATTGATCGGTAAACTTATAATTATTTTTTTTCAGTTTAAGAGCCCAGATCAAACAAAAAAAATTCGCCTTGTAGTAACCACTGGATCTATGAAGGCCTCAAAATACAATTAAAAGAAATTAGATGAAAATTGTATAGTCTTTTTTTTAGCATCCTAGTAGAACCTCAGGCACAAGGGATTCAACCTCGGAATGATACAAAAGAATCTGATTTTTTTATACATACGATTACCTACGTACTCATGTCATAGCGCAAACTTAATCATTAAATTTGAATGTGATATTTATTGCAACTTTAGTGCTGGCAGGCATGGGCGTACCTAGGGGGGGCAGGGGGGGGGGGCAGCTGCCCCCCCCCCCCCCTAGAAATCTTGCAGAACATGTATGAACTCGCATAATTACCTACTAATCAAAGTGTAAACGGGGCCTTATGCTCTAACTTTTAAATAAACCGCGCAGTAGACACTGGCAAAATGCACTGTGCAATTGACAAAAAAACCGCGCGCGACGATGGCGGACGAAGATTACGAACGCTATGCTGTATTCGGTAATCTTTGTGTTTGTGTTTGTGTGTATGACAAAACAGCCGCGGACGATCCGACCTAAAAATCAGACTTGCCCCCCCCCCCTAGGCTAGAAGCTGGGTACGCCCATGCTGGCAGGTACAATTCGAATAAATTGTAACAATCCAAATATATTTTCAAAATAAAGATTTGTACGAATTTTCAGCTTCTTATCTTTCATTCCGAAATTCAAACCCTCAAGTGACGGGACTGTCCCTGAACTGCTGGCTGTCGTAGACTATTGAAAATCGTCGTCTTTAAATAAACTACTGTTCGTGTCGATACTGCAAGAAGAAGTATTTGAATTAGGGACCCAAAAGCGCTGCCCAAGGGACACTGCAAAGATTCCAAGATGCTCATGTTCATAAACATCATTTTATTCATCATAGGGTAAAGAAATTTGTGTAGCTGCGTGAAGTCAATAATGGCGAAGGTCACACGCGCGCGTCCACGTTGAGCACGGACCGGCGGCGGCGCGAGGCTCTGAAGTCGGGCAAGGCCAGGCTGCTCCAGATGTCCCGGAAATCAATGACATCGCTCACAACTTCCGGTCGCATTGTTCAATAGCAATGCCTGCACGTCGCCACCGCTCTATACAGCCTACGCTTGGGCTTTCGTTGAAACTGATCAAGACGAGCTACGGTTTAAAATGTACAGTATTTGCCTATTACCGTTTATTTTTCTAGTATGAGGGCAAAATATTATATTATTTCGATACCATACTAACTCTCTCAAGTTTAAAAACGACTTGAAAGAGATATACCTAAGGCTTATCTAATACGTATTTAATATTCAGATAGTAATTTAGATATCTATTTAATTTCATACCGATACAAAACGAGTTCATTGCAATAAACGAGAAAGTGCGATGGCAGCCTCTTTTGAATTTCAAATGAATTGACGTAATCCATATTTCAGATGAGGAAGATCCCAAACCGCGTTGGATTATAGACGACTCTCGAACCAAATCCAACGGTTAGTCGAAAACTGTCGATAGCAGTGTTAGGTAATAGCTGTCTGGATAATGATTAAAGAAATACGAACATTTTAATGAACGAATCGAATATGAACTACTTGTCATTGAAATATCAAGTGACTGATGTGGCATTTGTATAGCAATCAGAGAAAGTCCAGCGCCTGCGGCAAGTTGCATTGTTGTGGCATGACCTTTACACTCACAGGCCGTGGTATACATGTGGCGAGGTGTTTTGTTGCACTAGTGGTGCACATTTAGATGTCGACTTTCAAATGTCGAAGTCGTCGATAGTTGGAAGTCGAGTTCGAATTAGTCGATAATTCGGGCAAGACAACACATGCAAAACAAACAGCTAATGGCAAGCAAGCAGCAAGCGGCATGGAGGACAAAAGGATGTGCTTTCAAAACTTCAAGGGCAACTCTAACTGTGTTCTTAAAAAAATATTCTACCCATAATAATGCTTAGTTTAAACACTGAGATTCCTTATTCGATTTTTCTAAATAGAATCTACTAATCAGTATTATGAACCTTTCATATGAAAGAAAAAAATATGAAAGTTGCAGTTGATGGAAACGAAGCCACGGAGACACGGGGATAGTGTTTTAAAGTGAAAATGTGACAAATTTTTGAATTTTGATGATGAATACACTACAGTAATACATTTCAGCTAGGTTCTTAGACTGGCGTCTTACTTTGCATACTATTATAAACTCCAAGATAACTGCACATCCAACAAATCACAATTCACCAATAAAATGAAAGTTTAGCAAAAGCTCTATTATGCAAATATGCAAACTCTTGTGACTTGCACTATGCTGATGCAATAGATATCTTGCATGTTAACTTGCATCTAAAGGTCGCTACTTAAGAAGTAGAACGCTAGAACCGCTAAGTGCATCTAGGAACATACGTATTAAGTCGTGTAGTAACAGTTCTGGAACACTGCTTCCGAAACAACAAACACGTAGCAGATCCCAAATAAGCTTACAAGTTACAGTCAGGAGGTGGAACTACGTTGTGTGAATATTTGAAAGGCTGACATTTCAATTTGACTTTGTTACGCTCGGTTACATACAAGCGCCTGCTGAAACAGTAAGCGAGTTTTGATCGCTTCGAGCTTGCAAGTGACAGCGTCGCTCCAGAATCTAATATCGAACTGCATACTGATGGCAATTTCTGAATAATTTCTTATTTGAATACTTTCTTATTGAGACATACGCACAAAAAGTGTTGGAAATACTTTCATTGAGTGTAGCTAGACCTAGAGCTAAGGCTTTCCTGATTATTGTTACCTCTGAAAGGTCTTGTCGTAAGTGCTCCGTCGTCGCCCATATCAGGTGAGATGGTGGTCAAACGCAAACCTATCAATAAATAGGAAAAAACGAGTATGTGGAGTCCGCTAAAACTCTTGGACTATGAATAACGAGTAATTTGTACATGCCTACCTGAACGTGTATTAAAAAAATAATCCCACCTAAACGTCGGCTCGTACACACAAATCGCCTGCCATTGTAAACGTAAACGACGCACCCGTTTAATTACAGCTTTTATTCGCCTTTAAATTATTTTTGTTTGCCATTATATGTAGGTGATGTTAGCACGATTATTTACACGCAAAATGGATGCAAAACACAAAGCGTTTTTTGAAAGAACATTTTTATGTCTTTGCTATTATAAAATATACAAATTGGTTTTTAGTGAACGTGGTTACGTAGAAGTACGATTACATAGTTACGTAAGTGCCTATATTATAAAAGTAAATAACTAGGAGGTACGCTAAAGAAAATCTTCGCATTCACATATAATTATGATCCGCAGCCCAGCGTGTGTGCTCGTTTGGCCTGAATCAAAAGATCTTGAAGACTAGCTCCAACCTACTTCATTGAAAAGCTAATCAGTACGAAAAAGGTTTGACAATAAAACATTCCTGATAAATAATTACCTACTTAGTTAAGTCCCATTAATTCGAACTTAACTGTACATAAACTTTTTTTTTTCACTAGCTGAAGTCCGCGGCTTCGCCCGCTTGACAAATGATATACTAAAACTTTCCTTGAGAACCTCTCTATCCATTGGCGCATACAGCATGAAAATCGTTGCAATAGTTTTTGAGTTTATCGCGAACTGACAGACAGACGCGGCGGAGGACTTTGTTTTATAATATGTAGTGATGTAGTTAATATGTTATAATCCGAACGAATTTCTTAAATTATCTAGGTATTTAAATAGGTGTGCGGTGCGACAGGTGAGCACACCCAATTACATTTCGATCAGGCAGCGCCGGCGGCGGCGCGTGCGGTCGTCCTAACCGGATTACTGGCCGGCGCGGCGGCAGCGGCGGGCCGGCAGGGCTATGGGCCATCTCTGGGGCCGACGACCTGCGAAGCCGCCAACTCGCATTATAATTCGATACAGATTCATCAACAACTTAACAACATTCTCCTAGCCTCGCCGAGTTATATTACGTGAAGACCTTTGACCGCGCAACTTCCAATCATGTTAGCTACCCGTGTTCTGAATTTGTTTAATAACTCAGTAGGTAGGTAAAGCCATAGCTAAGTGCAATTGACCTGTTCGAATTTCGATATCCTTTCATCGAATAAAAAAATACATAGGTAGCTAACGAAGCAAGCCGTACCAAAACCAAATTTATTTTCAAATTGCAGTTCCAGACACAAAGAATACATTCCCACGATAGGCAATATCAGCAATCACTAGTTCACCGCACTGTATGAGCCACAAAGAAAAGCTCGCCGCTGTGTCGCAGTTTACACAAACGAAACAAAAAATATTCAGTCAGCATGCATCGAGACGGAAACTGATACTACGGAGACAAACATTGAAATGTGATACTTTTATGTGCTTCATATTGATGCGGCGAAATGAAAAATAAACTATTTTGATGTAAAAGCAATGCAGTGGTAGCTAGCCGTTTTAATTAATTTACTCAAATGTTTTTCAATGTAAAAAAAATATTTTGGGCGCCGTACTGTTTTAATTAATAGGGTTTCGAATCGATTTGTCGCTAAGCAACTTCAAAGGATTCCAATGACCCAAATATGACAATGTATCAAAAAGGTCGTAATCTGATTACATCGTTGATTCCCGGTCCGTTTTCTTTCGTATTCACAGAAAGTCTATTCAACTTTCTTTTATGGCTTCTATGGCCTAATTAAATAAAAGTAGGTCTATTAACAACCGCGATGATTCGAGTCTTAGATTCGATTAAAAAAAGAAAGTAGTGAAGTAATAATATTAAATAAATAGTGACAGAGCTGGCACTCTATGTATGATCCTTCATTTCCTGGTTTTGTTTGTACATATCAAGCAAAACCAGGAAATGAAGTATCCTGATTTTTGAATTTTGCTGCAGAGTACAACTTTTGAAACAAAAACACAAAACTGTATCAATACACGGAAACTCAATTGATTGTTACACTCGATCCTCTTTTTGTAATATCTCCTGCACCGAACAAAAGAATCGATACTAAAGCAAACAGAAAGAGTTTGCTCTACTAATAAAAAAGTTATACGACCTTAATTAAAAACTGAATCAGATAAAGCGCAAACTCTATTCAGCTGAACGTGGAAATTCCATTCGTCCATTATGAATAGCCATCTGACTATTTACTTAACCTGTTTCAGAGAGCGAGACAAAACCCGCACTCGCTCCACATTGATACTGCACAGGCACACAAAGGAAATAAATGACTGTCACTGCGGGAAATAGAATTGACCTATCACATTGCGCCGACTTCTTTTTTTATCTTAAGTCTCTGAATAATAGGGTTTTTCTTTTATTATTATTATTTGCACTTACTCTTAAAAGCGTGTTTCAATTACCTTCCTTGAAAGCATGTAAGGCAATCGCTTGACGTCGCATAAAGGGACGCAACTTAGCTAAGTTACCCCACTTCTAAAATATTCAAATCTCGGGGGCGACTTTCCCCGTGCTCCAGTAAAATGCAAAACAAGAAAAGTTTCCCCCTAAATCAGCGGAGTCAGCAGAACGGCTCCCGGAGTCCCGACTCGCGACAAACACACCCGGACAACAAAAAAACTTTCATTTAGCTACAGCGGTCGCGCTACTCAAATTTCTACTAAAAGATGCTTTATTTCCAGCGTATATATAATATAATAAGCATTTAACATTGTCGTCTTGTTTAATTAGTGTGTCAAAACACTTTCTTGAGATTGTCTTTTCATTTTAATTTCTCGTGACATCCAAATAAACGACACAATCATGTTGAGACTTTCATTATAAATATTAGAAATGCATTCATGAATTATTCATTGAATACGATGTTGAGAGGATAAAACTGTGTAACAAGGATTTCACTGACTGCCATTAAACGCGTGTCCATGTTATGAATCGGATGTTTGTGTTGGCTATCAATATCGAGATAGTTATCCGAACCCGGATATTTTCATTGAATTTTGTTTACAGTGAAGTGCGGACACAAAGAGGCAATAATAAAACAGCGCTGCGCAACTCTCAGCAAAAACCCAAACATTGTTCACCTATTAACTTCGAGGAGTTTTTCAATAAAATAATAGTCTGTAACGGGCATCGGGCGCGGTAGAGAATGCTAACAATGGAGCAAAACAAACGAGATGGCCGGCTATTATCTCGCTATAACCTAGTTCTGCATGGTGAGCGGGAAAAGCGAAACGAGGCTAAATTGCCAGCGAGTTGTTTTATAAATGGTCCAAACTTGAGAAAAAAGCAGCAAAAGCTGCCGCTTTATTTAGGTACTGTTGTACGCAGAGTAGAGCGCGCCCACACCACCCGCCAGTGAGGTAGCGATTCCGGAATCAACATGCAGAATTGATAGCATTCTTTGTAAACAATATCGATAGTTGTTTGCTTACCTTTAGCTGAATGTTCAAACGTGGTAGCGACGTAGATCTGAAACAAAGCAACAAACATGTTAAACTTGTTGTGATTTACCGTACGTTTAAGTTTTAAAGTGGCGTAGCTCCACGTGGTCCAAATAAGGAGTGACAGTACAGGATACTACTCCGCGTTATATTCATTCATCATAATAATGTTTGATAGCAATTGACAGTCCTAATTTAGACCTATGCAAGTAGGCACCCACATACATTTTGAGGATAGAAAACAAACAGAAACATAGATTATTAAAATTATAGGATGAATAAAACATTATATGCGCATTAGGATACAGTAGCTACAAATGCTACGACGCGACGTGCTAAAAGAATTGATTGTAAAATAGTCACAGCTGACCGAATACGCAACATACCAACATAGGCATAGGTCCAATTGTTGTTTATGAATTTGCATGTAATGCTTTGTTACGACTTACTTACGATGTATTGCACAGTAGGAACTGAATCTATGGACTCTGGTCCCAGAGGCATCTGATTACAATATTACCATTAGGTAAGTAAAGGCAAGGCTTCCGGTGAGGCACTGGAGTCGCCAGGGATCGTAGCACGTGCTCTCGTCCCCAATAAGCTCTATAGCCGTCTTCACTTTCCCACCTAGTCAAGTGCACGGTATAATAAAACTGTGTGCAATACTTTAGCCTCTCGGCAGTGTCCCGAGCAGGCTCATTGTGCTGCGTCACTTGCGTCCGTGTTCAAGAGCTTCGAGTAGCTTTAATTGTTCCTTTATTACCCTTTCAACTTTGTGCTCGACTTTGAGGTGTTATATTTTCATCAAAATGTATCAGACATCAAAATGTTATGATAGAGATAAAAATTCATAACGATGTTCAAGACAAAATGTTGTTTTCATTAATTCTAATTTTAGTCTTTAGGTCAAACTAGTTCACTTAACTGTGATCGAAAACTGGTTACAGACCTTACAGAAAAAAACGCAAGATTAACTTGGACGGAAAACTTATTTGTGGAACAAGCCGTTTAATTTCAGTTGTATTATCGTCTTTCTGTATTTATGGAGCTGTCAAATAAATAAAACTCCCAGCCCATTAGCCTCGGCTGCTGCGCCATCGCCGATCACCGAGCGGTATTACCGGGAGCCTCTGCGTGTAACATCGGACCCATCAATATCTGTCATCAGTCACCGAGTAGCCAAATAAAAATGTACGATCGACCTCTGCCGATGGGCCATGACGCGCACGATCCGGTTACCATCTCGTATTACATGAGATGACCTAATTCGCTGAAAATATTTCCCGTGCCATCGGGGAGATTAATGCTATTGACCGATAATCATGTTAATAATATTTCTGCCTTTATTATGGTTTAAGCAACATTAGACTACTTAGTAGTTAGTATAAAATGTTATAAAAAAAACTAGTGACTTCAACTGTGTCAAGGATGATAAGCAGAAAATTTCCTTTAAAAGCTCGGGATTGAATAAGCCGAGCTTTGTTGAAGCGCCGCTAATGCTTTGCCTTCCAGTACACAGTAATGCCAGCAGCCTTTTAATAAACGGACATTTCATTATCACAATAATTTCCTAAAGATGTCTGTATTCGTAGATAGTTACTGTAGTAGGAACCGTCGCGGAAAGTCACTCGCAAATCTCATAGAGCGAAAAATTTCTGCTGCTCTAATAAATGTGAAGCATTAAAAATGTATAAATCGGTAATTAGATGAGCTGGCATGCGGCGGCGATCATCGTACAGACATATTGATGCCGCGGTAGTAATGCACATGGCCACTATAATCTGAATCGGTTCACTTTCGTGTACGTCGCAGGCGCACGCTCTCATTATGAAAACATTAAAAGGCTCAGAGCAGGGCCGCTATCTTGTACAGCTGTACTTATGATGATACATGGGGATAATGGACAGACCGTAAAATTAATATTGTAATGGAAAATACTTAATTAATGCGTACGTAGGTAGTGGTAGGTTCAGCCTTAATTTATTAAGCTACCCACTAGGGTACCTACCTTTGGAAACCTATGTTAACCTTTAGAAATGATGTCAGCAAAATTTTAAATGAAGGTCCTCCTACACAAAAGGTTTAAGAGGGCTATCACAATTTATCTTGAATTTTAGCGTTTTTTTCGAGTTTTGATGTGTGATTTTATTTTAGATATAGCCTTAAAAAAAAACAAAGATATGCCTAAGACAGTTTGATCATTTATCTTGGGAGTGTTCTAAATAAATATTTCAATTTGTTCACGTACATCTGTAAAATCCTTGACTCCGCAAAGTATGTTTCACAAAATGTTGCTTTAGGGAATCTTATGATGCCTTGGTACACCGAAGATATTATAATTTAACCATTTATAAAAATGTCCACGGTATAACTGTATCTTCTTCTTTGGAATGTTCAAATCAATTTATTACGATTCATACAGTAATACACCAAAAATAATTCTGTAAAACTGAGAGTTATTGACAATTTTCCGTACGAAACTATAAGTTTTATCTATGAAATTATAATCCAAATTCAAATAAAAAATATTTAATAATTAAGGTGGCGTTGCTATATTGCTTGAAAAAAAAATTGGTCTAATTAAAAGTAAAGTACATATTTTTAAATAATTGTTGTATGAAATGCAAAAATCAATATAAATCTTGTGACGCGCGGTATTCAACTATAATCAACCTGAGCAATTCGATTTTGTGAAAGCGCTCTTAAATGTTGATTTTAGCAAATAAAATGTAAGTAAATCATGGATGAAATGTTAAAGTGAAAAACTCACTATATTGTTCTGGGTAGACAGACGTCTCGGATATTTATCAGTTATATTTTCAAGATGACAAAAGAACAAATAATTTCATAGTGTATCTGAGTCTAATTTTCTAAAGGGTGTGTATGACGTAATTCGATAACGAAAATTAAGTCAATGTGCACGTGGCGAGGTAAGGGCCGGTTAATGACCTCACATGGTAGGTACCGTTAATTACTTTCGCAGGGAAGAATGTACCACGCAATTGTTCATTTAAGTACAAAAAACTAACATTACCTATCAATCATTTGGCAAATGCAATTTTCTTAAAATAGTTGTAGATGAAATGAAGTGCTTAATTTCAATCACGGTACAAAGGCTAGTTAAATCTTAAATATATTATGAGAAACGAATACTCGTAACATTTTTCTGAACTGATTGTGTTAAATACTGGGTTGAACTGGTTTTCTGTAATTAATGCCAAGCAATTATTTTACACTTGTGACATTTAAGGACACTTCAAAGAGTTAAGTCCAAAGAGATACTTACCTACGTGAGTCTGAAAAACAAGCTATAGCGAAAATACTACGACATCACCTTGAGGTGTAAAAGAGAAAACGAACGCCTTTAAAGTGCAGTAGTTTATCATTGGGTTCTAATAAACAAGAGCCATGTATTCATCGAGGCTCCAACCAGCTCGTCACGTGGCGCGGACGTGGCATCCACAGGTCCTGATTGTACTCATCATAAAAACTCGTCACGTCTAGCCCTCCTCTCCCCCCGCTCGGAGAAAGCCTCCCTTCACAGCTGTAAACGCGCCCCCGGGTGAGAGACTCGCGTCTCGACAGTTTCTTACCTAACCACAGGTATTACTAGCCACTGATAACTGTACATCATTTATGAAATGAAACGTCTTACTATCCGTTAGAACACTTCAAACTCGATTTGATTGTTCTACTTACCATAATTTTATTTTCTCATGTATGGATACATTATCTACTAGGTTCATTGAGGTGTATAATTTCTTGCAATAGATATTATCAGAAAGAAGCGATATAATTTTACTACAGAAGTCGATGAATGGCAGAAAACTAATTGTATGTAGAGACTCTACGCGAGCCGGTTGAGTATATTTTTTGTTTCGATAAAACGGTATTTATAGTTATATAGTTATTAATACGAACATATCACGCGAAGAAAATGAAATAGGCTATAGATGTACTGTCACACTAGTCGCTGCTACGAAGCTACGGGATTGACAGTAGTTGTCAAACGGCGTAGACGCGTAGCGACATCGTAGTATTTAAAAAAAAGTGGTAACACTGAAATTGTTTTTATTTTATGTACATAACGTGCATTGAACATATTGTGTTAGTTATGTCAGATTCGATATTTAACTAGCTGACCCGCGCAACTTCGTCTGCGTCACATTTTCCATTACTGCTCCGCTCCTATTGGTCTTAGCGTGATGATATATAGCCTATAACCTTCCTCGATAAATAGGCTATCTAACACTGAAATATTTTTTCAAATCGGACCAATAGTTCCTGAGATTAGCGCGTTCAACCAAACAAACAAACAAACAAACTTTATTCGATATATTATGTCTATTATGTGTACCTATTATTGGTGATAGTGTTGATGTACTATGACATACATACAAACCTACATAATATTTCCTGTACATCAACGTAAAAACGTCTACGAGGACACATAAGGTCACTAAAATAAAGTAACGAGACTTTGTTTAAGACATCGCTTCGCGGACGCCTCTTTTGTGTAGCTTTAGCATAATACGATATGATACGGTGAGTATTTTACGTACGAACGGTAGGTAACGTGACATTTTCGCACCTTCCTCGGCTTAACGCAGTTGACAAGCGTACCAAATGTGAGCGTGGAGAAGGTCGCGTCGTACGAGAACAGATGAATTAATATGAGATCATTTTAACACATTCGCCGCAGCACGTACTCACGAACAAGAAGCAATGAAATAAAAGAAACAGATATGACTAAATTACCTCAAGTGAAAAACGTATTCAGCTCAGTTTCAACTGTTTTCATAAGGACCGTATATTAACACGTCTTTATAACCGATAATGTTTTGTTACTTTATTCTATTACTAGCTGACCCGTGCAACGTCGTCGTCTGCGTAACATTGTTCATTACTGCTCTGCTCCTATTGGTCTTAGCGTGATGATATATAGCCTATAGCCTTCCTCGATAAATGGGCTATCTAACACTGAAAGAATTTTTGAAATCGGACCAGTAGTTTATTTATTTATTTATTTGGGACAAACAAACAGTAACACATTATATCTGCGCAAATAATATAAACAAAGATATTACAAATGTGAAACTCACACCGTTATCCACAGCATATACAATTCATAAGACTATACTAATGAACAATCTATGCGAGTAAGACTACAAGACTGATCAAATAACTATATATCGGAATCCTTAAGTTTCTTTAACAAAGCAGAACGAAATCTATTTGCTGACACTGAAAATAAGTCTAATTCTGTAGTTTCTGAAAAAGTCATTATAGTGTTTGCACAAGCGACGTAGAGGCGCCCGCAGACCAGCATTGGTGCGGCAATGGGACACAGCAAAAAGAGGACGTGCGCGTACCTCTCGTCGAATAACAGTTCTTGGGACACAGTAGCATATTTTGTTAGTAATCTCAGAGCAGTTATACCTGTTATAGCATACGTCGAAAAGAAACATAATTTCTAGATATAAACGTCTAGACTTCAGGCTCATTATATTGTATTTATTAACAAGATTTTTATAGGTTGGAAAATTGTGGTAGCACCTATAGTGCATCGATCTAAGGAATTTGCGCTGCACTCTTTCTAGCATCTCAACGTATTTATTATAAAAAGGGTTCCACACCACCACTGCATATTCGAGTTGAGATCTAACTAGTGCTTTATAGAGATGAGAATAAGTGCTTGCGTGTTTAAATTCAGTAGCTGACCTCATAACGAACCCGTACATACAATAAGCCTTTTTGATGATGTTATCAATATGATGATCAAGGTGAAGTTTGTTATCTAGCAGTACCCCTAGGTCTCGTACGGATGAAGCTTTCAATAGAGTTAAATTGTTAAGATTATAATTATGATTTAAAACGTTTTTATTTTTTGTGAATGATATCGTTAAACATTTAGAAATACTGAGGTAAAGTTTGTTTTGAACACAGTATTCAGAGAATCGATTTAAGTCTTCTTGTAACTGACAACAATCTGCAGGTTTTCTTATAGCTTTAAAGATTTTTAGGTCGTCAGCATAGAGCAAAAATTTTGAGTGTCTGAAACAATTTCCAATATCATTTATGAACAAAATGAATAAAAGAGGCCCTAAAATTGAGCCCTGGGGTACGCCAGATGTTACGACAGTAGCTGCCGAGTGGAATCCCTTGATAACCACCCTTTGTGATCTATTACTAACATATGATGCAAACCAGCGAAGCAAATCTCCTCGTATGCCGCTAAATGCAATTTTGCTATGAAGCAAAGTAGTTCCTGAGATTAGCGCGTTCAACCAAACAAACAAACACAACTCTTCTGCTTTATAATATTAGTATAGATTGAGAGTCAAGACTCCTATTATACTTACCGCGTGGTTCTCAAAAACCACTTATTCTTACCTTCGTTAAAATTTAAGCAATAGCATTATTACCGCTATTAAAAGTTACGGACAAGTAAAAACGTACTATGTAGGTACATGCAAATATAACGTGAGGAAATAAGTAACGCCAAGACTGAATGTAGGTAGGTACACTTACGCAGATAAAATGGTTCGGTACGGGCTCCGTGGATGCGACATTGTTGCCGCAGTTCCGACCTCTAACCCTAAATGTATGACGCCCAAAGAGCCCGTCGTATTATATGGCCGGCAACTTTGCGAAACAGCCGGGACAAATCGGGCACAATTTATTGTTTTGATTTTCTCGGAAAAGTCTTTTGCGATGTATTATGTACCTTTTTATTTAATGTACCTTTGGGTGTGTTACGATAAAGCTGTCTACGATATACTGTTCACAAAGATTATATTTAAACAGAAAGTTCTCTTTAAAGGCAAAATCATTTTTCGTTAAACTGTCAGATGAACTAGACAATATCGTCGTTTAGTAATAAGTAAGTAAGCAGAACAATAAAACAGCACAGACAGACAACGACTAGGGCCTAAATTGCAAAGTCGATTTCATTTGTATTTAATTTAATAAAGCCATCATAGTCTATTGTTAGAGGACATTGACCGCTAGCATTAACACATGTTACATTAGGTTTTTACATAAGAAGCATGAGCGATGTGTGTAATTTTATTTTAATAAAAAAGCGCGCGAGACTTGTAACAAATGTGAGCCGCGTGCGGCTAATAGTACATGTTCAGAAGGCTCATGTAAATGCAAAGCTTTATTTTAATATTACCAAAGCATATTTCACATGCAACATTGATTTACATAATTTTCTTCACATAATATTTTATTGCAAATAAAACGCATTAGACCTTGAGACAATATTGGGAAAACTTGATTACTCGTTTTATGAGCAATAGACGTTGTACTTGAGCAAGTGGAGATCGGATAAAAATACTGTTAAAAATCCTCACTTTTATCTTGAAGAGCTACTCACATAGAAGTAATAACTAAGTTGGAAGTGGACTTTTAAAATTTGGGCTCCTGAGCCGAACATTAATGACCTGCGCCGCCATTTTGAAGGGCTGTTTTAAGGAAAACCCCCTGTTCGCCCTCACTGGGGAAGTAATGCATTTTCCTTTATCACGACGCGGACAGTTTGCGCACTTCTCGTGGGGGACCAGCTTTTACGATTATTGTGCTCACATCGTTATACTGTCATAAAAAAAAAACACTGGGTTCGATCAAGCAGAATCGCACGTAGTAAAAGGCAGCACAGTCGCAGTCGCTGAAACACTCTACCCAGACACTATTATGGGGTTCGATTGATTTTAGGACAGCAATTTAAAGGTAATCTATACTAATATTATAAAGAGGTAAAATTTGTTTTCTATATCTATACTCTATACTAATATTATAAAGAGGTAAAATTTGTTTGTAAGTTTGTATGTTTGTAAGTTTTTATGTAGGGGGTAATCTCAGGAACTACTGGTCCGATTTGAAAAAATCTTTCAGTATTAGATAGCCCATGTATCGAGGAAGGATATAGGCTACATATCATCACGCTAAGACTAAAGGAGCCGAGCATTAATGGAAAATGTGACGCAAACGAAGTTGCGTGGGTCAGCTGGTGTTCTGACAGATAGCCGCTGAATCCAGATAAACTTGAAGATCTGACAGATAGTCGCTGCATCCATTTAAACTTGAAGTTCATGATAAAGTGAACTTCGAGGTGAATCGCAAGGAAGTTATATGCCAGCATGGATAATAATGGCATAGTGAGATATTAAAATCCGGTTTGATCATTTAAGTTTTTGCTTTGGTTGAAGTGGTTGAACGAACTCTCGGCCTATATTTCAACACGTCTTAAGGCAACAGATTCTTTAAAAGGGTTAGGTTTGGTTACAATATAAACAGTGTTACGACACGCGTCACAAACGCGGCATTTCAAAGCGTGGTGTTAACTGGTGTTGCAAGCATCGGGCGAGATCTAAAAATGTCAAATTCGTGTGGATATTTTGCCTTGGAAAGTGATGGCTGGCGGGCTAGCTTACACAGCGACGCGGCGTCTCTCGGCACAGCGACGACGGTGCAGTGCGCACCGGAACACTGTCAGCCACGCCGAGCGTGAAATAATGCACCACATGTTGAATAACATCGTTAATTAATAGCATCGGGCGAAAGTGCAAGTGTTCACATGCGAGCCCCGCGTAAAACTTGACTTATTAGAACATTAATTACGAATAGGGATAATGTAATGCAGCAGCGCCAAGTTATGGTTGTTATGCGCGGTTGCGGGGGGTGCGCTCGCTTCCTCACCGGAGTTTCACGGGGCCTTGTAAAGTTACCGTCGTAAGGATTATGCTTAACTTTATATTTTCATAGCAGATAATTACCATAAAAGAGCAATGTTGTAGTCTATTAAAATGCAAACAACAAACAAAATACTCTTCTCACCTATATCGTAACTTTTATCTTCCTATCTTTCAGTATTCCCACCTGAGTTCAATGCCCCCTCAAAATTTATCTTTAAACTTATAACTGTCGGCGTGTCAACCGCGTCGCAGTCGGACAACAAACATGGACTTATTATAGTTCACACTTGTCCATGTTTAGAACATTGACGACCGAAAGATAAAAGAACTCAACGAAACGTTTCCTGGGAACATTTTTGAAGAAGTTGCAATTATTTCTATTACTTCAGCGTAGCCAAATTACCGCGTAACACAAGTGTTTATATATTAGGAAAATATAATTAATATGTATTTTAAGTCACAATGTCAGTGCAACAAAATTATAGATTATAATCTGTAAAGCTGAATCAGATGTCGGTTGCCGAGGCACTGTAAGCTCAATAATATAGGGCATTCGTGCGGGAGAAAGTGCGCCAGTTGCGCGAGCGCAGCCCGTCCGCCGGCGTGGCGGCGCGGGCGCGTGAGAGCCGGGACGTGCCAACATTGCAAGTCGGCCACTCACCCACAGCGGCTCGGCTGCAGTGTGCAGCCAAGGCCTCGCTTATCAATGTGTCTATCAATCACATATCAAGCGTGACGGGAATAAAAACCTTGAGTTAGAAATTTAATATTATTTATTAGCAGAAATTTTTCAGGACTGCGTGCTCTCCAATGCAAGGCTTTCGACTGAGCTAAGTTTGCTAAAAATAACGATATTTATATACTTTTGTGATCATGGACTATCATGCTGAGCAGCTATATTATGTTTATTACACAAGTTTAACAGTTCTAACTTTGAAATGGGCAATAAAACGTAGCACTAGTATTCAATTCAAGTACAAAGTAGAACAAGCATAAAAGATGCAGTCGAATCGAGGATCCTTTTCAAATATTAAATCTGGAAACATAATTCGTGGTGTCGCATTACTTGGCGAGTTCGACGGATATGAATGCAAGGTCACGAGTGGCCGCCGTGGCCGCGCCGAGCTCCGGGCTCCGCAGGGTTTCACTAGAAAGCCTCCGATGACACCAGACACCGCGGCCGGCACAACTTGAGGCTGTAAATCTCGACGAAGTGGAAAGTAAACGCTTTCCAACATGCACTACTTCAGCAAATAGATGTCATTGTGCTCTCTGAACGCGCACAAAAGCAGTGGGATTATGTATCACGAAAATTCACATACCATTTTGGAATTATAGCAGATTCCACAATTCCGGTTTACTCGTCATAATAACCGTTGATTCCGTTGCATGTTTGACAACTCAAAGCATAAAAGAAACATGGAATATAAATAGAATAGTAGAAACATCCGGCGGAGGAGGCAATAAACAATCGAAGACCCTTCCTTGCAACGGTATAATTACTGAGTGATTTTTTTTCTCTTTGTGTCTCGAACAAATACAGGCAGGAATGAAGTACTGACTTGTAGATTAATAAAAAATCTCGCGGTAAGGAAGGAGTTGGAGTCAAGAGCTGGACTGAAGTTATTTTACAATTGAACAATCAGTGGGGAAAATCAGATTATTAGTAGAAGATAACAGCAGTCGATTAGAGAGCACTAACCCCAGATGTCTGAATTAAGAATTTAAAGTTTAGTATTTGTATGCTTTAGCCTAAATACTTAATTTAGAAACCAGCACCAAGTTTGTACTCTTGTGGTTTAACAAAGAAGCTAAAAAGGACTCTTCGAGTACAGTAGTTATCAACTAAACCACGGTTTAAAATAATCGATTAAAAGCTTAAGAGGTGATCATGAGGAAAATATTATCCTGTACGTGACTAAAATCATTCTTTATCATTGGACGGACCGAGGAAGCTCATGTTCAGCAGTAATCGTTTACGGACCGTTTTTAAATCCACTCGCCTTCCGGCTTCCCATTTACTTTTTATGTCGTCGTTTATTACATTCGTTGATTCATTATTCATTAATTACCCAGAAACGTTTTCATTTGATTGAAGATTAACCTGACGGTCGCATTGACTTTCCTATTCAATATTCATAACATGACATGCTGCACGCTTAATTAATCATTTAATTGCTATATATTTATGTTACTTTCATTTTAACTGTTGTTTAATCTTATATGAAACTGTGTTACAAAATTGACATAATTATGTATGGTGTTGTTTGTTGTTATAGCCGTGTGCCAATTACACGAGCCGGGCATCGAACCGCTTCGGGCCTGTACGCTGCGCAAGCGTCGATGCGCGGTGCGGACGTGACCTCCGCTCGATATGCACAACGGGACCCTTATTATTCAGCCCGTGAACCCTTGCCCTTATGTGTAAGATATGCAATTTCATTTTATTTAAACCGGAATTGAGATAGTAACTGGTAGAATATACAATGTAAATTGTATGGTAGAATGCGAGTTAACCTATTATTACCATTAAAAATGGAACTATAGAATATTAGATCTTCACCTCTCTATATCTACAATTTATTCATTTTAAAATCGAAACTAAAATAATAATAGGGAATATGCATAAAAAAAATATTTATTATCTAAACACTTTATCTAAAAATATACAAAAATATATTACTAACAGTGGAAATAGAATCAAAATTGCTCGAAAAACAAACGAGATATAATTATTTTAAACAAATATATATGTCCCTCTCGCGAAAACGCTGTTTACTATGGCAGATGTATAGACGTCACGTAATGTGACGTCAAATTACATGTCGGACTTCTCGTTCTAAAAGTAATCTTTGAAGCGTTATAACTTCATCGCTGATGAAGATATTTAAAAAATATTTTCTAGAGTGTTTACTGGAGCTTAGAAGTAATTCATTTTATAAATAAAAAAAACGCGTTCATATTCCCTATTGAAAATCAACTCCTCGTATAATCCAATATGTTCTTGCAAATCGTCTTCCACAAACTTTAGTCGTCTAGCTAGACATACGAGCAATCTAGCTATAATAACCAGCACGGATCACATACTAAACTAGCTGCAACACGGCTATCAATCTGTCGTCACGATATTGTCACGGTTTAGATATCGTAAGATATATTACTACATATAGAGATAATTGTATACTACGCATCGTGGATGGAATAGTTCTGACAATATTATATTGGTATGCATTTCACAAACTCACATTTTTCTAATAATCCTCGAAACAAATTGAAAGGTAAAACACGGCGGACTTATAACAGTATTACGATGTCGACAATAGCTGTCAACGGGGATTATTCCTTTCAGCTTACAACAGAGCCGATCATACGCGTAACGATCCGCGGTCGTCAATAATACTACGGACTATGAAACAATAACTAATGGGTACTGATCTGATGCCCACGGCGCAACACTGGGAACTTTTCAATCAGTTTGATGACTAGATTGTTGCAACGTGATTGTGATCATTACACAACAATCACGCGACTCGAGCGGGTCATGTCAGCTTTGCTCACCGACAATTGTTAAATGGGGCGAATTTGTAACGGTAAGATTATCTCAGCTATAAAACGAACAGGCTCAAAAGCGAGTTTCACCTTGAGATCACATTTGTTAAGGTGAGCGTGGTTTAATCTGAGAACGTGCTGTTTACGGCTGAAAAAACAACTGATTTTGGTTTGAATTTGAATTCCGAGCAACTTGGAGAATAATATTCTTTGTGTATTACTTAAGAGGTGCTGATAGGCTTGAACATTGAGATATGACAAAACATCGAGCATTTGCCGTTTTAAATTTGTCGAACTGAACAAGAACAGAGCCGAGTGTAGAGCCAAACATCGCTACGATCAATTTCACGATCATTCTAGCGAACGCTCCTACTAGTAACTGCTCGTCAAAAAATCTAGGTATTCTTCACGAAAATGTCAAACAACAATGACAAAATTGCTCGGATCGGCAAAAAGCTCAAAGCTGTATGTGTTACACTGCTCAAATGCTATTACGATAATGGAAATAAATCATTTATTTGTAGATTTTGGTATTATTTACAGGATACCGTTTTCAATACGTAAGATTTTCACGCATTGAATAACATTTATTTAACAAAGAATCTAGATACTTAATCAAATAGGTACAAATAAAACCAATATACTCGTATTTATATTGCGGATCTTTAACTTCTCAAGGTCCCCTACGTAGCGCTCGTAGCACTTTTCGTAGCTCGTCTTGGCGAAGTTATTCGGAAACTGACTCGGGTTAATGGCGTAGCTTACAAAAACTGCAATTATTATTATACAACTAAGTAATCCCTTCGGTAAATTAAACCGTTGTTCTATTTCGATACGTATAATAAATGACAGTAATCTTTCATCATAAATTAATATTTTGGGTTAAATCGCACTGCCACAATATGATCATATCCCGGCGGACCCGAATATTGGGAACTGCCCTATTATCTATAGTTACACAAATATGTAAATGAGCACCCTTGAGCAGATACCTCTTCCAAACAAATTGGCTTTTAAAGCTGCTGAGATACTCGAAAAGGGATTATCCCTTGAGTGTGCACTTAAATGTTATCCCTTAACATTACCGAGTATATTGTTTAAAAATGTTCTTAAATTATACCCAATATTGTATATACCTAACAAATCACATATATAGGTAGTACATTAAAAATCTTGAATAGCTGGTGTAAAAATTCAAGACGATGAGGTCATGGCAGTGTTAGGTACCTACTCGTATTTACGCTTGCAGAAATAACACGGTTATAAACAACATTGAAATTAAAATAACATATTTTACAAGCAAAGTGTTTATGATGCTACTTGCTACTTTTTCTAGACAAACTGTAGTATATGTGTGCGTACAAATGCAAGAATCCATCCGACGTATTATTTTACTAAAACCGTTAAAAAAGGTTTTTCAATGTATTTACGTCAGGCAATCGAATCAAGCAGGCGATGATAACATAATGCGTCTGGCTTGCTACGAGTATTAATGAGGTTCGTTAAAATATTCTGGCTTGTTAGTTATACGGCACGGATTTTACATTAGGCTCTCGAATGGGTAAAAAACCAAATACGGGTATTTTTTTATTCCCACGCCCCGTTTAGGTGTTTCGTTTGACGGTTTGTAAACGTATTATGTATTCAAATTCACAGGTAGGCGTCGAGTTAAGGTCTTCAACTATTACCTATTAATTAATTTTAGATCGCCATGACCGAAGCTGACCTAATCAAATATCAAAGTTGAAAACTGCGTTACCTACTTTGAGATTCCGCGAATTTGGGTCTAGGTCTAAGTATATTCATTACAAAAACATATTTTTGTTTCAGAGAAAGTATAGGTACTTACCTATTGATATTATTTTGGTTTAAGCTTCGATTTACCTGGCTTCAGGTACCTGGTCGCCGTATTAAGAAAAATGTGTAAAAGGAAATGAGGCTCTCGGGTCGGGTCCGGGTTAATCATTGTTGGCCGCGTGACGTGCTCCGTCACCCCGGGATCAGCGGCAATTTGTCAATCACCACGTGAATGCCCCTCACTAAAGCTTTCAATAAGCGAGCCCAATCCCGGCTTTGCTGACGATGCTATTATCAATATTCAATAAAACGTCAGACAGCAATTTTATTAGTCATTTCCAGTAGATGGGTAAGTACTGCGTCACGGAAGGGAACATCCTTAACAATAGAGAGAAACACTCGATTTATGTCCCTTCTCGATATAATGACCCGTTGCTCTAACAAACCCAGATTAAACGATTAGAAAGTGAAATAAATTGGATAAACTTTATTGATATGTATGAAAAGACATAATGTAAAGGAATCACGTCTATTTATTATTTAACTCAAAATATTCTGCACCATAACATTCATAACAGCTACTTCCTAGATTATTATGGTTATGAAACCGCAAAAATGTAACTAATGTTCATGCGACACGACAGTCCTGGTTAAGTAAAGTAATTTCATAATTTCTAAATAAATGCCGTAAATCACTTTGAAGAAAAGAAGTTATTTAACAATAAATAATGCTCAAACACGTCATTAAGAATGTCACGCTTGATTGGGTTACGATAGTCTCTGTTATGTTGACAGCATGATATCATTGACCACTCCGAGACCTTGTCATACCTTGTACGAGCTGTTTACTAATGTAAGAACGTGTTAACAATCCAAATGTAATTTGTAATATTGAATGTGGCAACTGTCAATAAATGCAGTGCTGCGAACGCTCAGACTGATAAAAAGATAAAAATCATTTTTTATCCATCACGTTTAACACATTAAGTCGTTTGGTTTTGTTAGAACATCACGCAAATTTAGTGATACAGACCAAGTACATCAAATTTAGCACATTTAAAAGTCAATACATTACATTCCATTTCATTCAATAACATTACTAGATGTCAGGAACTATTAGATTGAACAGGCGGTTATTGTTCTCAGTACAATTCCTTCAATTCCAATTTGCTCGATGAAGATATCGCATGTCGCCAAATCGATATTAATTAAAAGCGCTCAAACAATGCTGTCATTATTCGCTTCGGCAAAGCCGTCACGAGCCCGATTGTCTCCGCAGTCCTCGCGAGTCACGCCACAGGTTCGCTTGCCACCACCACTCTACAGTTGTATATCTTATTTGCTTGTGGTTTTCATCAATTATTTGTTTGTTATATTCTCCTTTCTCTAGGGGTTTTAATATTAAACTGTCTATAGTCGGTAAAGTTATTCGATTTAATTGTAACAACTGTGTACCAACAGACTTTGCGTCAACACGGCACGTCAATTATAATTAATCGGCGATAATTATTTTCTTAGTAAAAGAAGATATGTAATGATAAGTCACGATAACGAAGCGCACGTCAGGTCTAGAATGCATGCGTTCACTCGCAGTCCCGTTAGTTCAAAGACCCAAATAACAATGATCATAGCAGAGGCACGTGAAACTTTTTAATTTAATCGATTACACAGACTCGATCGTATTGCGTTACACGTAACACATGCAAGAAAAACTTAATGTGTGCAGTTCGCTGCTTATTCTATCTCGCGTGACGTGAGTAATGGCGGAAAGTTAATTTGCTTGAAATGTTTCTCACGGTGTTCACGAGCGAGTGAGCGAGTCCAGGCATTACTGTGATAGACGTAATCGCAGGGCCATGCCATGAGTAACTTGTATGAAATTCTACACAGAGATTAAGTGCTTTATTACACCTGTGATTACGGTAAATACCGGTAACCGCACAACGGGAAAGAGCGGTTGAGGATAGTGATAATATTTTGTTTTATAATATTGTGTCATGGTGATATTTTTAATTCTATCCTACTTTAAACAGGATAAATACATAATATCGTAGAAAAATAATTTACTGTGCATAGGCAAGTAAGTGACTAGTTTTCGAGTGAGTGCTGGGTAGACAAGTACCTTTATACCTAATTAAATCACGGTAGAAGCTGCGACACCTACTCGCATTAGTTGTGAGTCACGAACATCTGGCGTTTTGCAAGACTCATAAGCATCAGCATAAGACAAGCAACCAACTTCAAGCAAGCTTACTAACGACACTTTAAACTTTATGGTTACCTACTCCCAAGTCCAAAATGTTCATTGACGCTACTCAAAGAGCCAAGAACAATACTGAAATATTTTTTAGACTACCAAAATGTCACAACGTAAATAGCTACAGACCTATGGAGTATTTTGTTACTACCAGCACGATAAAAGAACACGATACCTATTTTGAGCATTAGATCCTGAACTTTAAAGCATCGTGGTGAACCGCATTAAAATAGAGGGAAATGAAAATGCCAAGCCCTTAGTAGAATACAAATAGCTGCAGCGTGTTCTATTTGTGACCATTGTTTTGATCCTTATATATGGCATTGATAGAACCGCGATGGCGCGGCAAGAGCAATGCGACTAACCAAAGCGAGCGTGTTCGTCGCGATTGGCAACGAGCGTGAAATGTGGGGCGACGCAGCTGAGCCGCTGAGCCGCTCACCAGATCGATACTTGATACGCACCGCGCTCTGAATGCCGTCGTGACCGGATTCGATGATTTATCCATGAGAGGCCAATTTTCTAAAAATAAAGGAAACTGCATCGACCACTCGACAGCACGACAACAACCGGTACACTAAAGTATAGCTCCTATAAATGGCGATGATCGGGTGTGCCAACAACCTCTTGAATGATTTCATACGCGATTCTTTGATGACTCATATAGCGCTCAAACACTTTTTTCGAATTTATTATATTAATCTATTCGATTCTTAAGTCATTGTAAGTTTCTAAGATACCCTTGACAAAGTTTTGACGATAGTAGCAGGCAGTATTAACAGTGATCTAGAAAAACAAAGTGAGTCACTTAGCAAAGTAGTAGTAACACACGTGACGATAAAATAAACAAGTAAAGTGTTTAAAGTAATTCCAAGTTCGAGGTCAGCTACTTTATCATTGTTAGCTAGGCGCCTGGCTGTGACGTGATCTGGATTCCCGGCCATTTTTAACGTCGTCGGCCACAGCCACATGTACATAGAATACTAACTACAAACAACGCCGACCAATGCCCCAGCTGCACTTTCACTTGTTTGTTTTCAAACGTACCTCTCGTAAATCAGTGTTTAGGTGTCTAAAAAGTATTATTGACAATTTTTGCTCATTAATACAGGAAGTGTTTTCGAAACCATGTTTAAATCGCATGTCTAACTAGCATTTTCTCTAAAAACATAACCAAGAACTAACAAAAAAGAGAGAATATTTCAGCGTTCATCGCGTAATACCCGTGATTTGAAACAATCTTATTTTTTGCAGAGAATTTCGCCACAATCATCAGCAGTCACGCGAAGTCACACAAACATTCTAGATCGGTTAATCCAAACATTTTTATAATGACTTTGTTAACGTGAAAGATAAAAGAGATAAGGTTGAAGTCATAAGATGAGATGATTGAATTAGAACCGGTCATAAAGTGGCATTTGATGAGGGAAAAGAGCGGTCACTTAGTGAGATTTGTCTGATGAGGCGTGACAGCCTGCGACCATTACCCATAATAAATAGTTGCAGCGAAGAGCCGCCTGGCCGTTCCACTCCGCAGCCGTCACGCTCCGAGCCACGATCCGAACGGCAATAAATCAGTTTCGGTTTTAACTCTATGAGAACATTATATCCGTTTCTCATGTTACAAATATCTTCGCACTGTACGTGTCATCTTAACTGTTTTATTATCATCGTCCATTGCCTCGATAGTGTTGGTATTGTGTAATCAATAACCTTTTACTTATGTATTCAGTGTGGACTTTATGTTTGTTTACGTAATCATATTTTCATAAATATGCTCTCCAACAAGAGAATCGACAAAGTTAAGATTGTTATCGACAATGACTGCAGTGTCATTTGAATAATGCTAACAAGTGATGTAATGCTTGCTCATCTCGCATAAAATATCACCACATCACACGGTAAGTTGAATCAAGTTATGAATGTTATGATGCATGCGCTTTGTGGTTAATTTGGTTGAATTATGAAGGCGTGTGCTCGACCTTGAGCGGGGCTCGCTTGGCTGCACCCGCCAGTTCCGGTCTCTCTGTCTCGGTCTGAATACATCACCACACATGTGCCAAGCAACATTACTCAATTATTAAATGATCATAAAATACGTGTTTAATATGAAACCTCCACTTTATCGGTAATTACGCTACTTACATAATGCTCACGGAAGACCAGCTCATGAGCAGGACCATTAAATGATGTCATTTATATTTTCCATTTAATTTAATGACTCGCCAGTCCCACGTTGATTATATGATGGCATTACTGTGTATTCTGGTTTAAATGATCCCATTGATCTCTTTTTCACTATTAAGCGACTAAGCGACCAAAGAAGTAAAGATGAGATTTCTAACTTCCTATTCCTTTGCTGGAACTAAAACCACTGAGCCGCAGTAACTCGCAAATGGAAATTAAAGTATCATGGGAAACAAATGCCGTCTTTGGTCGATGAATAAATCCTTATTAGCGTTGACTGTTACATCTCCCAAAAAAGCTTCAGCACGAACGGAATGGAGGAATCGTTATTTGTTAGTGCCTTATTAAGCACAAAGCTACTTCCTTATCGTGTTGTGCTATGCCTTAAACAAGCTTCTTTTTTTCATTTTCGTGCAGATAAAGCAGGAAAAAGTTATTTTGGTTCAGTTCATCCCATTATGCATAAAGAAACGGCACTACTATTTCTGTTCCGACTTTCGAGGCAGCGGAACATTTTGGCAGCGTCCTTTTAGTAATGTTATTTTCATGAGAAGCCTTTTATAAAATTGTTTGTGTGCTAATGCGAAATATCGGATGTACCGCAGTCATGCATTAATGAGACTAACCAGTCCGACCTCGACCCGACTGCGTCCCCCCCCCCCCCACCCGCACCCGCCTTCCTCCAGCCGGCCGCTGTCAAACCTGCGCTAAGAGAATGAAGTCGCGTGAAAACTAATTAAACTTTGACCTCCACACTTTAGTGTTATCTCGAACCACCACCTTGATATTGAATAAACAGCTATTAATAACTCATCACATTATTAGCCTTTCTGAGTGCGGATAAGTATAAAAGTTGCCAAGGTGAGGAAAAAAATTGCCTTTATGGAAAACTTACCAAAAAAGGGGACCCGAACCATAAATAATGAGATGTAGGCGACGGAGGGTCATCTTTTTATCTCGCTACTTTACGACGCCGAATGCGTCACAAACACCCGTTCAACTTCATAAATATCCATAAGAACAATCGATCGTAACTCGTAAGTTACGTAATAGACCTAATGGCTTATATTATGGAACCTGTTCATAAATACTAATTTAACCGCCTAACTAAATCTAATCTCGTATCTCCAATTCGCAGTTTTTACTTATAATTAACACGAATAAAAGATTGAGCAATGATTGCACGCAAAATGATATCATTAAACAGTCATCATAGAGCAAATATGGCACAATGAAGATTGAAAGATTAAATTGCAGAGTGCGGTAAATAATGAGTGAACAATTTTTAGAATGGTCCAGTGATTGATCATTATGCTTGAATTCTTCTGTTGGCGTTGCTCAGGTAACTCAATATGAGCACTTCTCAAGGAGTGAGCACGCACTCGTGGCCACGCCACGCGTCTCTCGGGAGAGAAAATGTGGGACGCAGCCGCAGTCTTTACATTCAACACGCATTAGAGGGACGGACCGCACAACGTGACAGAGACAACACCACTCACTAATTGCAATAATCTCATATACTGACCTTTTAATATACCAGATAATAATCTCTTTTGTAACATGAGCAAAACTGCGCAGTAGTCCTATGCCGATGGCGTCACCCGTACCTACAAACTGATGCCATCAGTGAACTGAGAGCTGAGTCACAGCGCTGTGCCGCACTGCCACATGGCGGCTCGCTTGATTTACCATCACTTTGTTTACAAACAGACCTAACTGCGGTCAGCCGGTCTGTTGATTACTTTATCAATGACCATTTCGAAAGTCAGAATTAGCGATCGCCGCTCGCCCACATAACTAGTTCAATCTTGTTCGTAATGAATTGTTTATCCACTTTGTTTAATGGACTGATCATGAATGAGATAAGAACTCTTAATCCAACATTGTTATCAGGTGAGAGGAACGTGCCGCCTACATTAGTAGAGGCGGTAATCAAATTTTCTCAGTAGAAGCAGCTCATGTAAAATGTCATAAGAACTTTTACATTGGAACACGTTGTAACGTAACCGTTACGCTATGTAATTTATTCTAATTTCCCGTGGGTAGGGGTAATGATATCCTTAAAAGCTATTTCAGTTCCTAACACAATATCTTGAGGCAGTTCAACTTCAATTTGCTTTTTAAAGTATTAATTTGATTTCGATTGATTTATGTTACTTGAGTAAAATTTTAAGCATAATTTGTTTAATAATTTGAAGGGAATTGCTGCCATTGCGAGGCGCGACGCGGCTGAGCCGGCGACTGGAATTAATACCCACGCTACGATACTTATTCTTATTGAAGAGGTAAAATGAGTTGACTCGTTATTTCTACATCTAAATATAGCTTCTTAAATAGGGCACTGACAAAGTCATCTTCAGCGAAAGGAAACAGGTAGAAGTGAATCGTTGAATTTATTTCCTATCAAGAACGGAGGAGGAAATGAAACAGGGAAATGAACTGAGGTGCCAAGTTATATAATTTTTCTATTTAGAATTTTTGAATCAAAAGATGGATCGACAAAGTGAGATATGGTTGCTACGGGTAAGACAGATTTTTAAGCTATTATCAGGGTCATACTGAGTGGTGATAAATGACTAAATACCTGAACAAAAGCGTGTTACTTAATAGGCTTTTTAAGGGCTTTGAGATAATAGATCAAAGAAAAAGAAAAATTTTCAAAGCTAAACGCTCTCCAATGTAACTTTTTCTTGCATGTGAAGTGTCTTGAAAGAGGAAAATCTTTGAAAGCTTTCAGGAAAATACAATTAAGATTAAGAGATGTTTCTGTTGGTTCAAAGATGAACATTATTGATCTTATAGTAATGTTGTTGCTTAGTAAATCTGCAGCTAAAACCCAAAATAAGTGGCTTTGAGGACACAGTGACCAAAAAGAGCATACAAGCATGATGCTTTAAAGTGCATCAGTTAATAATCCGACCATATTACTGCAATATGATGCGAAACCTGTTGAAGTAGTGGACTGAAAACAAAATAAGTAGCAAGCCTGGTCATATAATAGAGGAGTGAAGGCGTTCTCTGTCCGCCAGACGATCTCATCCCGTCGCTATTGTATCACGACTAGCGCCCATCAAATATGCACACCATCGCCTGAAAGAACGAATAGTGCGACTACCCTCCGGCTCGCTGTCATCATATACTTTTATAACATCAGCCTGTGTTTGTCCAATGTTGAACATGGATCCGTTAATTGACATAATGAAGGACATCGCTTTTGTGTGCTTTTCCCGGTTCCTTTATTGGCTAGCTGATCGTTACTTTACTAGTGTTAATATTTGCATGGGAAACGCAAACAATGACGGCCAATCTTGCGAATTTTATTTAACTTATTAATTATACTGTCTTCTTCTATGATATTTTATTTTTTAAATAATTGAAGATATAGGAATGTGGCAGAAACGAGTTTCTGAATTTTATTAGGTTCTATCAGAGGATTAAAAGGTATCTCGAAGAGTCATCATCGTAGCTTTCTGTATTAATATAAAATGCTTTGTCCTGACTGGTCAAGCAAGGTTGTGAAAGTTGGATATTTTTCATATGTGGCATAGCACCCGATAAGCGAGGACTTTTGGATATTCGTCTCCTAAAGGTGTAATCGAGGGGAGGGGGATATCTTATTCCTTCCGCCACAATACTGTAAACTTGGTAAGAATACTGGTCTATGTAAATAATATATATTGTCATTATTAGAACTACCCTCAAAAACGATATACGACTGGTTAAAAAACTTAATTAAAACGTTGCACATGACAGATTTTTAATTACTCTAGGCTGAAAATATAATTTATCAAAAATAACCCGACTTAGTTTTACTCGGTTTCCCTCGTAAATAATACAGATTTTCATATCATCGCCCAGGCTAAGCCCATTGGTCGCTCATGGTTCTAGCGAGCACCATTTAAAAGGACTACAAATAGTTGCAGTTTGTATGGAACATTTAAATTAACATGTTTATTGTGATCAGACTTCAAGCTTGATTTAATTAAACTTTGTTTGACACAATGAGGGAACATCTTTATTTTGTGTGCTTTTCCCGTTTCCTTTATTGGCTGGCCGATCGTTACTTTTGCTAGTGTTAATATTTGCATTTGTAATGGCCATCACTAACATTAATAATCTAGCACCTGCATCGACAGTTTCTGAAATTAAACTCTTGAAAGAATAAGTGGTGTGGGTGGCAAACTATGATGCAGTGTCATGTGCAGGAAACGTTTTATCACGGGGAATGTGTTTCAATCAATAAATTTTGCACAGTCGTAGCAAAATTTTATACTAACGACCCGTAACGGTTCTCAAGTTTATGCTTTCTCACATAATTTCGTAAAACTCGTTTTCATTGTGGAATTAGTGTACCTGGACCGGTCAGGGTCGGCGCAGAAGGGGCTCATGGGTACCAAACCTGTTCGGATGTTTTGATGGCAAGCTTTATGAGAACCGCTATGGGATAAGGTGTATCATGCATTGTGTTATCTAAATCAATAGTCTCGAGGAAGGTTACACTGGCTTTTTATTCGAGATAGCTACGTAATTAAATGGAATATTACATAAATGAAAAGGCTTGTAATAAATTCTTAGAGCCTACTTTTTTACAATGCTTTTCTAGACAACAGATTTTTAACCACCGCTGGTGATAAGCTCCAAAGTTATAACCGCAGTTACCTCTGGAAATTATAAAGAACCTAGAAATATGCAGTAGTTAATACACAAACAAAAGCATGGCAAGATTTTGGCTTTTGTATCACTACATGTTGTAAAACAATATTACATAAAAAGCTTTATATTCAACGGCTTCCAATAGGATATTTAGAAAGTAATTTAAGATGTAACTTAAGCATTGAGCCTTTTTGGTTTTACGACCATCATCCATTTTCGTTGTTACGAGCTCTTTCATCCCACGCCGTAGAAAACCATTTCGCCACCGTCGAGTGGGAAGAAAGGTAATCTTCTGTTCACTTCTTAAGGTACCTAAATTAAAACGCTTTCACTAATTGATCAGCGCTACAGACGCTCACAATAAAACGCTTGTTTACTTTCATAAAATTTATTGGAGGTGCTGTCGTCTTGAGCACCTAGAATCGACACGTTTTTAAAACTATCGTTGATGAAAAAAAAACATTAAACCAGTAACTACGAAGTAAATATACGCATGGACAATATAAACTATCTACAACATGCAATATTACAGCAGAAACAGAACGACACTAGAAAACGTAACAACAAAAATACAGGACACAGTTAGCCAACTTACCCATACTATGTTTTCATCCGGGAATTGTGCGCGTACCTATCAGTAACAAGACGGCTGGCAGTCACCACAGTGCATATTCCCAAGGTAAACAAAGATTACGTAAACGCAATCCCACGCACGCACCTCACCCAATCGATTTTCAAACTTTCGAATACGCCCACTTAGATTTTAAGAAAGACTAAGTTAGACCTGTTCTGACAGCCCCACATCACTACATCCACAACACTAGCTAGCCGAAGTCTTTGTGCCCTTGAAATCGTACAGGTTATGTTATCGATAAAGCACAACACGCGCACTGACAGTTGGAGCAAACAATCACAGGTCAAGTTCGAGCCGGGCTCTGGGGGATTCAGAGATGAATAGTCTGAGTGGAGTTCATGAAGTGTCTTTAATGAAAAGTCTCTTGCTGGCGTATCACAAAAGCTGCGATGTCCGCTGTGTTGGCGAGCCAGTCGTGGCGGGCTCGAGTACAGAGAGGCGCTCGCGGCCGAGGTCGGGCGCCGACTGAGCCGCTCGGGCGCTCGGGCGCCGCGGCAGAGTGCGAGCCGCGAGGACGAAGCCCCGCGCTCCGCCGCCGCCTGCCGACAGTGCGCGCGCCTCTCTCACAAACAGCCTACCATAACATCCCAAAGTATTTATTTTGATACAGCATACGGCTTACACTATTCATTAGTTTTCTCTATTTTTGCTGAAAATGTAACAAGGTCCTGCAGTGGCTTTCTAAACGACTTTAAAAATGACAAAGCCACTCTACAATCCAAGTTTCAGGAAAGACTTAAGGAAATCTTTGATGACATGCGTCCTCGTTGCGTGAAAAATTATGATCAGCAGTGCTACAAATTATTCTATACTAATTACATAACTCCAATATTCACGAGTTGTAAGTTGTAACTCGTGAATATAAGAAGATCATACAAAAAATTCAAACTTACGTTACATTCTTATCTTCATCTATTTTATCATTCCCTTTACAAGGAAAATATGCAATGTAGAGTCGTTTGATCAACATCCTGAGGCAAATTAAATTCCGGAAATTTTCCTGAAAAACATCTACACGTTACGAGTGAAAAGTAGAGTTAGAAACTAAACAACAACAAATTAAAATAACAACGTAAAGAATGGAAAAGGTTCAAAACATGTTAAAATTAAATACATGTTCTCGCTACAATTTTTGCCTTACCTCACCTTTCGAATGAATAATAAGGTACTTTCTTAATGTTCTTATAATATGGATACAGTAAGCTTATCAGTACCACGCACTCCTTGCATAATAATAGATGATAAATATCGTTTGTTGGAATTCCTCGATACATGGCGGAGGGTGGCTCGCGCAGCCCCGGGCCCCCGAGCCCCGGCTGGCGGCGGCAGGTGATTGAGTCTTTATCACAGTCGACGGGACCCGGGGGTGCAACCTGCGTCCATGTCACTCTCACTTCCCCAGCCATTTATCATAAACAGAGTTTTCGAGAGTTCACTCAAGTGCCACGAGAGCAGAAGAAACAGGGGAACGTCAAATTGTTAGATGCAATGCAATGATTTGATAAATTTATGACAACCATAAGTACTCAAGAGTTTAAGCGGAACGGGGCAAAAAATCAGCAGCAGTATGTACCAACACCGGGTGTCGAAACAATGGACTATTTGAAACAAAAATAACTCTTTCATACAACTCCCATAAAATTTCACATTAGTGTCTTGTATTTGTTGTACCGGGGCCAAATGGTCGGTGCTTAATGGCAGGTAAGGTAAGAGGGAGGCAGGTACGCGCAGGTAAGCGACGTCTGGCCGCGGCCGCAGGGTGGCCCGCAAGCCACGGCTTCCGAGAACCGCACCGGCCGCGCCGAGACACGCACCGGCCACGCCACCGCCGCACCGCCGCACCGCAACACAACCAGCAAACAATACGCGTCATCTGGCTGCCTGTCCGTCTGGCTTACTGAACACGCAACGGGTTTTATACTCAATTATATGGCACTCGTATACAATAATGGAGTAATAACTTTTACTTATACCAGAGAATACATAGCATAAACATGTTGTTAAAAATAAAATAATGCACGTCTGCTTACTAAAACGATGCCAAGGCCAGAAATCTAGTACACACGTATGGAGAGTAATTGAAATAAACATTAATGGTCGGCTGTTTGAAAATAAAGATACTGGCTATTATAATAATTATTATCTGGTCCTAACAACATCGATCGATCTAGTATTCCTCGGAGTAATGGCGATTTCTATTTGACGATATTTGCTGTTTATAATATCTGAAAATTCTTAAATATCGTTTCGGGTTTCCCCTTTTTCCTGTAGTTAATCTTTCGCCTTGCAATCCCGTCACAAAAATTTGGGAGTAAGCAGGGGTATGTCCAAAAGCCAGTCTTGTATAAATCCATAAATATTATCCACGCGTCAGTATCTAACAAAAGTATATTTTCATGAAATATTTCCCTTGCCCTTTCGGGCTATGCAATAGGCCTCGAATAAAAGGGCTCCGGCTCCCTCAATCATCTCATCCCCGTATGTAGATAAATTTTAATATTGAGCTCTTTTTCACAATCACTGATGCTTTCTACCCGAGCACTACAGTACCGCTGTGGTGTACTAGAAAGGCAAACGTAGGTAGATACTACTAAGGAATGCATGCTTAATTTAAAACTGGATTTTTGCAATAACAAGTAGCTTTAGTTAGATATCTTTAAGTTAGATTAAATATCTTAAAAGTCTGGTTTTTGAAATCTGCGTAACTACGTACCTAATAAGTATTTCTTGAAAGCCCAAATAAATCTATAAACGCTTCTCCTCCACAGGTACAACACAGGTACGTATCCATAGCTCCGAAGCTAACGGCACAGCTCATCTGGTGGTCATTTCCTGTTCAGACGCGGCGCACTGTGTATCTCTAAATATACTTACACCGAATATCGCAGGTCGATACTACGGACTCCGCGTGCTTACCACTACTCGCCACTAAAATGTTCGCAAAGACTGAAAGGAATTATTATAATAATCTTATTCAAGTGAAATGGGTGAGAATACGCGCCTCATATTTGTAAACATTGCAATGCAGATAAAACTCAGACTGTTTACATTTGCTCAGCAGGAATAAGTTGTTCTAAACTGTTGTTGCATTGTGAGCGTACGGCTCTCATTCATCTTAAACCTTTTCAGATGCACGGTTTAATTCTCGGCAGACGAATGCAGCCGCCGCCGGCCGGCGCGCCGCTCCGCGCTGGGACACATAAAAACGTTCATTTGCATTGGTGCTCCCGCAGACTCGGTATTTATCCAGTGTTACAATACCGCATAATAAGAGAACACCGTGGGTTTTGATGTCTGGCGCAAACCCTTTTAAAAATCTGTTGAAAAAAATGCGCGAGCACTCGTGGGAGCAGCGCTAATTAGCTGATTATGTTCGTTACACCTGACGTGCCTGAAGCCGAACATGCAATATTTTCACACTCATACCTAAGTATTACCTACATAACAGTGCACATGTATAATGTTTGATGCCGGAGCCAGCAATTAAATGGACGGTAAATTACTACCGGCTGCAATTAGGACATGACACGTTCCTAATATTATGCTGTATGGACTTATGGTGTATAATTATAGTACATGCTAGTATCAAGAGATTAGTTTGTGTAGGTATGTAGGTAATGTGTTGATGATTATAACTTATCCTTCTATTATGAATAATTAGTGTAACTGAAAAATTTCTTCTGTGTTGTTTTCCTTGATGAATATGGGTACATATTTTTATTTTCCATTGACAATAACTACTCTTTAAATTTCAATTTGGATAGGTAGTTTTAGCTTTCCTCCATACGAATTTTCATTGCATTGTACCAGAAAAGTCTTCAATATTTCTGTAGTTACGGACAACGTGTGGACGCTGCATTTTTCGCATTCCGTGCCGCCATGAGCGAAACATTTTATCTTCGCCAGCGTAATATGTCCAGACGATCGCCGTTACTTGCAGACATTAGGTATCCACCCCATGGCTCCCTAGCCCCGTGGCCCAAGGTAACATAACAAACAGTAATAACAACTTATCTTCATCGCCTGTTTCATTTCCGTGTCCAACTTATCGCCACATTTCAGGCGCAGTACCCTCTTTTATTGTAGGTACTCACATATATACGCGACCAAAAATTTCCTAACTTATAATGATTTAGAAATTCATGAGTACTTAAACCAGGATGCCTGGAGGGAATCTCAGTATGTGATAAGGCCGCCGGTAGTATATTTAGTTGTTTTATTTCGGTATGTAAGCTTCGTAACAGATGGCGTTTTGTAGTTGCTGCCTACATGTCTTGTGAAGAAGCCGTGAATTTATGTTTGCATATTTGTAAATGACGATGCTACATTGTTAAATGGCCTACTTAATTAAGTGGTCGGAATTTCATGAAATTTATGCCTCAGACTTACATCCCCTTTTTTTTTTTTAGGGATGTGATATCATCCAATGACTCCTCCCGCTCTGGGTGTAGCGGGAGGGAGTGTCAGACTTCTACTGACTGAAACCCATCCATGTTCCTTCATTACCCTTTGTGTTCCGGAGCCACGGTGCCTCTTGCGAATAATCCCGTGACTCCGGCAGGCGTCGGCCCTTTCGGGCCCCTCTGTGTGCTGACTCTCTTTGAGGCGCGTGGAACACTAACGCACCGTCGACACGGCCTGTCGTCACTAGACGGACGGACGGCGAGCCACCCATAGCTCGCCGTCCACAGGCCCGCGCCTACGGTGGCCCCCGACGCCCGCGGCGTCTACCACGGCGGCCGGGACGAGAGGGTCTCTTCTCCCTCTCCGCCACCTCCTTCGCTAGCATGACTGCTTCGCAGAAGGAGGCAAAGGCGTCCCATTCCGTCTCGCTCCGGACCATGGCTTGGACCAGAGCCGGACGCGAGCGGTCGCCGCCGATCGCCGCTTCGAGGACACGGCGGTGCCCCGCCCAAGCGGGGCACACCTGCACAGTGTGCTCCACCGTGTCCTCTGGACGATCCCCGCAGTGGTGACACCCGGGCGTTTCCTCCCGCCCGATTCGGTGCAGGAACCTCCCGAAACATCCATGTCCGGTGAGGACCTGCGTCAGGCGGAAGGTGAGGACGCCGTGGCGCCTCTCAAGCCACTCCTCAAAGAGGGGACTTATCGCCACTATCGTAGCGTGCCCTAGACTTACATCCCTAAGGCTGGATTTGACCATCGCCAGATAACTCTTATTCGTGGAATAAATTTAACGTTTGACGGTTTTTGTATGGAAGAACTGTCAAAAATTCAAAATTATTCCTCCGATAAAGCTATCTGGCGTTGGTCAAATCCAGCCTAAGTCTGTTAGCAAGATTTAAGGAAACTTAACAAGAGAGGGATGATGGCAGTTTAGTTCGCTCCCTTGGCTTGGTCACTCCAACTCTCGTCACCCCATTTGAGCCTAACCTATCCGTGTCGGTGTGCCCTAAGTTCCCTCAAACCTTACCAAATCTCGGCCACATCATGAGGTGTCAAATTCTACAGACATAATTATAAATTATCTTGCTGTGTAATTATGTACTTACTCTTTATTTTAATAAATAAATAATCAAAACATGTAGTAAAAAAGTGAAATAGATGGCGAAAAGAAAAGAAAAATTCCCGATGACGACGCCAAAAATTGTTGCTTGTTTTCTTAGGGCTGATTTTTCCAACGCCAGATAACTTTTATTCGTGGAATAAATTTAACGTTTGACAGTTTTTGTATGGAAGAACTATCAACAATTCAAAATTATTGCTCCGATAAAGTTATCTGGCGTTGGAAAAATCAGCCCTTAGTCGTTTACAATATTTCTGTATTTCTCAAGACTAAAGCCCACATGTATCCAATATAGATCACCTACATAACCTAAAAAAGCCTTTTTAAATCTAATGAAAAATAATACGTAGCAGCAGCCAAAAATAGTAAATATAAATATTATTTTTCTAAACTGACCGAACTGTACCAAATCGGATAAAATACATAAAAGGAATAGCCTTTTACGAACGTTACGTGACATCATTGTCGGCTCCTATCTCCCTATATCGTTGTAGTGGTTATAGTCGGGGAGATCGCCTCAAGTGGCGCCCGTGATTTACTGACCATTTTTCATGTGAATTGCACGTGGGCCAACCGGCGACCCAGGCCAACCTGAGCGCGCTGCCCTCTCGCACCGCAATCAATTCAACTGTTTTTATTGCGGGCCCCGACCAATATATAGAAAACTAGAATTCGTTGAGGTTTCTCTTTTATATACACGTGATTGGGTTCGACGCTACTTCGTTTTATATGCGGTAGCCTGGACCATATGCAATACAGTAAAAAATATCACGTTTAAACTTTTTCGCTTGCCATCATACCTACGCTTTTCTAAATTCAATACGAAGCACGTTTCACAAAATAAAAAGCGCTGCACATTTTTATTAAAATATCTCAAAGGTTTAGTCAGATCAAAGGACCGGGTAATATGTTGTATTATTAAGAACTAATGCTTTTCTACAATATTACAAAAAAAATAGGAAACAAACATGGTTTACGTAGATCTACTTTTATCTTCGATGCCCAAAACTCTGAAAAGGGATCCGACTGAATAATGAACAACTTTGAAAGGGAATTGTGAAAAAAAATGCAGGCGGATTTCATTTTGGCAAGGGAAATGAAAAAATGGCGCCTGTTTCTGGAACGGGCCGCGTCGGGCCGGGCCGGGATGGTTCCGTAATGGTGGACCTAAATGCCAATTATATCAATTAAATAAGATTGCGGTTAGCTTGGACCTTTTTTGACGCTTTTTTGTGGATTTATATATTTTTAGTGTCCATTTATAGACACAAATAGGTTTTCGGTTGGCAAGGCAATGTTCAGAGAGGAAAACAACAAGCGGTAGGTACTCTAAAATGGCAGACTGTAAGCTGAAAAGGTAAAAGCAAACAAGTGAATGAAATGAAAGGTAAACAATAATTTAAAATAAAATAGCTTCATGTGATATCAGCTCCTAGTCGTATACGTCCCCTAATGAAACATGAATGTCATCATAAAGCGGTATAATTAATGGGCGATGGATTATGTTATAATCAGCAAGTTCGGCAGGTAGTCTGGTGCTAGCAGTTACTGTCGGCCCGCTAGAATTAACCACAGGAGGATATGGGTCGATTATTCTTGTATGCAAGGCACCACTGAAATAGACGGTCCGTTGTACGTGACGAAATATTGGATTAGTTGAGAAACAAAATTATAAAAAACTGGAATGAAAGGAAAATAATAAATCTATTTATTATAGTTGAAATAAAACGTGAGAAAAAAACCAATTTAAACAATGGAAAATACAGAATTAGTCAAAATTGCTTAAATTACATAATCACTGAGAATTATTAACGAAACTCGAAAAAGTGATATATTTAATATCTGAAAATAGAAGAATGACGTAATTATTCCGTTTCCTTGATGGTTTCAATGAAAAGAACTTAAGTTAGCTAAATGGTGGGCGACATTGTGAAGGGCGGCTAAAGTATTTAATTACGGAGAGATTCTCGACTGATCCTCATTTGTTTCGGTACAATCTTAGCTGTTGGCTGTAAGTAGGTTAGAGATCCATTATTTATTAGCGGAAAACAATATACTATTTTATGTAGATGGAACTAACTTCGCTTAGTAAAATTCTAGCAACCAACATAATGCTTGCAGCAGAGCGATTCTGTAAACAGATCGAAGTGAAGTCTTGGGTGACGTAATCACTAAGTGAGCTGTCAATCCAAGTAATCAAGATGCAATGACAGCTTTCACTTCGACATATATGTTTATAGAGTCGACCGGCAAGGTTATTAATTAATATACATTGGATACATTCATGTTCATTACTCTTTTAGTTAAACGTGTTTCCTCCCTCCTCTTCACATGACCATACCAAGACAAGCGATTCCCTTTTAACTTTTCCGTCACTGGCGCCACTTTTAAACTACCTCTAATGTAGTAATTTCTAACTTTATCCATTCTTGTTACTCCACACATCCATCTCAACATTCTCATCTCCGTCACATGCAATCTATTTTCATCCGTCTTTTTCACAGCCCAACATTCTGATCCATACATTACGACAGGTCTTATCACGGATTTGTAGATTTTCCCTTTCAACTTGAGAGGCATCCGTGGGTCGCAAGTTGTCCCAGTGACCTGTCCCCATTTCATCCATCCTGAGTTGATCCGGTGCGTTACGTCTCGGTCTTTATCGCCATCCCCCTGAACTAGCGACCCGAGGTACCGAAAGTCGGAGCAGATCAGTATAGGCGTTCCGGTGAGAGCTATAAGTATAGGGTTGGATAGACCGCCGAAATCGCAGAACAGGTATTCTGTTTTGGTTCTGCTCAATTTCAGGCCAACACTCTCCAGTCTTTACCACCAAGTCTCTAATCTGCCGCTTTCGGCAACCAGCACAATGTAATCAGCAAACAGCATACACCAGGGAGCCTCCTCCTGGATGTCCGACGTCAGAGCGTCAGAGATAAGGACTGGGGGCCGACCCCTGGTGCAAACCGACTGCCACACTGAAGCTGTCAGTGCAGACCGGACTTAAGTAGTACATGGACTGTACATCGCTCGGATCAACTGCACATACTTCCCTACTTCCCAGGCGCACCTTTCTCCTTATGGGCCCACTACAAAACCTCACGAGGCACCCGGTCATATGCCTTTTCGAGGTCAATGAATACCATACGCAAGTTTTTATGCACAGCTCTATATTTCTCGCACAGCTGGCGGATAGCGAAAATGGCATCCGTTGTACCCCGACCAGGCATAAAACCGGACTGGTTCACTGAGATTACACTCTCTTCTCTCAGCCGCCTTTAAGATAAGATAACATTAAAATAAAACTAATAATAAAACTTTTTCCCAGGCTTTCATACTATGTGACATTAGCTTTATTCCTCTACAGTTGTTGCACTCCAGCACATCGCCCTTGTTCTTGAAGATAGGTACCAACAAACCGTTGCACCATTCATCAGGTATGGCTTCTTCCAGCAACAACTTATTAAAGAATAAAGATAACCACGCCCATCCATCTACCCGTAACAACTTCCACACTTCAATTGGTATTCCGTCAGGACCAATTGCCTTACCATTCTTCATTCCATTCAGCGCTGTTCTCACTTCATCTACACTGACCATTCTCACTAACTCCTCTTTCATTGTTTTATTCTCCAGAACACCACTCCAGATATTTTCCTCATTCATCAGTTTCTCAAAATAGCCCTTCCATCTATCCCTAATCTTTTCATCCTCCGATAGAAGCATTGCATCTTCATCCCTTACACGTCTTATCCGACTAACATCCTTCGCCTTCTCTGGCTCTAGCAATACGGTACAGCTAGTCTATTCTGTAAATAAACATTTCGATATCGACTTCACCTGAGTGCTAAGCTTACAAAGTGAACTTTATTTCACACATCATAAGGTCTTATATTTATACGAATTTGAAACTCACCTCAGATTCCGCTGTCGAGACACGAAAATGTTGTTACAGAATAGCACTGCAGGTCTTTTTGGCCAGCTGGACTATCCAGTGTGTCGTACAACTTGTCCTGAGCTTTTACTTTTGCTATTGCCACGGCATTCTCAACTTTTTTCTTTAATGCATCATACGCACTCTTTCTTTCAGCTTTCATTCCAGTCCCACACTCTGCCATTCCTTGAATTTGTTCTTTTTTTTTCTTTTAATATTTTCTGTATTTCTGTCGACCACCACCATGTATCCCTCTCTATTGTGCCTCTCCCTATTGTTTTTCCCAAAATATCTTTCGCTGCTTGCCTAATAAAGCCAGCTATCTCATTCCAGCTTTCATTCACACTTCCATCAACCACGGCATTGATTGCGAAAAAGTATTTTTTGTTTAGCACCAATCATATATAATAAAATCCCAAAACCTATTAGACAAATGCCTACTGCTCTATTTAAAATACATTTAAAAAAATATCTTGTATATAAATGCAATACTCGATTGAATGTTATTTCGTGAAAAAGTCATTCAATCGAATTGTATGGACTTAGAAGGTTATATTGATAATTAAAATGGGTATAATTCTTTAGATAAATATGCGTTACGGCCGCGAATTGTATTTTGTTCAACATACAGCTTCACACTGACCGGAAAATTGCAAAATACATAAACCTTAACGTGCTTTATATTTTTGCGCCTAACTAGAAAATAGTCGATTTGGGTCTTGCGGTTACACTTAGCAACGTCTCTCCCTCGTTATTGGGGCTTCCAAAACCCCATCCCCCATGTACTCTTTCATAACAATTTTTTATTCTTCAGATCTATCTCTGTACCATAATTCATCAAAATTAATTCTGCGATTTAGGCGTAAAAACGAACCAAAAAAAAACGAATTTTCCCATTATAATATTAATTACATCTTGCTTTATAAAGTTTACTTTACGAGGTAAAATTTATTATTAGAACAAAACATTATGAAAAATATGTTGAAATTGCAATATCGTGAGCGTACAACACACCTCTAGCCTGTGTTTAAGCGGCCGCAAACTGTCGCTACACGCTGAACCGAGCCACACTAAACTGATTTCCATCATTAAGCTGCTGCGATACACCAGCGGGAAGCCTCACTCCCCCACATAAATTGCAGACACTCTTTAAAAATATTAAATATACTGCAGACACTCTTTAAAAATATTAAATATAAGAGATTAAAGCTTGGAAAACAATTTGAAACCCAAATGAATTAGTCAGGATTTACTTCTCCCTCAAACCCTTCTGAATTGCAAATCAGATAAGCTTATCATTAGATTAGGTAGATGGCTCTACATTTTGAGTTTTTTTATTTATGGAGAATGAGATACATATATATATAATCATACTCATCAGCAAAATTATGTCACTGTAGATAAGGAACTTACGCTAACTACGTTGAGAATTTCGAAAAATACCAGGAATTGTAAATAAACAAACAGTACCGCTGAATAGCAAAACTGCTAGTTTCTTTGACTGCTGTCGGGAATGTAAGCCGCGCTCGTTACGCACTGAATACCTCGTAATTGAGCCGTCCTTCATCCAGACTTGTAAGCGACATTACACCCTTTCCTTGACCGCAACTGAAAATAAGGCAGAGCGTCTCGCAACAACATCAAATGAAAAGGCACTTAAAGTATTTCAAGATTCCACCCGTTACTCTTGAAACTCCCAGGTTCTTGAACACTATGTATTATTCAAGTTTCGTATGAAGGTATGAATGAAAAATGATGAAGTTTGTTAGATGGATATGTACACAATTCCCCCGAACAAATTAAAACATAGCCACACACACATAGTACACTCTCAAAAATACAACAAAGTGCGGCACAAGGGAGCTTAGTGCTAAGCTGCACTCACACGTCACCTCACAAAGGCGATAATGTGACCGGTGGTATTAAGATTTACTTCCAAGGTGTATGTGCTTCATAATTTTAGACTTCCTCGTGTAAAACTACTTTACCAGTAGTTAAATAAAAATGAGCAGACAAGATTACACATGAAATTGCAAAAGCAGAACAATAGTAGTATATTCAGCAAGACGACGACGCGACGTAGCACATTTCATGAGGCGTACCCGCCAGCCGTATAGTGTCCGAAAAGAAAAATGTGGGGCGGGGGACCCGGAATAGTGCGCGAGGGCGACGACCCCGGCCGAGCCGCTGCAGCCTTCAGCGCCTTCAGCATTCTTACATTATTTAGCGCGATCCATGATAACTAATGGTATATTTTGGCTATAATATCACCATGAGGGAGTTAAAATTGCGAATAGAGGGCACGTGTAACGAGGGTCTTCCTCGGTGTAAACGACAGAGTCGGGTGTAACTTTATTTTTAAACTCTCCGGAAATAAAGGCGCTTAGTTCAATATGAGTGAACCATAAATCGGTCCCAGAAGACTTCTTGCCGGCTGCTATCTTTTATTCAGATGGACAGGCGGCGCCGCGCGCCGCACCTATGACAAATGATGAGCAGCTGGGAGAAAGAAAGGCAAGTACGATGTTGTAATGTATCAGCAGTGACTAATGTTACTTGTTTGTTTGGACGAGAAAGTTTTTGCTTTGATGCTCACTGTAAATGTATTGTATTAAGGTAACAAACACTCTTAATACTGAATACCGTCTAAGTCTATGCTTTATTAGCGCAATTAATTCAGGTTAGTTTCAGTTAATTCGGGACCCAATCTCCTAATACTGCTATCTAATTAATGGTATATAGGTTGTTGAAAACAATGTAACAAATGAAACTAATTTAAATCACTGAACTATATTAAATAATAATATATTCATCTCACTGCTTTTTCATACAAATGTAGTATCTATACATATACGTCTGTTTTAACTAATTAATAAACACATTTATTAGGTACTGTTAAATGCGTCGTCAATAAATTTAACTGCGTGATCGTAATCACGAACAACTAAGTGTTTAGTTGTTGTAATTATAATAACAGCGATGGCAAACTTATAAATGTTCTTAGAAAATGGTAATATAAAAAACTTTTTACAATAAAAATATAACCGACTTCCAAAAAAAAAAAAAAAACACTTAAGTAAAAAATAACTTTAATTTCGGAACTCGGTGTTTTTGTTAATTTTTTATCTCTGTGTCCGAATCCGAAAATAGTGTTTTTTTTTTTTGGAAGTCGGTTGTATTTTTTTTTGTAAAAAGTTTTTTATTTTTCACTTTTTAGTGGTACACACCTAACAAACGCACTAGTTGCCCATACGATTTTCGAAAGTTCCCCTCGACTTCTCTGGGATGCCATCATCAGATCCTGGTTTCCTTATCATGGGACCATTTGGGAAGTATTTCCTTTCCAACAAAAAAATCATTTTTAAAATCGGTTGGCAAGCGACGGAGTTATGCCCGAACAAACATAAAAAAAAAAAAAATACAAACATCCGAATTGAGAACCTCCTCCTTTTTGGGAAGTCGGTTAAAAACAAATGATAGTACCAATAGAATAAAAACATTGTGTTTTTTTTTTAATTGCCTATAAACGGCAGATGATGTAAAAATTTAACAAACACCGCAATATGATTTCATTGTATCTTCTCTAGGATAAAATGACTGTTGTTCATTGTGAATACATTGTTTAATAATTATGATTGTAGCTTAATAGTTGAATTTACCTACTGTACATGCCAACAAAATTGTAGTAATCAGTGACTGTACAGCAGTAACAAGTTAATTCAAAGAACGCACACAAATTGATTCGGTACTATAATCACAACAGACTTTGTGTCACGGAGCAATTGTGTCGATTGTCTGCCTTGTTGGGATCACAGAATTCTCGATGCAAAAATTCTTTCAGCCGTATGCCTTCGTTAACATACTATTTTATTTCTCAGGGAGATTTTCTATTCACATGTTATGTCTTGGTATATTTTCTGACTGAAACATAATCTTTTTTTTTAGGGATGGGAAATCATCGAATGACTTCTCTCGCTCTGGGCAGAGCGAGAGGGAGTGTCAGACTTCTACTGACTAAAACCCATCCATGTTCCTTCAGTGCCCTTTGTGTTCCGGAGCCACGGTATCTCTTTCGAATAGTCCCGCGAGTCCGGCAGGGCATATTTTAGACCTTATTAAAAACACAGAGGTATGGCACCTCCCTAATAAATCATCTACTGGCATCAAGCTGTAAGGCGAGCATAAAACCGCTCACTTGCACTCGCTCGTAAAAAGTAGCGAAGCTTGTAAATTGTAGGAAATACGTCGTCTCTAGGTACGAGTTAGACGATGCTCGGTTATCTTATTATGTACACTATGTACAATCACTATATTCATAGTTTTATTTGACATGTGTCACGATGCACATGTCGGGAGGGGAATGCCGTAAACTTTATCGTTGCCAAGCAAATAAACCGGCAATAAATTGATAGACATGTTCGCGATCGACCGCCGCCCCTCACGTCAGGCACTACGGCGATGACGAGGGGATTAGGTTTGTTTTTTCACATAAATGTCATTCAATTTCAGTTTATTTGTAATATATTTGGAATAAAAATGTCAAAACATTGAGCTGATAACCAATTTTACATATTTTTCAAGATCATTTCAAGAGAAGCTGTAAACGTACCTGCTCAGCTACTAGATATATATTATCAGTACTATATAGGAACTATTAGGATCAATTATTTGAAGTCATTCAATTTGATACTAGTTTCTATTGGCGGCTTTGCCCACATAAAAGTCGAAAATGATCCTGAGAGAGTATACTTCCGGGACACCTTAGTAAAAAAACTGTTTAATATGTTAAATGTATTGTCCACATATTCCTGGGCATATTCTGTCCGAGTGCCAAAATTAATTAATGTCACACATTATTGTGACACCTCAGCAGCTCTCATGCAAATAGTTTTAACCGCTTTTACACCTACTTTAATATAAATAGTAAAACATAAAAGAATAGAAATATAGGTTAGATACTTTATGATAATAAATAAATAAAATATCCTTGGACATTTCACACAACGCCATATAGTCCCAAGCTAAGCAACCTAATGCTTGTGTTATGGTAACGAGATGGCTGATAAACTACTTATATACATTTTTTTTTTGTAAATACATACATATTATAGATAGAAAAACACCCAGACTCGGAACAAATACATGTAGGTCGTACAAATATTTGTTCCGTGCGGGAATCGAACCCGCGACATGCTGCGCAGCAGTCAATCACTCAACCACTGCGCCAACCGTGTCGTCAAATATAATAAGCAGGGAAAGTTGCATAATGTAACATTGTTACATAGACCGGCGTATCTTTCGTTCATATCCGCGCCCCTCACACGCGCTGTATGCGAATCACGCCCGAATTTTCCATATAAAGTCAACATTTTTCATCAGAAGACGTTCACTCAACGTCTTGTCTCCCCCTCCCCCTCCTGTACCTCGCATCAACGCTTTCCAATTACATTTAGCAAGAAATTTTCGAATTAATTGCATCACATATTTTGCCTTCGAGGGTCATATTATTAATATTTTAATCTGCTGGTAGGTACCGTCGTTTGATGGCATGTTTATACTAGAAAATTAATTCTGCAGGGAGAGCAATTTTTAGAATGTTAAAATATATTTCAAATTCGTAAACAAACGGTTTAACTAAACCTAATCTAAATTTGTATTAATTCGACAGAATCTACCGTTCCCGTAGACAGCCATAATCCGCGCTCTAGGATAATATCCCTTCGGAAATCTTTTGATACCTAAGTATTAGGCAGAAATCCCCAGAGCCTTCGTTACCTCGAAATACGCAAAGAGAAACAGCGAGTACGCAAACAATGTCAATATTTTATTATCATACTGCCGTTCCTAAGTTAACAGGAAATTGACACCAGCAAACATCAAGATAAAGAAAAGTAAATCGGCGCCGTAACATTGCATGGCATTGTAGCTTCCAATATAAATACATATTTCTTAAATTTTTAGTCCTGAACTATTCTACGTAACTAAATATCTACTTGCAGGCTTTTCACAGGTTTCATTCCAGGAATATTAAACAACGTGAGGCCCACACAGGCACACGGCGCCAATAGAACGTTTGAATGCAAGCAGAGTTTATGACCTAGTTCTATAAAAGTTGCTGCGTGTAAACTTCCTTTCCATACTTTTTATACGCTTCCTAGTTTTTATGCGAGTTTTCAATAGGAATATATGTACCTACGTATGTGAATTCCATTCCTGCTGTTTTAAACAGAGGAATGGAATACGCGCAGAAACATTTTTTTCATCTTATTTAAAATTGTATTCAATTTTTTTCTCAACAACTACATAGCGTAACAAAAATATTAAAATAAGTTGGTAAACGAAACAAAGAAGTTTCGAATTATACAGTGAAAGGAATTAAATTAAGCAATCTAACTTCCAAAAGTCGCTTAATTACACTGTTCGAAGTCAATTGACGTCTGACCTAAATCTGCATCTGAATGAGAACCCGGCTCAAGTCTTCCGACAAGTTTAGCACAATCGCAGCTTAATCTTAATAATTCCAATCTCGCAGTTTGAATGTAAAGAGGTGCACTGCAAGGATTAGAGTAGTGATTTGACAAAGTTTCCGCATTTGGCAAGCGGACTCGGCCATACTAGACCCTCTGCGAACTGATCGAATTTTCAGCAATGCAGCGCCAGAAGTAATCAGCCCGTATTGTGCGGAGGCCCTCCTCTACAGCACCTTCATTTGAAATTAAAATTCGATTAAAGATACTTTTCACACAATACTTGAGTAAGATGACGAAACTATTTAGATATCGTATCTTGTTCCAAGATAAACGTTACAAATCTCACAAAGGATGATAGATTTATTTTTAAAAGTTCAAAAATATATTAACACGGCGTCTTTCTCGCAATCAATAGAATGCTCCCTCGGTTGAGATGACACAATCTTGAATAGGCAATAATGCATTCCGATCCCTGATCTATCTCATCCGACTCATAAAACTTTCGAAGTGGAGAGGACGACGCGGCTTTACCAAGTTTTGCCAAGAATAGAACGCTGCTCTAGTTTCATCATACGTTACTGATCGGCCCTACTCTACTCAACCGAGCAGGATAGCGTACTGCGGAAACAAATAAAAAATTTTTATGACGCCCTATATAAAAATATTATTATACACAAGAATCAAATTACAACCAATATGTATTATTTGATTTTATGGGACTGTATAAAATGTCAAGTTGAAAAGGGATCGCAAAACTACCTACGCGAAGACTATCGCCTTTTTCTCTTAATGACTATTAAACTTCACGTGCTTCATTTTTATTAAAATTATGAACGGAAAATGTCTTGTTACTACACCCACTGCACAAAATATTTGAACCGGAATCCAGATTTTATTAAGACTGCGCGCTCTGAATTTATTTTCACATAATTTGATTTAAACAATAGTGAGACTTTCCACGGCTTTTTAATTCAATGAAAGAAATCCTGCGCTCATTCAGGCTACGTCCATCTCGTTAACCTTATTACCGAGTGTGAGTCCTGTATGCAGCCCTGCGGCGGAATACAATCCTTATTGCACACATTTTCCATGACCAGTGAGAGTGACCTACAAAAAAATATGAAGTTTCATTTCGAGCTGAAAGAAATGGAGTCGTATTTTTTCTAAAAACAGAAATTAAAAAATATTGAAGAGCCTAAAACATTGAGTGCAAATGCGGAAGATATAGAAGAGGTGCATATGAATTCCGTTCACAGAATTTTTACTAAATGTCAAAACAACAGACGGGGGCTAATTAACTGATTTCTAAAACCGCTTCTACGTATGAAGCTAGACCAGAGCCAACACATTCCATTATGAAAATGAATCACAATCGGCCCAAAGAGGCTTTAGCGTTTATCGAGCCAATCAGTACGGCTCCATCAATCAATCCGTTGAAATCAGAAGCTCGCGATTGAACGGGACTAGCTATAATTGTATCTAATTATTCTGAAGAAGCAATTATGTCCAAGGTTATACGCGACCTCGTTCCAGTGGCTGCTACACAATCATATTTTGTATTTGCTATTGTTCCTCTGGGATTACTTTATAAATTGGATCCGTATGTTGTTGGGCGTGATGTTCGCTTTAACTATTTAGTAACTTGAAGTTACATTTTGTGCTGTGGGTATCATTTGGTTGTAACTATTTAATGTTTAATTATGGCTGTATCTGGTTCTCTTGTCAGACATTTTATTTGCAACTCCTGCACAAATGTATTATTATTAATTAAAATGCAGTCCTGTAATATGGTGTTCGTAAGTAATTTCTCGTTTATGTCTTTTATATTGTTTGCATACTCTAATCAGGATTTACGCAAATCTTACATCTATTCGGTTTTTAGATTGCAGAGATAACAATTAAATCGTTATCGATCTTCTGTTTCCTTACTTACCAAGGAAGCAGTATTCAATCCATACCTTTATAGATAGATAGGTACAATACATTAAATGTCGTATAAAATAAGTCAATGAGTGAGGGTCTTCGATAATATTTTTCCCCTCTCTCCCTTTATGTAGGTAATGAAAATGAAAATTTATAGGGGGTGGTGAAAATTTGACACCTGCTTTCGATGTAGCGGAAACCGTCGATGAAAAATTATGTGCAATATTGTAATTGTTCGAAACACTTTTTACCAAAGTTTGGGAATGGATTTTCATATTGAGAACCTAAAAGAATTAATCATCATCTATTTAACTTTATGCTATTAAGGAAATTATAATCAAACGCAAAAACAATGAAAACTTTTAATTTATTCTTTACACCTTACATTCTTTACGATTTTGTTTGCAAATACCAATTAAAAGTTTAATTTCCTTTGTTCCGCCGATGGAATTACGACTCTACATCAACGAGGGCACCGATGTAAAGACTTTCTGACTTTGTTGCGTTATATGGAAATATATAAAAAAGTAATAATGTGCAAAATCGGAACTGACGTTAATGGCCTGAAGCTATACCAACATAAAAACTATTCAGTGCCAACTAAGAATGAAAACATAAGCAATTTTCATTACTAAATTTTCTCATGTTTCACCTACCAAATCCACTTGTGACCGTAAAGGAAAAAGTGCCAGCTCGAACTTTCTCCTCGCAAATATTATGAAACTAGCTGACCCGCGCAACTCCGTCTGCGTCATATTTTCCATTACTGCTCCGCTCCCATTTGTCTTAGCGTGATGATATATAGCTTATAGCCTTCCTCGATAAATGGGCTATCTAACACTGAAATAATTTTTCAAATCGGACCAGAAGTTCCTGAGATTAGCGCGTTCAACCAAACAAACAAACAAACTCTTCTGCTTTATAATATTAGTATAGATTAAAAACCCTACATTAGAAAAGCAGTGAATGTTTCTAGACGTTAATTTTTAGGTTTTTTACGAACTGAGAATATAAAAAGTAATCCTATGACAGGAATGCGCCTGGATAGCGATACAGAGCCGGATTTAAACTTAGTGCCGCAATTGGGCACTCGCAAGAAAATTCCGCCTCAACACTGAATTTTACGTATAGTTTTATAATTATTTTTTTGCGTCCATCAGTCATGTTTGTAAGATCATATATTTATCAACATACTTAATAATTCTTTACATGAATCTAATCTGATTCATGTCAAATGTAAAAAAATACAATAAATCTAAGGAACATAGTACTCGTACAACACGACCAAGCGAAGTTTGCACCTCGCGGAATGCGGAGCCCCGCCCGCTTTGCTTAGGTATGTATAATATAATGTTAAAAACAATAAATGCAAAGTAAAATCTAACAAACATTTGTTTACTTTTTTTAAATATAGCGAATCCTTTTTTGCAGACCGTACCTAAGCGTCAGTGTGACGTAATAGACGCGAGGTGTACATTGTACATTTGTAAAATAGACTTTATTGGACTGTAGGTAGCAAAATTCGTATTATGTAGTCGCACGTTTGATTAGAATTATAAGATTTTTCTTTTAAATAGATGTAATTGTTAAATTACTAATTGAAAATGCCAAAAAAAAACAGTCAAAGATATTTAAAATTTTCGAAAAAACTACCTACTAATTGATTTTTTTTTTCATTTTAAACAAAAAAATATTAATTAAGATAAATAATAAACAAGCATTGTGGAAAATCCTTAATTTTTCTTTTCCACTTCCTAATTTTGCCGCCGTGGCCGTGGGCACTAACCCCGATTTCCAAGTCTAATAAATAGACTAGTGTAAATCCAGCGCTGCCTAGATACTAGTTATAGTTTGACACACTGCTAGTCCTATAGCTGTTATAAGCCTACATCCGACTGTTCGTTCTGTTCGTTCTGTTCGTTAGAACGCCGTGATAGATCACGACTACAGAGAGCAAATTTCATCAACTGCCTCCGACATCGTTTGTGTAACTTTCAATTCAGCAGAAGAAAAAAAAAATGCTTCACTGCTGTTTGTTCAGAATTTCGAGAGTTTTTTTGGAGTAAAAAGGAGTTAAGAAAGCTTTATAAACTTCGTTTGCTGAAGGACGAGTGAGGTGCGTCCTTGGTGATAATTTACTGGCGATCCCCACGGGATCATCCGGATAAACGGCTTCAATGAATCCCCAACCGTTTTTATTGTTTACTCCATAGCAAAATAATATTTTATTCGACGCTAAATACCCTTCATAGTCCTGCCATTTACGACATCTGCTTTGTCTTTTTTTCGAAATTTACTTCGAATATTGATCACATTTTCGCTCGCGACAAATTCAACCGTTTAACTCGATTCCCCGTCGCTATTTTCTACGAACTCGTAATAATATTGAGGTTGTATGACTGTTGACTGATGAAGTTTATAGTAGTTATGCCGAATTAATTTCAATAGATTAATGAAACAGGAACATCAAAGAGTGATCATTCATCGTTAGGCGCCGATCGGTAATGTCCGGAACTTGGCTCCGATTAGATTGTCTTCCGGACTTTCCAACTAACAAGTAGTTGTAGCAAACTGTCCGAACTACCGTCGCGACTGAATGGATGCTCGTGTATTAATATCCTGCTTAATAGCGACGCTCGACACAACGCGGAGAGTCCGTTACCTGAACGAGCGCGCCTTTTTACGAATCTTTCGTTAAATAGTGATGTGCGAATTTATTGACGCGTGAGAGCCCTTGAATGATGTGTTTTCTTAATGACTTCAGAGAAAAAAACAAAGTAGGTATATTATGTAATGATTATATTTTTAGTTTTTTCATACTTACGGTAGTTTTAAGGAACCCAAATATTTTTCATAATGTTTCCCAAATAGTCTATTGGAAATGGCTAGTTAGTGTTATATCGAAACAGTAATTATGTAAACCAAGTGGCGAACGCAAAACAATAAAATTCAGGTTAAGCGAACATTCCATAAAAAGGAAAATAAATCTTTAAGTAGGTGTACCCTTATCAAATATCATATTTTATTAACATTTGTTAACGCCAGCTTAATGAATTTATTGTTCATCTCGGTTTATGAGTTGAATGAAAACGATGCCGTTAAAAACAAATATAGCAAAGCGGTTTAATGGCGTTATATTTTATGTAAGCTGGGCTTTTATTTCATGAACCCTTGCATTCGTTTCAGAGATAACAAGTCGGAGCCGGCGACGGCGACGTGCGCCATCGAGGCGCGCAAATATCCATCTCGGATGTAATTGGAAAGCTCGCTACAATAAAAGACTGGGGGTGACACGGCCCGATTTGGAGACATACACATGTGCCTACATCCACCTAAGCATGTCAACAGCCCACGTTTCTTTTCAACAATTTGACTCAAATGTAAAGCAGCTAACATTTTCTGCGATTCAAGTTCGAGATTGCGTTAAGAAGTCCATTTACTTAATTATTTCGAAGCAGTTACAACTTTAGTGGGGCCGTTAACTTCTTTATTTGCTTAACTACTATAAAATACTGCCGACAACAATTTTAGTTGTACAACAATTTCCTTATTGCTTTCTTAGGTAAATGATGAATGCATTCATAAATTGTGCATAATGTTTAGACACAAATAAATTAATAACTTACAGGTATAAGGTAAGTGTGTAACAACTACGGTTCTCAGAGCAACGGCATGTGTAAGGCCACATTTTAATTACAAAACCGTCCTTGCCCATAAATATAATATAATATTCGAAAGAGCATAACCTTTAGTTAGATATCGTTTAATTAACAGAAAAATGAAAACATATTAATCCCGCTGTCTACGAAACAAATTTCAATTTACTCGCTCACAAAAACAGAAACAGCACAATTTATAGTTCGCTGCCAACGCTGTCAGCAGATCCAACGCAATATGATAAAATGTTTTAATAGAAACAGATGAAATATTATACGAAATCCACTCCCGTCCCGCTGGATAATCGAAAGGTACGCAAAGCGGAAGAGAGGATCAGTCGCAGGCTCGCAGGTACGGATATGGATGGAAAAAATGAACGCAACGTTTGATGAAAAACAGCTACGCACGTGTTTCGCGCGTCACTGGCTACGCGCGTAGTCTCGTAGCGAGTTCTGCGACTACGCGGTGGGTGCCCGTGTAGTTTTAAATTAAAAACTTTTTCAAATGTCTCAATTGAAAATATTTAAAAAAAACATGAGGATCATACAACAGTGGGTAAATTAATAACTCTCACATAAATTAAGTGTGTTACTGCAATCTACACGGTGTCTTTTACATTTCACCTAGATCTGAAATATAATTATTGAAAAAAAGAGTTTATGTCTAGCAGCTTAAGATCCAGTGGAACCGGATTTAGCCCAAAACTAATCCGTACATAGAGCTGATGGGTGCACAAGCGGATTAACTCGTGTTAACTAGGTTGCAAGCATGTAACAAAGCAACTAAATTTTAGACAATACAGAGGGAGCAAGCCAGCTTATCTTGCTCTGGCAGCCTGAACTGGAGCGACAAAGTCGAGCACAAGCCATTGACGTCATGAGTCTGATTCGGTAACCTCTCTTTGAATAATTTGCATGTAAATATTTAGTAAAACAATAATTTTGAGACTCGGGTCTACATAATTCTTGGAATCGTGTTTGTTGTAGTAATTTTCTTCGTTAGTCAATTAGTGAGTGGTTTTAACATGGACATTTTCTATTAATTTGGGAATAGTATTCACGAACTTAGAGTTAAATTGGATAAACGCGTTGAAGAGTCTTAAATGGCCTAAAGGTTCTGTGCTTAGTCATCCACATGCTAGCCCTCACTCACAGACTCACTTAACATAAGAATAGAAGTGCACCGTAATGCAATACGTTACAGAGATACGATGCGAATGTTCCCGAGCCCGCCCGATCTCCATGCGTAAATATTGGATTCGCATTTGATCTGGAACAAATCAGTCGCTATCGGCCGTAAACGTCATCTTCACAATGATAAATCGTTGCTCTGACCTGCTTACAAATGTAGCCAATATTCCTTCTAGCATGCGGATACATCCACTTAGTACGACAAAAAACGCATTACTGAAATTCACATTCGATATAGGTACTTGTAAGATTTGTAAGTACGTATATCTACTATTACATTAGTAAGTTGAGTACCTAAACATGATGTAATGATTGAGTTGAGCGTGAAACAGTGAACAGTGCGAACAAAGAGGAACTGCATTTGTTTCCGATTCAAACCTTCATTTAGGATGTTTTTCAGATTTTAGCTAACCGCAGCAGCAATTAAAAAGTTTTATTTTCTTAAAATAAAAGCAACCCTTACAGCCGACGACGTTTGTAGGTCGACAGTGGAGCTACACCTAACTCAGTTTACAAATTACGAAACGTCAATACTCATATTTCTTGTTTCCGAACAAATTTTGCAATGGAGAAGGAAAATGCTATTTTTCGGCGGAGCAGGGAGCGGGTTACGGCTCGACACTCGATTAGGGAAGTGTTCATTAAATTACGCGATTGCCAGCGTCCAGTCTGTTAAGCAGATTGCACTGACGATGGAATTTCCAACAATATCAGAAAAAATCTGCCCCAGAACATTATTCCAGTTTTTGCTGAAGCTAATTGAAAATAAACATTCAAAATAAGTACCGATTAAACGTTACAACTTTATTTTTGTATAGCCAATAAACAAAATTAAGTAGAAGCAATATTAATAAATATATCCCCGATAGACTTGTTAGTGGCGAGCTATTGAGCAAGATGCCTTCATAATTTAAGATAATATTTCGAAACAGTACAAATAATAACACAACTTTATTGAACTATTGGTACATAGTTAATGTGTTTCCATTAACTCGAAGCACAGATCGCTCTCACGAACATTACAATCGATAAATACGTTGGTAGGTACGAGTGTAGAAGTGTAGGTATGTATGTCTTTGTGATCATGATATCGTCTGCATTTTGAATTCTACTTACAACTAAAAACACAGGAGACATTCTAATAGAAGAGACTGGTTTATCTAAATACGCAGACATGTTTCATCTTGAAAAAGAGAGATAGAGATAGAGAATATACCTACCTGGTGACTTTAACATTTTCATAAAATTCAGCGTCATCGACAAACAAATTAAGGGTCAATCACAATCGACTTCAAGCGACAAGTTGTAACATTTTATAATTTCATATTTTATTTACTAGAGTATCTTCAATATCCTACGACTAAGTAAAACATCGTCCACATCATTCTAAGAAAAACGAATGCCCATTCAGAAGCTATGTAAACGAAACGGCCTAAAATAATCATGCATGTCAATACAGAATTTGTTATTGTTATTTATCGATGCCGACTTCGCTGCTTTATGAAACATGTTACCAATAAATGCTTCAGAATAATGTGATATTTTTGGCACAATATTTTCTCATACTTACCGATAGATACATAGTACATTGTTTGGTATGCGTATCAGGGGTCATTGACGTAAAAACGATACAATAATATACTGTAATTTGCCAGTCTAGGTCGCCTGACTTTAGGTGAGTTTGGCAGACTTCCAAGACTTTGAAGATCCTGATTTATAGCTCCTATGTTGCGACTAGTTTAGACCAATTCACCTGGAAATACTTGTGTGCCCATAGCAGAGTCGCATAACTAAGTTGTGGTTGCCGTAGTTACATACAATATATGTGTAACTTTTTTAATTAAGCCGGAGAAGAAAAAAGTTATTTCCATAGTATGCTATTCTTCACCCATCTTTCAAATTTTCGACCCGTTTTCCGGGACCATTGAATCCTATTGCATTTTGCTCGGCCTTCGCTGAATCGGATAATAACCGTGACATACTGTACCTATATTATAAGGTTAGGTACTAGCTGAACGGGCAAACGTTTTTTTAACATATAAAAGAAAAAATAAATACCCTACGACCTATTCTCAGACCTACCGAATATACACAAAAAAAAAGAACGGGTTGCACTCGGGGAGTGCCGGCAGAAGCGAAAACTTGAACATTAACGTTGTGCATTTTTTTAATCATCCGTCTAACGAATTTTCGAGCAGGTCACGTGTCCTGACGCGAGTTTAACATTTTATACCCATCCCAAGAAAAGTGCTCAACGCCGCTAAAGAAGTTTTCACTTCAAAAATCATAAAAATCTGTCAAGCCGTTTCGAGGAGTTCGATTACAAACACCATGACACGAGATTTTATATATTAGAAGATATTTCGGCTGACAGTCGTATAATAAATGAAGTTGCGTCAGGTATAAACCTGTTATAATTAGGGTTCCTTGATAGGCGATCCACTTTATGAGTGGGAGGGATAAAACTAATAAAATAGACTGCTTATAAAGTTCACTTGTCGTAAACAAACCCGGTCGGTGACAAAGGAACTTCCCTACTTAATCTAACACATAAACTCACCGCATATAAAAGTGTTATCTATGTAATGTAATAATAAAATAATAATTAAATTGCGTTTTACTAACTTTTTGACTCGATATAGGTAAGGGTTTCTTTACCCTTTTAATCTCTTCTTCTGACATACATACATCCTTATACACAACTAGGCTAATAATCACGAAATTATGTTTGTACATAATTTCGTGATTAACACGGATAAAAACAAAATTAATCATAGAGGTAGATTTTTATTGAAAACTAGCTGACTCGCGCAACTTCGTCTGCGTCACATTTTCCATTACTGCTCCGCTCCTATTTGTCATAGCATGATGATATATATATAATATACCTTCCTCGATAAATGGGCTATCTAACACTGAAAGAATTTTTCAAATCGGACCAGTAGTACCTGAGATTACCCCCTACATACAAACTTACAAACAAATGTTACCTCTTTATAATATTAGTATAGATATGTACTGTTCTGTTTGGTAGAACCGACTCAAAATCATAGTTGGCGAAGCGCTAAGCAAATACTTCTGTGAAAAGCTCAAACAATATTCATTATAAGTATATTTAGTGAAGGTACCTATTACTGTTTGTCATAATTGAAATTCAATATCAAATTCGTTAAAGCTCCTACCTAGGCACCTAATTTGAAAATTACGATAGCAAAAAATGTAACAGTATAACCATTTTTCGTAATAAACCTTGATTATCCTCCATGATGACACCGACAACGACCGCCGGTTACCAAGCTATTTGCGTTGGATCCATCTGCGTCAACACATTATCCCAAAATTTGACCCTTTACTTAAAATACATGACGTTTACCCTGGGAAGCTTTCAAACATTCAGCAGTTTGATTCAGAGCAATATTATTTTTAAATCGAATAAAATATGTAACATTTCGGCTGAAATCTACTAAATAATTTCGTATAGATATGTAACCAAGTAATGAAAAATCGGAATTACTTTTCGGTTCATTCGTAAGGTCAAAAATGAACATCTGTGAAAGCATGGAAAGCCGTAAATAGGCAATGGGACGGTCGCCAATGTCCACCTTAACTCCGAGTCCAATCCATTTATCCAGTGAAAGTATCACGCCAAGATTGATGGGGTGGATACTCAGCCACGACAAACAGAGTGCTCCAATTGATTATACACATACATCCAGTTAATGTAACCCGGCTATTTAGCGAGAATTACTCATCGAGGTCTGACAAAAACTCCGTGTACTTAATAATAGAATCAGTGGAATTTAGTTTTTTTTCTAGCTAAAAACTTGCTAATACTGGAGAACAGGAACCTAACGGAAAATTATATGAAATGCATGCAGTGCATACAGTAGCGGCTGTAGGGCCGGGAGCCGCGGGCGGTCGCCCGGGGCGCCGGCGATTGGAGGGCGCCGTGCGGGACATACAGGGCGCTGCGAGCGCTAACTACTTAACCACTTAATTTAAATACCTAGGTATTTCTTTCGATATAGAGAACTAAATTCAGCATATTAACTTATGTTAAAAAATATGTTATGTCCATTTAGTTAAATCTAGCGTCATCGCGTTGGGGGGCCGCCAATAAATAAAAGAATATTTGGTAAATTATTCAAAAAAATGCGGTCTCCCGCGCGGACGCAACGGCGACACTTGGAGTTGGACCAAAATTATTTATTTTTAATTTTTATTAGGGTGTCTTTTCTTTGGGCTAGCTTGAATTCCTCACTGCATTCAGAATTATTATATTAACTCCTTCGCTACGCTCGTCGTTTTCGAATCCTTCAATAAGTTCGGGATTAAATATGACGCCCGTGATATAAGACACTAGTTTATCCCCTTGGTGCACAATCTAGTACAAATTAAGTAAAGTAAAGTATAAAAGGGCGCCAATTGCATGACTCGCCCGGGGCGCTTAGAGATGGTTAAGACCGGCCCTGAGTACATAAATAACAACGAGACTCGGACGAATGAATCTTTTGATAATTATTTCGTTATAGAATTGGAACAAATAAACTACATTAAGATTTAATATTCTTTTTCATAGCTCTATTCAGTGAAAGCCTCTTGTGAAATCCGAGTGATGAATAAAAAGCTGGTGGATCTATAAATGCTACCGTTTTCGCAGAATTTATCCTAACATTCAACGGGATTGACATAGGTAGGTTACCTATGTAAGCAATTTGATCGCAAATTATTACCTGGTAAGTACCTACGTTTGGGACGTTACCACCTGCTCCTAAAATTGATAGGATTTGGCATCAATGTGGCTGTATTTACGTATGAGGAAAGTACAGCTACTACACATCGTGGCTTCGTTCCCGTTCGTTTTATTTTTCTGTTGGTAGAAAGCCGTGGAATTTTTAAATGAAAGGAATCAGCTTACGTGACGCGGGCGCAAAGGGGCAACCCGTACCGTATTGGAACGAGAAACAAATGCGCAGGAAATCGCCTGCCCCAATTAATATTTTGCTATTACCGGAGCTGAACGGGCTGACGTTTATTTATTTGTGTAAATCAAAACTATTTTACTTGTTATGGTCTTCTCGCGCGTAAAACTCACTTAACAATTTTAATTGTTCACTTCAACGAGACGTGAGAAATTATTAAACGTAATTGGGTCCTATGATTTATTCATTTATTAATAATAATGTATGTTTAATCGTTGCCACTCATGGTATAAATGAAATTTCAATTATGTTGAGACTTTTTAGACCGTTTATTGGCTGTGCTGTATAAACAGATTTGTAATTTGTTATTTTATCAAATAAAACAGCAGAAACGAGGGAACTTCGTGATTTAACTTCTTGATAAATGATTCTTATTAACCTTCAGCGAGATCGCGAGGGTGACATTTATCTTTACAAAACTTTTACTCGGTTTGTACGTATAAATGTATACAATGAGGAAAATAAGTTCTAACGAAGAATTCATTTTGCATAAATAGATATCTATCTACGTAGAGCAGCATGCTGTTATGGCAACGGCGAAATTTTATAAAAAGGAGAGAGACTTTTTTTATAAAAAGGTTTTGGTGTAATTAGATGATAAGGGAACGATGTGAAGAACGTAAAAAACAAGTTCTATTATACGTTATACTTAGCTTCCCTACTCAACAAAGCAAGGACGTGTGTTGTGTATCTCACCACAAACTTGGGCATTTGCAAGGCAATTGCGTGTAAGCTTCAGTTGGTTTAATACCTCCGCTGAGACCTGTAAATATCCATTACAAGTTTCACTAACTGGCTAAGAGACTACTAGTTAGCCAATAACGTGGCCGACTCTATTTCACGTTGTCCGAGAGTAGCAAGACTTACCCACCTTTGTTTAGTAAATTATTGTAGACCTGAATCTATACTGATATTATAAATCTGAAGAGTTTGTTTGTTTGCTTGAACGCGCTAATCTCAGGAACTCCTGGTCCGATTTGAAAATTCTTTCACTGTTAGATAGCCCATTTATGGAGGAAGACTATAGGCTATATATATAACATCACGCTACGACCAATTAATGAACAACGTGCGGCAGACGAAGTTGCGCGAGAAAGCTAGTAAAATATATTATAATTAGGTATCTAAGTTTAGGTTGTAACCACAACAAAAAGACAAGTCGACGTCGATCAACAGATTCATCATAGCAAAAGCTACCATTGAAAGTGATTGACGTCAATCTATTGTCGATAATGTCATCGATCGAGGAGTTCTAGGATCGATCGGTTATTCGTGGCAACACCTTAATTTATGTTTTGTGCCAGTAAGTATATTAAATTATAATAATAATAATAATAATATCCTTGGACATTTCACACAACGCCATATAGTCCCAAGCTAAGCAACCTAATGCTTGTGTTATGGTAACGAGATGGCTGATAAACTACTTATATACATTTTTTTTTTGTAAATAAATACATATTATAGATAGAAAAACACCCAGACTCGGAACAAATACTTGTAGGTCGTACAAATATTTGTTCCGTGCGGGAATAGAACCCGCGACATGCTGCGCAGCAGTCAATCGCTCAACCACTGCGCCAACCGTGTCGTCATCAATTAGTATTTCACAAAATCAATCAATTAGTATTTCACAAAATCAAACTTATTTTTGGTCACATAAGTCTTAATAGGAACTGTATGCATACCTACCTAATTTCTATCATATTATAAGTTAATTTATAATTATTTGATTTAACTTTATAAAGAAACCCAACTTTATATGGTAAGTATCATAATTATAGGATAAACATGGAAAGAAAAATAACGCCAATTTAGCGTCACTCAAAAGAAGAAATTGTTCTGAACTGAAAGCGCTGAATAGCTAGAAACGTCTGTTGTTTCACAGTTACCTTTACCCGTGAGTGCAAGCGTAGCTAGATAACCGGTAACGGGGCCGGCGAGCGTCAGGCAGGCTTATAACCGCGCAAGACGCGAGTGTCGGAGCACCCGGGGCTGACAATTAGTGCACTGCGGCCCTCAGACGGCCCTCCGCCGGCTTTCGCCGAGTTGAAACTAAACGCGACGGAATCACTCTCCACGAACTCGACGCTCGCAAGACGTACCTACGCCAGTTATAACTGTTGCAATTTTAATGTGGATGGCAAAAACTGTTCTTACTTTGAAACTGCACTGTTACACTGCACTTGCACACATGCCTTATTGTGCATCGTTGCAAGACACTTGATCTGCCTTTGAAACCTTTGAAACTGGTTACTTGCTTTGCAGTCTCCTGTCGCAGACAACATAAAGCCCACTTAATACCCACTAGCTTTTACCTACATAAATTCATAAATTGTCTTCTTTCCAAAGATCAGGAAAAACTATATCAACAAAAATATCTTAGGCATTCTTTAAAATTACTCGTATAGATTTTCCATGGACATTCATATTTTGCAGCTTTGTCATCTATTTAATTAAACTGTTAAACTAAAGAGTATGAAGAAGAAAAATTACCATCCCTTTTGGCTTCAATATAAACACAAAGAACGTAGTCGTTTGATCTGAACAATGTCTATTGTTGGCTACAAATGTTAATCAGCGACTTAACCGCATGTCCAACGTTTTGAAGACGACGCGAATTTAAAAATATTACTTATTAACTTTCAGATTGAGGCCAACATTATGTTTAAAGAACAAAAAACTTAAGTTACTGAAGGAACTAAATAAGTAATACAATGTTTACGAATAAATAAACCATTGTTTCAAACTTAGCCGACCGATCAATAACAAAATATTTGAGAGCTGTGTCGCTTTCAAAACCAAAGCATATTTCTCCGTTACTCCCAACTGCTATTTCTGTATTGAATGAATATTTGATTTTCGAACAGAAACCGGATATGGAGGCGGGGAAGTAAGAAGGCTGAGTCTAAATCGAGCAAATCGGAAGCTACATTTGCTTCCTAATTGGACAGCAGCGATGTTTAGCTTCGTTCAAACTAAGTAAAACCTATTTTTGGTTTGCTCTCGTACTACGATTTTCTGACTTGCCGTAAGCAGCTGTTTTATCGTAAAGAATAGGGTAACAGCAGAGAAGCCTATTAATTACTGAAGACACAATTAGGAAGAGTTCGTAATGTGTGTATACAGGGGTGGATTATCCTTAAAGCAAGTAGGCACGTGTCTAGGGGTGCACGATTACAAAGGGGTGCACAAGGAAAATTAACACGAAAAAAAAACATATTTACAAAAAAATATATAACAGAATTCCAAAGTGTATAGTAAGTGTAGTGTAAAACACTGTATGTATTAAAAAAAACGATGATACAAGACCAAATTATGTAAATAAATAATGTTAATAAAAACTACTGAGCCAAACTAAATTATTTTTTTATCGGATCAGAAACCTCGGAGTAACAGGTTTACATAGATTCATAAAAAAACTGCCCGTCTTTCTGTCCGTCCGTCCGTATGTCACAGCCATTTTTCTCTGAAACTATAAGAGCTATGCTGTTGAAACTTGATAAGTAGATGTATTCTGTGAACCGCTAAAGATTTTCACACAAAAATAGAAAAAAACAATAAATTTTGGGAGTCCCCATACTTAGAACTGAATCTCAAAAAAAAATTTTTTCATCGTACCCATACGTGTGGGGTATCTATAAATAGGTCTTCAAAAATGATATTGAGGTTTCTAAGATAATTTTTTTCTAAACTGAATAGTTTGCGCGACAGACACTTCCAAAGTGGAAAAATGTGTGCCCCCCCCCCCTTAACTTCTAAAATAAGAGAATGATAAAACTAAAAAAAAATGTGATGTACATTACCATGTAAACTACCAGCGAAAATTGGTTTGAACGAGATCTAGTAAATAGTTTTTTTTAATACGTCATAAATCGTAAATCGCAACTTCTGCTTACGGAACCCTCAGTGCGCGAGTCCGACTCGCGCTTGGCCGGTTTTTTTTCAATAACTCCCACCTCTCCACATTCAGCCAAAATTTCCCCTACCACCCTGAATGAAATTTTGGATCAGCGCCTGCTCGTGCCTTTACCTTTTTAAATTTAATCCACCTCTGTGCACTTATACGCAAAAAGTTACCAAGTTATTGAAAATAACATTTCTATGTTAAACCAAGAAACTGATTGTGAGTTTCAAATAAAAGTAAGAGTGAATCAGCTAAAAAATGTAGGTAACGAAATCCCGTTTTCAAATAGGTGAAACTTACAAGACATCATGGTGGCAGTACCATCAGACCGATAAAAGTAAAATATATTCACGAATAAACAATTGTTTTTCTTTGTGTTTTGTGTTTATTCATATTTTTATTCTAGTTTTATCCAATTTAGTCCGGACACTTGTCTTGTATCCCTATAGTTTTTGAGCAGCTCTTATTAAAGTATCGAAAGAGATATCAAGCATATTTTATTTGACGGATTTCCGCCAAATTTGTCCAGGGACATCTATAGAAAAAGCTTTCATCATTTTATTGATAAATTATATTATTCACTGGTTTTTAATTTTTCAATGAAAATAAAACTTCTTTGCCATATTTTGGGAAATTTTTTCCGCACTAGGTACTTACATAATTATTTATTAGTAAAAAGTAATTCGTTTTGTTCAGTTCTTCTTAATTCTAATACGTCTGATTTTTCTTGAGACATTATACATTCAACTATTTGTCTAATAAATAATTAGCCAAAATCAGTTATTAGTAGATGCCTCCTTCTAATGCCATTTTGGTGGGAAGTTTATTTATTTATTTATTTTATTATTTAGTTAGTTTTAGTTTTATTGTTTAGTTTTTTCATCTTCTCTCAGAATATTAAAATAAGCAAGCAGGACCGTTACCAGACTCTACCCAGGAATCAAATCTTCCAAAAAAAAAAGTACCAAGTATCCCCAGATACATTAATAGTAGGAAGTCACCATTATTATTATAATTTTTCTAACCTTGAAATTACTTAAACTACTAACGGCCGTTCCCAATAACCTAACCTCAGTGAGCGATATCTTGCTATCGACGATAAGTAGTAGAGGTAACGACGGGCCGTATATAGGCAGAGCCGAATTTCGGTTCAGTCGCACAAGTCCGATTAAGTAGCTACAACTTTCTAGAGTTTGTAGCTGCGAGAGGCCATAATAAAAAAAATAAAAAAAAACGGTTCAGTCGCAGTCGCAGCACTGCCGTCGAAGAGGCAACACTGCGGGAAGAAAATAGGAGCCGAAACCTGCGGATCAAGATACCCCATTTTTTTTTTTTTTTTTAGGGATGGGAAATCATCCAATGACTCCTCCCGCTCTGGGTGTAGCGGGAGGGAGTGTCAGACTTCTACTGACTAAAACCCATCCATGTTCCTTCATTGCCCTTTGTGTTCCGGAGCCACGGTGTCTCTTGCGAATAATCCCGCGACTATCAAGATACCCCTTCGATATGGTTTACGCTGGTCTTGTAGTTTTTCTGGTATTCATCTTCAAAATCACTGTCCCAATCAGATAATTCTATTAACATAGATAAATCACTTTCACCAGACTCAGACATTATATTAGGAATGATGAAAACACTGCACTTTTTTAAAATAAATATGTCTTAACCCTGCTTAACCTTGCTTTTCGGCGGTTTGACTAATTTGGTTATCTTTAGTATTGACATTACTGACAGTAAGCTGTCAAAAGTATATTGGGATGCATAAAGTTGCAATTTCATAGTAATATCTACAAGTAGGCGATAGCCCCTCCCATGGATAGATAGCGCAGGTCGGTTAGTTGTCAAAACCATCAATATGTTATTGGGACATCAAAACCGATGATAGATAGATTTTTCTATCTTTAGTAGATCAAACCTGGCGATGGATAGTTTATTGGGAACGGCCGTTAATAAATACCACCTATAGTATGCACCTACCTACTTTAAAATAATCAAAACATTTGTACCTAATACGCGGAATACTAGCTCAAATACGTACGAAAATCTTTTCCAGTGACGACAGAAACATCAGACATCTACCATAGTTATACTTCTCGGACTTCTCCACTTAGACAATGTCATTGTGACAAAAAGTCTCAATGAACCATAAACTACATACAAGGGGCCGCTTGTTGGTGCTGCGAGCCGACCTCCCTAGTGGCGTCAGCGTCATTTGCTACGCTGACGACACGCTGGTGCTGGCACAGGGGGGGTCGTACGCGGAGGCGGCCGACGCTATGACACACGGGGTTGCGATAGTCGTTGAGCGGATCCGGCAACTGGAGGTGGCGCTGCACAAGTCCGAGGCCATGTGTTTTCATGGCCGAGGCAACGCGCCACCGTCGGGATCCTTGCTGACGGTAGGAGGGGTTTCCATCGGCGTCGAATCGACGCTGAAATACCTGGGGCTCGTCCTGGACAGCCGATGGAACTTCGTGGAGCATTTCCGACGTTTGGTCCCCAAACTGGAGCGGGCCGGCGCTGCTTTCAGGCGGCTCCTGCCCAACCTGGGGGGACCGAACGCCTCCTGCCGTAGGCTATACGCGGGGGTCGTGCGGTCCATGGCCCTTTACGGGGCCCCGGTGTGGGCGCGTTCATTGAGGCAGACCATTTGAACGCGCCCCAAAAGGTGGTGGCCCTCAGGATGACACGAGGGTACCGCACGATCTCGCGCGAAGCGGCGGGTCTCCTTGCCGGATTGCCGCCATGGGATCTGGAGGCGGTGGTCCTCGCGCGCCTGCATGATTGGCGCGCGGAGGTACTAAGCCGGGGGGAAACTCCGCTGACGCGGCAAATTGTCGCGCAGCGGACGAACTTCCGGCGCGATCTCATGGCGTCATGGAGACGACGACTATCGCAACCCAACGCAGGGCACGCCACGATAGCGGCGGTAAGTCCCCTCTTTGAGGAGTGGCTTGAGAGGCGCCACGGCGTCCTCACCTACCGCCTGACGCAGGTCCTCACCAAACATGGTTGTTTCGGGAGGTTCCTGCACCGAATCAGGCGGGAGGAAACGCCCGGGTGTCACCACTGCGAGGATCGACCAGAGGACACGGTAGAGCACACTGTGCAGGTGTGCCCCGCTTGGGCGGCGCACCGCCGTGTCCTCGAAACGGCGATCGGCGGCGACCTCTCGCGTCCGGCCCTGGTCCAAGCCATGGTCCGGAGCGAGACGGAATGGGACGCCGTTGCCTCCTTCTGCGAAGCAGTCATGCTAGCGAAGGAGGTGGCGGAGCGGGAGAGGAGACCCTCTCGTCCCGGCCGCCGTGGTGGACGCCGCGGGCGTCGGGGGCCACCTGGTGACCTCCGGCCACCGTAGGCGCGGGCCTGTGGACGGCGAGCCATGGCTCGCCGTCCGTCCGTCTAGTGACGACAGGCCGTGTCGACGGCGCGTTAGTGTTCCACGCGCGCCTCAAAGAGAGTCAGCAACACAGAGGGGCCCGAAAGGGCCGACGCCTGCCGGAGTCGCGGGATTATTCGCAAGAGACACCGTGGCTCCGGAACACAAAGGGCAATGAAGGAACATGGATGGGTTTTAGTCAGTAGAAGTCTGACACTCCCTCCCGCTACACCCAGAGCGGGAGGAGTCATTGGATGAGTTCCCATCCCAAAAAAAAAAAAAAAAAGGTGCCGCTTGTTTTGAATATTGCAACTTTTACGATAGGTAACTTGAACTTCTTAAAATTACTGTACTTGTACTATGTCTTCCTTAAGGATCAAGTGTCGCTCTTCTCCCTATAACTGTAAGTACAGTCTATGTGTGTGGTGTGGTACCTGTTAGCACCTATAAGTTAACAGGTACCAAAAAAAATCGCCTCATATTTTAATTCTAGCTCCTACCTACCAACAACTAAATACTACACAAGCTGTGTAGTAGGTATTCCACAGGTATACGTATTTATTTCGTGGTATATTTCAAGAGTGGATCGGAGATGCCATTTCCCGCTCGATCGCTCTCAATCATACCCATATCAAAATCTTGGTGCGTTTGCGAAGAAGAAAAATAAGACTTTGGTGAATTCTTCTAATAAACTGTTGAAACTAATTATTTGAATAAATATTTCAATACAATAGTAGGTGCTAATTTTTCCCGTCTTTCTTTGAAGCTGCTTAGATGGTTCATAAAAAAAGTTAGCTTACAAAACAAGGGAATGGCAGTAATAGAAACAACATCAAATTCATAAGTTAATTATTTAAATGCTTATAGGGTGAAATAAAATCACAGTAACGCATATCATCTTCTCCGAAAAAATAATCCATTTCACGCGCAAAATTGCGGGGAATCAAATTTTGTGAAAAATCTCGTTACCTCGTCGTTTTGCTACATTATGTACATACGTAGAGATAGAGATATATACGCATATGATGTGGGAATGAAAGAGTAATTTTCTACCCTGCCTCGCGTAACCGAATGTAATCTCATTACTATTTATGTAAATGTGATGTGTAATTTTACAAAGCGTGGGTTTGTGAGATGGTTATGTTCGCAATCACAGCCGAGACCTTACGTCAACACCATGTTTGGGTGTCTCATGTAGGGATTCGTTTGATCTCGATGTCATTCGAGTACCGAACTTCTTACGTTATATATTTACATTAAAAGCTTCATGATCATGATGCAGCTTCAACTCGACTAAAACTTCCTAAAATATACTCTTTCGTAGTGGGTACGTGCCAAAATTAATTCAAATCGTTCCGCTGAGGCTGGCGGCAGGGTAGGACGCGCGACGAGAGCGGGCTGGCTGCATTAGCGAGCATCACTCCCCCAGCAGACGTCGACAAGTTATACACAAAGTACCTACGACGGTATATGACAACAGTTTCAGATCTAATCAAAGCTGAATGGAACACGCCTCTATCTCATTGGGTGGTTTGATGAAGACTGCTTTCCAAATAGTAACTACGTCGTTGTGCTACAAGTCGTCAGGATTGAATCTTGGAGAAAAATAAACTGACAAGTGCGATTCGGACTCGCGTGCAATGTTATTTTAATACTAGCTTCTGCCGGCGGCTTCGCCCGCGTGATCCCTAGGGAACATGTTCCCGGGATTAAAAGTAGCTTATGTGCTATTCCAGACTATAATCTATCTTTGTTCTAAATTTAATTAAGATCCGTTAAGCCGTTCTGGCGTGATTGAGTAACAAAAACCAAACTTTCACATTTTCATTTTTTTTTTTCATTTTTTCTATTGATTGTAGCGTGATGAAAAGTATACTATAACCAGCTCAGGAGTATGAAAAATAATTATACCAAGTTTCGTTAAAATCCGTCGAGTAGTTTTTGTTTCTATAACGGTTATACAGACAGACAGACAGACAGACAGACAGACAAAAATTGTACTGATTGCATTTTTGGCATCAGTATCGATCCCTAATCACCCCCTGATAGTTATTTTGGAAATATATTTAATGTACCGAATTGACCTCTCTACAGATTTATTATAAGTACTAGCTTCTGCCAGCGGCTTCGCCCGCGTGATCCCTAGGGAACATATTCCCGGGATGAAAATTAGCTTATGTGCTATTCCAGACTATAATCTATCTTTGTTCTAAATTTAATTAAGATCCGTTAAGCCGTTCTGGCGTGATTGAGTAACAAACAACCAAACTTTCACATCTATCTATCTATACTTATAATAAATCTGTAGAGAGGTCAATTCTGTACCGGCGCCAGGTGTACTGGTGGTCGCGAGAGCTGGCGTCTCTGCGCGATGCGTGCATTTCTGCGCGGCGCCGGTACGCCAGACATCGCAGGCGCCGCATCCGTCCACCGGATGCGGATACCATCGAGGCGGAGCTATACGAGGGATACAGAGCTGCGAAGACCGCTCTTCGCGACGCTGTCCTGCGGGCTAGGGATCTGGCCCGCGAGGAAATGCTGGCGACTCTCGACAGAGATCCGTGGGGGCGCCCTTACCTTATGGTGCGGAACAAGCTCCGCACCTGGGCCCCCCCGCTGACGCAGAGTCTCCGGCCTCAGCTCGTGGAGGACGTGGTGAGCGCTCTGTTCCCTGCGCGAGGGGAACATCCTCCCCCGCCTATGGCTCCGCCGCCTGCGGTGCCGGACCAAGAGGACGACGACGACGACATCCCCGCTGTGACTGGGGTAGACCTGAGAGCGGCGGTGCGAAGGCTCAAGGCCAAGAATACCGCCCCAGGGCCCGATGGCTTGCCTGGCAAAGCCTGGGCCCTGGCCTTGGAGGCTCTCGGGCCTCGACTGGAGGGGCTCTTTAGCGCATGCTTGGAGAGAGGCCAGTTCCCGCTTTGTTGGAGGACCGGGAAGCTGGTACTCATCCCGAAGCCTGGGCGCCCTGCGGACTCTCCGTCCGCATTCCGGCCCGTGGTGTTGCTCGACGAGGTGGGCAAGCTCTTCGAGAGAGTCATTGCAGACCGCCTCGCCGGGCACCTAGCGGGAACGGGGCCGGATCTTGCGGACAACCAGTTTGGTTTCCGCAGGGGGCGCTCTACGGTGGACGCCGTCATGCGCGTCAGAGCCCTCACGACCGGAGATGCGGTCTCCCGGGGTGGTGTTGTCTTGGCGGTGTCTCTCGACATCGCCAACGCCTTCAACACCATGCCCTGGAGCTGCATTGGGGAGGCACTCCGGTATCATCGGGTGCCGACCTACCTTCGTCGTGTGGTCGGGGACTACCTGTCCGACCGGGCAGTAATCTACCCAAGTCACAGCGGTGAGTGGAACCGGCGAGAGATGTCGTGCGGTGTCCCACAGGGTTCGGTTCTGGGGCCGCCCCTGTGGAACATCGGTTACGACTGGGTGCTGCGAGCCGACCTCCCTAGCGTCGTCAGCGTCATTTGTTACGCTGACGACACGCTGGTGCTGGCGCAAGGGGGGTCGTACGCGGAGGCGGCCGACGTAATGACACGCGGGGTTGCGATAGTCGTGGAGAGGATCCGGCAACTGGGTCCCGAGGTGGCGCTGCACAAGTCCGAAGCCATGTGTTTTCATGGCCGAGGCATTGCGCCACCGTCGGGATCCTTGCTGACGGTAGGAGGGGTTTCCATCGGCGTCGAATCGATGCTGAAATACCTGGGGCTCGTCCTAGACAGCCGATGGAACTTCGTGGAGCATTTCCGACGTTTGGTCCCCAAACTGGAGCGGGCCGGGGCTGCTTTCAGGCGGCTCCTGCCCAACCTGGGGGGACCGAACGCCTCCTGCCGTAGGCTATACGCGGGGGTCGTGCGGTCCATGGCCCTTTACGGGGCCCCGGTGTGGGTGCGTTCATTGAGGCAGCGTGCTGCGAACCACTTGAACGCGCCCCAAAAGGTGGTGGCCCTCAGGATGACCCGGGGGTACCGCACGATCTCGCGCGAAGCGGCGGGTCTCCTTGCCGGATTGCCGCCATGGGATCTGGAGGCGGTGGTCCTCGCGCGCCTGCATGATTGGCGCGCGGAGGTACTAAGCCGGGGGGAAACTCCGCTGACGCGGCAAATTGTCGCGCAGCGGACAGACTTCCGGCGCGATCTCATGGCGTCATGGAGACGACGACTATCGCAACCCAGCGCAGGGCACGCCACAATAGCGGCGATAAGTCCCCTCTTTGAGGAGTGGCTTGGGAGGCGCCACGGCGTCCTCACCTTCCGCCTGACGCAGGTCCTCACCGGACATGGATGTTTCGGGAGGTTCCTGCACCGAATTCGGCGGGAGGAAACGCCCGGGTGTCACCACTGCGAGGATCGACCGGAGGACACGGTAGAGCACACTGTGCAGGTGTGCCCCGCTTGGGCGGCGAATCGCCGTGTCCTCGAAACGGCGATTGGCGGCGACCTCTCGCGTCCGGCCCTGGTCCAAGCCATGGTCCGGAGCGAGACGGAATGGGACGCCGTTGCCTCCTTCTGCGAAGCAGTCATGCTAGCGAAGGAGGTGGCGGAGCGGGAGAGGAGACCCTCTCGTCCCGGCCGCCGTGGTGGACGCCGCGGGCGTCGGGGGCCACCTGGTGACCTCCGGCCACCGTAGGCGCGGGCCTGTGGACGGCGAGCTATGGGTGGCTCGCCGTCCGTCCGTCTAGTGACGACAGGCCGTGTCGACGGCGCGTTAGTGTTCCACGCGCGCCTCAAAGAGAGTCAGCAACACAGAGGGGCCCGAAAGGGCCGACGCCTGCCGGAGTCGCGGGTTTATTCGCAAGAGACACCGTGGCTCCGGAACACAAAGGGCAATGAAGGAACATGGATGGGTTTTAGTCAGTAGAAGTCTGACACTCCCTCCCGCTACACCCAGAGCGGGAGGAGTCATTGGATGATTTCCCATCCCTAAAAAAAAAAAGGTCAATTCTGTACATGAAATATATTTCCGAAATAACTATCAGGGGGTGATTAGGGATCGATACTGATGCCAAAAATGCAATCAGTAAAATTTTTGTCTGTCTGTCTGTATAACCGTTATAGAAACAAAAACTACTCGACGGATTTTAACGAAACTTGGTACAATTATTTTTCATACTCCTGAGCTGGTTATAGTATACTTTTCATCACGCTACAATCAATAGAAAAAATGAAAAAAAAAAAAAAAGAAAATGTGAAAGTTTGCTTGTTTGTTACTCAATCACGCCAGAACGGCTTAACGGATCTTAATGAAATTTAAAACAAAGATAGATTATAGTCTGGAATAGTACATAAGCTACTTTTAATCCCGGGAACATGTTCCCTAGGGATCACGCGGGCGAAGCCGCTGGCAGAAGCTAGTTTATAATATTACTCGTTTGGTGTAAAGCGAAATTATAACCATCTTCCCCTCGACATTATAATTATTAAAGGATATTGCAAACTGTTGTAAGCCGTTTTCCGAAGCTACTCGCTAGCCTCTAGGCGCCAGGCTAGCCACCTGCCTGTGCGTTCGCGACCACAAAAATAATCCTTATAGCATGATTCAGTATTCACGCGCGATGGCTTATTGTTAGCGTTTTTCATGTATAACTTTGGTGTTTCTATACTGATTTCTATGATTCTTTTTTTTTATATATAAAACGGGGAAACTCTTTTTTATGGAATAGTTAATAATGTTAACTTTAATTAATGTTAAATAGGGACGACTGAGAGTTTTATAAACGTAAGAGTAGACAAATACAATCAGAAAGCTTCGAACTGCTAAGCTATCGGGAGTCACACGTGTTATTGTTCGTCAATCATAAAAGATAGACATATGCTGTCGTTGGATATTTTTTATATAATTTTAAGGAGAACATTTCCGTCATACATGATTTCTGTGTAGCTTTCACCATTAAGGTTGCACACGCGACAGAAGCTTAAAAAATGGAGTAACTTCTCCCGTTTTCCCAACATTTCCCTTCACTGCTCTGCTCCTATTGATTGTAGCGTGATGAAAAGTATACTATAACCTGCTCAGGAGTATGAATAATAATTGTACCAAGTTTCATTAAAATCCATCGAGTAGTTTTTGTTTCTATAACGGTTATACAGACAGACAGACAGACAGACAGACCGACAGACAGACAGACAGACAGACAGACAGACAAAAAATGTACTGATTGCATTTTTGGCATCAGTATCGATCCCTAATCACCCCCTGATAGTTAATTTGGAAAAATATTTCATGTACAGAATTGACCTCTCTACAGATTTATTATAAGTATAGATATAGATATAGATCACAGACTAGGCTCAAAATTGTAGGCTCAGGAGTTTCGGAGACAAAGGGTCCAATGGTAATTTTTTTTATTACTTCAAAATTGTTTATTCTAAAATCATGAAAAATATAATAATGAATACCCTCACAGTAAGCTCTTTTATTTGAAACCTATGTCGCACGATACCGGATACAGTGTGAAAAGCTTTTTTTTCTTATTATCTACTTTGAGCCCAAAGTGACCCCCATACTCAAAATTTATTTATTTACGTAACGCGTCCGTATTTGGGTCACAAAGTTCCATATTATGCTTACTAAATTTCAACAGAATTGGTCCAGTACCTAGATCCGGAGAAAACTGCCTGTGACAGACGGACAAAAGTTCAGCACCTTATCCCCGCTAAGTAACACTGTGAGTCTTTATGATGTGCACATATGAAAACGAGGGAACTATAACTAATTATATCGACGGAAAAAGTAATTTTAAAAAAACACATTTTTTTTTAAGTTTGTTTTCAGCTGTGAAAATCAGTCAGTGTAGGTAAATAAAACTGTGTAACTTTTCAACTAAATGATCGATCTAGTTTTTTTAATACGTTTTCCTTCGATAAAATTAGGTATAGTTTCCCTCATTTTCGTATGTTCACATTATAAAGACTCACACTGAATACGTATCTTGGAACGTAATTAATGTATGATGGTAGTAGATAGGTAATTTTTTGGAGGATTATTCAATCGTATTGATAGGACCCAGTTTTATTCGAAGAATTCAGAGTGCTATTTTAAACTAGGTTTACTGATTGATTTTGAATGTCATTTGCCCAATGGCTGCTTCCCCGAAGTCATCAGATCGAAACGTCCGAATTACCGAAGTTATAGCATCGATGTACCACAATTTCGAATAGCCATTAGATCGAGCGTCCGTTTCGCCGAAAAGCCATTGCAACAACAGTCCTATTCATTCAATCTGATGAATTAGCCATCGGGCTATGACATCCGAAATCAAGCAGTAAACCCTTTAAGACTAAGTACATACTGCACAATGGAGCTTCATATTCCTTCATTCAGTTATTCCTAGCTATCCATCACGATTGGAGCATAGATTTTAAATATGATTGTAAACTCACTGCTTCATAGTACCTATAGCAATAGAACTAACGCGCACCCTAATTACTAGACTAAAGCAGTCGCCGAATGGATTTGTTATTCATGGAAGACAAGATTACCAGGCGTCCTTTGAGTAGGCAGACCGTTAAACCCAGACGTAATACGTTAGCGACAGGTAGCCGGTAGCTGTGCAACGTAATCCTCGCTGCAATTGGATTAATTAACGTGACCCGTTTCACCCGACCAGATAAACTAGGCTAACGCCTGTCACCGAATCACCGAACCTCTGGATATTGATTCTACCCCACCGTTTTACCAATCATTACGTGCGATCCAACGATTATATAGATTGAAATAGTGCTGTTTATTTACCTACATTTTTATCAGCATTAAATTCAAAACTCAAAATAAAAAAAAACTTTTTACAAAAAAATAAAAACACAGCAAAGTAAAAAAAACTCGGTGTTTTTGTTAATTTGTTCGTTTTTGACACCGACTTCCGAAATTAAAGTTATTTTTTACTTTGCAGTGTTTTTTTTTTGGAAGTCGGTTCTATTTTTTTGTAAAAAGTTTTTTATTTTTCACTTTTTAGTGGTACCCCACACCTAACAACACCACTGCAAAATCGCAGAAAAGCAAAATACAAACGCACTGTTGCCCATACGATTTTCGAAAGTTCCCCTCGACTTCTCTGGGATGCCATCATCAGATCCTGGTTTCCTTATCATGGGACCATTTGGGAAGTATTCCCTTTACAACAAAAAAAAACATTTTTAAAATCGGTTGGCAAGCGACGGAGTTATGCCCGAACAAACATAAAAAAATAATAAAAAAAAATACAAACATCCGAATTGAGAACCTCCTCCTTTTTGAAAAGTCGGTTAAAAATCAATAGTCATTTATTCAAATTAGGCTGAGCGCCAGCACTTTTTGAACGTCAAGTTTTTACAAAAAAAATACAACCGACTTCCAAAAAAAAAACACTACAAAGTAAAAAATAACTTTAATTTCGGAAGTCGGTGTCAAAATACGAAGAAACTAACAAAAACACCGACTATTTTTTTGTAAAAACTTTTTTATTTTTCACTTCTTAGTGGTACCCCACACCTAACAAAACCACTGCTAAATCGCAGAAAAGCAAAATACGCAATTTCGATTACCTACTTGGATGACATAAAGCTATCATCCAAGTAGACGAATTCCAGCTCTTTCGATTTAAAATCCAAAGTTCGTAACCGAATTTCATATAATTTCAATGGGACCAATCTGCAAGTATATCCTTTCAGATAAAACAAGAATTTTTCAAATCGGTTCATAATTGTCGGAGTAATGAGGTAACAATCATAAAAAAACATACAACCGAATTGATAACCCCCTCCTTTTTGGGAAGTCGGTTAAAAATAAAATAATTATGTGAGTCTTGTTAGTCATAGTTATGAAATAACAATATTAATATGTGAAACTAAATTAAAATGAAAAAAGTCGACAAATTAAGTAACAAAACAAATATAAATTACGAAGTACAAACATAAACAAAAATATAAACAAATATAAACGTGTCGTCAAATATAATTATTTGACGACACGGTTGGCGCAGTGGTTGAGCGATTGACTGCTGCGTAGCATGTCGCGGGTTCGATTCCCGCATGGAACACATATTTGTACAACCTACATGTATTTGTTCCGAGTCTGGGTGTTTTTCTATCTATAATACCTATGTATGTATTTACAAAAAAAAAATGTATATAAGTAGTTTATCAGCCATCTCGTTACCATAACACAAGCATTAGGTTGCTTAGCTTGGGACTATATGGCGTTGTGTGAAATGTCCAAGGATATTATTATTATTATTATTAATTATAAAATATTAATTACAAAACTTTTTACAAAAAAATACTACCGACTTCCAAAAAAAACACTACAAAGTAAAAAATAACTTTAATTTCGGAAGTCGGTGTTTTTGTTACTTTCTTCGTATTTTGACACCGACTTCTCGAACTCTATATAACGTACGGTGTGCCTCAAGGTAGTATCATTGGACCGACCTTGTTTCTCATCTATATTAATGACCTTTGTCGTCACATACTTTGTAATGGAACCATTTTTACCTACGCCGATGATACTGCCTTAATATTCCACGGGCATTCCTGAGACAACACAGCACAACTAGGAATCGACATTGTTACTTACTGGTTGTCACGGAACCGACTTACGCTAAATGTAGTTATAACTAATATTCTTGCCTTTCCCTGTCAAAAGTTTGTAAACTTTAAATTTTCACTGACTGCACACTTTTGTAATGTATCACTACAAACACCATGCAGCTGTCCTCATCTAAGCCGCATAGAGAGTGTAAGGTATTTAGGTGTTCAGATAGATGACTCATAATCATTTTATAATCATACTACCTGTCCCCCGCGGCTTCGCTCCCGTCAACTGGCAACTTTTTTTTACATTAAAACCTTCTCCTGATAATAACAAACACAAGAATCGGCGGGCGCCTCATCCGCCTCACGCTCCGCCCGCGCACCGAGTATAATATTTTGTTGCGGAGTTATTTTAAAACGATGATACCTCTCAAGATATTCATTGAAATTAAATAATGTCAATGGCAATTTTGTTCAAAATTAAATACTATGATGATTAACGTATTTATTTGGATAAAGATTAATACCATGTTAATAAAAACTTCCTCACAAATAATGCATCATTTTAGAACCAATTCGATTTCCATAAAAAAGGGTTATAGTGAGTTAACCTTAAGAGCGTGTATTCCGTCGGAGGCGGCCGACGTAATGACACGCGGGGTTGCGATAGTCGTGGAGAGAATCCGGCAACTGGGTCTCGAGGTGGCGCTGCACAAGTCCGAAGCTATGTGTTTTCATGGCCGAGGCATTGCGCCACCGTCGGGATCCTTGCTGACGGTAGGAGGGGTTTTCATCGGCGTCGAATTGACGCTGAAATACCTGGGGCTCGTCCTAGACAGCCGATGGAACTTCGTGGAGCATTTCCGACGTTTGGTCCCCAAACTGGAGCGGACCGGGGCTGCTTTCAGGCGGCTCCTGCCCAACCTGGGGGGACCGAACGCCTCCTGCCGTAGGCTATACGCGGGGGTCGTGCGATCCATGGCCCTTTACGGGGCCCCGGTGTGGGCGCGTTCATTGAGGCAGCGTGCTGCGAACCACTTGAACGCGCCCCAAAAGGTGGTGGCCCTCAGGATGACCAGAGGGTACCGCACGATCTCGCGCGAAGCGGCGGGTCTCCTTGCCGGATTGCCGCCATGGGATCTGGAGGCGGTGGTCCTCGCGCGCCTGCATGATTGGCGCGCGGAGGTACTAAGCCGGGGGGAAACTCCGCTGACGCGGCAAATTGTCGCGCAGCGGACGGACTTCCGGCGCGATCTCATGGCGTCATGGAGACGACGACTATCGCAACCCAGCGCAGGGCACGCCACAATAGCGGCGATAAGTCCCCTCTTTGAGGAGTGGCTTGAGAGGCGCCACGGCGTCCTCAGCTTCCGCCTGACGCAGGTCCTCACCGGACATGGATGTTTCGGGAGGTTCCTGCACCGAATTCGGCGGGAGGAAACTCCCGGGTGTCACCACTGCGAGGATCGACCGGAGGACACGGTAGAGCACACTGTGCAGGTGTGCCCCGCTTGGGCGGCGCACCGCCGTGTCCTCGAAACGGCGATTGGCGGCGACCTCTCGCGTCCGGCGCTGGTCCAAGCCATGGTCCGGAGCGAGACGGAATGGGACGCCGTTGCCTCCTTCTGCGAAGCAGTCATGCTAGCGAAGGAGGTGGCGGAGCGGGAGAGGAGACCCTCTCGTCCCGGCCGCCGTGGTGGACGCCGCGGGCGTCGGGGGCCACCTGGTGACCTCCGGCCACCGTAGGCGCGGGCCTGTGGACGGCGAGCTATGGGTGGCTCGCCGTCCGTCCGTCTAGTGACGACAGGCCGTGTTGACGGCGCGTTAGTGTTCCACGCGCGCCTCAAAGAGAGTCAGCACACAGAGGGGCCCGAAAGGGCCGACGCCTGCCGGAGTCGCGGGATTATTCGCAAGAGACACCGTGGCTCCGGAACACAAAGGGCAATGAAGGAACATGAATGGGTTTTAGTCAGTAGAAGTCTGACACTCCCTCCCGCTACACCCAGAGCGGGAGGAGTCATTGGATGATTTCCCACCCCTAAAAAAAAAAAAAAAAAAAGAGCGTGTATTCCGTCCACTAGCGCCGCCAATCGTTTTTTATTATTTGTGGTAAATTTAAGACACGTAGATAAAAAACCGCTCTGTAGTGCACTGAAGAAATGTATTTATTATGTTTTGAGAGTTATGTTTTGTACTTTAGAACATAAATAGTTGCCTAAGTCGATATTTTTGCTAAAAGTGGCCACTTTTAGCAATAATTGCCGTTTTGGCTATTTAGCCATGAGTTATGTATTAAAAATAGCTGTCAAAAAATAATAAATACTTTTCTTCAGTGCACTACAGAGCGGTTTTTTATCTACGTGTCTTAAATTTACCACAATTAATAAAAAACGATTGGCGGCGCTAGTGGACGGAATACACACTCTTAAGGGATAGACATATGATGTTCAAGACTTTTTTTAGAACTTATAAAGAGGAATCATTTCGTAATACTTGATTTTTGCGTAACTTAAACTGTTTACGCAGCGCACGCAACGGAAGCTTTTTTCCCGCTTGCAACATTTCTTATTGCTGAGCCGCTCCTATTGGTCATAGCGTGATGGTATATAGCCTATAGCATTCCTCGATAGATGGAATATCCAACGCAAAAAGAATTTTTCAATTCGAGCCAGTAGTTCCTGAGATTAGCGCGTTCAACCAAACAAACAAATAAACTCTTCTGCTGTATAATATTAGTATAGATAGATTTACACACCTCCCGACTGCGGTTCTAGCGTAAGGCAATATATTACCTACTGACACAATGTACCTTTATGTGGAACTAGACTATATGTTATGTATGTTAACTATGTTGGGTCGGCTTCCAGACAAACCGGATTCAGCTGAATACCGGAATTTTACGTAGAGCGGCTGCGTACCAGACCTCCACAACCCATTGACTGGGTAACAAGGTTTCTTCTTCTTGTTCAAGTACTTCTTGGCAAGATTGGACTCAGATTTTACTGGCTTATAACTAGCAAAATCAGTGCTTATAACGATCTCAAGACTACTTTTATTTTTACTTATAAGAAACTTGTAGCATGCTACAAAGCTGGATTTGAGCGCAGTTATAGAAGCGTTTATTTCTATAACTGTCTTATAATCAACTTATAAAATGTTACTAAGCCCTATAATGTACTTGACGAAGCGCAATAGCTTCTATATTGATATGAGACTACACAATTACAAGTACAAACGCTCTTATTAGTATCTGGCATAAGTATCATACTAAAGCAAACTAGCTTATATGGCACTAGTAATGTACTTAATAATGAGTTATAAGTATATTTTATTAAGTTATCTTTGTTGTTGCTTCGGCTTGTGGTGCCGGTTGTTTTTTGATAAATATTTAATAAAAACGTAAGTAAGATTGCTATTACTAGATATTATTTTGTACTATTGTAAAACAGAACTAATAATGTATGGTAAATATAGTGTGTGAAGTCTTGGGGAAGTCATATTTACTGTAAATGTGTACCGCCATGTAGTTATTTTTACGATGCCCTTCGAAAAATAGCACATTAGAATATTGTTGTAAATAAATTATTTCATTAATTCTAATGAATATTCGCCATGTTATAAAATTGCTCTTCATAAAGTACTTTATAGAACCATTATAAGTAAATTAGTACTTATAGCAGTCTCTGTCCAAATAACTCGCCTCCATTTTAAAATAAATTAGGGTTCCCTTGAAGTCTGCCTGCTAATGATTGATTTTCATTCTTTTCTAGGATTTAATTAACAAGATGGTTGCATTTCTGGATCTTGCCTGTTTTTGACAAAATCTTCATTGATTTTACTTAAAAATATGAGATGGCCTTGGACAAAAACACATTTTGTGTTATCCGAAAGCTGGAATGGGTGTGGATTCCCAGTTTATTTATAAAATATGTATAATACAATATATTTTCTCAACACGAAGACTGTATAATACAATATAATTTCTAAACTGAATGTAAAAAAAATGGCTGACGTTTACTAATAAAGTGTTACAAGCTTTTTTGATCTTATATCGCTCTTTTTAAGTACTATTAGATTGATAAAAGTCTCAAGCAAGATTATGACGACAAAAACTTATAGTCGTCTAGCCAAGTATGTTACAATATCTTTTTCTCTCAGAAAATGCTACTATTGGATCAAAATATTATTCAGGACTATTTAGTCTTACTGCAAACAATTATAGAAGACTTATTCCTAAAAGTGTCCTAAAAGATAATCTTGTAGTTAACTATAAGACTGAGATATAAAGGCAATTAGTCTTGAGGATATCTGTGCTTGTGAAATGCTATTACTAGAAAATAAATCCTATAAATGATTGAGAGGTCAGTCTTGTAGCAAACTATAAGACCGAGATATAAAAACTAATGCACTTGAGTATGTTAAGGCTTGGCAAATGCTATTATAAGTTAAGGAGTCTACCGCAATGCCTTTATAAGAACGTTATTAGTAGTGATAGACTTATAATCTTTCTTTATAGGATTACTTTGCTTGTTATTATGACTATCCGTAACGACTGCCAAAGATATACAAATGACAGCCGGGGCCCAAATGACGCCTTTCCGAGGCACGAAGGAAACTCGGTCACCCATCAATAGAGCATTACAAGCGTTGCAAGATCGACCCGTGCGTGCCGCTGTTTTTATGAGATCTAGCTTGTGCCAGCGGCTTCGCCCGCGTAATCCCTAATGATCATACTCCCAGAATATATATAACGTATTTACCCTCATAGTTCCGTTCCCGTGGGGTTTCCGGGAAAAAACTATCCTATGTCCTTTCTCGGGTCTCAAACTGTCTTTGTACAAAATTTCATCCAAATCGGTTCAGTGGTTTAGGCATGAAGAAGAGACAGACAGAGTTACTCTCGCATTTATTATTTTAGTTAGGATTAAAGGGTGTTTCTCTTTTTTCGTGCATATTACATGTCCAGTAGAAAAAACTTTATTTATTCAATAAACTTTTATATTCTTTCCATAGAAAACTAAATGTGATAGAGTTATGCTTCTGTATAAATTAACGTAATTAGTTAATTATAAATTAAAAACTTCGCTTTTTCTCATTTCCGTCGGTGTCCATTTACTATTATTCTAAATACATTTGTATTTTACCCGAATATAACGAAGTAAATAGAAAAACAATAACTATATAAATGTAGTATATTAATAGACACAACGTTTACGTCTAAATTAAATATTGGTATCTTCTTAATATATTGAAATTATATCTGGTAAATATTTTTTCAATTTTTTTTCTGATTACCTTCGTTATGAGAAGAAATCTATATTGTAGTTTGCGCTAGACCTTAAATGCTACTCTGCTGCCATGTTTAGCTCCGCGCACGTCTCAGTCTGCCAGCAAACGTCGTAGTGGATGCACGCTTGCCCGTGGAATTAAACTATTTTCGTGTTAAGTGTCGCGGGAGGTGATTATTCTGGATTCGTTCTCTTTCCTATCGTCCGTATTAGAAAGTGAGTATATATGATTTCATTTATTTCGTAGCTTTTTATCAATTTCAATGATTACCTTCGAAGTTTAGTAGATGTATGAGATTCGTAATTGTGATATTTTTGAAGAAAAACTGGATAAAGTATTCAAACCTCATTACCTTCTTCCTCATTCCGATCGTTTACCCTCGTTTCTTTTAGCGACGGTGATGAGGTTGAAACGATGGTAATTAGAATATATTTTGTGATTTTATTTATTTTATTTTAAGTTACCTTGTGGATAAAAATCTTGTTATTTTGTTTATTAACTGTTATTTTTGTGTCTTTTCAGAATAAATATAATTAAAAATGCCAAAGAAAACCAAACAAACAATAGAGCAGAAGCGGGAGCGCGATCGACTACAGAAACAAAAAAAGTATGCAGAAATTAAGAAAGATACCGAAAAGTACGCAGAGGTAAAGGAAAAAGAAAAGGCAAGATATCTTAAAAGAAAAGAAAACAAAAAAATTAAAAGCGCGGAATATATGACACCTAGACAGTTAAGAAATCAGAGAAAAATGTGGAGAATTAATTCAAAACGTCATTATGAAAATAAAAAGAAAGAAAAAGCTATTCAACAATTATTAATAGATAATTCTCCACCTAATAGCGATACTGAAGCACTACCAGCTGAACAAGATCCTCTTGCTCGACGAGCTGCAAGCCCCATGCCTAGTACATCACAAAATGGTTTAGCTAATAGTAATTCTTGTCAACAGTGTCTAAAAAAAGACGTTCTTTCGAGAAAATTACGCTACAGACATAAAAAAGAAATAGGTATTTTGAAACAAGAAGAGAAAGAAAAGAATGCTATTAGAAAAATGTTGCACAGGGTAATCAAAAATAAGAAGAAAAATGAAAATATTTCGACTGAACAAAAAGTAGAACTTTTAGTAGAAAATGTGAGTACAGAAAGACGTGAAGAAATTAAGAAGAGGTTAATATTTGGTGAAATTCTATCAAGAAGTGTCGGGGAAGGATACCAATGTTTGAAAAAGAAAGACAAGAAAGAGTTCTCTGATGTTATTATGACTGAGAAAGAAACAGACAGTCCAACAAGCCAGTATCGTAATCGTTTTATTTTTTATATGATCAGCCAACTTTATCGTGAGTTCCCACAACTAAAATCTATCACCTGGAACTACTTAGAAGCCGGCCACGGCAAAGGGGCGCCAGACGGTGTTGGTGCTGTTCTAAAACGAACAGCAGACCAAGTAGTCCGTTTTGGCAGTGATGTCGACTCATTAGACGCATTCTTAGCTTGTCTTAGACCTAGAATAAAAATGGAGATTCGTATAGTATCCAGAAATGACATTATAGCAAGATGTTTTCCAAAAACTTTACAAGCGGCTAAAGGAACAATGATGGTGCACCAAGTTCTTTGGTCATTTGGGAGCTCAAAACTCAGTTTAAGAAAACTAAGTTGTTTTCGCTGTAACAATGAAGTTGTTTGTACTCACAGTAAACATGTTGGATACTATGATATACCATATTGCGATAAGGTCAATACTGACCAGTTTCAAAGTTTTCTCGATGAAAATACGACACCAGAATTCATTCAGGAAATAAATGACACAAACTTTACAATGACTCCTTCAGATCCATCGATCAGCTCTGAAAATCACTCTTTAAAGAGGCCGCATTCACCGATTGTCAAAATACTATCGGATATTAATGTGACTGATTGGGATAGCAGAAAGTTTTATGTCCAGAAGAAGAATCTGGCAAAAATGAAAACAGATAACAATACAACTTATCATACAGATTTTGAGAAATTTATTATGATAGTATAAAGGTGAAAATGGAGATAATACCAAAGAAAATAAAGACGAAATCAGCGAAGAACACGAAGAGAAGAAGACTAAAGTATTGATTGACTATTGCAGTGATTCGAGTGAAGATGATTTAAAAATATTTTAATACGAAAGTTTTTTAATTTCTTTTGATAAAATTAAGATTAAATGTAATTTTTAGTTTTTATCAAGAAATACCTCAATTTGATCTCATAATACCGAATATTAAACCTAATCGTGTCAATTTGATATACTAGGAGAAAAGGCCTATGTTATGATTGTTAATTATCATCCTATTTTAATTGTAATTTGAATGCCTACAACAACGTAGTTCATTGAATATAAAAATGCATAACATAACAACATTGCCTTCTGTTTTTCTTCATTACCTTCGCACACCTATTCCTTCGCTAAGTGGCTCAATATCATTCCCCTCTTTATCGTTCTCATTACCGTCTCACTTCGATTTTAGAAATGATTATAATTTCATCGTTACTAATAAAAAGAAAGTAGAAACCACTAAATGTTCAAAGATTAATTATATACTAATGATATTTGCAAAAAAAACTTAAATAATTCGATAATAAATTCGAAATTTAGAATCGTTGAGAATTTGCACGAAATAAGCGAAACACCCTAAAACAAAGTAAAAATCGGAGAAAATTCGTTTCTGTTTGGACTGTGCTGGACGAAATTAAGAATCAACTTGGTTCATCCGTTTCTTTGTTTCGTAGTTTGACGACTACCACCATTCGATCGATAGTCGGTTTTGTTGATTTTGGTTCAAGAGAGGTTTGTATTACTGTTTTGTTATTTGTATTACCTGGGCTGGTCGGCATTACAACCGGAAGAGATGATACAGTGCCCGGCATTAGGTACTCTCTTCCTATTTTCTCAATTCTGAGAGAGATCAGGATACAGGGGGGCTACTCTCTAAGCCCGACGTCCGTAGTTTCGGGCTTAGTTGCGGGCGTATTCTACTCCGTATCACCTACTTACGAACTTACGGTTAGTCCCGAACCCGAACTAAAAATGAATGACAGCACGATTAACAGTAACTTTCGAATCTTGTTGTCATTAATTCATAGTGGTTAGATACGATACGTGACGACCTTTTTTGGGCGATCTAAACGTTCGGCGTCACTTGTGCTGATACGACCAAAACGGAACTCAGTAAACTACTTCTTAACCATTGAAATTGATAGTGCAGAATCCCCAAAGTATTTAATCTAGCCTTGGCCTGGTGCCGTTGATGGTTTTTACGCAAAAAATGAAGCGTAATCAGCACACGAAATTCACTTTTCCGTTTTTGTTAATATTCGAGAGGTTATCTGCTTGCAATGGCAGTCAAACACTTTCAAAAGCTTCAGCTACTCACACTTCCCTGTCTCTACATATACGAAGTAGCAAGCTATGTTCAGACAAATATACACCTATACAATCACCCAAAGAGTTTACGCCACAAAAATAAAATATACACAATCCCACATAAAAAGCTATTTTTAATAAAAAAATTCTTGGTATGGCTCCTAAAATCTATAATAAGCTACCTGAACACATAATTGAAATTAAAAATATGGATCAATTTAAAAAAAAACCTTTATGAATTTTTAGTTGCGAAATGCTACTATCATATTAATGATTATTTAAATGAAAGATGCTAAAGGCCTACCACATCCGATTTATTATATTGGGCAGAAACCAGTGCTAATTTTATGAATGATTTTGAATTACATTTATTATTAATTTTAAATTTGACTGTAATGTATTATTTTTAACCGACTTCCCAAAAAGGAGGAGGTTATCAATTCGGTTGTATGTTTTTTTTATTTATTTTTTTATTTTTTATGTTTGTTACCTCATAACTCCGACAATTATGAACCGATTTCAAAAATTCTTGTTTTATCTGAAAGGATATACTTGCAGATTGGTCCCATTTAAATCTTATCAAAATCGGTTAAGAACTTTGGATTTTAAATCGAAATACCTGGAATTTGACTATTTAGATGATTCTTTGATAATCGAAATTGCGTATTTTGCTTTTCTGCGATTTTGCAGTGGTGTTGTTAGGTGTGGGGCACCACTAAAAAGTGAAAAATAAAAAAACTTTTTACAAAAAAATACAACCGACTTCCAAAAAAAAACACTACAAAGTAAAAAATAACTTTAATTTCGGAAGTCGGTGTCAAAATACGAAGAAAGTAACAAAAACACCGACTTCCGAAATTAAAGTGTAAGATTACGCAAAAAATGAAGCAAAAACCATCAACGGCACCAGGCCAAGGCTAGATTAAATACTTTGGGGATTCTGCACTATCAATTTCAATGGTTAAGAAGTAGTTTACTGAGTTCCGTTTTGGTCGTATCAGCACAAGTGACGCCGAACGTTTAGATCGCCCAAAAAAGGTCGTCACGTATCGTATCTAACCACTATGAATTAATGACAACAAGATTCAAAAGTTACTGTCAAATCGTGCTGTCATTCATTTTTAGTTCGGGTTCGGGACTAACCGTAAGTTCGTAAGTAGGTGATACGGAGTAGAATACGCCCGCAACTAAGCCCGAAACTACGGACGTCGTCGGGCTTAGAGAGTAGCCCCCCTGTATCCTGATCTCTCTCAGAATTGAGAAAATAGGAAGAGAGTACCTAATGCCGGGCACTGTATCATCTCTTCCGGTTGCAATGCCGACCAGCCCAGGTAATACAAATAACAAAACAGTAATACAAACCTCTCTTGAACCAAAATCAACAAAACCGACTATCGATCGAATGGTGGTAGTCGTCAAACTACGAAACAAAGAAACGGATGAACCAAGTTGATTCTTAATTTCGTCCAGCACAGTCCAAACAGAAACGAATTTTCTCCGATTTTTACTTTGTTTTAATCCTAACTAAAATAATAAATGCGAGAGTAACTCTGTCTGTCTCTTCTTCATGCCTAAACCACTGAACCGATTTGGATGAAATTTTGTACAAAGACAGTTTGAGACCCGAGAAAGGACATAGGATAGTTTTTATCCCGGAAACCCCACGGGAACGGAACTATGAGGGTAAATACGTTATATATATTCTGGGAGTATGATCATTAGGAATTACGCGGGCGAAGCCGCTGGCACAAGCTAGATCTCATAAAAACAGCCGCACGCACGGGTCGATCTTGCAACGCTTGTAATGCTCTATTGATGGGTGACCGAGTTTCCTTCGTGCCTCGGAAAGACGTCATTTGGGCCCCGGCTGTCATTTGTATATCTTTGGCAGTCGTTACGGATAGTCATAAGCCAGTAAAATCTGAGTCCAATCTTGCCAAGAAGTACTTGAACAAGAAGAAGAAACCTTGTTACCCAGTCAATGGGTTGTGGAGGTCTGGTACGCAGCCGCTCTACGTAAAATTCCGGTATTCAGCTGAATCCGGTTTGTCTGGAAGCCGACCCAACATAGTTAACATACATAACATATAGTCTAGTTCCACATAAAGGTACATTGTGTCAGTAGGTAATATATTGCCTTACGCTAGAACCGCAGTCGGGAGGTGTGTAAATCTCCCAGCTAGCAAAATAGTCTTGTAAATAATAACTTAAAAGAATAATAGCATTATAAAACATTTATAAGTGTCCTGATTAAGAAGGGGCCTCTTATAAAGGCATGTCTAATGGGCATTTGAACTAAAAGAATGTATAAACTTATAAAGAAGTCTTATAGATATATAAAAGAACGCCTTGTAAAAATATTTATAAGAACAAAAGTTTACAAGCGCACTTGTGTAAGACTAATTACTCTTGATATTTTTTTATACTTATTTAGGCATCCTAAAAGATCGTATGTTCTTATAGATTTCTTGGGTAAGTATTTTAAAAGAGTACTGATCTTACTAAAGCATGATATACAACTGTTGAAGAACCAAAAAATTATAAGTGTAATTTGTCTGAGCTAAATCATATTAAAGAGTAGTAGCATGTTGGAAGTTGTATAAAAGAACATTTAAGCTCACAAACGTCGTAAGCATGCTTTATAAGTATATTACCGATCTCATTTATTGATATAAGTATTCTTCACATCATTCGACATCCATAATTTCATTCTTAATGCCCATAATTATTTGGGTAGGTACAGCAGTTGTTACGCTAGAACAAATAATTAACATACAAACTAAATGTTCAAAGCATATTAACATTAGCTACGTATAAGTTAAAATCATTAGGTGTGATTTTTGGTTCTTCCACTGTTTAGGGAACCCTAACATTATGAACAATGGCCACCGATAACTGTTTTAGGCTAGTGTTTATTAGGAGCAATGGTCTTTAAACTCACTTAACTAGAGTCATATAAGAATATCTAGTCTCATAGTGCATTTAACTAAAAACGATTGAGCTTTTAAATGTTCTGATGAAGTACACTATAAGTAAGATTGTAAATAATGGAAAAATGGTGGCATTTTGTATTATTTCACATTTTACTAAATCAATAACTATTATTCAAAAACACATCTCAGAAATGGCCCGAGATGTTAATGTTATTTACATTAAAAATACTTCGAATAAACCTACTCCGCAGATAGTTTAACATTATAATAATAGTAAGATACAAGTAACATAGAAATATTTTAAATTATAAATTTAATATACAAAGTAGTTACTTTTTTAAAGATTTTTATTATATTCACTGCATGCGCACAACGGTTTGTTAAAATGTTCGACACGCTTAAAAATACTCTTACATTGAGATCACAAAGAGGTAAATAAGGCGAATCACACTTAGAACGGCATTCGTAAGGCTACACAATGGCATTTTACCTTTACACCATGCCAGTGTAAGACACTTGTAAGACGAATTGCTTTTACAACGGCACTAGGCAGATCACTGTAAAATTGAAAACACTCTTCATAAGAGCATAATACAATAACAATAAGGGCAAACACTCTTACAAAGTGCGCCCAATTCCACACTTACCAACGTTTGTAAGTGTACTAAAAGAGTAAGAAAAATATGCTCTTAGGATACTTGTAATACCAAGTTTTGCTAGCTGGGCTATCTATACTAATATTATAAAGCAGAAGAGTTTATTTGTTTGTTTGGTTGAACGCGCTAATCTCAGGAACTACTGGCTCGAATTGAAAACTTATTTTTGCGTTGGATAGTCCATCTATCGAGGAATGCTATAGGCTATATACCATCACGCTATGACCAATAGGAGCGGATCAGCAATAAGAAATGTTGCAAGCGGGAAAAAAGCTTCCGTTGCGTGCGCTGCGTAAACAGTTTAAGTTACGCAAAAATCAAGTATTACGAAATGATTCCTCTTTATGAGTTCTAAAAAAAGTCTTGAACATCATATGTCTATCCCTTAAGAGTGTGTATTCCGTCCACTAGCGCCGCCAATCGTTTTTTATTAATTGTGGTAAATTTAAGACACGTAGATAAAAAACCGCTCTGTAGTGCACTGAAGAAAAGTATTTATTATTTTTTGACAGCTATTTTTAATACATAACTCATGGCTAAATAGCTAAAACGGCAATTATTGCTAAAAGTGGCCACTTTTAGCAAAAATATCGACTTTGGCAACTATTTATGTTCTAAAGTACAAAACATAACTCTCAAAACATAATAAATACATTTCTTCAGTGCACTACAGAGCGGTTTTTTATCTACGTGTCTTAAATTTACCACAAATAATAAAAAACGATTGGCGGCGCTAGTGGACGGAATACACGCTCTTAAGGTTAACTCACTATAACCCTTTTTTACGGAAATCAAATTGGTTCTAAAATGATGCATTATTTGCGAGGAAGTTTTTATTAACATGGTATTAATCCTTATCCAAATAAATACGTCAAATCATCATAGTATTTAATTTTGAACAAAATTGCCATTGACATTATTTAATTTCAATGAATATCTTGAGAGATATCATCGTTTTAAAATAACTCCGCAACAAAATATTATACTCGGTGCGCGGGCGGAGCGTGAGGCGGATGAGGCGCCCGCCGATTCTTGTGTTTGTTATTATCAGGAGAAGGTTTTAATGTAAAAAAAAAGTTGCCAGTTGACGGGAGCGAAGCCGCGGGAGACAGCTAGTATGATTATAAAATGATTATGAGTCATCTATCTGAACACCTAAATACCTTACACTCTCTATGCGGCTTAGATGAGGACAGCTGCATGGTGTTTGTAGTGATACATTACAAAAGTGTGCAGTCAGTGAAAATTTAAAGTTTACAAACTTTTGACAGGGAAAGGCAAGAATATGAGTTATAACTACATTTAGCGTAAGTCGGTTCCGTGACAACCAGTAAGTAACAATGTCGAGTCCTAGTTGTGCGATATGAAATGTGGACTCTCAGGAATGCCCGTGGAATATTAAGGCAGTATCATCGGCGTAGGTAAAAATGGTTGCATTACAAAGTATGTGACGACAAAGGTCATTAATATAGATGAGAAACAAGGTCGGTCCAATGATACTACCTTGAGGCACACCGTACGTTATATGGAGTTCGTCGCTCATCCAGTCACCTATTTTGATACATTGGCGTCATCCTGTAAGGAAACTCGTGAAGAGTGCAAGCTGATCGCCTCTGATACCAATCTTCTCAAGCTTAGCAATGAGAGCGGGAATTGAGATTGTATCAAAAGCCTTAGCCAGATCTAAGAAAATACCAATAACACTCAGTTTGTTATCTAGGTGAGACACAATGTTATTTGTGAGATCCAAGACCGCATTACTTGTGGACACTCCCGAACGAAAACTGTACTGGCTAGAAGACAAAAGGTGATTTTGATCAAGGTATTTGACAAGCCTTTTATTTATGAGCCTTTCGAGCAGTTTAGATAGCGTTGGTAAGATTTAAATGGATCTGTAATTTTGATGTTTATCTCTGTCACCACATTTGTGCACTGAGTGAACGATTGCCAGCTTTAATGCATCAGGAAACACTCCTGTACTGAATGCCAATTTAAATAAATATGTGAGGTGGGGAATAAGTATGTGCTTAAATGTTTTAACTAATGTACCCGACACGTTATCGGAGCCTACCGCACAATCAGTCCTAAGCGCGTTAATTAAATGTTCCAGCTCAAAATTGTCAGTATGCATTAGTACAAACGTTTTGAGACGCTGAATATACTCCTGCTGTTGGGATGTAGATGGTATGGATATTTTTTCAGCAAGTGAGCGTCCGATACTCGCGAAATAAGTATTGACTTCATTAACGAACGTTTGGAATCAGACGATAGAAGATCGGTTGCGTTTTTTGTTTCGTTGTATTGGTAACTGTTTTGATTGCTTCCGATAACTTTTTACTACTGTTTTGTGCGTTAACAATAAGATTTTTATCGTATTTACCTACGTTTAGCAGCTTTGAGCGACAAAGAACAGTAATTCCTATACCTACCTTTTAAATGTAATTTTTAAAACCTCATTATCTGGAGATTTCTTTAATTTTAGATGTAGGTTATCACGGTTTTGGAGACATTTCAAGAGCCAGGTACTCAGTAGAACGCTACTATCAGAAATGTCTATATCTATTGATGTCACCCACAACAATAATATTACTGTAAGAGGAAACAGACATAATAAGTTTAACAGTTAGGAAAAGGCTAGGCAGATGATAATTATAGAATCGATTTATTGTGAAGAATAATAATCGATTTTATAAATCGATATTTAGAGGTTCTGACTGTGGAGACATATTGAATGAAGAGATTGTAGCTAAATAATAATAACAGTCGCACGGGCCGATCGACCCGTATGTTATAATGGTCACCCATCCACAGACCGACCTCGATAAGCGTTGCTCAACCTTGAAGATCGACGCGTGCAATTTGAAACCTTACATAATACCAGAAATACGCCACTTTTATTAGTAAACTCGATAATCCAATCAAAAAACAACACAATTAATTTGTAATCACGATTCTATAATTTAAGCGATAATATTCAATTAATAACATACTCGTATAATAAAATCGTAGACTTGCCGTGTTAGAGACACGGCAAGTCTACTGTTGATTGTATCATATGTATAGAAGATAGAAGAAGCAAATAGATAGATAGAAGATAGATGTAAAAGCTACCCGCGCGATTGGCGATTAAGCGAAACCGAGTGATCACTTGAAAGGGTTATTTGGCGACGTTCAGCCGTAATCCGAACGAGTCTTTGCGCGTAATCATCATTTAAACACCTTTAAACGTAATCACCATTTAAACCCCTCTGTCCCCCATTGGTGCTTACGTAATACTTGAACGGCCCCTTTTTCTTTGCAGTCCAGTATATTTCTCATTTTCTAAAACCTACTTGGGAATTTTATCGAGACGGCTTCGATCCGCGACATCGTATCAGCGACGACGTTGTCGTCTCCCTTTACGCGCCGTATGTCGGTATTAAATTGGGAGATAAAGGTGAGCTGCTAGTTATGTTGACTGGGTGGCAGCCTTTCTCTTCGTTGTTTGAACGCATACAATAGAGGTTTGTGATCCGTATATATTGTGGCGTGTTGTGCCTCTAATATATTCCGGAAATGTTGCACTGCCGAATATACTGCCAACAGTTCCCTATGTCGCTGGCCACACTGACTGACTCGCCGTAAGTTTCTTGCTGAAGAAAGCAAGTGGTTACCAGCCCTTTTCGTTTTGCTGCTGTAAGCACGCGCCTATCTGTGTGCCAGAAGCATCTGTGTACAAAGCCAATGGGGCGTTAGGTACCTACATGATGTGCTAACCTGGTGACCTGAGAGAGGCTATCCTTGCATGCAGTGAAAGCGTGCTCCAGTTCAGGGGTCCAGGCTTGGCTCCCTTAAGATTCGTAGCTGTAAGGAAGTCAATGAGCGAGGCTTGAGTCTTGGCGGCATTGGGCAGAACCTGTCGGTAGTAATTTATCATGCCCAAGACCTGCGGAGACTTTGGGCTGTCTTATGAAGGGAGAAATCTTTTAAAGCTTGGACTTTTTCTATCGGGGGGCTTATGCCTTCACTGGAGACTTTATAACCAAGGAAAATAACCTCAGATCTACCTAGCACACACTTTTCTGGATTAACTACTACACCGTAGCTAGCCAATCGTTCAAAGAGCGTACGTAAGTGATTTTAATGCTCCATGGCGTCCCTGCTAAATACTAAGATGTCATCGACATAATTATGGGAAACAAAAATCCAAACCCCAGACAATTTCATCAATGAAACTCTGAAATGTTTGTCCAGCGTTTCTGAGGCCGAATGTCATATAGAGGAATTCATACAAACCAAATGATGTTGTAATGGCAGTTTTGTCGGAATTTTCAATTTTAACAGTTTTTACGCTGAGCTGGTTGAATTTAGCTAAAGAGGGTGGAGCAGTAAGACCAGTAACTCCGCAGCGTATTATTTTATTTCTGCAATCGGGAAGTAAGTAAGTTTTAAAAAGCCATGAAATTAGCACCAATGATGTCGACATCGACATCGGCTATGTAAAGTTCCAATGGAAAGAATGGCGGAGGCCAAAATCGAGTGTGAGGGTGTAACAGCGGGGCCTGTGGACGGCGAGCTATGGGTGTTAGTGTTCCACGCGCGCCTCAAAGAGAGTCAGCAACACAGAGGGGCCCGAAAGGGCCGACGCCTGCCGGAGTCGCGGGATTATTCGCAAGAGACACTATGGCTCCGGAACACAAAGGGCAATGAAGGAACATGGATGGGTTTTAGTCAGTAGAAGTCTGACACTCCCTCCCGCTACACCCAGAGCGGGAGGAGTCATTGGATGATTTCCCATCCCTAGAAAAAAAAAAAAAAAAAAAAAAAAAGGGTGTAACAGCCGCAAGTTTTTATGGAACTGCCATTTGCAGCACACAATTGTAATCAGCATCTACTACTTTGCTACCTAACATTTTTTTAGGAAAACAACATATCGTCGGCTTAGAGTGTAAATCTGCTAACTGCATATCAGGTAAATTTTCAGGAGAGACAGTTTACATACTCTATGGGAGAGACAAAAAACATTCCTAAAAAAATTTGAACATTCATTATTTGTACGCGTATGTGTTGCGGATTTGACAGTTTTACTCATCACGCGTTTTTGTCAATTTTAAAAGAAAACTGACTGTAGCTGTTGTTCTAGGTTGTGTGTTTTTGTTAAACTTTGGAATGGTACAAACAGGGCTGGGCAAAATACATGCTTTGCTTTAATTGAAATACAAATTACAAAATACTGTATCGCAAGTAATTAAAATACGAAATACAAAATATCTTTAAGTAAGGTATTTGAAATATAAAATACAAAATACAGTATTTTAGCTATTTTTAATTGAAATACAAAATACAAATTACAAAATAAGTAATCTAGACCGGGCCGAGTCTGCTATTGCAATAGGGTCGGAATGGTGGATCATTGATTTTTAGGGTTCCGTAGCCAAATGGCAAAAAACGGAACCCATATAGATTCGTCATGTCTGTCTGTCTGTTTATCCGTCCGTATGTCACAGCCATTTTTTTCCGATACTATAAGAATTATGCCGTCGAAACTTGGTAAGTAGATGTATTATGTGAACCGCATTAAGATTTTCACACAAAAATAGAAAAAAAAACAATAAATTTTGGGGGTCCCGATACTTAGAACTGAAACTCAAAATTTCATCCACCACATACGTGTCCTATCTATGGATAGGTCTTCAAAAATGATATTGAGGTTTCTTATAAGTATAATTTTTTTCTAAACTGAATAGTACCATGTATCTAAACTTCCACCGAAAATTAGTTTGAACGAGATCTAGTAAGTAGTTTTTTTTAATAAGTCATAAATCGTAAACCGCAACTTTTGCTTATAATATATACCTACCTACAGGTTTGTACGGAACCCTCGGTGCGCGGGTCCGACTCGCACTTGGCCGGTTTTTTGCGTTTTGTTGCTGCTTTACCATCATTACACGCTCGCGGTCTCGCCTCGCACTCACACTCACGATCGTTAAATGCTTAATGATGATGAAATGTATTTTATTGTCAAAATGTATTTTGAAGCCTCAAGTATTTGAAATACTAATTACAAAATACCTCGGCGTCAGGTATTTGAAATACGAATTACAAATTACATTTTAAAGAAGTAATTGAAATACAAATACAAAATACGTATTTGTATTTCAATTACGTATTTTAATTACAAGTAGGTAATTTAAATACTGCCCAACCCTGGGTACAAAAAACGTCAAAATGCCAAAAAATGGATTTAGCGGGTTTACACTCTAAGCCGACGATATGTCAGATCCAGTATCTAACAAAAATTGTAACTTGGTATCTTTGTCCACCATAAATAAGCGGGTAGGTACTATTAAAACAATCGGTCGCCGCTGCTACAAATTGTTCAGTTGGTTTCCCGACCAGGAATAAGGTTTGGTACATTTAGTTGCCTTCGCACCAAAGAACAATCGCCAAAGCTAGACCTTACTTTTATTTTTCATGTCCCAAATTAAGCTTCATTTAGATTGGTTTGTTCTAATGTTGGAAACATCATCCCGTTTGAAAATCCACATTTTTTTTGTAATAGCGTGAACTAAATATCTAACGAAGATTATGATTCAGACGTACCCTGTAAATAAAGACTTCATTTTGATGTTAGAAAAATACTCTACTTATCTTTTTTTTGCCTAGTGGGTAAATATACCCAATTTTGTCACTCTCTTGTTTGTAACGAGTGTTTTGCATCGCAGTCACAAACAGTCAAAAATCCTAACGTTTACGGCGTACCTATACTGTGACTCGGATGTTAGATGCTTTTACGTATAGAGATTTTTTGAGTTATTTAAATCGATAGGACTTACGAGCATATCAATCTTTTGATTTTTTAATTTGCAACTGGTTGATAATTGTTTATCTGTATTGGATTCCTTAATTTTGACAGTTCGCAGCTGGTGCTGTTGGATTGTTTCTGTTATGGATTTTTGAGACCTAAAAGCGTAGTTAATACTTAAATTGTGGCGATAAACGAGTAGTAAAACCTAAATTTACTTCATTAATTATAGTTTGTAAAATATTTAGCCCTCCAGGCACAATGTTTAAGGTAAATACGTTGTTTTTACTCTTGGCCCATACGCAGAATATGCGTATTGTATACAACATTTTGTCCAATTTGAATCAAATATAAAACGAATTTATAGTTATCTACTATTATGAATAGCTTGTGAATATTATTTTGAAGAAATAATTTGATGAAATTATATGTTGTCAATTTTCAACATGGCTCACTCCGGTCTATTGGTATGGAAGGTACTTTTATGTATAATCGTGATACGATAATGTACATGACAGACGACACCAATCAACTGTTGTTGCAATGTAATAAGAAAATCTTAATTGTATGTTCTCCAACTTGTTACATAAGACATTTTCATTGTTAAGACGAATAGGCGTAAGTGTCAACCAAAATACATGTTTACATGTATGTTGTTGCACTACAAAGCAACATTCAGCCGAATAATGCATGTCTTATTTTCAGATTTGCTACACCCATTTCTATTCAATGATCACGAAAACATAAAGGTAAATAATAAACAAGTAACCTACCCTCCTCAAGTCCAGATGATTACTTTTATTTGTAACATAGGTATATAGGTATTTAGCCATCTCTATTAAAGCAACAATACCTAGATAACAGTGAGTGATAAATAAGTGGATTTATATAGATTGATGCACAATATCACTTATGCTTCAGTAACTTAGCTCTTTTAACTAGGAGACAACCATTTCTATATATTGCAGGTTATTTATTAAGTTACAAAAAAATAAAATAATTTACAATTTATGTACACAGAGAATTATATTAAAAGTCACACAGTTCCACCTAATATAAAAAAACAATCTTTTATTTTACTGCAATGCAGGAATAGGTACCTCATATAAAAGTTTATTTATAAAAATAAAACCCCTCAATACAGGTGCAAATTAAGTTTTTTTTGTACGCCCTACGAGATTGTAGGTAGGTACATTTTTTTTCAAAGGTTTATTTGATTTATAATTATTGCATATTTTACTTGAAGGACAGGGCAATGGACCCAGTTATAGACAATGAATGGCTTGGCTGCAAGAATGAACCACTTGATGAAATGCAGCCTGTGGGCAACATTGCTCGAAGCTGGCAATGGAGAGAGAGGGGCATCAACCCACCCAACTACCCCAACAGCAAGACGGTTCTTGAGAACATGGCGGAAGACATACTTGTTCAGAAACCCCTCCAAATAAGAGTATGACTACCCTCCTTTACAATAAAGTTCTAGATATAAGATATACTTTAACTTATTTTCTTATGCAATTGTTTTTATCTATATAAAACCTTTAACTGATAATAAGTATGGCATTTAACTTAACTTTTCAGAGTTGTGATTTGCCAGGTTATCCAAGATCTACATTTTTGATGGTGTTTAGTCCTGATGGGTAAGTTAATATGCATAAGTATTTTTTGTAGATTTTTTTTTGTTTTTTAGTTTGAAAGTGATTGTTATTCCACTTCTATTATTATGCCAATCAACACATTTATTTATTCTGTCCATATCAAATAAATAGTTAAATAACCAAGTATTACCTTATTGAATAAATGGTCAAAGCCCTACGCCATATACTAATATAGGAAAGCACCATTTGTTGAAACAACTAGGTATTGCGTTTTTCATAAAACTTAATGTGACAATCGCATATTAGTGCAGGGGTCGCTTTGTGTTCAGATTATAATGACAACTTAAACTCAGCTCAAGTTAGACAACTAGAAAGCAACTAGAAATCAACTAAAGTAACTCATCATAACTAGATTCATGTCAATATCAACTCAACTCATATTTCCTATTTAATTTTCTATGGCATATAAAAATCAGTCAACTAAAACTAGCTTTGATTTTTAATCCTATAGTTTTCAAACTGGTGAATATTTAATTAAATACCATGACCTAAGAGTGGCTAGGGGCAACATTGACTAAATAGTATTTAAATAGTATCATTAACTATTATAAACAGTCAAAGAATATTCCGATTATTGTATAGAAATAGCCTTTATTCCTCTGATACTAGTAATCTGCCCTTAAACTGTGTGGCGTCTTTTCTTAAGTGGTAAATAAAACCATTTTCCTTAAAACTTGTAATTCAGAAAGATTATTATAAAATAAAAATTTAACATTTTAGGACTAAAGTAGCATCAACACATGGGAACCACAATGTGTATGTGTCAGAGCTGGCCAGTGGCAAGCATGTGCGCATTCTGAAGGGGCATCCTCGCACTCCGTGGTGCATTGCCTTCCATCCCTCACACCCTCTGCTCATCGGCTCCGGCTGTCTCGGCGGGCAAGTCAGGGTGTGGGACATTGCAAGTGTGAGTTTTAGTTATATTTACAGCAAATGTTCAATTTTTATTAAAAGTCTTCAAAAGTTTAAGTACTTAAATAATTTTCTGGAAAAAATAAGTCAGTGGTATAGGTCACTATGAAAGTAACATTTTTATTTATTTAACAGGGTGGCAGTGAGGTGTGGAATGTGCGCAATGAAACTGTCATAGCTTCCATTGCGTTCCACCCTCGTGAGCAACTGTTGGTAATTGCAACATACAATGAATTGTATTTCTGGGACTGGAGCCAGCCTGCCCCCTTTACCAAAGTCTGTACTAATAATGTTAACGAGAAAGTCAGGTATGAAAATAAAAGTGTACAACATCACACAAACGAAACTTAATACTTTTTATATATTATTTTTATAATTATGATTTTTATCAAACAACCAGAACCAACAGACCAAGAAAATTTTAAATCCATTTGTTTTCAATTGGTATTAAATATTATACACTCTTAATAGCTTGTGTCTTTCAGATATGTGGCTTTCGATTCTCTTGGCTATAAACTTATCACTGGAATATCGCTATGGGCTTGTGCGGGAGGGGCAGCAAACAACTCTTCGCAACAACAGAACCCCGCCTCGGGTCCAACAAATAACCCTAATAATAGTAACCCTAGAAGAGATGATAACGACGACAGTCCGGGCGGCGGCCGCGGCCAGGACAGCCCCGGCTCCGCGCAAGACATGATCGTGAACTCTTACCAAAACTTGGTACAGCGATATGACAGTTTAGTGCGGAATTATCAACGACTCTTTATGGTACGACATCGACTAACCAACACTCCGCCGCCTCCAAATACGGTAATAAATAATTAAAAGTATAATTTATTAAAAATCTAATGGATATATTTTTACTGCTAGAAATTTATAACCAATGAATGAAATGCAAAATGTTCGGTAGACGGACCGCGGCACTGATCCTATGGAAACAGACTTCGGGCTCGGCACTTCTGGCTGGATGCGGCCGACGCGTTCTTCCACTACTAGTCAGGATGATGGTAATAATTACGTTGTGATTCCATTCAATATTCACTGGAACCAGATAATCTTTCAAAATTATAATTTGCGCTCAGCCCTCCACAGCACAGTTACTTTTTGAGGGGCAACAGAATGCAACGCGATAACATTAGGTAACATTCATTAATTCTTTATTGTACACCAAAACAACTTTTATGATACAGTCATAATAAAGTACATGAGGCGAGCTTAACTCAAAGTTGAGTTTTGTCCCAGCAAACCTTTGAGTGATAGAGAAAGTTCATCATAGAGGGTAGGATCCAGTGTACAAATAATACCTATAGATAAATATTACTACATCTATCTATTATACTAATAATAAATCTGTAGAGAGGTCAATTCTGTACATGAAATATATTTCCAAAATAACTATCAGGGGGTGATAAGGGATCGATACTGATGCCAAAAATGCAATCAGTAAAATTTTTGTCTGTCTCTCTGTATAACCGTTATAGAAACAAAAACTACTCGACGGATTTTAACGAAACTTAGTACAATTATTTTTCATACTCCTGAGCTGGTTATAGTATACTTTTCATCACGCTACCATCAATAGGAGCAGTAATACCATCAGTGAAGGAAAATGTTGGGAAATCGGGAGAAGCTACTCCATTTTTTAAGCTTCCGTCGCGTGTGCAACCTTATTGGATAAAGCTACACAGACATCATGTAAGACGGAAATGTTCTCCTTAAAATTATATTTTATGATTGTCGCACAATAACACGTGTAATTCCCGATAGCTTAGCAGTTCTAAGCTTTCTGATTATATTTGTCTACTCTTACGTTTATAACACTCTCAGTCATCCCTAATTAACAAAGTTAACATTATTAACTATTTCATAAAAAAGAATCATAGAAATCGGTACAGAAACACCAAAGTTATACATGAAATACGCTAATAATAAGCCATCGCGCGTGAATACTGAATCATGCTATAAGGATTATTTTTGTATAAGGTCGCGAACGCACAGGCAGGCGACTTGCTTGGCGCCTAGAGGCTAGCGAGTAGCTTCGTAAAACGGCTTACGACAGTTTGCAATATCCTTTAATATAATGTCGAGGGGAAGATGGTTATAATTTCGCTTTACACCAAACGAGTAATATTATAAATGTGAAAGTTTTGTTGTTTTTTACTCAATCACGCCAGAACGGCTAAACTGATCTTAATGAAATTTAGAACAAAGATAGATTATAGTCTGGAATAGCACATAAGCTATTTTTCATCCCGGGAATATGTTCTCTAGGGATCACGCGGGCGATGCCGCTAGCAGAAGCTAGTACATACATAAATATATACATATATATGCTCAATATACAAATCTACTAATATTATGTCATTGTGAAAGGAAATGCTCTTTAATTTTCCTCTTGAAGACAACAAGAGAAGGGCTGTCGCGTAGAGAGTGTGGAAATTTTTGGAGACGTTTAAGAGACTGGAACGAGTAGAAAACCTTTTTACTAACCTCACCAATATGAACCTCCCAAGAGAGGTTAGTGTGAATATGGACGCCTAGGTTTTTAGCACACTTGGAATATAAAATGAGCACCGAGTCATATACTACTGGCGGCAGAGTCTGGTAATCTAATAAGTTAAGCATGTATCTGCCACCAATAATGAGCGCCTGAGATTTTGATGGATTCAGTAAGAGTCCAAAAGACCTAGCCCACCTGTTCAACTCATGACTTTAACTTATATACAACTAACGACGACAAATAACTTTTGCTATTGGATGTTGTCCACTAACACTTGGAAACGTTGCTCCACAATAAGTAACTGTGGTGTGGATGCACCTTTTGACTGTATAAATCTGCCTTGGACTGGGTTCTCACTGTGATAACTAGTCTTATTTGACCTAATAAGCAAGGCTGGTGTGTTATACTTATCCTTTTGATGTATCTTTTCAGCAAATCCGACACCCGGCACGTCTCGCGAGCCAGTGGAGCCAGCAGATGCTGGCGACGGAGAGAGCAGTCGTTTGCTCAACTTAGATGTGCTCTCAATTGATAGCAATCCTTCCAGGTGAGCATTCTTATTTTTAAGCACTCTTCGTCTCTAATAACTAAGGGTTAGACTTGACTACTTCTTTTTCAAAAGACCAACAAAGTTTAAAAGATAATTGTACTTTACTTTTAGAAATCCAAGTTCATCAAATCAAGAGCGTTCGCTGTTTGGGTCACGATCATCTGCCTTCCAACCATTAAACGGTTCCGACAGACCATACAGAACTATCGAGTACGAGAGTACCCGACTCTTGCCAAATCCTTTCTCGTCTTCCAACGGCACACCGAGGCCAACCAGGGTTACTTTTACGGATATCACTCCCTCCAGTTCAGCGAACACGTCACGCACTAGCATTTTTACATCATCTAGAGGATCTTCTTTGGGGCGGGATTTCGCACTACGCCGGAGAAATTTTTCCCCAAGGCAACCAAATAACGAATCCACACGTAACGACCCTGCGACGGCAGCGGCCGCTCCTTCCGCATCACCGTTTGTGCCGCGACGCGCATTCCAGAACAATGCATCAGTTGATAGCCAGCCTTCGACATCTGGTTCTTCTTCTTCTTCGTCTTCTTCCATCTCGCAAAGACCAACAATGACTAACTCCTCTACACAAATGAGCCCTATGACGGCGCCAGTCGATGCACAAGCTATTAATGAAAGTCTCGATTTGATTCGTGATATTCTTCGTGACTCTGGCACAAGGTTGTTGAACTTAATCACCAACATGTCGCTGTCCACGCTGGCCAGCGTGGAGCGCAGCATCCCACGACGCGGCGGTGCGGCGCGCGCGCACTCGGACGAGAGCGAGAGCGGCGGCCGCACGCGCGGCGCCCGGCCCCGCGTGCGCCTGTTCAGCTCCTCTTGGCGACGAGACTTTTTGTCATCCAGTTCCGATTCTGACAGTGATCAATCCTCGGAAGTTAATATTTTTAGGACAAGAAATACTACGTTTCGAGAAGACGAATCCAGTATTCATAATAATCCGACTGCTTCCACTTCATTCGAGAGAATGCCGCCGGCCCATACTGATAGATTGGTGTTTGAATTGAGTGAGATAGACGCGCGCGTCGGTGCCCCTCCTAGAGAACGTCGACCGTCGAGAGATGCAGGAGGCATCAATGTGTCGTTGTCGAATAATAGGTTCCATGTTCGGACTCAGAGCGACTCAATGAGTACCGACGTAGCTCCCGCCTCCGCACCGCTCGGCGCCTCAGCCGCCACTGGCGGAGACACTCCTGCGCCTGCCGCCCCGGCGCCGGCCGCAGCCGCAGCCGCCACACAAGCCCCGCCTGCAGAGGGAGAGGATGTGGCGGACGGAGCTGCAGCGTCAGAGCCTCGAACACAAAGCGCATCTGAATTTAATCCCGATAGGCCATCTACGAGTAGGGATGAGTTTTGGAATAGAGGCGGTGTAGTGCCACCCGACGAAGCTTACAGAAAAGTAAGGAGCGGAGTAAACGCGTTACAGAAGCACACTTTGCAGTTGACGAATCTTTGGTTGCGAGGAAATCGCACGACCATGAGAGAATTACGCGGGATGTGGGAAAATTTACGCCGACGTATACTTATGCTACATAGAGAAACAGGAAGACAAGATGTTCCCAGTTATTATACTCGTCCATTACTGGATCGGTGTATGATGTTGACTGACATGACGGACAACCTCGCCCGCGCTACTAGAAATCTAAGACATAATGTAAGAAATGAAGATAGTGACAGACATTCGACTGGAAGTCGTAATGCGCCTCTAAATCCTAACAATGCAAACAATAATCAAACAGAAAGTGAACGCAATGCATCTAACGACAATGCTACTGAGAATAGACCATCACAAGGTGGAAGGTCGTCTCACGTAAGGCCTACTCCCAGCACCCGATTTTCTCCACCTTTGAGAAGAAGACTACAATCGAACTATCGCTGGCGTGCTGAAGATGAACTGAGGAGGCGATCTCGAAATCCCACCGCAAATCGTTTGGCTCCACGCTACACCAACCGATCCCGCAGAGACTTCGCTCGCGCAATTGAGATTAGTGCTACGAGACATGAGATACGCATGCGAGCCATGCAGGTGTTGTCAGTTATGTTCAACATGATGATGATGTGTCTCGAAGAGCGAGGCCTCAGCCAACTCATCATCAACATGTTGAGGACACTGAAAAGGGCTCTAGCGTTGACTTGCTTAATCGTGATGTCAAATAGGAATAATGGCCGAACAGCCACTAGTCAGGCCCCAACACCGCAACGTGTGGAATCCCTAGACGTCGTTCGTATTCAAAATGTTGAGCATCACGTGGACGTGAACGTTGACGGCCCCGACGAGCAGGCGCCTCCTAGTAACCCACAGCGTGCTGCAGAACCGGATGCGAACCGATCACAACAAACTAGTAACGACAACAATGCTACAACTGCTGAGAAACCCTCAACATCTCAAGCTGAAACTGTCGAAAAAAGTAACAAAAATAAGAGACCACACGAAGAATCTCCTTCAGCTTCACAAAATAAAATTTCACAAAGGTTCAGTAATCGTCTTGCCGTCCAGATCGCCGCCGCCAACAGGAATAATTCTGCAACAGCAAGAAATAGACTAGATCTGTACATGGAAAGTAGGAGGCAAAAAGCTTTACATAGAACAAATCCCACTGCACATCCACTCATTAAAAAGAGGTTTTTACCTCCAGTATCGAATTATAGAATACCGGCACTGCGAAGTATACCTTTGAGGCCCAGCGTGTCAAGATTTAGAAGTCCGAGGGTCGATCCGCAAAATAACGAGCCAGTGGCCGGACCCTCGAACGCTCCGCCACCCGGTGACAATCCTAATCTTCAGGAATCACCTGGAAGTGAGCTTATGAACGAGTTCGAACACAGGGTCAATTTTATACGCATAGCTCACATGCAAGCCGTGAGGCTCCGGAATGCGGCCAGAAACAGGTTCAGACGCTTGCAAACTATCCGCCTGTACACACCGTCGTCCGTTCGGGAGATGTTCTCCCTACAGGGGAACAACGGTGATCCCACGGGGAACGGAACGGCGCCGGGGCCCAGTGCCGCGGGGCCCAGTGGGGCGGGGCCAGGCAACTCGGGGCCCGGCGGCGCGGGGCCTAGCGGGGCGGGCGGCGGCGGCGCAGAGGGCGCGCGGCACCCGCTCGCCATGTTCCGGCCTCACATCCTATCGTCGCGCGCCGACCCGGCAGGACGTGAGGAGCTCAGCCATCAGTTCCACACCGTGCTCAACAACGTGGCCATGCCGCTCATGCAGATGAGTGACCTGCCGGGAAACGACGGTGGCTCTGCCCAACGCCTGCCCAGGATACACGAGTATCTGCAGCCCATCATCCTGGCTCAGGTAAATAACCTCTGCATTATGTAAATGTCGTGGCACTCGTGGCAGCAGTGTAAGTGCGTGTGTCCGCAGAACGCGATGGTGGTGGACGACGAGGGCGCGGCGGGCGAGGGCGGCGCGCGGCGCATGGCGGGCATGGCGGGGCTGCTGGACGCCGGCATCATCTCCGAGGCGCTGCCCGCGCCCTCGCACCGCGTGCAGGCCTGGGACTTCACCACCGGCAACACGCCCGAGATAGCTGACAGTACGACATTTTATTTTGTATTTATTCTGCTTTAGATTCTTGCCTGCCTCGCCTGAGCTTATCTGCTTTGGTCGTGGAGATAAGTGCAAGGAAATAAATATGTGTATACTATAACAGTCACAGTGATTAATCCGGATATCCTACTTCCTGCTAATTATATCCTCCTACTTAATATTAGGTCTAGTCTTTTAGTTTTAGTTAAGTCTTTTTCTTTTTTTGTAAAATATATTTAATTAATAAAAGTTTGCACCGTTGTTATCTATGCACTTTTGCCATCTCATAGGTAGTTCATTGATCCCTTTAGTAAAAAAACCATAGGGGCGAGAATCAAAAAACTCTTTGAAGGTGGTTCGGCGTGCCGCAGTTGAATTTTTTTCCTTGTAAGTTGTCCAAATTCCGGAAAAAATGGTAATCTGTTGGAGCAAGGTCCGGGGAGTACGGTGGATGTCGCAGACATTCCAATTCTAGCTCATCTAACTTAGTGGTTGTTTGTTGTGCAGTGTGTGGTCTTGCGTTGTCGTGAAGCAGCAGTGGCCTAGAGCGATTGACCAATCTCGGTTGTTTAGCAGCTAGTTCTTCCTTCATGGTTTGCGGTTGCTAACAATAGATATCTGCCTTAATCATTTGCCCAGATTTTAGAAAGCTGTAGTGAACGACACCGGCGCTAGTCCACCAAACACTGACAAGTAACTTTTTCTGAGTCACTTTTCGTTTAGGGCAGGATTTGGCTGGGTCTCGGTATCCACTTTTCATCACAAGTAATGATTCGATTTAAAATCCCTTCATTATTGTGTCGATTGAGCAAAGTAACACAGCAGTCGACGCGTGTTTGCAAGTTCGATTCACTCAATTCATGAGGTTCCTGCCGGAGTCGCGGGATTATTCGCTTGAGACACCGCGGCTCCGGAACACAAAGGGCAATGAAGGAACATGGATGGGTTTTAGTCAGTAGAAGTCTGACACTCCCTCCCGCTACACCCAGAGCGGGAGGAGTCATTGGATGATTTCCCATCCCTAAAAAAAAAAAAGCATCGTTCAATTTTTTTTACTTTCCCGATTTGCTTCAATTGGTACAGTTTTATCACTTAACCCGAAACCTGCAGCTATCTCTGAAGTGCTTTGTGATGGAATCGCTTCCACAATAGCCTTTAATTCTTCATTTTCCACGTTAGTCTCCGGCCGTCCACAGGGTTGGTTCTGAAGGTCGAAATTTGCAGAACGAAAACGTTGAAACCAAAAACGTGCCGTACTTTCTTTTGCGACACCAGCGCCGTACACATAATTAAACCTTCGAGCTGTTTCTGCGGCACTGGTGCCACGGTAGAACTCGTACTCGTAAATATACCGATATTTCATGTTTTCCATTGTGCGGTAATAAGCGACAAAACTCAAATGTACCAGCTAAATGAATCTATAAATTAGAATTTGGAATTCTCAAAGAGGAGATATTTCAGATCAAAGTGGTCAGTACGACAAAACGCTAATTTCATTGTAAGGACCTAATATTATAAATGCTGATGAATGTTTGTTACTCTTTCACGTCAGAACACCTGAAAGGATCTTCATGAAATTTGGCACAGAGGCAGATTATAGTCTGGAATAACACAGGCTACTTTTTATCTCGGGAGTATGTTCCTTAGGGATCACGCGGGCGAAGCCGCTGGCAGAAGCTAGTTATATAATATTATCCAGCCATTATTTATAATATCAACTCAATTTGAACAAAGCGATAATTAACACAGAATTTAATCAATTGTCTAGCCGTTTTATATAATACCTTGTAACACTTAGATAAACTAATAAATAACAAGAATAGGTGTCGATTATAAAGTTTATTTCGTTTTCGTGTGTGGATACGAAAAGTGGTTACGAAAAAGGACACTAAGAAAGAAAGGCTTAAATTTCACCAAAACGATGTTTTTCACCGGTTCGGGGTTGATTAGGTTAGATAGCTTCAGGGTAGATAGCTCCCGCATACCATTCGAACCTAATCTATAGTACCCTAAAGCTCCCTGTGCCAGTGTGCCCTATCCACCACTAAGCTAGGCAAGTCATTAAACGACACTGTATTTTATACTTTGGCTACCTTTGACGGGCTATTATGAATAATATCCAGATAAAGTGATTAATTTATCACATCGTCTACACCATTTAGTCATTATTTAAAATTACCAGTCATTATGTACAGTAGCAAATTAATCACTTTGACTGTAACATATATTTCAAAATCTACTGACAATGTTTTTATGTCTTCAGGTACCAAAAATGTAGTAGTACAGCGATGCAGAATTCATAATGACGCTAGTATCGACATATCTAAAGATGGCAGGCTCTTGGTCGCACTCCTGCCTGTGCCAAGGTTAAGAAACACGAACCATTGGCTCGGTAAGTTTTGTAAGTATATAGAAAGTAATCTTGCAAGACACCAATATGGCAAAGTGCCATTTAATAGTTGCTCCGTACAAAGCTTGATACTTTACTTGTTTACCTCATGATCAGGTGTGTACTCGCTGGAGTGGGCGCGGCTGGGGCAGTGCCTGCACACGGCGGTGCTGGAGCAGAGCGCCGTGTCCGTCGCGCTGTCGCCCACGGCGCGCCACCTGGCGGTGGGGCTAGGCTCGCGCCGCTTCACTACGGCGCAGCACGCGCGCAACAACGTCTTCGCGCTGCTGTACCGGCTCGAGCCGCTCGGTATGTACCCACTACCTACACTAACGCCGTGTCCAATATGAAGGAATCTCGAGCATAAAACAAAACAACGGGTTGCACTGGGAGTGCCGGCAGAAGTGAAAACTTGAACATTAACGTTGTGCACTTTTTAATCATCCGTCTTACGAATTTTCGATCAGGTCACGTGTCCTGACGCGACATTTTATACCCATCACAAGAAAAGTAGTTTTCACTTCAAAAACCGACTAATTGTGAACCGGACTCGCACAAGAAGGGTTTCGTACCATATACCGAAAATGAAGGTTTAGCCTCAAAACATTCAAGTTGCAACATAACTTCATTGGTTTAAAACGTTCAAATATCATAAGATCTAAATCTTGAAACCTGAGGTCTCAAAACGTTCAAGTTGCAAAATATTCAAGTCTCAAAACACCCATGTCTGATAATAATTTTTTTTGTGTGTTTGAGTGGATATGTAAGTGTAATATTATATTGAGAGTCAAAAACATATTTTTTTAAGTGTGTATTTTTCCTTATTTTCTCAGAATATTTTAAAATGCTAACTTGCTTATTATAAACTGGGTACTAGCTTCTGTTTACATTCGTCTGCGTAGACTTAGAGCTGGCGCCCAACTTCTTTGTCTCATCTCATAATCTCATCCTCGGAAATACGTATTCATGATTCTGGTATTATATGGATAGTTTTTGAGTCTTTGCTGTTCGTATTTTCCTGGTCTCCTGTTACTTGAGAGTCTTTAATTATTTAGGTCACCGGAAAGTGGCAGACACCGTAAGAATTTAATAAATCTTGATTAGATTATAATTTCTCGAAATATTATGAAAAAATCGTTTTGTAAATAATATACTAGCTGACCCGCCCAACTTCGTCTGCGTCACATTTTCCATTACTGGTCCGCTCCTATTTGTCTGAGCGTGATTATATATAACCCTGCCTAGCCTATAACCTTCCTCGATAAATGGGCTATCTAACACTGAAAGAATTTTTCAAATCGGACCAGTAGTTCCTGAGATAAGCGCGTTCAACCAAACACAAACTCTTCTGCTTTATAATATTAGTATAGATATACCATCCAAATTCAATAGTTTCCAGTGCATCCATGTCTTATTAAATAAACGTCAATAAACTTGATACGCCTACCTACGTGGACCTAGTTTTTAACCGACTTTCCAAGAAGGAGGAGGTTCTCAATTCGTATGTTTGTATTTTTTTTTTTTTAATGTTTGTTCGGGCATAACTCCGTCGCTTGCCAACCGATTTTAAAAATGATTTTTTTGTTGGAAAGGGAATACTTCCCAAATGGTCCCATGATAAGGAAACCAGGATCTGATGATGGCATCCCAGAGAAATCGAGGGGAACTTTCGAAAATCGTATGGGCAACTCACAGAAGACAATTAGAGCCATTACGCACTGTCGACTGGTCGCCAGCGACTCAGTCCCTCAACGACCGAGACATAGGCGGGCGACCGGCGACCAAGTGCGTAAACACACATTTAAACTATAGTAAATCACAGTCGATCGACTGAGTCGCTGGCGACTAGTCGACAGTGCGTAATAGCTCTTATCCTAGCGGGAAAAATAAAAAAACTTTTTACAAAAAAATTATAACCGACTTCCAAAAAAAAACACTACAATGTAAAAAATAACTTTAATTTCGGAAGTCAGTGTCAAAAAAAAACTAACAAATTAACAAAAAACACCGAGTTCCGAAATTAAAGTTATTTTTTACATTGTAGTGTTTTTTTTTTGGAAGTCGGTTATATTTTTTTTGTAAAAAGTTTTTTGAAATAAGTATTTCGGCGGACGGTTAATTACTTCTAAGACTCTGTTCAATGGTACCTTTGGACCTTGACTCAGCACTCGGCCCGGCTCACGCGCGCCCCAGTTTAAATATTCATTTGGTTGCATTTTACACGCATAGAACACGAAAGATTTTGTAAAATAGTGTGTGTTAAGCAAAAGTAGTATATAAGCTGGAAATTCTCGTGAGTCTGCGAGACTGGCAGTGAGTGTACCCTTCCCCAACCTGGAAATCTTGTCTACTATCCGTCTGAAACCTCAGGTCGCATGGTGCAGACTTCTATATATTTATGTATCACGTACTAGGCATATGATAGGTAAGGGCTGCAGGGCTTATAGGGCTTAGGATCGTAGGGACTGTTAGGCTTGTAGGTCTTAGTAGGTTCTTTCAATTTGTCATATTTTCATGTACTGTCACACCCTTAACAGTTTTGCGGCCTCACGGAAAGTCTGTTTATTATTAAATACATTTCTTCAGTGCACTACAGAGCGGTTTTTTATCTACGTGTCTTAAATTTACCACAAATAATAAAAAACGATTGGCGGCGCTAGTGGACGGAATACACGCTCTTAATATTTGATATTTGTTTTTCATTTATGATGGCGCGTTAGTAAATCTCTAAAAAGAAAGAAAGGCGATCATATCGGGGAAAATTAATATGTTCGAGCTATTCTAACACACAAGAGTCTGATTTGAATAGTCTGATTAAAGAGAAATTAGTAATAAAATCTTTCTTTATTTAACTCAAGCATTTTTTATCACTCATCTACTCCATAAATTTCACAAAATATGAGACAATCACTTAATCATTATGTCTAATTGTTGAATTTGTGGTGGACACAATTAAACATTTCCAATTTTTTCGTTTTTATTTTTCTGCTAATTGATTACACATTAATTTTAAAAAAACATAAATAACATCCGATACCTATCCAATAAAATTGCCTTCAAAAATTAGACTTGTATCTGTGAACACAAAAGGTGTACCCACGAGACTTACTTATAAATTAATGTGTAATCAATCAGCAAAAAATAAAAACAAAAAAATTGGAAATGTTTCATTGTGTACACCACTGTGGACACAATGAAACATTTCCAATTTTTTTGTTTTTATTTTTTGCTGATTGATTACACATTAATTTAAAAAAGGATAAATGACATCTTATCTATAATATAAAAATGAATCGCTGAATGTGTTGCTAAGCGCAAATCTCGAGAACAGCTGAAGCGATTTCGCAAATTCTTTTTTTATTGTGTTTGTTATTATCAGGAGAAGGTTTTTATGTAAAAAAATTAAGGAAGTTGCCAGTTGACGGGAGCGAAGCCGCGGGGGACAGCTAGTACCCAATAAAATTGCCTATATACCTGCAAAAAATTACGACTTCTATCTGTAAAAACAAAAGGTGTATGAGACTTTGAATTTTTAGTGTTTTATTGTTGAACACAATATGACCCTACCTAACAAAGTGTCGAGTCTTTTGTTTTTATAATATTATATGTACTAATCCGTCCTTTTATTTGCATTATTAGAAAGCTCAAGCCGCACGGGATTATCTCCTATCAAAGAGTTGGAACAAAATTGGGAGCATGGCTTCACCAGCCTCAACTGCCTGCGATGGGCTCCCCAGCCTGGCCAAGGACTTGTCTATGCAAACAACACGGGACAACTCATTATTATGAGCTAAGTAGAAATGTCATGACAGTTTGTTTATAAGAATGTTCCAAACACAAGCCCATGCTGTGTGTCACTGCCACGCTGACTGCCGTTTTTGTATCATTCAGTTAATTTATTTTTACGCGTTTGTGGCAATTTATTCATGTTTAAAACTACTAAATGCTCTTGGTTGACGACTGTTTATATTTGATAATACATAAAAATGAATATCAAGATGTATTTTTAATATATCATACATAATACAATAACGCTAAGATAGACTTATTACAGATTGTTTGAATGGTAGTCAATCAGATTTTAAAATACACATAGTTTTTAATGTGCCAATGTTTTTCAAATTGTAATTGATCTCGTGAATCGTTGGATTGGAACTGTTTGTGCAACATTACTATGTCTATGGTGTAATAACTGACTTCTAACTGTTACAGTTCAAAACAAGATTTGAAACTTTTATGCTTGTATTACTTATTCGCATTGTTAATGTTTAAACTTAATACACACATCAATGCGTGAATCATGTAGGTAATACATAATTGAAATGATAGATTTATCGCCAGTCTTTAGATATTTATTCTTAGTAATAATCTGAAATTTTGGAAATTCGTAGTAGGTATCTATAATATATAATTTTTTAAGTTTGTTTTTTTTTTATATAATTGTGTTATTGTGGTCCTCTGCCTTTGTGTCTTTAAACTACATACAATGTTATTTTATTATGTGTTCGGATTTTAAAAAAACTTTGATCTCTGCAATCATGTTTCGATATTTGGACATCTAAATTATTCTAGACTACGTACTAATTTCTTATAAATAATTTTAAGAATATTTCTTGCGAAGGTAGTGTGATTTTAGTTCTTCCATATTATTTTATTTAAAAAATTCAGGCGTGGCGCCATTCTTTAAGTTATAAAAGCTTTATTGGTACTAGCAATATAATATGCCATTTTTCTTAGTTTCTTTCTGTTACTTAATCGTATTTATTTAAATATAAACGATTTTATAAAACCCATCTATCATTTTAGGCTGGGTCTGCACGCATTCGGTTATACTTGTCACATTATTTAGAAGTTATTGTACCAGTATTGTGTTAAATACAATTTGAATGAGTATAATCTCGTTTTCTGACTAATTGCGTTTGATTATTCCTGACACAAAAAAAAACCCGAAGCCGTGTGTGTCGCCAAGCTTGACTGATTTTTTCGCGTTATAGACTGATGATCGATTTAGCGAGGGTGATTGACGGTCGAGCAAGTGCGCGGCCTTATGGCTCGAGGACCTTTTTCTCTACGCTCTAACGCGTCTTGTTGAAAATGTACGCGTACTTACGGTGACACGCGCGAAAAAGGTCGTCGAGCCATAAGTCCGCGTACTTGCTCGCCCGTCAATCACCCTCTTAAGATGAATAATTGATTGAGAAGTTTGAAGAGAGGATAATTTATACTAAAGTGTTTTCTGGTAAAATCTTGACAAGTACATTGAAAATTTGAAAATGTTTAAGTACTACAAAAGTGAGGGCCCAACGTTTTTGAGTTCAGCATGATCAATAAGAGAGAGAATGGGACGGAGAAAAATCGGTTCCATTAGAATTGTACGAATTTGCTTTATCCCCGTCCCGTCAGGGACCGGGAACTCGGATGTGTGTGGACGGCGCTAAAAAAATATCACTAAAATTGATGATCACGTGCAGAATAGCTACAATAACGTCAGCCTGGTTTGACCAAAAAACATTTGTCGTCATTTGGGTGCGCCGACATGCATAAGCCAAACGTGCATTATTATTTCGTAAAGATGGTATGTACGTACTATGTGCCTAGATTTGCTATTGATAATTGTGTTCATGAGTGGAGACACAAGTAGATATAATATAATAACAAACAGCTTCAAGCACAGTACCTACACTCGATTATTCCGTACTTGTTGATGAGTGAGTCTTGGCAAATCGTAGGAAAAAATATATATACCGGTCGATTTTCACAAAGTGATAGGCAGAAAGGTAGATATTGGTGTACCTACTGACTAAATTAACAATTTGCTATCGTGTCTATGATTTGAAAATATCTGTATATATAAAAGTGAAAGGTCTTTCACACACTAATTAATCGCGAAATCTCGAAAACTACTTCACCTACGAAGATTATATTTACCCCTCCCGTAAAGGGGTGAAAGTTGAAAAATCGGTTCTCTGCCTTTTCGAAAATTATTTGCCAGAATTTCAGTTGCCAACTAACGTTTCGTAGAATTTTATTTCTCCGAATAATCATTTGCGAACTTATCATATAATTTTGTTTTATTTCCCAACCTCACAGTTACCAACTGTAGGTACGTTTGGTCTGCTTTTCATAATGACACTTTAAACTTTCAAGTAGCAGAATGTTTTAGTTTACCTAGGTACGTAATATTCATTTATGTAGTTGTTTATTGTATACTCTAACCTAACTTAACTGGTTTCTTTTACAAAAGCGATTCGCTTCTGACACATCGCTGGCCGCTACCGCGGCACGCTCGCTTCGGTCGCTCGGCTCGTGCGTTGTTGGTCATACTCTAACCTAACTGTTTCCTTTTACAAAGGCGATTCGCTTCTGGCACATACATTCTTTGTCATAGGTACTAACCTAACCTAACCTATCGTAACCTAAGATTTCTGTCTGACAAAAAACGTCATTCGTCTGATGCTACGGCCAGACTTGAAGGCGGAGATTCGTGTTCGCGTTGTCACGATAAAAGTTCATGTTCGATCCATGACGAAGTGCTTGGCCACATCAAAAAAAACTTCACTACGTCGCGATAATATAGAACGTCGCGATAATATAGAACGTCGCGATAATTCATTTCGCGGGAAACATGGAAGAGGCGGTTGCGCTGTATTACATGGCGGCTAATAATTATTTACTGCATCTTTATTAATTGAAAAAAAAAAAATATCTCATTACTCTCAGGGCCTCTTTCACCACCCTTGAGTAAAGTATCGAGTAGACTAATCGCCAATTATAGTCACGCGTAACTGCACGTGTCAATTTCACGACGTTCGAGTAGCACTAATCAATGATTAAACTGCCCAGTAACTTACTTGCCACGTCGTCTGCCAATTAGAGTGTTTACTTAACGGTTAACAAATTTTCACTATACATTTTTGGAAATATCTCGAAAACCATAAGTCCTATCAACTCAATACTTTCTGTAAAAGTGGTTTTGGGTCAAGACCTTTATTTTAAAACTAATTTCAAAACCCTATCACTTAAAACAAAAAATCACATTTTCAATCTACGTAATTATTCACTATGTAAAAACCTCACATCTAAATTCGCATTTAAACTAGAATCTAACTAAACCTATGATGCGAAAATATCCTTATAACACTAATTAGAGAATGCTAAACCTAACCTAAGCTGATTCAATTATAATTCTAATTAGTTTTCCTTACAATTTCCTTGTTTCATACGGTCGCGTCCACCATTACTTGCGCCTATGGACGCGGACGGGGTTTTATCGCCGACACTAACACAGTTTGGTATTTCTGTACAAGTGAAAAGTTTGCACTTCTATCTCTTTTAACTTTATCCATGATAATTTATAAAAAAAAAAATCCGCACGCAATAATTTCCTAACCAAAAACACAACAAACAATACACAAAATGAAATGTCAAATGACAGCTAACCTGCCAATGACGTTTGACAAGTAACGTTGACGTAATATTGAACGAATGCAACGTATGATTTGTTAAGTCATTCACTTAACCGGTAAGTTGTTACTCGAAGCTTTATTTTCGCTTGTGAAATTGACAGAAGATACTCGTAAGTTTTACATGCCAATTAACTTTAATTGGGAAGTAACTAATCAACGCTTTACTTGGAGATGGTGAAAGAGGCCCTAATAGTTCAATCAAACACGTTCAAACCCTTCAAACCGCTCGGCGTCTCGCAGTCAAGTCAACAAAAGCGTGCGAAGTGTAGCCAACCGCACAAACTTTGTCGCGACAAATCCTTTGATGTGCGGCAATTTACCGACAGCGGCGCGAAGGGCATTCGTATTCGCGAAGATATATCCTTGGACATTTCACACAACGCCATATAGTCCCAAGCTAAGCAACTTAATGCTTGTGTTATGGTAACGAGATGGCTGATAAACTACTTATATACATTTTTTTTGTAAAGACATACATATTATAGATAGAAAACACCCAGACTCGGAACAAATACATGTAGGCCATACAAATATTTGTTCCGTGCGGGAATCGAACCCGCGACATGCGGCGCAGCAAGCAGTCAATCGCTCAACCACTGCGCCATCGCGATAGGACGAATTCTTTGGCCAGATGTGTCGCGACAACGCAAATCTTCGCGTTATCGCGATAGTGTAGCCGTAGCATAATAGTTGTGTGGCCTAGTGAAATGTTTGACAAATGATTAATGTCCCAAACGTTTTGTGTCATTATAATAATCCGCTTAACAATAATTCTACCAAATGAAACGTTGTCATGCAAAAATTTGATAATCGTTAGTTGTCAAAGTGAAACATCGACGAAACGTTGCGCGTTGGTTGGAAAGTGATAATCTGCCAAACAATTTTCGGCGAAAAGGCAGGATACCGAAAAATATTATTCCTTCAGCCAATATACTTGAAACTTGGTACGAACATTGGCCTAAATTAATTATAAAGGATGTCATTACTAGTTATTCGGTAGGTACCTCTTCCAAAAGACTGTTTGGTCTATTGTATGTCGTATGGAAGAATCTTCTTCCTCAGGTTAATAAGTATAATGTCACCATTTGTTTTTCAAAACTACCCCTAAATGGGGGTTTCCTATGAACTTGAAACTCGCCATAATTTTGATAAAAAAATAATCAATCAATAGAGTACTAAATCCGCGCGGACGAAGTCGCGTGCGAAATGCTAGTATCATCCTATTTCTGAGGGAGGGCAGGGGGGCATTTATTCGGTCGATAGTCGACATCCACGATATTGTGTATTGTATTTATCTCTCAATGCTATGTTCGACGTAGAACAGAACTTCAGTTCGTATCGTAAGTGGTACCTACTTGTTATTTTTCCTGATTACCTACTGTCGTGAGTCATTACATAAAGAATTTATATTTAAAAAGAAATCAAACTTAGTTGCATAAATTGCACGTTTTTCGGGTTCCGTACCTACCCGTAGTTTAACCAACGGAATCTTATTACTGATCATCCGTTGTCCGTCTGTTTGTCGCCGTGCTATATCTCATGAACCGTAAACGTAAAAGATGGATAATTGAAATTTTCGAGTGCCGCTATAGCAAAAATATAAACCAAAAACATCATGAAATGTATTTTTTTGGTTTCACCTTCGTCTTTGACTCGGTTAAATTCAGCCAAGTGCGAACTTTGATAATTTTGACTGAGGAACTTTTTCATCGTAGGTATTACCCGAATCATCGTCGGGTCCCGATATACTGAAAATTAATACCATTTCGAAATAAGTTTAGATTTTGTATGGCAACAGAAACAGTGGGTACCTAGGTACTTATTCAGCCTTATCTGATAATGCTACTAAAAGGCGGTTCAATATTTAAGTAGGTACCACTTGGCAGGCAAATTTGTTTACCTGCTAGCATTTCTCGTGGCCACAGGATGATAATCGCCCCCAGCTATGGTATAACTTTCTATAAGTAAAATAATATAATTGGTAATTGTCCGATCAGCTCTCCCAGATTAACCTCTATAAACAAACAATTTTACCTCTCTAAATTACCTACTAGTTTAGATACAGATGAATCTTACGAATATATTTTATCATTTTGAGCCGCTGAATTATCGTAAGTTATATTTTTTTTCGAAACGCTCTTTATTTCTTGATTAATTATATAAAAAACATTAATTAATTTGTCTTGCTTGTCTCTAAATAAGCATACTCAATTCATTGTAATAATAATATTACAAAGTTGGGTTTTCTAAATCTCCTAATATAATAATAATTATTATTATTATCAGATTTTAAATATTGCGGTTTTGTAATACGTGACTTCATAATTTTTAATAAAATATCAATTTTAAATACTATTTAAAGTTTTAAGAAAACGAAATCCTCGGAATATTTCAAGCAATTAAGATTCATGGTAGGTATAATTTTCAAATTAAAACTGGTCTTATTTTCGCTCCTTTCCATAAATTGATTCTTTTTTCCATTTCTAAAGGTTGGCCTTACACCTCAACTCTTTAGTAGATAGGTACAGTATGGAGGTATGTATGTAGTAACAGAGCAACTATTCTTTTCTTCTGGACATTTACGATTATGTTACATGAAAAGACATGTTTAACTTGACTAATTTAATAACCTGTAGTTTTCACAGGTAAATAGCATAGGTAATAGTTTTTACATAAATACACTCTACTGAAGGCTAGACATAAGTAGGCACGCCATCCCAATACTATATGAAACAATTTTCATATCCATTGCTGACTTGCTCTCACTATATTATGTGTGCCTAGTGATTAATCATATAATTTGAAACTTTTTCTTGAATTTTCACAGCTCTTATTATTACATTGCTAAACAATAAATACCTAATTCTACTCAGCGGATGGACTATCTGATCTTTTTTTCTGTAAATAATTAGTTCTTCAAATATTTTGTTATAATTATAAGAATAGTAAAATAATAGCTGTACAGTTTTAATGAATAAGATTCTATGTACAGATCCCTTCTTGTGTCTAATAAAATCCTAATAGTTGGAAGAAGTGTTTCATTTTTATCGTAACTAACCTGACCCGTAATTAGTAAGGTATGTATTACTATTTGGAAAAAATAAATTAAAATGATATAAATATTGTATTTATTCCGTTTCTATAGAATGTAATTTGCATTAATGATGCTAACAAAATTATCATTATACATTAAAATATGATACAGCAATTTCGAAAACTTATTGTTACCTATCTAAAAATTTAATTTAATAAAAATACCTGTGTAGATTTTGCAAATATGTATTAAATCATCAGAAATAATACTAAGCATGGAACAAAATTATGTTAATGACATTAAAGTATTGTTTGTGTTCAAAGTAAATAATGATAATATTTCTTGATGTGTGTAATTAAAACCAATACTGATAAGAATGATATACATATACAATATAAAATATATTTTCCTTCATGTTCAACAATTTATACTTCTGATATTGATTCAAAATACAAAAAATAAACATTACAAAACGCTCCAATTTAAAATGTCATATATACAAAATCTCCTTTAAAGATCACTGCTACCTGTTTTATTTAGTCATATCCAAAGAAAATATAAAAAAAAACTTAGGGAACTTGCAGATTAATGTGACAAAATATAATGATAAATATTTCGATTGTGACTCGAAGCTGTCACTAAACACGTCATAAAAACTAAAAATGGTTTTAACAACTTACAAAAGATATAAGTCAAACCATAAGTAACACTAATTCCTACAATTGTTTATTAAAAATGTTAATTTGCTCGTAGCACAAATATACTTTCCCTGACTCATCACAGACCAAATGTAAAATCTAATTAGATTTCCAATGTTTATTACTGAACCTTGTGTCTCAGCGGCGCCGCACAACACCCTCTGGTGACTTAGAAGCATTTAAATATAATAGCATCTATAACTAACTTCTTTCTGAGGAGGAAGTGGCAATTTAATGAAATGCAATAAGTGTTAGTGTTCCGAGGGCTTGAGTTCTTTAATTTGCTTTATAAGGTAAGCCTTCTCATCATTGAACTGCTCATCCTCAGAGCGATCTGTGTGGAATTTGGTGAGGAAGTCAACCAACTTATCTTGATTCCTTAGCAAGATATCCAATATTGGTTTAGGTTTATTAGGGTTGGCTACAAATACCTGAAACAAGAATTAAGACTTGGTCATAAATAATGCATACATTATACTGTTGTAAATGTTGCACCAACTGGGTTAATCAGCCGTTTACTTAAATGCCTAGCCTTTTTATTGAATGGCACCGTATAATCATTTGCCTAAATTATATTTAGCCAATGCATCCTCTACAAAATTAAATCAATGGGCTGACAGATTTGTCGACCATTCATAGAATAATTTAACTTTGAAAATTCTAAATTCACACAACAATCAATTTCAACATTCTAACCTCTATGATGGAGGCTCGCTGCGCGCTGCTCGTAGTTCCTATTTCTGTCTACAGGATTTAAAAGAACCTAACATGCTAAGTTCGCTCGCTCTGTCTAGCTGTTCAACAGGTTGTCACATAGGCCTCAGATTAATTAAAAACCACCCTTCAATGAAAAGGCTAGCTGATTAAGCTAGTTGGTGCGACAAATTGCATTTGAACACTGATTACAAAGTTCACAAGTACCTTAAAAACATGGAAAGCTTCAAACTGAATATTACGTGATTTCTCTTTTAGCATATTCATCATAAGCTTAAGATTATCAGGGTTTGTGATGTAACGTGTCATTATGGAGAAGTTGTGGCGGTCCAGTAACAACTCTCCCAATAGCTTCAGGCTCTGCCGTCGAGTCACATAGTTCTCAGAGTTCAGCAGTCGCTGATAATGACTGAACACTTTATCATAGTTTGTTTCTAGAAACTCAGCACACAACATTTTATGTCGCGTTAGCAATTCCTGGAAATAATGATTAAATAAATTAAATATTTTCTTACTATAGTTGTCATTCCTCTGCATAATGCGGTAAATAACATGAGTAACTAGACATCATCTACATAAAAACTCGAAACTCAAGCATTTATTTCAATTAAACCATTTTACAGGCACTTTTGACTTGTCAATGTCAGTCGGTCAAAAAGATGAATCTATTTGCACATTCCAAAGCGTAGATCTCTATGGAGAAGAACGTGCAAGAAACTCCATGGACACTATTTAAAAAATAATAAATTGTTACAAAGTTTTGTTACGTTGAGTTGAAATTATACACACATGTGATACCAATGTAAAACGCCGAGCATGATGAATACCTCCACATATAAACTTCCACATGTAGAGAGATTTAGTTCTTATTTATATTTAAGTAAAATTGTTTGAGAAACTATTGATATCAGCATGGTAAATAATATGTTCAGGTAACAAACCTTAAAAGTAGAAAAGGCATCTGAGGCAATATCAAAAGTGGATACTTCTACATAACGGAAGAAATTGTAAAAATCGTCTGAATACAACATTATTTTAGCAAGAGCTTCATATCGGGCACACTCCCTTAGCATAGTTCCACAGTTGGATGCTATCTCCTGATGCTCATACCTGCAAATAACAACTAAACATTATCACACTACTATACTATAGAACCTACATACTTGTGTCATTCATTGACATGATAACAAACCAGAAGACAAAAAACTATGTTTCTTATTTGTTTGTTAATTCCATTGCAATAGAATTCTACTTTCATTTAACTTACGGCTGTATCAAGAATTCTAAATACTTTATGTTTATATCAAATTCAAATTTAAAATAATATAATGTTACCCACCCAGACATCAAAGTAAACAGTATCTCAGGCTTGGTGCATATGTACTCAACTGTGGGAGATCTGGTGCCAATCTGACGTCTAAGCACATTGTTGAACACTTGGGCAACATCCTTCTTGCCTTCAAAGTCGATGCGGTTTAGATTCTAAATGCAAATGTATGACTCATTACACATGATAATACAACAATTGATAATTTAATTGATCTAATACTCATATGTTTAGATACCTGGATGAGAAGTAAAAGCAGGTTGGTGTTGTACAGTTCCTGAGCTAACTGTGCTACTATAATATCCGTTTGTGGTTCGGCGTCGGATGTGCCATATAGCATGTTCTTTATCAAAACCTATTGACACAAAATCAACACTATAAATTGTCCACTTAGTTACCTATAAAATTGTTGACCTCCAAACATTTGTGTGCAACAAAATACTTACCAGGTTTTTGCTTACATCTTCTTGAGCTTTTTCAGCTTTTTTATCACCCCTTTCTAAAGCAGTAACTGCATCTTTCAATGATCTCACAAGCTCCGCTGGGCTCTTTTGAGACTTACCAAAAAGAGGCATAGTATTTCGATAATTTATACAGATGATCTAAGCAATTCCGTCTACATAAGATTGTACCTGTAACCAACGAACCAATGCGTATAAATCTAACACAAAATCAAATGTTTTACGCGACTGTTCTTGATATTTCACGAGAATGCAGGAGAAACGAAATTTGTCAAATTTATAAAACGTTTGCCGACCTGGAACGACGACACTAAACTTTAAAAGAATGTTGAATTTTGTTTTAAATTACATAGATTGATGTTAAATCCACGAAAAGTACTAAATATAACTCACTTTCAGATTAATTATTACAATTTTCCCTAGCAAGACAGACCACACGAAACGAACAGCTGTGATGTCAATAGAAATGTGTATTGCCCGTGATAAAAATATTTATGTGAGAAATTTTATTTGGAAGCATATACTTTCTGTTTCGTTTCACTCACTCACCTTATGTGTCGTGAGTGTCGTCCAGTCTTTATATAATTCTATAGATATTTTCCATAGATTTTAGTCTATGAAATAGGATAACGTGTCAAATTGTCAATCTGGCAATTTTAGGTTAGAAGTCTAGCTACAGAATATTTCAGCACGTTAAAACATCTGTTTATAAAGTCATGGCTGAAACTGCTAATGAAAAGTTATCTAAGAAGTGAGTATCGTGTGAACCAAAAATGTTTGCCTTGAGGAACTTGAGTGTGTTGCCTCTTAGAACTAATCATTTCATCACTCGATGTGCGAATTTCTCATCTGCTGTGAGCAAACGGTCAGTTATATTTTGTTTTTATTTACGTTTATCAATCATACTGATATGTTATTCTTAATTTATATTTTAGTGAATTGAAACGGCGTCTGAAAGCCGAGCAAAAACTGAAAGAGAAAGCGGAAAAGGTCGCTCAGCTTCCAACTTCCGCGGCGGATAAGAAAGCATCATCAAAAGCTGAAGAAGAGATCAGTCCCAATGAGTATTACAAACTACGAACTGCTGCTGTTGCGGCTCTTAAGGAAGGTTCTAAAGAAGACCACCCATACCCCCACAAATTCAATGTTACAATATCTTTAGAAGAATTCATTGAAAAGTACAACCATGTAAACAGTGGTGAAGTTTTAGACAATGTTACGCTGTCTGTTGCTGGAAGAGTTCACTCGATTCGAGAGTCAGGAGCTAAACTCATATTTTATGATTTGAGAGGCGAAGGTGTTAAAATACAGGTAAAATTCATTCAGAAAAAAATTATATACTTGGTGACAAATGTGAGAAATCTCTTTGAACTGCTTTAAAATAAAAATGAATAACACAAATTTATTTCAGGTTATGGCTAATGCAAAATTGTATGAATCAGAAGAAAAATTTGTAGCTGATACGGAGAAGCTAAGAAGAGGAGACATTATTGGTTGTGTCGGACATCCTGGCAAGACAAAGAAGGGCGAACTTTCCATTGTACCTAAAAGTATTAAGCTGCTGTCTCCTTGCCTGCACATGTTGCCCCACTTACACTTTGGGCTAAAGGACAAAGAAACTAGGTTTAGGAAGAGATATTTAGATCTTATATTAAATGATAGGGTAAGATAATTTGCTTTCAGATGTTATTAGTGTAATTCTCAAAACATTGTATTTAATTTTGTTTTCTTCCACAGGTAAGACAAACATTCTATACTAGAGCAAGAATCATTGCTTATGTAAGGAAATTTTTGGACAATATGGGCTTCCTTGAAATTGAAACTCCAATGATGAACATGATTGCTGGGGGGGCTACAGCTAAGCCCTTCATCACACATCACAATGATCTCAACATGGACTTGTACATGAGGATAGCTCCTGAACTATACCACAAGATGTTAGTAGTGGGAGGTCTAGACCGTGTTTATGAAATTGGCAGGCAGTTCCGGAATGAAGGCATTGATTTGACTCACAACCCTGAGTTCACAACTTGCGAGTTCTATATGGCTTATGCAGATTACAACGATCTGATAAATATAACAGAAGCTATGCTGTCAGGCATGGTGAAAAGTATCCATGGCAGTTATAAAGTAAGTTAAAATTAGAATCATTTGTAATAATAAATGAATGTCTCATTGTGTTATTACAATTTGTTATCTGTATGCATATCAATTCATTTTCTGAAACCTCTGTTTCAATTTCATAAGCCAAACAATAGGTTATCACTTATCTATCAGACATACTCTTACCACTATGATAACTCCTAGATGTATTAAATGATTATAGTAAAATAATTAATGACACTAATGAATTTGTTTACATTCTAATGATTAAGAAACATTTTATGAATGAAATTCTAATACACAATATGTTGTTGTTAATTTAAGACATGTTTTTCTATTTACAGGTTAAATATCAACCAGATGGGCCTGAGGGTGAAGAGGTAGAAATAGACTTCACTCCGCCATTTGCCAGAGTACCTATGATTGCAAGTTTAGAGAAGGCATTGAATGTCAAACTGCCACCAGCTGATCAATTGGAATCTCAGGAAGCCAACCAGCTGTTGAGCCAGTTGTGTGAGAAACATGAAGTAAGTTTTACAAAAGATATTGATACATACAAGGGTGGATCCAGGATTGTCATTTGGGGGGCTTGATTCTTGGAGGATTTTAGCAAAGTTATCACTTAAAAAAGCTTATTTTGCTTAACATGTAACAAGACTCCTTGAATTACTTTTCGTAATTTCCTCAAAGACTTCGTCGTTCGGAGCAGGAAGAATTTCGTCCTTTGACCTGTTATTACCTGTCTCTGTCACTCCCGCGTTAAAAGTTTGTGTCTCGCTCGCACAGATGCAATGGCCGCCGTCCTCAGGGATTGGAAACCTTTTACCTAATAGTGTAAGGTTTGTTCTTGTTTGCATGTGTAAATCCCGTAAAAAAAGAGGAATCGAAATTAGTTAGTCTAGATGATAATGTAGGCAAAACTGTTGATTCTTTTGTAATAAATGTGATAGTAATTGCCGTGTTAGTAATTGTAACTCGATTTTATAACTTACTAGCTGACCCTTGCCCACTTTGTTGGGCGGTAAACATTTTAACTTGTGATGAAATTATGAGTGTGGTTCGGTTAGTACTGACTGCTATGATTTATTTCCTGACGGCCAAAAGGAGGGTTTTGTTTTTATTGCATAATAATATGTATGTAGCTAGGCTAGCGAGCCGCTGCGAGCGCTCAGCGTTAGACTCCCTGTCCCTTGTTGCAGAGACAGACGCTGTGCACGTTCAGCGCTAGATTCCCGAGCACGGACCAGCGATGTTCTCCAGCTTTGGTTAGCAAGCCGCTGTGAACGCTCGGAGCTAGATTTCCCAGCGCGTGCTTTCGAAATATTTTCTCTATTCCTCGAGAGGCTCTTCCGTACGGCGTACTCGAGCTGCTCTTGTCTCATGTCTGGGATGTCTGACGGGAAAGTTGTGATATCCTTTTAGGCATGATAAACAATCGCTGAAACTGTCCGATATCCCAAAAACAGAAATAACACAATGTATGAAGTAATATTGTAATTGTGTTTTGAGAAACCGAGCAACCAAAACAATTTTAAAGACCAACAACATTCAACCAACTACATATAACTCACCTACCAAACGACAAAAGTTAAATAATAACTGGAGAGGGTCATTAATCCGCGGAAAATCTTAACACCACGATTCAGAAAAATGACGTAATTGCACAACGCCGTCTATGGGTAAATGGATAAAACGTCCGTACAAAGCATGTTCTAATGCGGTTCGTGAATGGACGGCGCGGACGGCGTTTTGCGATTTAGTAATTTTATATTATCTTCGAAACTATTCAACCAATTGACATACTGTTTTGGGAAAATCGTATCTCTATGATGTTCTTGTGATCATAATAACATTTTATTCGATAAGGTTTAATATTTTGTTGTTTAAAAAATCGTCCAAAGATAGGTACGTCGAAAAATACTTTTTTTAACACATAAAAGCTACTATATCTGCTAAAATATAAAAGATAGAAATACGGTGCCGCGGACTTTTTTGTAGAACTATTCTAGGCGGACCAGGTTGCTATACATTGTTTTCAATTATATACAACTGTTAAGGCAGCGCACGCAAATAACTCTGTTGTAAGAGCTATTTTTTTCCGCCTGTATAGACAAAAATTGAGATAGTTCGACTAATATGCATGATATCTTTATAATTTGTAGCCTACAGCACTCACGAATAATGTAGCTTTCTACCAGTGAAACAATTTTTCAAATCGGACCAGTAGTTCCTGAGATTACCCCCTACATACAAACTTACAAACAAATGTTACCTCTTTATAATATTAGTATAGATAATATAAAATCTAAATAAATAATTTATATGATAACAAAAAGATTTATTTTCTAAGTTGGTAAATCCTTCTCGTTCAAATATTTCATGTAAACCGCACTCAATACAAAAATGTTTGTGACCACTGTCAGTAGGTAAAGAGGTCATTGTACGAAATTCTTCCTGCTCCGCGACTGGACTTTAGTAGTGTATAACCAAGGTTACCGACAAAGCCCGAAGGATCGCCAAACTAAAGTGGCAGTGGGCAGGGCACATTGCTCACAGAACGGATGGTTGATGGGGCTGAAAAGTTCTGGAGTGTCGACCGCGTACCAGAAGACGCAACGTTGAAAGGCCTCCCACAAGATGGACCGATGACCACCTGGTGAAGGTCGCGGGTAGCCTAGGAATGCGAGACGCACAGGACTAGCGACGCTTGGGCAGCTTGGGGGAGGCCTATGTCCAGCAGTGGATGTCTTTCGGCTGATATGATGACTAGAGATTTGCCTATAAATAACCCTAGTAAATGTTTATTCTTTAAAATTAACATATATAGGTAATTAATTATTTCTAGGTTGATTGTCCACCACCAAGGACCACAGCCAGACTACTAGACAAATTAGTAGGAGAGTTCCTTGAAGAAAAATGTATTAACCCCACATTTATATTGGACCACCCCCAGATCATGAGTCCTTTGTCCAAGTATCACAGGGATATCCCTGGTTTGACTGAAAGGTAAGGGTTTTTATGTCTAAGTACCAAAATAATATAATATATATCCTTGGACATTTCACACTCCACATTTTTTTTTTCAAATCATTTTATGTTCCTTTAAACATTTTATTTTTAGATTTGAATTATTTGTAATGAAGAAAGAAATCTGCAATGCCTACACTGAATTGAACGACCCAGCAACTCAAAGGGAGAGATTTGAACAGCAAGCCAAAGACCGAGCTGCTGGTGATGATGAGACTCCGCCTACTGATGAGGCATTCTGCACAGCCCTCGAGTATGGCCTCCCACCTACTGCTGGTTGGGGCCTGGGTGTTGACCGTCTTACAATGTTCCTCACCAATTCGAATAACATCAAGGTATGTTTATTTGAAGTGATGTTTATTATTAGGCCTCCCCCACAGTAGGCGCGCGCGTTCCGCGGGCGTATGGGAGACGCGGCTCTCGCCTGATCGAAACAGTAGCGGGCGAAGGGGCAAGAACGCGACTCGAACGCCGCGCGCACGCCGCTTGCACTCTTCACACACGCCGCAGGGCAGCAAGACGCGACGCTCACGCAGCGCGCTCGCGACGCGCGCGCGGGGCCCGCGCTACTCACACGCCCGAGGATCGCGCACGCCTAATGTGGGGTCAGCCTTAGCTAGACAACTGAGTGGAATGCTGCTACACACCTGTTTAGCGCCTCATGTTCCCTTTTGTCTTCACAAAACCAACAATTATTATTGCAAATGACGTCAAAACAGTTGTCCAATTAGTACATTAATTGGACAACTGTTACACCAAACAAGTGCGATTTATGGTACGGACACGGACGCCCGCGACGTGCGCGACGAGCTTTACAAATACTTAGCTTATTATACCCGCGTTTTCCGTTACAGCCCTACTCCCGTTGCTTATAGCATGATAAATTAATTATTAATAGACTATCACTAAACGTGAGGCAGTTTTTTCAAACTAGAACATGTTTCTTACTTGATCATTTTTAAACCCGTCGTAACTTATAATCGAAAGGTCAGATTTTAATAATTTAATGTACTGTTACTACATAATAATGTAAAGATTTTTTCAAACTGGTCCAGTAGTTTTGGAACCTATTCATTTCAAACAAACAAACGAATCTTTCCTCCTTATAATATTAGTGAGATTGGTTGCATTGTTTTTCAGCCAAATTGTAACAAACAAATAAATCTTTAATATTATTATTAGTATAGATGTTTGTCTTTGGTTTACAGGAGGTACTGCTGTTCCCTGCCATGAAACCTGATGACCCCAATAAACACAATGCTGAAGGGGAAACTGCACCAGCTGAAACTCCTGTTCAAAATGGTGCTTGAAGGCTCTTAACATCGAAATACATAAATGTGTGAAATGTTTATACAATATTGTGCTAACACTGATTTCTGTTAAATAAATAATTTATCACTACTTGTAATGTATTTCTTTAATAAAAACAAAGTATTTAGTAATTTTTTATAAAATTTTATTAAAAAAATATTTCACTAGCAATGTGAGTTAGTGAGTATGCAGACTGTTTGTATATTCTTTGCATCAATACAACAGCCGTAATATTTTGAAGTTGGCGAACGAGTTATTTACAGATATTGGTACTTGTCAATTGATTTTTCATACTACAGGACAAAGTGCAATGAGATTAGTCTTCAATTTCACTAGGAGTAGTTGAGTTGTAGTGTTCACCTAGTCCATACATGTGCCTATGATATGTTATTACTAGCGGTGGCCCCTCATACTCAGTACCTTGATCAATAGAACCTGGCCCTGTTGCTTGTATGACACTTATTGGACATTTCAGAGAATTAGACAAGGCTCTAATCTCAAGCTGACCACCCCATACTTTAGTATTCTCTATTTTGCTGCAATATTCCTCAAACTCTTCTCTGGTCATCATCTCACATGTGTCCGGATTAGTCATGAAAGGAATAAAATCATCTTTATTTTGTCTTATGTAATTTGCTACTATTTCCCTTAAATTATCTACAGATAATTCTTTCTGCTTGTTTAATGTCATTTGATGAGCAATGGCTTTGTACAAACAATCACCATCAGACGGAATTAATAATATTTTAAAACCCCTTTCTTTTAATTTTGTATTAATTGCCTGCAATTCAGTGTTTCTGGGTCCGTGAAGATTTTCTTGTTCTTGTTGTTTTATTAGTTCTTCTCTTACTTTTTCTTGTTGCGACTTCTTTTCTCTACGTTTTTGAGCTTTTGAAATTTTAACTTTTGATAGCTCATTTTCAACGTTATCGAGAACCGTATCTGGGACATCGTCTACGTCTTGGTTTGCAGAAGCAGAATCAATTTCTTGTTGATGTCGAGCGTCCATTTCTGCTTCTAATCTCGTTATTTCAGCTGTTAACTCTTTCTTCTTTGTTTTATCATTTTTTGCGGCTTTTTTCAACGCTTGAATTTGTGCTTGTAGCTCCTTTTTTTCTTTTCGATGTTTACCTTCTAGTATTTTTAACTCATCAATTTCGTTGTCCATTGTGAGAGAAATCAAAATTCACACGTACTAACCCGTCACCGGTGCAAATTTAGAACTTTTTATAGGTACTTCGTCGTGTTTTGCCAAAACCCCAAAACCAAACCACTTCCCAACTTCCCACAGAATGTCAGTGTCCAGTGTCAGTCAGTCTGTCCTGTCTGTCTGTCAGTGTCACTGACGTATAAATCATATGGACTTGAAACGTTTGACTATAGAAATAAACAGTTATACAAATATCTATCATATCGACGCAAACATGTCAAAAAGCGTTTTGTCTCTTTTTAACTAGCCAAGAGCTGCATATGAAAAAAGAGACATGTATATGTTTGCCAAGTACTAAATTTGGCAACCCTATTGTGTGACGTCAAAATCATGCCTTTGCGTGGCCGGTCGCCATTATAAGTGCCCAAAGTACTCTGTGGTTTTATGGTAGTTGAGCTGTCAAACAGTTGTTTGCTTTTATTATTTTCGTTGTTTTAAAGATAAATACGTCGAAAGCTAGGTTTTTTTTGTGTTCTGGCTTTGGAAAATAAGAGAAAAATCATGCCATCGTGTTGCATAATACAGTATGGTGCGAGGAATAACAAAAATCAGACTAATTTGACTCTGCACAGGTTAGTTACTAGTTTTCACTATTCCAGTTGAATATTGTAGAATTTTGTGTAATGTATTGTTACCAGATGATCTTTTTAAAGATTATTGAAACCTGTGTCATATTTGTATGGCTTATTATTACGTTATTATTTTCTTAATTTCGTTGTATTGTTTACATAAAATTTTTATGTCTTAGTTAGTGATGTGCGATGTTCGCATCGCATACGATAAGTATCGATATTATTATATTGATAAAGTGTGTAAAATACATTGCAATGCTATTAACCCACAGATTTCCTGGAAATGAAATTTTCAAAAATAAATGGATAGAAGAAAAATATAAACCATAGACATAAAATGTGGCATATCTGCTCCCTGCACTTTGATGAATCTAATCTAGTTTTAACAGAACCCTCGATGTGATGAGGTTACATGATGGCGCAGTGCCCACATTGAATATGCTGGTATGTTTTTAAACAAAAATTGTATAGCAATAAGTAGGATGGTATGGATTAGTAGGATAAATTTATAAAATTAGTAGGATGTAAATTATATGTATGTAAAAATAAATAAATGGTGTTGTAAATAATTATTGTTGACTTTTGATTAAAACCCAATTTCATCGGTATGTTAGAAAATATACTTAGGTGATGGAGACGTCCGTGCCGGCAGCCCATCGTGGATGCAGCGTCATTTCTTTTCTTAGATTTTGTTCCGTCCACCCCGTCTCGAATGACCTAACGCAAGGCTTTAGAATAGCGCTTAGGTACATTTCATTTGAATTTTCAAAAACTTATTCGATGTAGGTACCTTGTTACTTATCCTAATAATGGCAATAGATACATATTTTGGGGGTATGCGGTACAGAGAGACATGTCCCGCAAACCCCCATTGATATAATAATATTAAGTATTGAGAACCTCCTCCTTTTTAGAAGTCGGTTAAAAAGATAGTGATTATCTAATTTTAGTTTAGTTATTGAACAAGAGAATCGGCAACAATGTCATCCAAACTAAACATGTACGCAAAGTATTAGCTTAATCAAAAACCGGGAAGTAAACTTAATTTTTTCTCTTATACAGTTGAAATTCTAGTAGGTACAGAAATTTGTCAGATTGTTGTAGCACGATGTGCTGGCAACTGTACAAGTGAAGCTGAAAATGTGCTAAAAATACCCGTTGAAATTGTACCGTGACATTTTGAAAACATTCTAACAATCTTTTATCGATGTTATTGTAAAGAAATATCGACATAGGCTGCCCTATTAGCCACCATTTTATCATCCCAGCAAAGTGTAGGTAGCTACGTTTTTTTTATAGGTATGCCCAGTCCATATGGTTTATACGCATTGAGATAAAAACTTTAACATTGAGTTGAATATCGATATCAGATGCGCATGTTGCTCGCAGTTACAACCCTACGAAAGGCAGCCATTTTAAGTGCCCAAGTCGGTGGTAGGTAAACACGTTTTTTTTGTAGGTATGCCCAGTCCATATGATTTATACGTCAGTGGTCAGTGTCAGTGAGTACATACCACAGAGTACTTTTATATACAGGTAGCACTATATACTTAGATTATATACCTCTATATAATCTAAGACTTTATACGTCAGTGACAGGTAGTCACTGTCACTGACGTATAAATCATGATTACACACGTATAAATTATGATTTAAACGTCAGTGCAGGTAGTACATACGTGACGTGTGCCCATAGAGATAGGAAATAGGTTATTGTGTTCTGTCAAAAAATTCAAAATTCAAGCATTTATTTCAACCATTTACCGGTCGGTCCAAACAGTTGAAGCTATTTGCACGTTCCAAAGTGTAATCTCTATGGAGAAGAACGTGCAAGAAACTCCACAGACCCTCTTTTTAAAAATAATAAATTTTTACAAAGATTTATTTACATCGGGTTGAAATTAAACATACATGTGAGAACGATATAAAAGACGAGCAGGATAAAAGCGTCCGGAATAAAAGAGGAACAATAAATTCAAAGAAATATTTTAAATCAACCATGACAGCTGAGAAATGACCAGTCCCAACTGACGGCTCCCATTCACGAACATGACGCATATGCCAGCACCGTTCGGCTCAACCATTTGAAGGGAGCCAAAAATGATCAAACGCATACGCCACCATCAGCTAGACTTTTGAGTGAGCATGACACTCCCAACCGCCAGGGTACATTCAAGTCAAAAGCATACCTAAAACCTACTGATAGTTTGAACGGTCAGTCACACATGTGCCGTTGATCGGCGCCACAGAACACATTAACCTAGCGGTGGGCGCTGTGCACTGAACGTATTATTATACGTCAGTGGTTCTGTGTGTGCCGCCCAGTGCCGCTAGTGGTGCCGCTAGGTTATTTGAAAGGGAAACCTTCCGTCACTCTGACAGAATCCTAGCTATTTTGTTTTTATTTATTTACCTGGCTACTTCAATCCTTTAGTTTTTTAGAATGTTAGAACATTTTACCACGATGCAGTGCAACACTCAAAACAGGGGAAAAAAATGTGATGTATTGTACTTATTTCTTTTTGCGGTAAATTCCGCAATAATGTCATAAATTGTTTTGTTATTCACATAGTTAATTCCCAATGTCTCGATTTTGTGTTGACTAGTGGTTTTATCTGATTAGACTTATTTCTTTAGACAAAATCTTATTTCATTGAGATAACATTCTTTCAACTGATATCTAAAAACAAAGTGTATTGTAAAACGTTGTATGATACACGTGCGGATATTTACAAACTCGTGACTATGGTAACACATAATTTATTAAATTCGTCTACTCGTTTGTAAAAACCAACTTACCGCATTAATATCATACATACAAATAACTGAAATACACTGTCAATAGTCTTATCAAGTAATGCTAGCAGACTTGTGTTTTTTTTTTATGAGGAAGCTAACCTTTTACCTCTGCTTACAAAAGAGAAACCAAAATAAATAAAAATGTATAATTCTGAAACAAATAATAGGTACCATTAGAAACGAACACGGAAACGACAAACAACTGAAAATAAAAACGACTTTTCCTAAATTCTCTACGCAGCTGAAGTTTTATTTTGGTACAAACCTTAGGTCTGTGTACCATGATTTTGATGAATTGGTAACAAATTATATCGAGTCAGCCGTCTAGACAAACTTCGTTGAGTTAGTCAATCTTTTACGGCCGTTCCCAATAACCTATCCATCGCCAAGTTAGGTCTACTAAAGATATAAAAATCTATCTATCATCGGTTTTGATGTCCCAATAACATACTGATGGTTATGACAACTAACCGACCTACGCTATCTATCCATGGGAGGTGCTATCGCTTACTACTTGTAGATATTACTATGAAATTGCAACTTTATGCGTCCCAATATAATTTTGACAGCTTTCTGTCAGTAATGTCAATACTAAAGATAACCAAATTATTCAATCCGTCGAAAAGCAAGGTTAGGCAGGGTTAAGACATATTTATTTAAAAGAAGTGCAGTGTTTTCATCATTCCTCATAATGTCTGAGTCTAGTGAAAGTGATTTATCTATGTTAATGGAATTATCAAAAAGGCACAGTGATTTTGAAGATAAATCCCAGAAAAACTACAAGACCTGCGTAAACCATATCGAAGGGGTATCTTGATCCGCAGTCCGCGTTTCGGCTCCTATTTTCTTCACGTAGTGTTGCCTCTTGGACGGCAGTGCTGCGATTGTGACTGAACCATATATATATATATATATGGATTCCTTAAACCTTATTCTATAACATGGAACACAAATTGTATCAATATCCTTACATGACAAAATGTTTCTAGAACAAAAACCTCTAATTTTACATCATTGAATAACAATTTTCATTATACATTTTTGAAAATATCTCGAAAACTATAAGTTCTATCAACTTAATTATTTCTGCAAAAGTGGTTTTGGGTCGAGGTAGGTACCTTTATTTGAATACCAATTTCAAAACGCTATCACTTAAAACAAAAATCACATTTTCAATTTACGTAATTCAAAACCTTACATCTAAATTTCCTTACAAACTATCAAAATTCGTTTATATTACACTTTCATTAGACCTATTATACATAAATAAAACTTATACAACTAATTAAAAGGTAATTAAAGCATAATCTCATCAAATTAGTCAAATAATTATGGGAGGGCTGGATAGCTGAGCTCATCTACCGATGTCAATGGATAGTTAGACGTTACCGTCACTTGCGGGACGTAAAGTAAGAATAGATAGAAGTCTACTATTTATCGCCGATAACAAGACATCGCTTACTGAGGTTAGGTTATTGGGAACGGCCGTTAATCTTGTCGCGAAAGTTAGATAGATAGAGATGTCTGTTACCATAGAAATGTAAAAAAACAGTTTGTTTATTAAATCTATGTATGTCAATCAATCGTGCTCGAGTGGTTGAACGGATCGAAATAGCACAAAATTTAAAGCTACTGTGGCGTAGCTAGATGATCAAGGGCCCTGAGGCAAAAAAACAAGTGGGGTCCCTAATTTTTAAGTTTTATCAAACAATTTAAATAAAACTAGATTTTGCTCGCAACTTCGTACACGATGGCCCGGTTACAAATACTACCTACTACATTAGTACAGTTGCAAGCTCATCATGCTACCCGTAACTTTCAAATTTTCCGTAATTAACCGTACAACTACAGGGATAAAGTTTATAATCTATTGCAGAAATTTGACAGATTGTTGTAGCTTGATGTGCTGGCGTCTGTACTACTCACTGACGTATAAATCATAACGTCAGTGGTACTACTCTAATCACTTAATAAAAATAACAAAAAACAAAATTAAAACAACTAAAAAAAATCCTACAAACGACAAAAAAAAATCCATGGTAACCTTTTTAGGATTTTTCGATTTCCTCTTAGAGCCAAAGAACTCTTTGCTAGGGTATGACATCGAATAGCCATTGAAAAACCATTCTCCAAAATGACGCTTCTATACGATTTTCGTTTTTAAGTACCTACTTTGTGTATAGAATCACTTTTTTTCCAAAGGTCATACACAGCACAGGCTTCCGTATGGCCATTCGAGAAACTGTTTTGTTTAATAATTATTTCTGATAAATGTTTCCAATTCCGAATAACACCAAACATTAATCCTTTGTGAAGCAAATAAGCAGCAGGGTTGACAGTCGGCAGACAGAATTTAGTATTTTAGAATAGCATGCCAAAAGGCATGAACTGGTTTATATTTTTATAAGTTGAAAAGTAGTACGATTTTGAAAAACATCTGTTGTTCTGGTTTCCCGGAAGTCGGTGATTTCATGGTGTTTTTGGTTTTATATCTTCGACTTCCGGAAGGTTATTTTATACTTTGCAGTATTTTGTTTGGCAGTCGGTAATCACCGGTTTTTTTTAAACATATTTTTTAACGGGAGTAAAAAGGAAAGTATGCCGCCGGCATCGAAATAAAAAAAAATCAGAAACCTCGGAGTAATGGGTGTACAGACATAAAAAAATGGAGTTACAAAAACTGGCCGCTGGGTGGGATTTTTAGTGACCCAAAAGAAAGAACCGATCAATATTTTTTTAATAACTGATCAGGATCACCCTCACACCCAATAATTTTTAGGGTTCCGTCCCGAAACGGTAATAGGAAAACAATGCCAAGGTTTACTTAAGAGCTACTTGCTTGTCAAGAGAACGTAAGAATAAAGGGCGAGCTATATATTTTAATATTTGAATTTGGCGCCTTTTGAACTTTCCGCCCGCGTATGCTACTCACAACGAATAGTATAAGTAGCTAAATTCCTGAGATGGCCGTTAGTCAATAATTACGAGTTTGAAGTTTTGTTATATCATCATAAAATATGAATGCCACTTCTGCGGTTACTAGTTCAATTTTATCTACTTACAAAAAATGTGCTGTCGTACCGGTGTTAGTACCTCAATATGAAGGACAATGAAGGATCAGAGGATCCGCTTTAGGACTCTGAAATAAATGTTAAAAAAAAAGAAATGATTCTATTCTATTTTTTATTAAATGGCAAGTAGAGCCGATGTCGACTATTCTGCCAATGTCAAAAGTAAATTGGAAAAAAAAGTGTGCATAGTTTTATGTACAAAGACAGTGATCCTGATGATGATGAATGACGTTTGACTCAATTTGACTTTTGACAGTGACGGCAACCAACACACAACCTTTATTAGAAACCGCCAAGTTATTTTTCACCTTCGTGGTTTTATATAGTTGATGTGGTAATTTAATAGTCTATAAATACGATACTTATTTGATGTGATACAATTTCTTGTAATATTGCTGAGGAAGAATGAATCCTTGTTCAGTCGCCGCCCCTCAACAAGATACTGAAGGGGATGGAAGATGGAATAGCATTGTAAGTTTTCAATTATTGTAATATTAATTCGTGAGCAGTTAGAATTTGCTAATATAAACGGTTGAATTCACAATACAGTTTGTGATTCATATACGTGGTACTCACTCATAATTTTTAATTAGATTCGAATTGCATTTGTTGACCTAAATTGCTAATAATCGGCAAGTGCAGATTAGTGTAAGCTATGTAGCCAATATTTAACTTCAGCTGTACTCACGAGACACTTTTATTTTTTTGTTTTAGTCTCTCATTTGAACATGTTCTCATAGGTGCTCTTCTAAGTAGAGAAAAAAAAGAAATAGTAAACCTAGCTCCTAGCATGTCGCCCAGAAGCCGCGTTTAGGTCCGCTCTTTCAAGTCTGTGGCACATTTTTATTAATTACTTCCGAAATTTCTGTTACAGCATAATAGATTTTTGTCAGATGCAAAAGGCAAAGATGCTGATGTGATTTTCATTGGTGACTCAATACTGCAAGCACTAGAGCATACTGAAGTTTGGAATCAATGGTTTGCTCCCCTGCACTGTCTCAACTTCAGTATCCACAAAGATCAGACTCAAAATGTTTTGTGGCGCATTAAAAATGGAGAACTTGATCATGTTGATCCTAAGGTAAGTAAAACTTACTCAAGACACCAAGTCAATACCATATTAAAATATTAGGTAGTGACTGATACAAATTGAAAATGATTTATGTTACCTAAGTTTCTTATCTGAATTTGGAGTTTAACTCTTCTGTGTGTTAATTGTGATCTTTCTTATGATTCCATGTTCTTTGATGTTGTAGGTGATAGTTGTGCATGTTGGAACAAACAATGTTGACCACACTCCAGAGCAAGTTTGTGAAGGTATCCTAGAAATAATTAGAACAATCAGGGAGAAACACCCAAGTGCTTACATGGTATTGCCTGTAAGTATGGTCTTTAGAAAAGTTAATACATTTAATGTCGATACATCTTACTAATATTTCTATATTTTATTTTAGAGTCTACTTCCTCGTGGTCAATATCCAAATTCATTAAGGGAGAAGAATTCAAAGATCAATCAAATTTTACGTGAAAAGGTTACTAACATGAATAAAGTGGAAATGGTTTCCATAGACAAAGGTTTTGTACAAACCGATGGCACTATCAGTCACCATGATATGCATGACTACCTCACTCCAACGAATGCTGCTTGTAGGAAAGCATTTGAACCTATTTATGATCTACTTCAACAAATTTTGTTTGAGGGGGAGCCTGAAAAAGACTTAACACCTTCTGAATGAGGCATTGTTTTATTTGTACTATTACTATATGGCAGCTTTTTTTGCAGCAGGTAAATTGTGATGGAATCAGTAGTACTTATCATTAGCTTTTTTATATTAAGCTTAAGTGTCAAACATTTTAAACTATTATTAACTTATAAACCTCTACATTCCAAATTAGCATTATGATATTCTAATCGGCTGTGTTTATTTAATCAGTTCATTTGAAATATTGTTATTATTATGGCTTATTATGTTTACAAGCTTGATTTAGCTTTAAGGTTACGCATTTTTATGTGCACAGTTTATTTGTGCACTACAGGTTTAGTACTTACCTTTCTAGTTATTTTCTCACAATCATGAAATGAGTTTATGTACCATTAGAGACAATGGAAAAGTATTATGTTACTATTGTTATTTTTAGAACCTCTTTTTTGGAGATAATATGTAACAAAGCAATCGTATTAGTTTTTTTTAGATGCTTAAATTATTCTTCTCATAGGTACCTACTCACAAATGCAAGTACTTTAGTCTTATTTTACATTCTTAGAATATATTGCACATCACAGTAATGGAATTGTCTGTAACCAAAGATCTTGGAAGATTACTTAACCAAAGTTATAACAGTATATGAATTGCATTGGATGATTTTAAAATGCAATTCTATTTTTGATAACAACCTACTTACATTTTTAAGTGATAAGATCGATACTACGTAGCAGCTAATGTTTTCGACTTTTATTTTTTTTTGTTTATATGTATCTAGCTAACATTGCACAAAATGTGCATTATTCAACACAGTAATGAATAGTCTTTATGTGTAATCACAGTAGGCATATCTAGTGACTATTTAACTGATAACTATAAGGTACTCATGTTGCCAAACAAGTTTGCTTGAATCTCGAAATGTTATGAAATATTTATTTGCATGAAGAAGCTTGAAAGTAAACAGTGCAATTATTTCTATAAAATTAAATGTTGTTTCATTGACTACCTGGGTCTGAATGTTTGTGTATGTGAGTTTATATATTTGTAAACATACTCGGAAACAGGAGAAATTCCTAGTGCATGGCAACATAAAAAAAGAACTTACACTTTTGAATTAGATTTCTGGCAAATAAATAATACAGCTTAATTTATATTGAAAAATTTATTTGTACTATTTACTACTATGTCTACACTTACTACATCAACACTGAGATTTAAGTACCTACTTAATAGTTTTTTAACTAATATCTGTTCCGAATTCTATTAAAATACAAACTGAATGGTAAGGTAGGACTCGCCATTAGAAGAGACTTGTCAAATAGGTTGAAGTTTCTCTTTTCGAGTTTAGCTAAGTACTTATTAATAGCTATTGCTGGTAAAAAAATCTGCTTCGTAACTTGAGGAACTTTAATATCTCTTGCCTGAAAACAGTTAAAATATCATAGTAATAAAATTGTTGGTAAGTACTCCAACTAAAATACAATGGTAACACATCCATCCAATCAAATATTTGTGAAATTATTTTGCAAACATTTTCTTCTGCTCTATGACATTGTATCAGGCTTATAATATTATGTATTCTGGGAGTAAAATAAATAGTTGAATAAAAGCTAGCACAATATTAATGGAATTGTGAAGACTTCACAGGATGTACTAAAATCCTCTTAGTTACCTTTTTCAAGTGACTATTTGCCCTTGTGGCAATTTCAAAAGCCACATTTCTCATTTTCTCAGTGTCAGTGCACCTTAGAACATCCTCTTGACTTATTTGGTGCTTCATTAGAACATCCATGGGCAAGGAAACCATTTTATGGTGACTGGATACATGGACAGACCTGAAACGTGATGTGTGAGGATAATCAAAGTAGAATTTATGGAATGTTCATACTCTGGAACGTCTGTTCCAGAGTATGATGTATATGTATATATGTATGTACAGTAGCTTCATACCTCAAAATATTTGCTATCCCTTGGGCTTTTCCCAAATGAGATGCCGCATGGTCAGCATGAACATCTTTAACACCTGCCACACTTAAAAGTAAATAATATATTGAAGATACTGATTCTTCAGCATATTTCTCAATCTCATCTAGAGACATAAAGTGTTTAGTCTTAAGCATATTACTTCTTGATGTAATAAGCCTTTCCAAATACCTCCTTTGCAGTCCATAACTGCAGCACACCTAAAAGTATGTAAAATAAAAGTTAATTTGTTGAAATATAAGCAGTGATTCCAACTATTCATAATAGTTAATAATCCATATTCACCTTAAATAGTTCTTGTGCAACGGGATTAGCAGGTACATTTTTTAGGGATTTCTCTTTGTTATAAATGCGTTGAAGAGCATCTTGCCAGAATTGTAATCTGAATGCAGCAGTTTGTGAGTCAGTTGTTAAGTCTTGTACTCGAGCTACTTCGACGTTGAACGCTCTCAATACAAGTGCAGGAGAACGCAGAGACTGCGTCATAAGAAGAGTAGCCAAGAAATTTTCATAGTCATGCTGTCTATCTGCAAAATATATAAAGTACCAGAACATGCGATAAACGTATCGGTCGAGACATGGTGTCTTATAAATCATGCCAATACTTCTATAAGGTTGTACACGAATTACTTTACGATATCTGCACAATAGTTGATTGATGATTTGTTGGAAGTAGTTTCATTTGAAACAGATCTCGTTATTCTTCTTACAGGCTTCGAAGATTCTAGTAACCGAGCAAAAGTTCGGTGTTTATTCATGATTATAGAATACTTGCAGTGTTTGCGAATTTAGTTAAAGAAAAAGTACTCTGTGCAGCTGCTCTAACCTCCACTTAGATTTTGTCAAAATCAAATCCTCAATATTGTCATTGTCAGAATAACATTAGTTTTTTTTTAATTTACCCCGTAGGGAAGGCTATAGTCTTTCAACCATATTGCCTAGTCTTACGTCCAAGTATTTTCTTTCGTGATAAGTTGTATATGTGTTTCGTAATCATTCGTTTCAATAATGTCTTTCGTATTTTTTCATATTTAGTTATTTAGTGTCCATAAAAAATTCGTCATAAATTATCCTTTTTGTCAAATCCAAGGTCATTACAGATTTCTATGTCAACTTGTCAAGTCTCTGTGGTCAAGTCACTGACGTATATGATTTATACGTCAGTGGGTCAAGCACTGACGTATAAATCATATGGACTGGGCATACCTACAAAAAAAACGTGTTTACCTACCACCGACTTGGGCACTTAAAATGGCTGCCTTTCGTAGGGTTGTAACTGCGAGCAACATGCGCATCTGATATCGATATTCAACTCAATGTTAAAGTTTTTATCTCAATGCGTATAAACCATATGGACTGGGCATACCTATAAAAAAAACGTAGCTACCTACACTTTGCTGGGATGATAAAATGACGGCTAATAGGGCAGCCTATGTCGATATTTCTTTACAATAACATCGATAAAAGATTGTTAGAATGTTTTCAAAATGTCACGGTACAATTTCAACGGGTATTTTTAGCACATTTTCAGCTTCACTTGTACAGTCGCCAGCACATCGTGCTACAACAATCTGACAAATTTCTGTACCTACTAGATTTTCAACTGTATAAGAGAAAAGATTAAGTTTACTTCCCGGTTTTTGATTTAGGCTAATACTTTGCGTACATGTTTAGTTTGGATGACATTGTTGCCGATTCTCTTGTTCAATAACTAAACTAAAATTAGATAATCACTATCTTTTTAACCGACTTCTAAAAAGGAGGAGGTTCTCCATATTTAATATTATTATATCAATGGGGGTTTGCGGGACATGTCTCTCTGTACCGCATACCCCCCAAAATATGTATCTATTGCCATTATTAGGATAAGTAACAAGGTACCTACATCGAATAAGTTTTTGAAAATTCAAATGAAATGTACCTAAGCGCTATTCTAAAGCCTTGCGTTAGGTCATTCGAGACGGGGTGGAGGGAACAAAATCTAAGAAAAGAAATGACGCTGCATCCACGATGGGCTGCCGGCACGGACGTCTCCATCACCTAAGTATATTTTCTAACATACCGATGAAATAGGGTTTTAATCAAAAGTCAACAATAATTATTTACAACACCATTTATTTATTTTTACATACATATAATTTACATCCTACTAATTTTATAAATTTATCCTACTAATCCATACCATCCTACTAATTGCTTTACAATTTTTGTTTAAAAACATACCAGCATATTCAATGTGGGCACTGCGCCATCATGTAACCTCATCACATCGAGGGTTCTGTTAAAACTAGATTCATTAAAGTGCAGGGAGCAGATATGCCACATTTTATGTCTATGGTTTATATTTTTCTTCTATCCATTTATTTTTGAAAATTTCATTTCCAGGAAATCTGTGGGTTAATAGCATTGCAATGTATTTTACACACTTTATCAATATAATAATATCGATACTTATCGTATGCGATGCGAACATCGCACATCACTAACTAAGACATAAAAATTTTATGTAAACAATACAACGAAAATAACGTAATAATAAGCCATACAAATATGACACAGGTTTCAATAATCTTTAAAAAGATCATCTGGTAACAATACATTACACAAAATTCTACAATATTCAACTGGAATAGTGAAAACTAGTAACTAACCTGTGCAGAGTCAAATTAGTCAGTTTTTTGTTATTCCTCGCACCATACTGTATTATGCAACACGATGGCATGATTTTTATCTTATTTTCCAAAGCCAGAACACAAAAAAAACCTAGCTTTCGACGTATTTATCTTTAAAACAACGAAAATAATAAAAGCAAACAACTGTTTGACAGCTCAACTACCATAAAACCGCAGAGTACTTTGGGCACTTAAAATGGCGACCGGCCACGCAAAGGCATGATTTTGACGTCACACAATAGGGTTGCCAAATTTAGTACTTGGCAAACATATACATGTCTCTTTTTTCATATGCAGCTCTTGGCTAGTTAAAAAGAGACAAAACGCTTTTTGACATGTTTGCGTCGATATGATAGATATTTGTATAACTGTTTATTTCTATAGTCAAACGTTTCAAGTCCATATGATTTATACGTCAGTGGGGTCAAGTCAACATCATATGTCAAATTGAAATTATAGCTTCTCCTCTATGTGGGTTCTAAGTTCTGTCCCACATTTCTTTTTGCGCTGGATTGGAGAATACACTATAGAGTTCAGTGAAAAACCCCGTTGTTCGATTTGGAAGATTTATTAATCACAATACACAGTCATATACACAGTTATAGGCATAAATCACATAAAATAAGGCACATAAGAGTCATAAGAATAAGGCACATAAGAGTCATAAGAATAAGGCACATAAGACAAGTAAATAAGAAAATATTAAAACATTAAGACCAGAATACTGAACCATACTATTTACAATAAGAGAGATCTGTAGAACTGTTCAACTGTATACACTGAATTAAAATGCTAGGATTCTCCTAATATAATAATATGTTCGTTCCTGTGGGCGCAAGTAGTGATGGATTCGCCCTACTGAAGACCAATCGATGTTCGGTGGGTTGGGCCTGATTTTGGTCTGACCAATCACAGCCCTCTGTCCTTCGTTCAGGTCTGGACAGGTTCGGACAAGTTTCGACTTGTCGAGCAGACCGTTGGTGCTTTCTAATTAGCATATTTTTATGTATGAAAGTATCTTATAGTTTGTTTAGAGATAAATTAATCAGAGATCAATGTAAACAAAGAGTAACTAAGATTATTAAAGACTATTTACAATGATTTTAGGCTAATAAGCTTCTAATCAGTTGGTTTGCGTGGGCGTCCTGCACATTCCTCCCGCCGTGCGTCGTCCGCCGCTGACGACGCAGTCGTAGATGGTGCAGGATCGCTGCTCTCGATCGGGAGCACCACTATCTTCTTTACTGGACGTCGTAGGGTTCCTCCTTTTGTCGTCACGTCCACCGTTCGTATGACTCCGTCCGGACCGGGAAACGTAGCGCTGATGCGTCCTCTGATCCATACGTTTCTTGGAAGGTTCCCATCCACAATGAGCACTAGGTCTCCGACCTTTGGAATCGTCCCCTTGGTGTGTGGCTCTCTGCGATTCCGTAATTCTGGGAGGTATTCTGTAAGCCATCTGTTCCAGAACATATCGGCGAGTCTTTGAGCCGCACGCCAGCTTGCTCGTAGATGCAGGTCACTGTCGCTGAATTCTCCTGGCGCCGCGATGCGACCCGGACCACCCAAGATAAAGTGATTGGGTGTCAGGGCTTCCGGATCTTCAGGGTTCACGGACACGTGAGTAAGTGGCCGGCTGTTCACGGTGTGTTCGGCTTCAAGGAGTAGTGTGTGAAGCACTTCTTCGCTCGGGAAACGCTCGTTCAAGGTGGAGTTCAGTGCTGTCTTTACGGATCTCACCATGCGTTCCCAGGCGCCCCCCATGAAAGGAGCTCCAGGTGGGATGAATCGCCAGTCGATCATCTTCTTTGAGGATTCTTCTGCTATGGCTGCGAAGATGGCGGTGCGAAGTTCTTTTTCAGCACCATGAAAATTAGTCCCGTTGTCGGACCACAGCTGTGTCGGACATCCGCGCCGCGCTATCATGCGACGCAATGCCATGATTGCAGAATCCGTGTTGAGCGATGCCACAAGTTCGAGATGAATGGCTCGTGTTGTGAGGCAGGTGAATAGGGCAACGTATCTCTTCTGATGACTACGTCCCACAGTGACGGTCAGTGGCCCGAAATAATCCAATCCAGCGAAGGTGAATGGCCTCTGATGGTGCGCTAGGCGACAAGGCGGGAGATTTCCGGTCATCGGCTGCGGAGGGACAGCTGTCTTTATGCGACATCGCAGGCATTTACTGACAATGTTTTTAACTGTCGGTCGTAGACGGAGCACCCAATGTTGTTGACGGCATTCATTGACTGTCATCTCGGTGCTTGCGTGGTGCAGCTGGCGGTGGACATGCTCGATCCACAATCGCGTCGCACGATGATCTCCATCAAGGATCATTGGTTTCTTCAAGTTCTCTGTGATGTCCGTCATGACTGTTATCCTGCTCTTCAGGTGAATCTCTCCCTTTATGAGTTCTATACTCAACGCGTTCAGGCGACTGCTTCGTGGTAAGGGTTTATCGTTCTTCAGGGCTTCTATTTCATCTTGGAAAGATTCCTCTTGCGAAGCTCGCAGGATCAAGTTCTCGGCGTTGTGAAGAAATTCGGCGGCAAGAGGTAAGTAAATGTTTGTGGTCTCTCGTTTCTCTGCCGTTTTGACTGGCAATGTTCGTTTGTTCCTTTTCCAGTCAGGATCGTCGCTATTATTTTTCTTGGTTCTTTTGTAGTTAATTTTCTGTTTTGATCGACAAAGATGCAGGAACTGTAGAATTCTTGCTGTAGCTCGCAAGTATTTCTCCCAGCGTGAAAATCTGTTGACGTCTGGTATTGCTTCTTTGATTTGTTCGTTCTTGTTAGACAAAGTACAGGTCTTCTCTTCCCCTGTGATTATAATGGGGCCTTTGTCATCGCTTGGCCAAGTTTCCGGGGGACCGAGGAGAAATTCTGGGCCTTTGAACCAACGATGTTCTTGACAGTAGTTCTCTGGTACGTCTCTTGTGGCGTCGTCTGCTGGGTTCAGTTTTGTTGGTATCCAGCGCCATTCGTTGGTGGAGCTATGTTCTTCGATTGCCGCGATGCGATGAGCGACATACGGCTTATAGGATCTGGATCCTGTCCTGATCCATGACAGTGTAGTTCTACTGTCAGTCCAGAACGTGGTTGATTCTGGCTCCTGTTCATGTTCTTCTTTAACTGCTGACGCTATGCGTGCGCCAATCACTGCTGCTTGCAGCTCCAAACGAGGGATCGACATCAGCTTCAGTGGCGCTACCTTGGCTTTGGCTGTGATTAAGCAGACGTAGATTCTTCCGTCTTTTGTGACTGTTCGCCAGTATGCTGCTGCTACGTAGGCTGATTCGCTAGCGTCTGTGAACACGTGGAGTTGTAGGGATTCTGTGGCGCTGAAACCTGGGTATGTTCGTGGAATGGACATGTGTTCTAACTTCTTTAAGTGGATGAGCCATTTCCTCCAGCTGGCGGCCAGGTCACTATCCAGGGTTTCGCCAAACTTCTTGTAGTATCTGCTTAGCTCGGATGGTGACCGGAGACACAAGTCCCAATGGGTCAAACAGGGACATCACTATTCTTAGAGCTTCTCTTTTTGTCGGTGTCTCGTTCTGTAGGACGTTCTGAGGGATACGCGCCAGATTTAAGTTGAAGGCGAGCGAGTCATCTGTTGGTTTCCATATTAGACCGAGAACTCGTTCTGTCTTGATGCTGTCGTCCAGCTGGATTGTGTCTTCGGTTTTGGCGATTTCCCCTAGTGCTTCTAGAAGGGCGGTGGAGTTCGATGACCATTTCTTGAGTTGAAAATGCGCTTCTTTATGAATGTCGCGCACGGCTTGTGAGACTTTCACGGCTTCTTATAAAGTTTCAAAGCTATTCAGATAGTCATCCATGTAATGCTTTCGTTTGATAGCGTTTACTGCTTCTGGATGTTCATGCTGGAATCTCTCGGCATTCATGTTTTTTACGTAGATTGCCGTCGCTGGTGAGCAAGAAGCTCCGAAAATCAGTGATTTCATGCGGTATTGTTTTGGCGGCTGGTCATTTCTTCGTTCTCCTCGCCACAAATATCGCAGGGCGTCTCGATCTTCGGGTCGTAGTTCTATTTGCAGGAACATTTCGGTGATGTCAGCAGTCACGGCGATTGAGTGCTGACGAAAACGCATTATCACTCCTGGCAGTGATTGTAGTAGATCTGGGCCAGTGAGTAGTTGGTCGTTCAGTGAGACTCCTCTAGTTTTAGCTGCAGCGTCGCAGACGATCCTTAGCTTGTCCGGTTTCATGGGGTTAAACACGGCAAAGTGGGGTAGGTACCATGTTCGACATTTTGATGTCGTGAGTGGAGCTGGTTCGGCGTATCCTTTTGATACAAGTGCTTCCATCTGTTCGGTGTACCTCTTCTTCAGTTCTGGATCTTTGTCTAGCTTCTTCTCTACACTAATGAGTCTGTTCAGAGCGTTGTCATAGTTATCTGGCATTTTGAGGTTTTCATCTCGCCACAATAATGCCGTTTGATACCTTCCTTCTGGAGTTCTGGTCGTGTGTTGTTGCAGGATTCGAAGAGCCTTTTCTTCAGGATCATTGGCGGGCTTCTTCGGGTTGACTTGCACATTGTCCATCGTGATGTATTCTCTCACCAGCTCATGAAGTTCGTTGTCTGTTTTAGCATGTCTGATGAAGTTCACTCTGTGCCCAAGTGCTCGTGTGTGGCTGCCATGCAGGACCCAACCCAATGGCGTTAGTGAGGCCACCGGTTGACTCTTCTTTCCTGTTCTGACCTCCGTTGCAATGAGGAGATCCCAGTTGTCTTGGCCAATCAGAAGCCTAGGTCTTGCATCTTCTGTTACTATATTGATGTCGCGAAGATGTTCACAGTCTCGGACCGCTTCTTTTGGAATTCTTTGTGCGGCTAATTCTAGCTGCTTGATGGTTCTTGCATGTAGTTTGCGTTCGGATGTGTGAAGGCCTTTGATGAAGAAATTCACTCTTCGAGATGACACGTCGACTGTGGGTTCTCCGTCGAATGATGCTATTCGAAGTGGTTCGCTTGATCCCTCTGCTCCAATTTGATTGGCTAGGCTCTCGTCGATCAGAGTTACTGTAGATCCATCGTCAAGGAGTGCGTGGGTGTCGACAGCTCCCGCCGGTCCAGAGAGGTGTACTGGTATTATTTTGAGAAACGATACCTTCGGTGTCCACATTGAATGGACTTTCTCTTGTTCTTCTTTGGGGCAGTCGGTTTCTTCCTTTTTCTTAGTCGCTGCGCTAGTGGCGTGTAGCATCTTGTGGTGTAAATGCACACAGTTGTCTATCTCGCATTTCTTCGGTTTACAGCTGTGTTGTTTTGATCGGAATCGGAGACAACGAAAACACAGGCGATGTTTCTTTGCGATGTCCCATCTTGCATCAATAGTTGCCTTCTTGAATTGCTCGCATTCCACTATGTTGTGCCCCTGTTGGTTACATAGGCCACACTTCGGTTTGTTTGTTTCTTGTGTGGCATGTACTCGTTGCTGACGTCGATGTGTGTTCTGAGGAGTTGGGGTCGTCGCAGCGATGTTCTCTGGTAATGCATAGGGGCTGCATATTTCTGCTTCGATCTTGATGAACCGGGTAAACTTCAGAAGGTCAGGTTCATTTCTGGGTTGTGCTGCTGAGAACTGGTACCATTGTCTTTTCAGGGTCGGGGTAAGTTTCTCGACCATGGCTTTTGTGACTTCTGGGTTGAAGAGGTAGTACTCACAGTTGAGTGCTTGCATAGTCCCAACTATGTTTTCCACTTTGGTGGCGAAGGTGCAGACTTCACGCGGAGATTCGGTGAGGCGAGGTAAAGATCGGAGTCGTTCCATCTCGGCCATCGCTATTGAGTCTGGTCTACCGAAGCGTAGCTCGAGTGTCTTCATGATTTCGTTCGGATCTGCGTTCACTATTAGTAAGCCTTGCACGGCTTCCTTCGCTGTACCTCTCAGACTTCTTCTAAGTCTTGACATGTTTTCTATTGCTGAGAGTCGATGAGCTGTTTCACAGTAGGCGGCTCTGAAGGTTAGCCAGTCTTGATGAGCTCCGTTGAAGCAGGGTAGTTCGCTGTGTTTCATTGGTTGCTGGTACTGTGCGGTCTGCACAGCTTGCGTGATTGCAGCGGCAAGTTCCCTCATGTCCGTCCTTTGTTCTTGAACGGACAGTGTCTGCATGACGTTGGCTGACGGCACAGGTGGAGGTACCCAGGGCATGGTATTAGGCCCTGGATGATGCTGCGCCGTAGTGTAGATCGGTCGCCATGAAGAGTTCGTTGCCACGTATGTTGAGTACTGTGGCCAGGCTGCGGTGACTGCTGGCAGCGGGTTCGGGTTCTGCTGCCAGGCTGCGGCGGCAGCTGGCGGCGGGTTGTTCGTGTTCTGCTGCCAGGCTGCGGTGGCAGCTGGCGGCTGGTTCAGGTTCTGCTGCCAGGCTGCGGTGGCAGCTGGCGGCTGGTTGTTCGTGTTCTGCTGCCAGGCTGCGGTGGCAGCTGGCGGCTGGTTGTTCGTGTTCTGCTGCCAGGCTGCGGCGGCAGCTGGCGGCTGGTTCAGGTTCTGCTGCCAGGCTGCGGCGGCAGCTGGCGGCTGGTTCAGGTTCTGCTGCCAGGCTGCGGCGGCAGCTGGCGGCTGGTTCAGGTTCTGCTGCCAGGCTGCGGCGGCAGCTGGCGGCTGGTTCAGGTTCTGCTGCCAGGTTGCGGCGGCAACCACTGGCGGCGGGTTCAGATGCGGCTGTTCAGTCGCTAGGTTCAGCTGCCAGGAGGCGGCGGTACTCACTGGCAGCGTGATGTTCGAAGGCGCCCCTAATATAGGCGTAGTGTTCCTAGGTGCAGGTTCAGTATTCTGGTTTTCAGATGGTGGCTGCGTGGCGCTGACTCCCGCCGGTAAAGTCGCCGGAATGGTCCATGACACGGCGGCGGTCACTGGGACTGTAGGTTCGGTCGACGACTTCACTTCGGGTTGATGCGGCTGGTCGGTTATGGCGAGCAGCTGACTTGTTTGTAGCCACGTAGTCACTCGATGATCATTTCCCATTTCTGAGTTGACAGAGGATAAGTCATCGTCCGTAGATTCAGCCTCTATTTCGGCCAGACGCGCGGCGGCTAACTCTGCTTGACGTTGTGCTAACTCGGCCTTAGCTTGGGCTACGCGACGCGCTTTCGATTGTTTATCACTATTTTGCGACGTAGGTTTACTGCGGCGACCACTTTTTTTATTTTCACTCGCGATATTTTGTTTACTGCGGCGATCACTTTCTTTATTTTCACTCGCGATCTTTTGTTTCGACACTGTACATTTCACTGTAGACGCGGTCGCGTCGGGCGCCTCTGAGGTCTCAGCTGTCGTACCTGTAGGCTCCGTGGTGCACGTTTCAGTGGTTGTCTCGGTAGTCGTCTCGGTAGCCGTTTCAGCGGTCGTCTCCGTCTCGGTAGCCGTTTCAGTTCGTTCTGTAGCCGTAGTTGACGCCTGGCCGCGTCTTTTCCCCGTAGACCTCGTAACTGGCATTGTTTCTTATTTAAATCTTCAAAATAAGCTCGATGGAGTCTTCTTGATAGTGAATTTCTCAGATCCGTCTACGAAGGACCAATATGTGGGTTCTAGGTTCTGTCCCACATTTCTTTTTGCGCTGGATTGGAGAATACACTATAGAGTTCAGTGAAAAACCCCGTTGTTCGATTTGGAAGATTTATTAATCACAATACACAGTCATATACACAGTTATAGGCATAAATCACATAAAATAAGGCACATAAGAGTCATAAGAATAAGGCACATAAGAGTCATAAGAATAAGGCACATAAGACAAGTAAATAAGAAAATATTAAAACATTAAGACCAGAATACTGAACCATACTATTTACAATAAGAGAGATCTGTAGAACTGTTCAACTGTATACACTGAATTAAAATGCTAGGATTCTCCTAATATATGTTCGTTCCTGTGGGCGCAAGTAGTGATGGATTCGCCCTACTGAAGACCAATCGATGTTCGGTGGGTTGGGCCTGATTTTGGTCTGACCAATCACAGCCCTCTGTCCTTCGTTCAGGTCTGGACAGGTTCGGACAAGTTTCGACTTGTCGAGCAGACCGTTGGTGCTTCCTAATTAGCATATTTTTATGTATGAAAGTATCTTATAGTTTGTTTAGAGATAAATTAATCAGAGATCAATGTAAACAAAGAGTAACTAAGATTATTAAAGACTATTTACAATGATTTTAGGCTAATAAGCTTCTAATCAGTTGGTTTGCGTGGGCGTCCTGCACATCCTCAAAAACTAAACCTACAAAATAGTTATATTATTAAAATAGAAATTGTGGAACCATAGAGATAGAAAATATATGGAGGCGCTGCTATATTCTATCTGTACCTACATTTTGAAATACGAAACAGCATGTGAAATAAACGTGAATTAAATCTCGTTTTGTTTCATTCTTTCTTGATTCTTTCTAATGTGGTGATCATATTTTGATAAAAGAGATAACAATTATCAGTTGTTGCTCATATTGGCAACATTTTTTTTGTGATGTTTCCTGTGGTTATTATTAGGAATTTAGGATTTGTGAGAAAAACAAACAAAAAAAAAACAAAAGCAAAACAAAAAAAAAAAACACAAACAAAAACACTAAAACAAACAAAAACACACAAACTCAAACAAACTCTAACAAAAAACAAAAAAACTAAACTCTTTTTCTTTCTTTTTTCTTTCTTTCTTTATTTCAAAACTACGATGACTTTATCTTTTTTTAATTTCATAATTTCATCGAGTCGTCCTCTTGAAGTGTAAATACTAGAACAGGTGTTTGGAATAGGTGTTTGGCTAGACGCGTAAAGATTGGGGGGGGGGGGGGGGGGGCAGGGCCGGATTTAGAGGTATGGAGGCCCTGGGGCAACAAGGGAGTGGAGGCCCCTAATTATTTTTCAAATAGGTTAAATAATATGTTTATTGCAAGCGTTTCAATAATTTATTTATATAATCGTATGGCACAAACAGATAGAACAGGCAATCACAAATCAAGTCACACAATTAGTAAGTAATTTTTAAATTAAGCCTCTCATGCAAAATGGCACCATCCGAGCTTTTTTCAACGAAAAATCATTGATGATTTGGCTGAAATCCAGCTCCCACAGTAAATCACTTTCAATCCTAAGTAGGGATAACTTTGGTTTTTTTTCTCATCGTAGTTCTTAGCATATTTTTTATAATTTTCATTTTTGGAAATGAGCGCTCTCCAGTGCAATTTGACTCCATCAGAACCAAGTGCATTCTCAGTGTGATTTCGATGTTTGTGAATGTAGCTCTGAAATTTGTATTTTCAAGAAGTTGAAAACAGAACAGCTTCTTAGGTATGTCTTTTTTAGGGTACCGTACCCAAAGGGTAAAAACGGGACCCTATTACTAAGACTTCGCTGCCTGTCTGTCTATTTGTCACCAGGCTGTATCTCAAGAACCACGATAGCTAGACAGTTGATACTAAAAAACAGAATAAAATAAATATTTAAGGGGCTCCCACACAGCAAACTTGTTTTTTTTGCCGTTTTTATAGATAATGGTACGGAACCCTTCGTGCGCGAGTCCGACTCGCACTTGGCCGCTGGTTTTATAGTTTGTTTTGTAAAAGTTAATCAAAGATACAAATTGAACCAACTCATTACCAAGACTAGGTTCTCAATCGTGTTTGTAAACTTTTACTAATTCATCTGCTGCAGCATACATATTTGCAGCATCCATCTCCTCTAAGTGTTTAAGAAATCGAACAGCATCGCATGCATTCTAGTGCGAGATTGTACGTACAGTACTTGATATTCCTTTAGCAGCTTCTTCGTATTTGTTAAACTCGTCTCTTTTGGAGTCAACAAATAATTTCAGTGATTTCATAGCATAAATTGCAGACTCAAGAGTCATCTTCGGAACCTGCAAGATCCTGTTTGCAGCGTTAAATCGCTCCAAAATGTCTCTCAATATGCTGGTAAGAGCTTCTTTGATTAATTTCAGAATAACTGACTTCAGAATAACGTTGACAAAAAGAAAAAAATAGAAGAAAATGTTTCGTGACTTCAGCTCGAAAAGACCAGCGAGTATCGCTAAGCCTTGGTGACACCCACCCCCGCGCTGCATACCACACATCGAGCTCGACACGCGCGGAATTACGAATTAAGATTGCTCGTGCCTAAATGAAATTCGTAATAATTAATTAGCAGCTGTTGTTGGAAAAAATACTTTATAAACTTTAGCGGGCGCATACGCGACGACGCTTGGAAAATAAAAATATTTGAACTTACTGTGCCGAAAATAATTACAAAAGGTTTCAAATATTGTTTGTTAGTTTTAAGTTTATTTTTTGAGTCGGGGGGTTTTCTAAATTTTACTTTTTTAGTGTACTTTAGTGTATACTTCACTAATATATAAAAGATATAATAAAACTTAAGTTGATTGTTATTCAAATTTGACTCTACAAATCGAAAAATATACTTAGAAATCGCGCCTTAGTCACTCGAAATTTCAGCAGTTAAATCATAAATATGTATCTCGAAGTTCTTGTTATGTGGGCCCCCTCTCTTGTGGAGGCCCTGGGTAGTTGCCCCGATTGTCCTCCCTTAAATCCGGCCCTGGGGGGGAGCTACTCTCTAAGCCCTATGTCCGTAGTTGCGGGCGTATTCTACTACTAATCACCTACTGACTAAAGATTAGTCCCGAACTAAGAATGAATGAAAACACGATTAGACAGTAAGTTTAAATCGTGTTGTCATTAATTCTTAGTGGTTAGGTGATATGGAGTAAAATAAGCCCGCAACTAAGCCCGAAACTATCCGTAGTTTCGGTTCCCGATGTCCGCATCGGGCTTAGAGAATAGCTCCCAGGGGGAGTATTCTACTCCGTATCACTTACGGACTTACGATGAGTCCCGAACCCGAACTAAATAATGACAAAAGTCTTAAATTCTTAGTGGTTAGGCAATACTGAGTAGAATACGCCCGCAACTACGGACTTCGGACTTAGAGAGTAGCCCCCATGTTCCGTGCGCACAACATAAACGCGTATCGAGTATTTAGGCGTATGGCGTATGACACATTATTTGCGTGTTGCGACTTGCTAAAGTAGCAAGTCGAGATGTTCGGTTCGGCAATCGAAGTTTGCGAACCTAATACCTGGATAGCCTGATGTGCTGGCGACGGTACCAACCAACATTTTTTATTCTATGTTTCTACTTAAATAAGCTAGCAGTCCTAAGACTGTCAAGTATGAAAGGAAGTTTTTTCAGTAAGATTTAATTTTGAGTATCATAAAATTTAGAAAAGATACGAAAACCAACGCGTATCTAAATATACGTTAATCATCCATAAACTAAAAATACTCCATTACTCCATTTACTCCGATTACCTACTCGAAATCTCGAAGTTACGAAGACTACGTTAACTATGGAAACTTCAAAAACTTGATGCGCCTAAATACTCACGGACCTAGTTTTTTGAATAAGTATTTCGGCGGACGCATACTTCTAACAATGAATACGCGTTCTACCTAGTACATCTCACCTCGTTACGACGTGGATGTCAATTTAACAAATCTCAGAAAACCAATGAATAATTTACTTACTTTTAATATCATTGCAGAAAACCTTTGTGAGTGCAATCACGGGCCCGCCCTTCTGTTTCTTGGATATATATTAGTCTATGCTTGAACGGGTAATGTAATAACCGGGGGCCCGAGTCTGCTATTTTTATAAATTTGTCATTCCGACACGATCCCATTGTCATGCCATTGTCATTTTGCTAAAAGTTCGTAATCTGCTAAATTCATAATGGCACGGTCACTGGCACGTCAGTGGCCGGTCACTGGCAAGTCAATGGTCTCGTAATAGAATTGCGGTAGGAATGCCTTATTGCCATTATTATAAAACCGAGCTAAATTTGAGCATTTATTCATGCCAGATTTTATTTATATTTAGTTTTACATTTTATTTATCAGTGTTATAAGCAATCTGAAGTAGTGAGAAGTTCGTAAATACTAAATCTGTCATTATGTAGGTACGAGATTACCATTCATATGGCTTTCTTTCAATGGCGTGTCAGTGGTTGATCATTGGAATGTCATAATGACACCATTATGATGCCATTATGTTAGTAGAATAACAAACTTGTCAAAATTAACTATTTTGAAATCAGCGATCGACAATTCTGACACTATTGTAATAGCAGTCTCGGGCCCCTGGTCTATGTCGTAGATTACCTACAACAAAAATAACGCCTCAGTGCTGCCGCCTGGTGCTTGTCATTTACGGGTCCACAGCTCGTCCGTGTCTTGCAGTACACGCCTTGCCCAGAAAGAATAAAACTTGCACAATTAAATTACTTAGCTGACAAAAAATACATAATAAAAAATACATCGCTAAAAAGACATAGATGTAAAATAACAAGTAGGTACCTATAATTCTCATCCTAAGAAAACCTGTGAGCGAGTCGAACTCGCGCACCGAGAGTTCCATCATATAAAACGCGATTTGTTTCTAAATTTTCATCGGCGAGCGAGACATCTCTCTGAGAATTTTAAAAATATAAGTAATATTGCAGTTTTGATCAGCGCCGTCTCTTGACCGCTAGTGGAAATAATTTAATTTTTGATGACTTCTTAAAAAGTGCCATGTAGAGACAATCGCATAGAATCATTTCACAATTTTCTCTATGCTAACTTCGGAGATAAGGGGGGGGGGGAGGAAAAATCAAGTTAAAATTGCAAGTTACTCTACCTACATTACACGCAGTCGAGTCGGGGGCAATGTTTTCTTGACCAAAGATACAAACTACCATTGCCTTCGACTGCGTGTAATGTAAAGTACCTTGCAATTTTAACTTTGTTTTTAACCGACTTTCCAAAAAGGAGGAGGTTCTCAATTCGGTTGTATGTTTTTTTATGTTTGTTACCTCATAACTCCGACAATTATGAACCGGTTTGAAAAATTCTTGTTTTATCTGAAAGGATATAAGCTTAGGTAGGTACTTGCAGATTGGTCCCATTTAAATTTTATCAAAATCGGTTTCGAACTTTGGATTTTAAATCGAAATAGCTGGAATTCGTCTACTTGGGTGATAGTTTTATGACATCCAAGTAATCGAAATTCCGTATTTTGCTTTTCTGCGATTTTGCAGTGGTGTTGTTAGGTGTGAGGTAGGTACCACTAAAAAGCGAAAAATAAAAACTTTTTACAAAAATATACAACCGACTTCCAAAAAAAAAACACTACAAAGTAAAAAATAACTTTAATTTCTTATTTTTTTTCTTTTCAGTTCAAAGCAGTCGGGTTTTTCTACACTAATATTTCTTTGTTTGTTTGAAATGAATAGGCTCCGAAAAACTGGACCAATTTGACAAATTCTTTCAGTGTTAGATATCCTCCGAGCGTCCAAGAACTTAATTCTTTATATTCCTCCTCACCGTACCGGGTTCTTGTCTAACTCCTACGTTATTTCCACCATTAAACTCTGGAATATGCTACCCCATGACATCAAGAAGGCTGAGTCAAAATTTTCCTTTAAGCGTAATCTCCGTAAACACTACTTAAAGGCATGTCATTCGTAGTTTGGTCTCGTCATAATTATTGTAAGTTCTCTTAATCAGAAATTATTATAAATCATCATATTTATTAGTATATTATTTTAGCAAATATATATGTATTTTATAGTATATGTATATTTATATTATTTGTATACTTTGTTGTATCGATATGACTCAATTATATTTTATTTTTATTTGTTTGTTGTACACCTACCACAGTGTAGTCTTTTTAACCCAAAGGTTGACTGGTAGAGAATGCCTTGTTGCATTAAGTCCGCCCATGTACCACTATTGTGCATAAAGTCTAAATAAATAAATAAATAAATAAATAAATAAATAAATATCCCATTTGTCGAGGAAGGCTATATATCATCATGCTACGACTAAAAGGAGCGGAGCATTCATGGAAAATGTGGCGCAGACGCACAGACATATAAATAGTAGCAGACCAAACATTCGCTAAAATTTGCGTAGCCATTACGCACACATAGGGAATGTTGTCATTACAGGGCCGAATTAGGACCGGTTGCCGGTATTATCTAACGATAATGAAACAATCCATACCTATACTTTCTGAAAATCCGTGAAAATCGATATTTTCTGGGTAAATTAAATATAGATTACTTATCAAAAGTCTTAACGAATAGAACCACCCTCTATTCCCGTGGTTATTGTTAAAGGCGACTAAGGGAATATTTTAAGAGGACGATGGGCAGCAGTCCACTCTTCACCTTTTGACGGTGTTTACAAACCGTTGACGGATGTCAGTATCAGCTAGAAGAACCGGCACTGCAGTTATTAACCCGCATGCCCAGTTTTGTAGAACCGAGAGTCAAGGTATTAGTATGTCTGAAAGCTAGTTTAGGAATAAATCAGGATTTGTGAAATAAAAGTAATGTAATTCAAAATTCAAGCATTTATTTCAATTAAACCATTTACAGGCACTTTTTAATTGTCAAGGTCGGTCTGTCCAAAAAGTTTAAGCTATTTGCACGTTCCAAAGCGTAGATCTCTATGGAGAAACTCCACGGACACTCTTCTATCTTACACTCTCATAATGCTTACATATGGAGTAAATTCGTTAAACAGTGTAGGAATTGCTCCGGGACGTAATGTTGTTCGATCAAATGATTCTCAAAATGCTTTGAGCAAAGTACACTTGAAGGTCTTGGTTGCCAATCCTGGAGTTTCAGGTTTTTAATCCAGGCATTCCGTAAACTTTCATCCTTAGGAAACCTGGAAAAATATTAGTACCTATGCTCATTTATTGCCTGCTGAATGAAAATTCATCGTTATGTGAGTAGCGTATTTATACATATGCCTATGTTCTCCATAACACAGACACTGGGTAACATAACATTGATTTTATAATTTATTTTTTATAATAGCATGACATGTGTACATACACTGAAACTACTACAGGTATTTTGAAATTGTATCACCAAAAAAGAATAAAAAATCATACATTAAACTGAGGCTTTATTTGATAATTCAATGGAAATAAATATTTTACATACAACAAATGCAATTAACTAGTTTCGCCTTTGTTGCCGAATTCGTCCCTGACTAATTGAACAGGTACTTGAGCTGTCACTTGATGCCACTTTCTGACTAGTTTGTCCTTGTTATGGTTTATTTCTTTAGTTTTAGGTACAAATCGCATCTTTGTTAAAAACTGTATGTAAAAAACGAATAAACAGTATCGAAACATTTGAATTCAGTAAAGAAAGCACTAAGATTTCCCAAAACTTACCGATGATAGGTCAATCCAGGTGTTTTGTGGTAGCTAGCACTGTCACAGCGATACGCACAGCACTTTACCATTTTATTTTACCGTCCTTGTGTATTTTATGTCCCAAACAAGTAATATTTTATTAATTTTAACACGATTGAAACAGAACGTATGTAGCTTATCAATATGGCGGCGCGGGTTAAACAAGCTACGCGTCAAATTTTGTCTATGTATGAGTCAGTGTGACAACACGTGACAGAACGAGACACGCTTATGAAAAGTCACTTAGAAAAAAAAGGATAAAGAGTCATACCATATAAAAAAATATATCTACGTATTAATGTTTGGTCTGCTACTATTTATATGTCTGTGCGCAGACGAAGTTGCGCGGGTCAGCTAGTTGTTTTAATAATAATAATTTTATTTCCAACTTTTTACTTAGTAACAAATATGAATATTAGTGATAACCCCAATGAAAAAACTTTTAATCGCTTTGTATTTAAAAATATTAAAACTTATTAAAACTAAAATATTATTTTAACTGAAAAATGGTTAATGGTTTTGTTGATTTGAATTTTTTCCATTTTCATAATATGGCGTCCATATTGAATTTTCACTAACGTCATCACGACACTCGCCGGACTAAGAGGAATCGATTGGCGTGTGAATCATAAAAATCGGCCCAGGCGTTTGGTCTGTATAGTGCTTCAACGGAACATACAAACATACATACATGCATACATACATACATCATATACATACATACATACATATATATATGCATACATACATACATAGGCTGATAAACACATTACCACTCCTTTGCGTCGCGCAGTCGGGTAAAAAAAGAAAAAAATATTGAGAATGTGCAAATAGCGCTCTTTCATATTATGTTACTCCACGTGCCCTAGTAGCTTCAAATTTTTAAGAACCCTGTTCAGTCGTTGTTGCAGAAAAACCCTAAAAAGGTAGGTATTATTTTTATAGCGGGCAATGCCGCGGGCAAAAGCCAGTTTTAACACCCGGCTTCGCCTTATCATCCCAAGGGAACTTATTACTAGGATGAAAAGTTGGTAGGTATCCTATGTCCTTATCCACTTCCAGGTATCTATAGTCTAGATATAGTTTCCATTAATTAAAGGTTAGTACCTACCTGCATTCTGATAGTGCTAAATATATAGTAGATAGTGCTAGTTTTCTTTCATTCTATCCTTGCGCTGGGTTCCTTCAAAATACGTTTAGCGTTTCTATTTACTTACCTATAGTTATTTTACCTATTTAGGGACCTAGGTACTACAAGGGAACCCTAAAAGATATTAAGTACCTATCTAATAGCAGATGTTTTGATTTGAAGTGAACAAAATTGTTTCATAAATATTGGCTAATTTACATTTCTAGTTTAGCGAGTCGTAGCCGTACTTAAGTGAGGAGTAAAGAAAAATTATCGTCATTATAGTCTCGATCTTATAAGAAGATGTCGTGTCGATTACGGGTCGGTAAGGAATGGGACGTACGAGCTTCGTCGTTAGCAAGCAATACATTTAATCCTATACGTGACATCATTGAAACTCTTCGAATAAAGCCGAATCCAAATAAGTCATACATCCCGCTGTCAGTCGGTGAGTGGTACTTTTTTTTTAACACGGTCTTTAGGGCCTCAGAGGTCCCCGTTCAGATCCATAGCATATAATAAAAGTCTTTTAGCTCTATAGCTTATTTAACTTGAAGTGGGGTGTAAGGTGTATAACATTATGAAAATATTTTACTATGTATGAGATCAAACCTGAAATCGGGAACAGCAGATTCGTTTTATTTTGCGATTTAAGAGCAATCCCGAAGTATTGAATTAAAAATTTATTCATAAGTAATGGAAATTACTGATAATATTTACATTTGTATGTAGATATATCAATTCGGTACGTATACATTTAGCAATTAGTTGGTTTTTCTTAAGTAAATTTTATGTTGTATTAACTGTTAACATAACCAAGTACTTATGTATGTACCATATAACAGTACTTATACATTTTTGGATTACAAAAATCAGCTAACGAATGCTAACCTTATCTTATACTTACATAATTAAAATAAAACCCCACTCAATGTTTTACTTAGAAACCATGTTGGGATGTATAAACAGACGTTGAACAACGTTACTTCTTTTTGCATTGGTTCTGGTGAAATTTTAGACCGTAAACCAACTGAATAAAATCATTAGCACTAATTCCCAAAGAGTGAAATTACCAAAAGAATTTGGATATTATTATTCTGAAGCAGGGAGATAATCTATTCAGTCCATTTATGGATTGGTAAAAGTTAACAACTGTGTTTTTGTATGACATAGTTCATTCACATTTTTTTCGGTTATATTCTAACTAGAATATCATTTTTAATAAGAATTCATTAGTATGTCCCAGTTAATTGTTAATATTTATTAATATTGCATTGAAAGGATGCAGAAAGTTGACTTGCTCAGGTTAAAGTTAGCTGATATTGGTACATACAGGTGGTTCATTAATTATTTTGATTACCTAATTCATAAATTCAAAATGGCCAGGAGAATCTATAATTTTAGCGTATGGTATGCGATTGGCGATATAAATGACATACCAGCTATCCGTGTCGCATAAATGTACAAATTATGTTAATTTTTTTTTTAGAATATTAATATATATACATATATATATAATAATAGGACTAGCATAGTCTATTTATCTTACTAATGGACCTACTTTATAGCGAATCAGCATCATTATTTAAAGTATCGTGTACAAAAGGAAATTTGGTTTTGGTATTGTTTTCTGCAAGCTGTATTTTGTTGGTATTGGGATCGTAGATGTTCTTAATGCTTTCACGTGATTGCACAGGGGATAACTGTTCGTCGTTCGATATCCAATAGGCTTAGATACTGGTAACACTTCTATTAGGGTCGGGATTATTCAAAGCGCCGTTTTGCAGTTTTGTTGCAATAGCTTCATGTGCTGAATCGTAAAATCCAGCCGTATTTGATGAAATTAGACTTCTAATAGACGTCGTCGTCCTAACATTTATAAAGTTATTAACTTTTGAAATAGAAAAGGAGAGGTCCAAAAATACTTCCTTGAGGAACGCCAAAGTCTAATAGTACGGCAAACATTACAGAGGCCTTAGTGTGAGTTTTTTCGACTCACGTTCGAACGCGTTCGATTGCGAGCGCGTTAGAATTTAGTATGGGAATTTAGTTATAGTGCCACCTGGTGGTCACTCGTTGAACCTGATTTCCCATACTAAATGCTAACGCGCTCGCAATCGAACGCGTTCGAACGTGACTCGAAAAAACTCACACTAAGGCCTCTGAAGTAAATGACCACGCAGTTTGATCAGATAAGAATTTCGCCAAAATTTGAAAGTTGAAAGTCTGTTGGAGACGAAAATGTCGTCGAAAGTTTTAGAGATATCTAGGCACAAATTATCCATCGTTTAGTCTATTTGTTTACTGAAATAATCTCATCGCTTTTTGTACGTGTTGCTTTCCACGATCAATGACCTCCACAATTAAACATTACCTATTTAACGTCCATTAAAGTCATCTTTATTTAACTAAACGTGCCGTCACGAGCCACGACCTGTGGTCAGGGTTGGCTTTACACTTTCAGATAATTGGTGGAGCAATTACAATACTTAGAATTGATAATTATAATTAAAATACAACGCTTTTAAAATGTCTGCACCATCGCGTTAGTTCGATAAATTAGAATTAATTATTGTATTGTTGTCAGTAATGATACATGACGAAACGAAGGATTTATCTAAATTCTTTTGTGATGTCAATACTGGCTGACAAAATCTATTTGACATTTACAAGCTTTTTCATTTAACTTTACAATATGTAGAATACGTCCAACATGTTAGTAGATACGTGTATATTCGATTTAAATCTTGCAAACCTTTAGTTCCGTATTACAGAACGTTTCTCAATTCCAGTTGATCTTCAATAGTTGTATGGGGTTCAAGTAACTACAGAATTAGTACCAACTTGAACATAAATAAAAGGATGTAGATTGAATAATCCATTTATGAGAAATAAGTAGGTACCTACCTACTATTGTTCAGTTGTAGCGTCATTAGTTCACCACAAATAGTTACCTAATAGTAATTAGTAAGAGAGTTCCAGATAGCTATTTAATAAAACAATAAGTACACAGTTTTTTTTGTAGATTTTATGTTTTATTGTAACTACAACGACGATGGTGTCGTCAGCGCAATTAAGTAAGTAGATACTTATACCACTATTACCTAAGCATTTCAACATCTTTTGATGATATTAACGAGAAGGGTATTGCAAGTTTAATAGTAGATTATGCTCCGAGGGGAAAAAGCAGTCTCTTATGTCACGGGCGTCGCATTGAATCCCAAACCTAATGAAGGATGCGAAAGTTAACTTCCGAGCGCAGCGAAGGAGTTTAAAATTTAACTCACGAGGGGGGGAGTTACCTACTCCTGAATACAGCGAGGGATTCAAGCTAGCTAAGGCAAAGACACCTTTATGCCTTTGTAGCATACTCTACTTTTCACATCTACTGCGAGAAAATTTCTCGCAAGTCATGAAGAGAGGGGACTTTCTGCCAGCGGTTCCCGTCGCCCTCCAAGATGAATCCCAAATTCAGATCACATTATTGACCTCCGGGCACCATTGAAACATATATTTTTTTAATTACTTTATTATAAATTACTTTCAACTATTTCTTTAAAATAACATTGATTTGGCCAAAAATACACAAAGAAAGAAAAATTGTTTTTTCCTCCCAAACAGACGCACAAATTTTAAACAAACTACAAAGCAAATAAATCTTTTGTACCTAACCTTCTGTTCTCAACAATTGATGTGCACTTGTTTAGCTACCTTTCAAATAACTAAAAATGTTAGAAGAAATATTCTGTCACATCACATTTTGTGCAATTTTCTTTTCATTTACTTACATTTAAAACTCAGCCAAAATTAGAGTAGGTAGGTACTGCGTTTCATTGTTTCATACCAGTATTTAGATGAATACTACAATCCAGCTTGGTACTAAATACATGATTAAGTAAGTACTACATTTTAATCTGGTTTATGGTCCTTACTGCATTTATACTAACGACATCAGATAATTTCACACGAAATACTGCCATTTTCCTTATTGTATCACCGTGTTCCTCCATAAAAAAAAAATGTCTCCCAAATCTAATTTTTGTCAAAAACGTAAAATCGTAAAAAAGACAATTATTGCTACACTTGGTAGTATGAGGGCAGAATGTAGTATTAAAATATGCACAACTGGCTTTTTTCCGTTTTCAAAATTATACCCCATACAAGTTGTTTAGGTACTTACATGCATTCACTTTTAAATTCAATCTGAGATTTAGTCTCATTAGCACCATTTCCACTGAAATCGATGATTCGGACTAACTCAAACCCAATAGCATTACTATGTATTGCTTGGATGTTGGTGACGGATGGATGGTGTTGGATGGATGTCACCAAATCGAATTTTATTCGTGATGGTGTCGATGAATAACTGATAGTAACTGTAGTCATACTCGCAAGGGTTAAAAATTTGGCAGTTAGGTACAGTGAGACTAACGACAAAAGGCGTTCATTTATGTTGATTTGCATTTGAGATTATGCCTGACCGTTTGTTGATTGCATTATCATAACATTTTCGCATAACTAATAGTGGCGCGAAATTCCCAATCTACATATTAGATACTTAACAGCTTTTATAATTTATATCTCGATTATCATTGGTCGGTGTGGAATGGCGTGGAACACGCGATCTGTGCGAATTAATTTTAAACGTGAATAACATTCTTTATAAAATAAGGTAGGTATCTACTTATCAGGTTTTTATATGACTTATTAGGATATAAGAATACCTACCTAGAACTACAGTTTTCATATCACTGAATCTGATAAATGTCAAATGTCAGGACATAAAAGCGATCGGTAAAAAATAGTTAAGTAGGTAGGTGCGAGAAGTTGTGATCTTGTGACTTTGGTAGTCATGCTCGACTCGTCTTTGATCCGATTGGGTACAACAATTTAACTCCATAAACGAAGTACTAAGACTCGTCATCTTACATAAAACTCTCTTGTGATTTCTTTGTTGTTCTTCCTGTCCCGACGCGACGTTGACTTTAAAACTAAATGATCATTGCCTGAGTTACCAAAATCTCATCAAAAAGCACTCTCAGTATTTCCCGGGCAACTATTCCAAATTATCTCTCCCTAAAATCTTACTCGGATGGTGGATGAGAGTGAGACGAGACCGCGGAACCGCGATGAACCACGTGACAATAACTTGTTCTCGTAGCTTCATTTATTTTGAACTGGAGTGTTTTCTCGTGTCACGTGTGGAACAAGTTATTTTAATAATAATTTTGGTGACCTTATGTTGTTTGCAATCTTCAATTCGACGCAGATTGACATTTAGGCGGACTAAGGTCATGTCCAGAACTCCAGACATAACACTTTCGTATCATACAATCTATAGTAGGGTGTCGCGTAGTACCTACCTACCTCTACGTAGGTAGGTACCTACTTATGTATACAAAAAAAAAAAAACTACACAACGTATATCAAAATGGCTAATACCGGGGTCAGTGACCATGAAAGTTTAAAACAATATACACAACGAATAGTTGTGAAGGGTTATGTACGACCATAGATATAATAAATAAGGAGTTATGTCCGCTGGACGAAATTGTATAGGAACCTAGTGTCTCCTAGAGGTGGTCGTTGAATCAATAAACTGTTTTTTGAACGACTTTTCATTTGTCAACGACTTAACTGTTTATCATCAACGAAAAAACAAGTTTAATTATAATAATCTGTTAATTTTCGTCAACGGCTCACGGATTATTTCAAATTAATTTTATTTATTCATTTCTGCGAATCAACTGGTCAGGGGCCCGAGTCTGCTATTACAATAGTGTCAGAATGGTCGATCACTGATTTCAAAATGGTTGATTTTGACAAGTTTGGTAATCTACTAACATAATGGCATCATAATGGCGTCATTATATGACCTTCCAATGATCAACCACTGACACTCCATTGAAATAAAGCCATGAATGGTAATCTCGTACATAATGACAGATTTAGTATTTACGAATTTCTCACTACTTCAGATTGCTTATAACACTAATAAATAATATGTAAAACTAAATATAAATAAAATCTGGCATGAATAAATGCTCAGTTTTATAATAATGGCAATACGGCATTCCTACCGCAGCGCAATTCTATTACGATACCATTGAAATCGGAAATCGCAGCCATAGATTTTAGTCCAATTCTTGAAGTCAATGACGTGAATATTGCTGCAGATCTACTGATATCTGGTATTGGCTCAGTTATTAAAAGGCATTCTAAATGTGTGCGTGTACCCTCCAGGCACAGAATCATTAAACCCTGGATAACCACTGGCCTGCTTCGCTGTATCCGCAATAAAGACCAAATGATGCGCCAGTTGAGGGTAAACCCTCCCAACCTAACTCTTAAGCTTACCTTTACCAGATATCGGAATTTCTGCAACAAATTACTTAAGAATTTAAAAATTGCGTATGAAACCACTGAATTCCAAAAGGCTAAAAACAATCCTAAAGCAACATGGAAAGTGATTAAGAACATAATTGATAAGCATCGAACTGAATCTTCTCCTACCAAGTTACTGAATGATAACCCAGATCCAACAATTACAATAAACAATGTTAACGATTATTTCGCAAATATAGGCAAAAATCTTGCTGAAAAGTTTACTCCTAGATCACCTTTCGGAGGACCCGTATGCGACACTCCTGTCAACTCCTTCGTTCTGTTACCGACTGACGAAGCAGAGATTGAAAAAATTATCTTTGGTCTGCGTTCGGATGCCGCCAGGGGCTGGGATGGAATACCGTCAAGTCTTTTGAAGTCCTGCTCACATGCTCTTGTCCCAGCTATAACTCATATCTGCAACTGCGCTATTAGATCGGGCTGCTTCCCCAAAGCTTTTAAAAAAGCCGTTGTACATCCAATCTTCAAAAGTGGGGACAGACACAGTGTTACCAATTATAGGCCTATATCTGTCTTACCTGCCCTTTCTAAAGTCTTGGAGAAAATTCTCAACAATAGATTAACCAACTTCCTGGAATCACAACATCTCTTAGCTGAAAACCAGTATGGCTTCAGAAGATGCAAATCGACTGAAGATGCTGTTGGTTCTTTTATAGACTGTACGATTGCTAAGCTTGATTGCAGGAAGAAATGCATGGGTATCTTTCTGGACATCTCTAAAGCTTTTGACACTGTGTCTGTTCCACACCTCCTCTCGAAACTAGAAGCAATTGGTGTGCGGGGTGATACCCTTAAAATTTTTCAAGATTATCTCTTTGATCGGGAGCAGTGTGTTAGGATTAATGGGATGGTTAGCGACAGCAAAACTATTAATTTCGGTGTGCCACAGGGCTCTATCCTGGGACCGACCCTCTTTCTAGTTTACGTTAACAACTTGTGTAAACTTTCCCTGAAAAATTGTTCAATATTTGCTTATGCAGATGACACGGCTTTACTTGTACACGGTGATAGCTGGACTGAGGCAACAACTCATGCCGAGAATGCCCTGGCGTCAGTGATGAGCTGGCTGTATGATAACCTCCTCACCATTAACGTCTCAAAAACCAAATTTCTGCCTTTTTCTGCGCAGGCCGTTGTATTGCCCGCCCCAGATGCTATTGTTCTAAAAGCTCATTCTTGTTTTCCAAACTCACCCATCACACAATGTTCCTGCTCTCCATTGGCGAGATCGGCTACCATTAAATATCTTGGGGTACAAATTGATAGCCTATTAAATTGGAAATCTCATGTTGATGGAATCACTTCCCGGGTTCGAAAATTAATTTATATTTTCAAAAAAATAAGAAATTCGGCTGACCAAACTACCCTAAAAAACAGTTTATTACGCTTTGTGCCAGTCACTGCTGACATATTGTGTCACTGTGTGGGGAGGTGCACCCAAGACTCACCTTATTCATCTTGAGCGGGCACAAAGGGCTGTCCTGAAGGTCATGTGCTTTAAACCATTTAGGTATCCAACAGTTAGTTTATTTAGAGATTGTTGTGTTCTTACTGTTAGGCAGCTCTTTGTGCTCCATGTGGTTCTGCGTAAGCACATTTCGCTGAAGTATGATGTCAGTTCTCGAAATAAGCGCCAACGCTTTAGGGTATGCCCCACTCAAAGCTGTAGGACTGCACTTGCTCGGAGACATTTTTATGGTATCGGAAGTCACCTATACAATGAAACCAACAAATATTGCTCGATTTATTCCACAACTCTTCAGAAATGTAAGAGAACGGTTTACGCCTGGTTACAGATGCAGACCTATGACGAAACAGAAAAACTCCTAAAGTTATCATTTCTTTAATACATGACCTATATAATATTAATTCTTATCATTGCAACATCCAACACACAACCTCACTGAGGCACAACTCCTTATTCGAAACACTCACACATAACAGGGCTACCTCTAAATTTATCACTTGTTCAACTTTTAAACCTTCTGATGTAACTTTTGATGGTAAAAACTAGCGTGAGAATCCTGGTACCCATAACACAAGTTAAATCTTTCCTTGTGTACCAGAATTCAAAACAAATACTACTGACACTAATTGTTACTCTCCGATGTCTTTGTTATAGTTGCATTATAGTTGTTCGTTAGTGTTTGATTGTACAACATTTTTAGTTCAATAAACAATTTTTTTTTTTTTTTTATTATTTTTTTTTTATTGACGTGCCAGTGACCGGCCACTGACGTGCCATTGACCGTGCCATTATGAATTTAGCAGATTACGAACTTTTAGCAAAATGACAATGACATCGTGTCGGAATGACAAATTTATAAAAATAGCAGACTCGGGCCCCTGGTATGCGAATGCGAAACGGTTATCGTTTCGCATTCCGAATTAAACCGGACAATGCCGAACTATTCAGTAATCTTCAATGAATATCAATTTATTATTTGCAAGTTTGCAACATTGTGAATCATTGAAAACGTTGACGCCAATCGCTACCGTTCAAAACCTGTTAATAATTTAAGTTTTTTCAACAAATTGACCATTGACGATTAACAGTTAAATTACGTTAACCAGAAAACCATCAATGACCCATGCCTAGTGTCTCCAGTACAGCACCTCCAAACGCCAACTACTACACATGCACTTCAGTAAAAGCAATATTCGCAGTCGCGCACACACCCGCATTTCTCAAAACAGTACGTACTATACAATCAATTATAAACCTTATCGTATCAAACACAGCGTGTATTTACCATGCACTGTACAATTTACTCACTTACAAACAGTGGACGCTATCGTTTGTGCTGTACAAAAAGCAATTTATTTTACATACCTACTTAAACTGTTTTTTAGGGTTCCGTACCCAAACGATAAAAACGGGACCCTATTACTAAGACTTCTCAAGAAACGCGATAGCTAGACAGTTGAAATTTTCACAGATGATTTATTTCTGTTGCCGCTATAACAACAAATACTAATAAAACAAAATAAAATAAATATTTAAGGGGTTTCCCATACAACAAACTTATTTTTTTGTTCCGTTTTTCTATATTCCTATGTGCACAACATAACAGTTTTTTAGGATTCCGTACCCAACGGAACCCTATTACTAAGCCTCCGCTGTCCGTACGTCCGTTTGTCTGTCAGCGGGCTATATCTCAAAAACCGTAATAAGTAGACAGTTGATATTTTCACAGATTGTGTACCTATTTCTATTGCCGCCAATAAAAATTAAGTATGTTACGGAACCCGTCGTGTGTGAGTCCGACTTGGACTTGGCCGGTTTTTAATATTTCTATGATAAACTATTGTACTTCTTCATACTGTTCTCTCTGATAAGGAGGGAAATGGTAGATAATTTTTGGTCTTATTTCTTGAATAAACTCAAAACTATTAATTTTAAAATTATGGAAAAATGTAATTAATACCCGCCCTTTCATTTGATATGTCACTAGGGCTTGCAAATATTCGTCAATTTTGGAATTCGAATATTCGATATTTTTTTGGGGTATATTCGAATAATTCGAATATTATTCGAATATTAAATAAAAACATTAAGTTTTATAGAAATCATGTGCTTTAATTTCTAAATAGTCTTAATTCTTTAAATCAATATAATATTATTTTTAAATAATATTATTTTAACGCAGTCTTACAAAAACAATCAAAATAATTTTTTTTCTGTTATTAGAACAGCTAACATTGAAATAGGCATAACTGCTTGCAGTTACGTTTTTCTATATTTTTTTTGGAAGAATTTTAATGGTCAACTTAATAATATACTGAATATGTATCAATACATATACACTACAATGTTATTCTAATATAATATTCGCAAAAATTGGAAAGTAGAAACAAGTGCTTAAAATATTTTAAAACAAACAATATTTATCAAAATGAAATAATCTTATTTGTTTTTTTCACCCTGGACACAAACACAACACAGTCTTATAAAATCAGTTGTGAGTATTGTAATAATATAATAAAATCAAACAAAACAATAACAAGTAAGTAATGCTTAAAAATATTTTAAAACAAACAATATTTATCAAAATAAAATAATCTTATTTGGGTTATCCACCCTGGACACAAACACAACAGTCTTATAAAATCAGTTATAGAGTATTGTAATAATATAATAAAATAAAATCAAACAAAACAATAACAAATGGTGGACAACTGCACAGCGTCACAAAGGCGAACCACCCCCACCCGCCCGCGCGACGGCCGCATCTCCCGAATGTTCCCGATTGTTGCCGAATCCTGTCGTAAACTCGCAACGCCCGCGCTTCGAACGACGTTACCTTGTTTGGACGGCGTGCTTGAACGTTGAATTTTGTGTGACTGTGCACATCAGATTATTGAGTTTTGTGTCTAGGAATTGGTCGAATATTCGAATATCGCAAAATTTCTGTTCGAATATTTGAAACAGTTGATTATTCGAATAATTCGAATATTCGACTATTCGAATGCAAGCCCCATATGTCACACGATACACTTTGAAACTTTTTGTTTTTTAATTTTCTAGTTTGACCCCCATGCTAAAAAAATATTTATTTAGATAAAGCGTCCGTGTTTGGGTCACAGAAAACCATATGTATATAATCCAAATATCAATAGAATCGGTCCAGATCCGGAGAAAATTGGCTGAGACAGATGGACATACACACAGATAGACACCCGAGTGTTTGGAAACGGAAACGGAACCCTTATAGGATTATAAGGGTTCCGTTTTTTACGGATGTTCGGAAAAATCGGAAAAATAACGTTGTTTTTGCTTCATCGAGGTGTCATGGTTCCAGTAAATTCTTGGCTGGTACCAATTGGTACCAGCAGATCTCCCCAGAATTGTAACCTGATTAGCGACATTTTCGAATACTTACTATAATAAATACATACCTACATAGTTATGAATAACGCATAAGTGAGGCCCGTGGCTTTATGAAACTTTTTTCAATTTCAGGCGACCCCACGGCCTTTGGAAATCTACAACCTTCTGAAAACATTATAGACGCTATTTGTGACGCTGCAAAGCTAAACGAAAGTCGGAACTATGGTCCTACGATCGGTCACAGGGACGCACGGCAGGCGGTGGCGGAGTACAGCGGCCATCAGGGCACCGTTACGGCTGATGACGTCATCCTATGCAGCGGCTGCTCCCACGCCATCGACATCGCTCTTAGCGTCATCGCTGACGCTGGACAAAACGTCCTGATCCCCCGACCCGGGTACTTGATTCACAAAACTCTTGGAGAAGGACTGGGGATCGTTATAAAATTTTATGATTTATTGGTGAGTTTTACTGTTTATTATTTCGGAGTTATAATTTTTTCAATTCTAATAAAGATAATTCTGTTCTATTCTGATGGAAAATATTAAAATGATATAATTATGTTACAGTCAAAGTGATTAATACAGATAATATAATATATAAATATATAAATTATCATCTTCTATCTTACATGTTCTACAGAATTATTTGTAAAACACCGACAACCTCTCAGGACTGTGTTACTAACATCATAATCAACAACTTTTGTTCTATGACTTGAACGTAGTCGCGGGCACAGCTAGTGTATAATATCAACTCATGATTATCAACAATATCAAAACAGCATTTATTTAGTTACTAGCTGTGCCCGCGACTTCATTCGCGTGGATGTCGGAAAACGTACGACGTGTCATGTGTTGTAAATACAAAATCAAAATCTACGGTCAGTTACGTATCCTGATCTCTATCAGAATTAAGAATATAGGAAGAGTGTACCTAATGCAGGGCACTGTATCATCTCTACCGGTTGAAATGCCGACCAGCCCAGGTAATCTCCTGGTAGTGGTACCCTATCTTGAAATAAAATCAATAAAACCGACTATCGAACGAATGGTGGTGAATCAAGTTTATTTTTAATTTCGTCCAGCTCAGTCCAAAAAGAAACACATTTTCTCCGATTTCTTTCCAGAGACACGTAAAAACCGGTATTCAGCCAATATAGTTAGGAAAAGGCTAGGTATTAGATGATCATGATAGAATCGCTTTATTGTGAAGAATAATCGATTTTTAGTAGGTACTGACTGAGGAGAACTGGCCGATCGACCCGTATGTTATAATGGTCACCCATCCACAGACCGACCTCGGCAAGCGTTGCTTAACCTTGAAGATCGGTTGTCTTGAAAAGGTCGCTCTTAGCGATAAGGCCACCTTTGTGTCACCCTATGTAATGTTTTCTTCATCTATTTTTTCTGTAACTTATATGGTGTACATAATAAAGAGTATTCTATTCCATTCCATTCTATTCTATTCTATTCTATTCTATTCTATTCTATTCCATTCCATTCCATTCCATTCCATTCCATTCCATTCTATTCTATTCTATTCTATCGACGCGTTCGGCTGTTATGTTCGCCACTTTAAAGCATAATACCAAAAATACATCACTTATATTAGTAAAACAGTTTACCTATGGATTACCCGAACTAAAAATTGATGAGAACACGATTTCACAGCGACTTCCAATAGTGTTGACATTAATTCGGGGCGGCCGGGACGTGGGGTTCTCTACCTCTAACGTTCCGCCACCTCCTTCGCTAGCATGACTGCTTCGCAGAAGGAGGTGTCAGCGTCCCATTCCGTCTCATTGGAAGTATGTCAGGCTCAATGAAAACAACCTATTTTAGCGCTCGATGAAATTTCTTCTTATACTTTAAAATTCGATATCTTTTCATTTTGTGTGTCGATTTTGATGAAATAAACGCTTAATGTTACTCCGGTTATCACATATGTAATATGTGTATGTACGTAAATTTTGAATCAAATCCGTGGATTATGCGTGATGCTCCCACAAACTAACAGACAAACACACACACAGACAAAAATTTCAAAAATTGCAGTTTTGTGTTCTACATCATTTTTGACATTTCGTTTTTTTGTATGCGAAAATATTCAATGTACAGACACGTCAACTTTACGATTTTATTACCTACTAGCGACCCGCCCCGGCTTCGTACGGGTGCAATGCTGATACTAAATACACTACAGAAAAACTGTTACCTTGCGTCTGAGCCGCGCACCTTACTAACTCTAACCTTATAAACTCCCCTCCCGCACGCGCCTTTGGTGACGTCCACTTCGCAACGGGCCGTGCAGCAGAAATCGTAATATTTTAATTTCGCCATAACTTCAAAACCAAACGTCCGATTTTAATCATTCAAAGACCAAATATTATCTGCATAAACTGTACTTAGTGATGAAATACTTAATTTTGATAAGGAAAGTAAAATAAACGCGTTTAAATGTAGTCCAAAAAAATCTAGATTTTTAAATAAAAAAATGGTTGTTGTGCCTCACTCGACATAGATAGGTATAGTGTGTCGCGGACATTTTTGTAGATATTTACAAGATCTACAATTAATTAGTACAATATTTACGGTTCTATTTTTTATAGTTTAGGCAGCGTACGCAAAATAAGTAACTTTTCTGGTTGATTTTTACACCTTGTGTCCGAAAAACCCAAATATCTTACAGAACCCTATTTTTTTCCAAAATAAAATATAGCCTATGTTACTCGTGGATAATGTAGCTTTCGAATGGTGAAAGAATTTTTAAAATCGGTCCAGGAGTTTTTGAGCCTATTCATTACAATCAAACAAACAAACATACAAACAAAGGTTTCCTCTTTATAATATTAGTGTAGATGTAGATATGTATAACCTATGTAGGTATATACCCATTTTATATAATATCTTTTAAGACTTGGATAACGTAATAAATAACAAGAATAGGTGTAGATTATGAAGTTTTATTTCGTTTTTCTGGTCAGTGGATACGAAACGGGGCACTACAAAAAAAGCATTTAACAAATTTCACCAAAAACGATAGTTTTTACCGCTTCAGGCTTGAATAGGCCATAGGGCAGGGCTTGTTAACGTTACCAACTAACAAAATAATAACCGTTACGTAACGTTAATTCCAATGTGATACCTAATTAACGTTACAAAAATATAACGTTATTTGAAAACATTACCAGTAATTTAACGTTATTTAACACTAACGTAAAATACGATAATAACGTTAATTTTACCGTTAATTCTGTTACAACCCGGTCTAAACATAGGTATGACTCGTGCTGGGCGAGCGCAGCGTTGTGAAGGCTGAGTGGTAGGGGGCATCGTAATCCAGCGACGTACAGTACAGAGATATTGCGAATTTGTGGCCGCGCGTTGCCGTTCCGCGTAGGTAAACATTTTTGTGCGCCTCGTGCAACTCGCTTAGATGTATATAAGTAGTTTATCAGCCATTTCGTTATCATAACACAAGCATTAAGTTGCTTAGCTTGGGACTGTATATGGCGTTGTGTGAAATGTCCAAGGATATTATTATTATTTAATTTATTTATTTTCTGTACATATTTTTTACATTTTTAAATATTTATTTATTATTTATTATATACTTGTATTTGTATAAAACTAATTAAAAAAACATTTAAAAATATAAAAAACAGTAGCACACCGGCATCGGGAACAGGGTCCAAGCTACCGGTGGTCAGGGCTCCCGAGAAAGGAACCGCCTCACAATACGCGCCGTGTCCAGGATAGGGCGTGGCAGTAGTAGGGTGGGTGAACACCATAGGAGACCTCAAGGACATTGTCCTTGACCCTAGGTTCACTAAACTACCAACCCCTTGACTTCGAGTGCAGTAACAGTATTTTTTATTTCTAAATTTGCTTTTATCTCGAAAAAGATGCATCCTATCGTAAAAGTAATGAAAAATTTGTTCCTCTTAGGGAGCCCCGCTGCCACGTAATTCTTAACAAGTAGGTAATAATAAAAACTGTATATATTACTTACTTTGGCTGCCCTTGACCAGCTATTATTAATAATATCCAGATAAAGTGATGAATTCTTCATATTGTCCACACCGTCATTATTTAAAATGACCAGTCATTCAGTAACATATATACAGCGTTACTTTTTGATCGTTTTAATTCCGTGAAGGATCGATCCGGTCCATGAAACACTATCGATTTGTGAAGATAAAATAAAAAAAATTACTACTTTTTTTTTATAAACTCGAATTAATTCTCGCCAAAGTGAAAAAGCAATGCAAACCAGTATTAGTCTACATTCGGTACTAAAACATACTACTACATTGTAACAACAATGACGCGTAAGCACAGTCAACGTGGACTCACAAAAATTTGCCAATTCAAACCAAACCCCGCCCCTAAACCTCATTTGATTGGCAGTGCAAAAAGGCGCGCGCCCCGCGCACCCCGCGTGCCCCTCGCACACCGCACAGTGCAGCGCATGATCACGTAAACAAATCAGGGGGCCAATTCTCGATTTTCGCCATTTATCTCGAGTTCGAGATTGTAAGTCTATCTCTATGTCTATCAAAAATATCTCTATCTCTACCAAAAAATGTCGAATTGAGCAGAATTCCGTATTCTCAGTCAAAATAGAAATAAATGTCACGAAAAGGTCGAGTCGAGTGAAGATAATCTTAACATTATGAAGAATCGCACGTTCCGTTCTAGGTAGCTATGAGTGAATGAATGATTTTGTTTTAAAACGCGAACTAAACCTAATTATTTAAGTATAAAACGAAACGTTTAGTGTAAAAATAATCAATTTGACAGTTGACTGTCCGTCAGTGTCAGAATTTGCTCCTTTTTTGCGGTTCCTTCAAAACTTTTGATAAGTTTAGTTATATAGTGTTTACATTGTTTAGATCACTAGTGGGTAGTAATTTTTTTTTTTAACATTGAGGGGAATAAATACCCCAGTTCAGAACAAAAACGTTTACTGATTCAACTCGTTGAAGCAGACCCGGAATTGAGGGGAGGTAAATTCTCCTCCAGTTTCACTAAAAAGGAAGCAGAGAGAAGATGGCAAGCTATCGCTCAACAATTGAATGCTGTGGCCGGAGCCAAAAACCTACCTACCAAAGAATAGAAAGAATTTGGTGCACATAAGTAATTTAGGTACTTACCTATTTTAGGGTGTGCAATTACTATTTTTGGTGGGTTAGTTTAGTGAACAGTTATAGGTACATGAGTAATAAAGTTATGAAGCAAACAATTATTTACCTCCGTTTTCAGGTCTATTTTCGTGGTTTCCTGAATTACAGGAGCCAATAGATCTACTAAAACCCTTATTAAATTTTTATTTAGTCTGAAGTTTTTAATGACTTCTGTTTCGCTCAAGTCGTAAATATCGACGTCGGGATAAGCGCGCTGTTGTCGCCGTGTATTGGCCAGTTGCTCGCCACTTTCCAAAAACTCCGAGATAAAAATGCTAATAAACTGGTCCATCTTTCAGTGGTTTCAAATCCAATCGTGGGTACACAAATTACAGAGTCTATTATTTGCGCGAAGGTCATCGTTTCAAGAAAACACAATGCACAAATAAAAGCGGTTATATTGAATTTCCAGTAGGTATGAGACGCCAAGCCGGATTATATTTAAAAACTAAAGAAAAGAAAACAGTGTAAAATCCAAAACTCAACGAATTAACTCAGAAATGACGTATCTCTACAATCGACATGACATCTCTACTGCTCAGAAGCACTCGACATGAACTGTAACGTTAGCCTTCGACAAATGTCGAATTCGACATCCCCAGAATAGCAACTTTTAAAATTTGTCGAAAAAATGACGTCATTAGAAACTTTTGTCGAGTTCGACACCATCTCTAAAACCGAGAATTGGCCCCCAGTTCTCCTCAGACGTCATCGGTGTGTTGTTACGAGTGCCCTTGTCGCGCGAACGTAATGGCGTCTCGTAATTACGTGTAGAGTTCGTTGCCATGGTGCAATTGTACGCGATTGACTCGTCGTCCTCTACAGCGAACCAAAACACTTGCAATCTTTGCGTCTGCGTGGTATACCCAACTCCCAAGTGCCGTCTGGTCAGACAATTGTGGCGGCTACGCAGCTTTTGTTAGATCACGGACAATTCCCTACACACGCTCTGGGCGGCGGCGGCCGACAACCAGTGTACACACCTGAAATAGACGAAGAAATCCTGGAGTACTTGGAACGAGATCCCAGGCGTGGGTCAATACTACGTTTGGAAGCTCTTAAATACAGAAGGACTCTATCCGTATGACCGTATCACTTCAAAAAAGTACATGCCCTCCACGAGAACGGACGGCCAGTGTCGTGTTTCTTCCGTGGCTATTAAACAATCGCGAAGCTAATATCCTGTGGACGAACGAATCTTCTTGGACACACGATGAACATTTTTAGGCATTTGACAATCCACACATGATTAGTGAGTGTAATGACCAAGTGCGTTTTAGTATTAATGTGTGGGCCTTTTCAATCGTAAATAATTTTGATTCCACATTTTTATGAACAATTATAACGTATCGCAAAGTGTCCGGAAGTGTTAAATAAATCAGAGTTGATTTAGGTATGTAACATAAGTTTTTTAAATTGTGTAATGAGAACTTTTTGTCTTTTCCAATCATTGTACATAATTTTGATTCTACATTTTTAAATACGACATAACTAGCAGGGCTGTAGAGACTTATTTTTTTATTTTACAGCGTTTAGCGTCTTTTAATTTAATTTGGTATGTCCCGAAACTTAGGCACAAAGCAATTATGACGGTAAACCCTAAGCCCGTAAAAGTATGAAGGAAAATTTGAAATAATTTAATTTGTTTAGGTACATGAACATCAGCTGAGCAAGAGTCAATAACCTTAGTTGATCGGGCGGAGCATAGGTAGTTAGGTACACGCGACGAACGCACGCGTAGGTAACTAACCCGAGGCGCTACTACTGGTTTCATGCATTTTGCGAATATTACGTTATCACTTCCTATTTTTTTAATTTTAAGAGATATCATGCTATGCAAACTTTTGATGAATAGTATTTTGTGAGTAAAACCACCCGTCCAAGGGATTAAAACGATTAAAATGTAACGGTGTATATGGTTATTAAAAAAGAAACTAATTCTGGGGCCCGAGTCTGCTATTTTTATAAATTTGTCATTCCGACACGATCCCATTGTCATGCCATTGTCATTTTGCTAAAAGTTCGTAATCTGCTAAATTCATAATCGCACGGTCACTGTCGCGTCAGTGGCCGGTCACTGGCACGTCAATGGTCTCGTAATAGAATTGCGGTAGGAATGCCATATTGCCATTATTATAAAACCGAGCTAAATTTGAGCATTTATTCATGCCAGATTTTATTTATATTTAGTTTTACATATTATTTATTAGTGTTTTACGCAATCTGAAGTAGTGAGAACTTCGTAAATACTAAATCTGTCATTATGTACGAGATTACCATTCATATGGCTTTCTTTCAATGGCGTGTCAGTGGTTGATCATTGGAATGTCATAATGACGCCATTATGATGCCATTATGTTAGTAGATTACCAAACTTGTCAAAATCAACCATTTTGAAATCAGTGATCGACCATTCTGACACTATTGTAATAGCAGACTCGGGCCCCTGGTCTCAAATGTATTTGGTTACTTATGGTGTTTAATAGAGAATATCATCATCATCGAATAGAATCATCTACTTATCTGATTGTGTTTTTAAAAATCCAAGTGCAAATCGAGAATGCTAAACTGCATGACATGTTAGATAATTTTATGGAGATGGAGGTACAATTATTTTTTGTAAAGAACTGATCATAAAAAATCACAAATATCTCTTTGGTTTTCAGCCTGACATGAACTGGCAAGTGGATCTAGAGAGCCTTGAGAGTCAAATAGACGAGAACACAGCAGCGATCATCGTCAACAATCCCTCCAACCCGTGCGGCTCGGTGTATACCAGACAACACCTGAAAGATATAATCGATGTGGCATCGAGAAATCGCGTGCCTATAATTGCTGATGAAATCTACGAACACTTTGTTTTCTCCGATCACGAGTTCACTGCGCTATCGTCTTTGTCTATAGATGTCCCCGTTTTGACTTGTAGCGGACTCACGAAAAGATTTTTGGTGCCTGGCTGGCGGCTGGGATGGGTGATCATCCACGACCGCCAGAATATTTTAGATAAAGAGGTTCGGAAGGGATTGTTGAGTATGTCGACTCGGATTTTGGGACCGAACACACTGATGCAGAAGGCTTTACCGAGAATACTTAAAGATACTCCGCAAAGTTTCTTCGACGATACCATGCGCTTTATTGAGGTGAGATTTGAAGCACAAGGGAGCAGCAAGATTTGAATATTCTACAACTATCAGATAAGATTTAAAAAATATTCAATAACACTGCTTTTCTAGTTTAGACATAAGAAGAGTCGTAGCTTTAACCAAAAAGTGCGATTGAGAAATAGAGAGATTCCTACTTTTGCAACACACCTTTATTATTACATATTAGGTACTTACCTACTACGTGTAAACCAAAATAATGAATTATTCTAAAAATAGTATTTAGGTATTTGCAAGAATACGAGTACAAAATTGTGACAAAACATACATTAGGGATTCCGTCATATTCCACCAGGTCACCCCTTGCTTACTAAAGTGCTAACGTGTAATCTTACCAAATGTATCATAATTATTGTGTTTCAGAGTCAAGCCAAACTAGCCTACACAGAACTGCTGAAAGCTCCAGGGCTGCGTCCCATCATGCCACAAGGCTCCATGTATATGATGATTGAAATTAAAACCTCATTGTTCCCTAAATTCGACGACGAGCTTCAGTTTATTTCTCAGATGTGTAATGAGCAGTCTGTCCTTGTTATTCCTGGGAAGGTACGTTGTTTCACTACCATTCTAGATAGTATCGAAGGTAGGTATTTCAAGGTATCTTGAACCTGCAGTTGGAAAACTCATTATAATACTTATTCTAAAAACTTTTTACAAAAAAAATACAACCGACTTCCAAAAAAAAAACACTACAAAGTAGAAAATAACTTTAATTTCGGAAGTCGTTGTTTTTGTTAGTTTCTTCGTATTTTGACACCGACTTCCGAAATTAAAGTTATTTTCTTTTTTTTTTGGAAGTCGGTTGTATTTTTTTTTGTAAAAACTTTTTTATTTTTCACTTTTTAGTGGTACCCCACACCTAACAACACCACTGCAAAATCGCAGAAAAGCAAAATACGCAATTTCGATTACTTGGATGACATAAAACTATCGTTAAGTAGACGAATTCCAGCTATTTCAATTTAAAATCCAAAGTTCGTAACCGATTTTCATAAAATTTAAATGGGACCAATCTGCGAGTATATCCTTTCGGATAAAACAAGTTTTTTTCAAATCGGTTAAAAAAAAAAAAAAAAAACTTACAACCGAATTGATAACCTCCTCCTTTTTGGGAAGTCGGTTAAAAAAACAAAAATTAAGTCAGTTGAATCTTTTTGGAAAAAAGTTTTTTTATTTTTCACTTTTTATCGAAGGTATTTCAAGGTATCTTGAACCTGCAGTTGGAAAACTCACTATAATACTTATTCTAAAAAAAAAAATTAAGTCAGTTGAATCTTTTTGGTAAAAAGTTTTTTATTTTTCACTTTTTATCGAAGGTATTTCAAGGTATCTTGAACCTGCAGTTGGAAAACTCATTATAATACGAGTACTTATTCTAAAAAAAAAAATAAGTCTGTTGAATCTTTTTGGTAAAAAGTTTTATTATTTTTCACTTTTTAGTGGTACCTGCGTACACATTCACAGCGTGCCGGCGTGATGTTATGTTAAGTACTGTGTAAACAACAAATAGACATGAGATTTCAGGAATCCCGATCCATTTGCTATCATTAATTGAAGAGTTCCGTTGCCTACCTTCGAAGTTCTTCATCAGATCTTCAACAAATTGAAATGGGACCAGTTCGGAAAATTTTCTTCCAAACAAAAAAGAATCATCCAAATCGGTTGTCAATTGGCGAAAATATCGCTGAACAAAATTTTTTCATGAGATCCCATCATCAGATCCTAACTTATACCTTCTATCATCAGCTCAGCAACATGAGATGATGATTACCAGGCATATAATACTTATCTGAATTGCGTTAGAAAGTTTATCTAAAACATTGTATGTGCCTATAAAATTGAGGGTTTCCCTCGACTTTCATGGGATCCCATCATCAGATTCTGATTTTGTGACAACGGGACCACCTCAGTAGTAAAGGCTTTCGAATACAAAAATATTTTTTAAAATCGGTCTACAAATGGCGGAGATAGCGCTGAACATACATAAAAAAAACATACAGGCGAACATAGAACCTCATCCTTTTTGCAGAAGTCGCCAGTCGGTTAAATAGCCCGAGCACCTGGCGTGGGCCACGGGGTCGTGGGAGTCTGCTGGATGCGCCAAGTAAAGGACCGGCCTATTTTGTGACGGTTTGGGAAAGCCTTTGACCAGTTGTGGATGTGTTAAGACTGAACGAGACTGTTACAAAAAGAGAGTGTTTCGCCCTTTTTTTTTTAGTGATAGGAAATCATCAAATGACTTCCCCCGCTCTGGGCGGAGCGGGAGGGAGTGTCAGACTTCTACTGACTAAAACCCATCCATGTTCCTTCATGTACCCTTTGTGTTCTGGAGCCACGGTATCTCTTTCGAATAGTCCCGCGACTCCGGAGAGTGTTTCGCCCTTCACTCAATTTATTGTGCAATTAAGCTAATCATTTGAGACAGTGTTATTATAACATCTGCACACTTGTTATCATTGGATAGACAAGCATAATTTTGGCCAACATACACAATATCGTTTTATTTTGAAATTTCAGTGTTTCAACTATCCAAACTTCATGCGGATCGTGCTCACTGTGCCGGAAGATGTACTGCGAGAAGCCTGTCACAGAATCACGAGTTTCTGCGAAGATCACAGGCTGAAGCAGCAATTGAAGAAAATGGACCATGATGTCGTGTCCATCGTTAACGACGAGAAACAGCATGTGGAGTCGAAGCAAAACTTGTTAAAGAACATTGCTTAAATTTAAGGAATACATCTATGGTACACTTAATTATGTAGGTTAAGAGAGAATAAGATTTAACATATATTATATTTAACAATAAAAATGTAATATGCCAATCATACAAGACATTTGGACGCAGTATTTGGTACACCCAATGTTTCACCCTCGAAAGACCTGTGCCAACTACGTGGTGCTCGAAAAACATAATATTTTCTATTAAATTTTCAGTTATTTTTCAGATTTTAGCTTATATCTTCTAAACAGTGAATTCTAAATAAAAAGTAATTCAGTGGAGTTTTAAAGTAATCAAAATGTCCCGCAATTAGAGTGCAAATGCAGTTAAATTGGTTTTACAGGTATTGAGATAAAGCACATCAAACCAAACCATTTTTCACAAAAAAAAAACGAAGTTGTATGAACGTCTGTGATTAGCTGGACTTTCGAAAAAGATAATGTAAGATAGCTCAATGGAGAATGCTTCTTATCAAAATGAAATCGATTACAATCTATACTAATATTATAAAGCAGAAGTTTGTTTGTTTGTTTGGTTGAACGCGCTAATCTTAGGAACTACTGGTCCGATTTGGAAAATTCTTTTAGTGTTTGATAGCCCATTTATCATGTACATCAGAACGTTCGGCCAGTCGAGATAGGGAGCTGGCTGCTACTCCAGTTTTTAGTGACGATTATGTGACGCATAAAGATGCCAGCCAAAGAATTTGTGACAGAACGGATCGAAAGTTAGAAGCATTTATTTATGGCCGAACGAACTGATATCAGGACGTTCGGCCAACCTGAATCTCCATTATTGAGGACCTCAGAGAAACTGTTACTGAATAAAGATTTAGTGACGATTTGGTGACAAACAACCAATGCTTTAGTTTTACTCGTAATGCCACCGGATAAAAGTAAAATGAATTTTGGTTCCTGGAACATCAGGACGTTCGGCCAACGTAATCTCCATAACTGAGGACCTGAGAGAAACCGTTAATGAATAAAGATTTAGTGACGAGACTGAAACTAATTATAATTGCTTTATTTTTTTTTGTGACGGCTCCTTTAAATAGTAAAATGAAAATTTAACATATAACCTCAAAACATTGGGATTATCGATTCCTCCACAACGAAGAAGCCTAGAGAAACCGATAATGAATAAAGATTTAGTGACGAGACTGAAACTAATTATTATTGCTTTATTTTTTTTTGTGACGGCTCCTTTAAATAGTAAAATGAAAATTTAACATATAACCTCAAAACATTGGGATTATCGATTCCTCCACATGGAAGAAAGCTAGAGAAATCGTTATTCAATAAAGATTTAGTGACGACACTGAAACGAACTTTTATTGTTTTATTTTTTTTTGTGACGGCCCCTTTAAATAGTAAATTGAATATTTAACATTATAACCTCAAAACATTGGGATTATCGATTACTCCCCAATGAAGAAGCCTAGACGACTCGTAAAACCCCTGATGTGTTATAGATTTTCAGTTTCAGTGCAATGGTGTCAGTATTTTTGTTGATTCAAGATTAATCTATAAAAATGCACTATGGCGGATGGCGACTGAAATAGGGTGACCATGTATTCCAACGAAACAAGTATTTATCGAGTAGGTGCTTTTTTATCTACTGAATGAAGCATATCACGTCGAAATAGTTATAAGGTGACGATGTAGGTATTGCTACAAAATAAATACAATAATACTACTACGTACGTACTATAATAGAACCACACAGGACTATCGAAAATGGGTAGCTTAAGTTCTGGCTGACCTTACCGGAAAGAAAGCCGTGATGTTGTCGACTAGTATTTTTAAGAGTTCATTTGGTGTAGTTATTGTATTATCTTACTGTGGTTCATCTATAGAAATGTTATTTCATTTTAAAAATGTGTAATCTAGTTTATCAAACTAGTAATAATATTGTCGGGCCACCACCGAAAGAAATCCGATTTGACAAGTTTCAAGTCAGTCACCGAGCAATAAACACAAGAAGCTGTCAAATCGATCTATCTTCTCTCGTGGTGAACCAATTTAACGTGCCAGCCGTATAAGAACCCATTGGCCTGGCACGCGACGGTGGCAAAAGACCGGACGGTATGTCTTTATTTCTATGGAAGATGGGTAGGCCTTTAGTGTGGGACGCTACTAAACTTGTGTCGATACTCTTGCGCCATCCCATCTTCCTAGCTCGTCGTGCTGTGCTGGTTCTGCGGCTTCGGCTGCTGAAAACCTCAAACGGCAGAAATATAGTGGCCTTATGGCAACTACATTTTTGAGCCGTTTGGGGTTGAAACTCTTGGACCGTGGGGTCCGAGGGATCACGTACTATTCAAAGATCTAGCAAAACGCTTAGCTGACGCTTCGAATGACCCAAGAGCTGGCTTTTACCTTGGAGAGAGGATAAGCATTGCCATACAACGTGGCAATACAGCCAGTCTTTTGGGCTCCAGTTGATAGCGATGGGGTGGGGACGAATTCTTTGACGCCATTAGTAAGGAGTTTTTTTTTTCTATTGTAAGTGTACCTATATAGTTTGTTCTTTAAATAAATAGTTATTATTTAACTGTAATTCTAAAAAGTACAATTTATTATGTACTTACCTAACTACCTACCGCTTTTTTTGGATGATTATAAATAAAGCATTTTTTAATTTGTGTGCCCATTTATTTAAGTTTCTTTTTAATGCGAAACGGGGAAACTCTTGGCCCAAATCTCACCTGATGGAAAGTGATGAAGTATTCTTGTACTTCAATTTTTCCAATCTCCAATGTCAGTCACCTTTCCACTTTTGTTTGCTTTTAGCCAAAATAGACACGACTAATATAACAAAAACTTCATAAGTGGACACTGGTATGCAGGCATCAGCTCAACGTTGCTTGTACCTGTATAATTTTTAATATTACGACGTGTTTTGCTTCATTCAGTAGGTAAAAAGGTACCTACTTGATAAATACTTCGATGGAATACATGGTCACCCTATTTCAGTCGCCATCCACAATAGTGCATTTTTATGGATTAATTTTGAATCAACAAAAATACTGACACCATTGCACTGAAAACCTATAACACATCAGGGGTCTTACGCGTCGTCTAGGCTTCTTCGTTATGGAGGAATCAATAATCCCAATGTTTTGAGGTTATATGTTAAATTTTCATTTTACTATTTAAAGGAGCCGTCACAAAAAAAAATAAAGCAATAATAATTAGTTTCAGTCTCGTCACTAAATCTTTATTCATTAACGGTTTCTCTAGGCTTCTTCCTTGTGGAGGAATCGATAATCCCAATGTTTTGAGGTTATATGTTAAATTTTCATTTTTACTATTTAAAGGAGCCGTCACAAAAAAAAATAAAGCAATAATAATTAGTTTCAGTCTCGTCACTAAATCTTTATTCATTAACGGTTTCTCTCAGGTCCTCAGTTATGGAGATTACGTTGGCCGAACGTCCTGATGTGCCAGGAAACAAAATTCATTTTATTTTTATCCGGTGGCATTACGAGTAAAACTAAAGCATTGGTTGTTTGTCACCAAATCGTCACTAAATCTTTATTCAGTAACAGCTTCTCTCAGGTCCTCAGTTATGGAGATTCAGGTTGGCCGAACGTCCTGATATCAGTTCGTTCGGCCATAAATAAATGCTTCTAATTTTCGATCCGTTCTGTCACAAATTCTTTGGCTGGCATCTTTATGCGTCACATAATCGTCACTAAAAACTGGAGTAACAGCCAGCTCCCTATTTCGACTGGCCGAACGTTCTGATGTACATCATTTATCGAGGAAGGTTATAGGCTATATATCATCACGCTAAGACAAATAGGAGCGGAGCAGTAATGGAAAATGTGACGCAGACGAAGCTGCGCGGGTCAGCTAGTATTAAAGAAATATTGTAATCGATCTAAATATTGCATGCACATACTCGTATTTTGGGAGTATTCAAATATGGAAGGACATTAAGGGAAATAATTTACGTTACGTGATGACAGGACCTCAGGCTGACTTCTGCAACTGAAGTACACGGCATAAAATAAATTATTACTTTCAATAATGTAAGAAAATGGTCACCAACTATGGGAAGATAGATACCCGAATGTTCAATTTCCTTAAGACATTTACTGTTGGAAAGCCCTTTTCTAGAAGATCATTTGCTACTTATTCGGCTTTTGTCAATTATGAATTCGTTCGAGTTAATTAATGAAATTAAACCTGAACGGAAAAATAATGTTGAATACTGGATTTATGGATTTTTAGCGCCCCATAGCATCATTAGGTATAGTCATCGTTGGCAAGAGCTATTAAAAAGGATTTTTACTCTACTACTTTAGGTCCGTTTGGAGATATTAATGACCTTAAAATGTGAAAAATTTTACTGCAAAGTAGGGATTTTTTTTCAGTTCATAATAACCATAAGTTATACCAGTAAAAAGGGCTTCCCAAAAAGAACCTTGGGTTGTGACTTGACTTTGTAATTGTCAGTATGTTCGGAGTTAGGTGTTTGATTTTTAGTAGCGAAGTTAAGTATTTTTAACGCCCTTACAGCTACAATCCCATACCAAAACCTACTAATACTAACAGTTTTAGTATAGAGAAAGTGAATACCTACTAATAGATTTTGATTGTAGAAAATTTTCTGAAAAAATCAACAGGTTTACGACTTCATCTCTTACAACTATCCTAGAGTGAATTATTTACGGTGAAAACGATTCTAAAAAGGTATAGACACTAAAGTAGTGATGAACCGTTTTCGACGTCACCAAAAAAACATTATATCTCGTTATCCCAGAGTTGCATCGCCTTATGTGGTAGGTACCTATATATTCTGAAAATTATATTGATTCGCCTTGCCCGTAAAAGTACTTACAATGTCGTGTGCGGACATCAGCGAGCAGCACGCGTAGCATGGCGATTCTATCTCTATTCTACCAAGAAAAGACAGCTCTTTTTATCCATCTCAACATGTCTTCTGCCCGAGCATGGCGCGATCCGTAGACTCGCGTTTCTATGAAGACAAAAACATATCTAGTCTTTCCATAGCAACAGAGAAGTAGCTAGTGATGTGGTAATTCTGCGAATACTACGATGAATTTACGTTTATTTAAGAAACAACAAAAATCAACAAAGGACAACAGAAATACAATTTAAATGAAATGTACCTATATGTCACTGGAAAATTGCAGAGTCCGTAAGATTGTAATAATTCTTAGTTAGATTCACGCGGTATTTTACAATGTCAAGGTGTCTGCTAATTTTCGGTGACATAATATAAAACAGAAAGACGTTGTAAACAACAAAACAACATTGTTACGGATTTATCTATAAGTAGTCGCTTAGATATTTACCATATAAATTTTTTTTTATTGGGAATTCTAAAGTCGAATAAAACTCGAAACTCAAAGCATTTAATTCAATAAAACCTTACACAGTCACTTTTGATTTGTCAATGTCGGTTTACGAAAGAGATTAAGCATTTCACGTTCCAAGACGCAGATCTCTATGGAGAAGAAAATCCACGGAAACTCTTCTAACAATATTTTTAACCGACTTCAAAAATAAAGGAGGTTTTTTATGCATGTAAACCGGTTACTCCGAGGTGTCTAATCCGAATTCTGTGATTCTTTTTTAGTTCGATGCGGCATAGGTACCTCCTTGCCATTTGGTCCCGTAAAAAAATAATTCAGTAACACTCATCATTTTTATTTTATGAGCATTTGCTTCTTTAAATTTCTGCGTAGACGTTCAGTTTCACCACTTAAAAAAAAAAAATACAGACGTCCAAAAAAACACTACAAACTAAATAATAAATGAGTACAGCAGTTATTTAAATAATACTTTGTAGTGTTTTGTTTGGTTTGTATTTGTAAAAAGATTTTTATTTTTTCATGCAAACATGTTTATGTTTCATTACATCCTGAAATATTTTATGATCCACACACAAATTAAATAAAAGCCCTCATAGCAAAGCAATAACAGAAATACTTAATTAAGGTGCATCCACACCGCAGTTACGTACTTTTTGTGGAGCAACAGAATGCAACTCGATAACGTTAGTAACATTCTTCAACTTATGACTTAACTTATAGATCTATAACAACAAATAACTTTTTGTTATAAAATTTTGCCCTCTAACACTTGGAACCGTTGCTCCACAAAAAGTAAAGTCTGGGAAGGACGCGGCATTAACATCAACGGCGAGTAGGTACATCTCACACTTGAGATTTGCAGATGGTATCGTCATCCTGGCTGAATCGCTGCAGGAATTGCACCAGTAGCTGAACGACCTAGTTGATTCTTGAGTACGCATTAGTCTCCGGATGAACTTGGATAAAACCCAGGTTATGTTCAACGAACCCCGGGACCGATTCTTGTCAATGGCGATGCTCGAGAATACGTGTACGTACCTCGGGAAAACTCTGCAGTTTGGTAAGAACAACTTTGAGAGAGAGGCTAACAGAAGAATTCAGCTAGGTGGGCAGCGTTTGGGAAGCTTCGCCGAGTCTTCTCGTCACGTATTCCACAGAGCCTAAAGACTATAATATAGACTTTAATAAGTGCGTCCTGCCTGTTATGACTTACGGAGCCTCACGTGGACACTCACGGTACGGCTGGTCCATAAATTCAAGGTCGCTCAGCGAGCTATGGAGCAGGCTATGCTTGGGATCTCTTTGAGAGATCGAATCCGCAACGAAGTGATCCGACAGAGAACCAAAGTTGTGGACATAGCTCACAGAATAAGCAAGCTGAAGTGGCAACGGGCCGGCCATATTAGCCGTAGAATCGATGACCGTTGGAGTAGACGAGTTCTTGAGTGGAGACCGCGAATTGGCAAATGTACCTTACATAGGACGTCCTCAGGCTAGGTGGAACGACGATCTTCGTGCACTTGGAGAGGCCTATGTCCAGCAAATGATGTACCTAGCTCTAAAAAATCAGTTGGTACCACTTTCAGAACGAAATTATTTTGAAATTAAGGTACCTACACCCGCCATATTCACATCAAGATGGCAGATGTTCTATAATATTTTATTTTTTTACCATTACTCATCACAACTCATAAAATATAATTACACCAAAAATTCTACCTAAGTATAATGATTGATATGGGGCAGGCCTTTGACTGGTAAGAAGTAGTACCTACACTCAAAGCTTGAAAGTTGTATATCATCAGTGTATTACTTTTCCTTTTCCATCAACACGTTGCTTCTTTGAATGTAAATAAGGGTAAGGCGTATTTATCGTAACAGATGTTTACAAATAACAATTGTTCCTGCCAACTTATTTTAACTGTTACTTTAATAACAGACCCTAAAACACTGTAACCGTGGCTGTTACTGTTATTTCCTTGTATCAGTCCAGACACATACAGACTGTTTCTGTTATTTCGTTGTATTGTATCAGTAACTACAATAATAATTGTGGACAATGAAAAGACAGTAACAGCCTGTTACTTAGATACACAGTAAAGAACGACCCTTACTTAAAAGATAAACACCTATTATTTATTTTGAAATATATTAACTTCTCACTCTTACTAAAGTGGTTAAACTACGCTAAAAAGAGACGCACTTAGAAAATATAGTTAGGGGTCTCACAAGAACAACAGTTTCGAATTAGTGACTCCTAAATTACGTCGCATTGCCTACTGACGACTTATTTATTTCAAAAAATGTTTACATCTCACTCTTACTAAAGTGGTTGAACTACGCTGAAAAGAGAAGCACTAAATATTTATTAACCATAAAATATAGTTGGTGGTTTACAGTTTCGAATAAGTGACTCCTAAATTACGTCGTGCCTGTTACTGATCAGTGACCATTATAAAAAAGTACTTACAGTTTATTTTATTAATATTTGTATTTATGGGAATTTGTGATTCAATAAAAAAAATTGTGTTTTCCAACATATTTCAAAAAATTGTTTTAAGAAACATGCCAACTGTTATATCAACATTGGAACGCAATAAGGAATTGAGAATCGATTTGAAATTGCTCAAGTTAAATAGTGATCGTATCTGAATGCGTAAGTATGGTTTGATGGAATTCATCGCAAAAAGGGATTCACGATTATTTTGACAAACCATTATGTAAATCAATTTTATTAAAAGTAATTTTATGGTTTGTTCGGTAGGCAGGGTTGGGCAGTATTTGAATTACTAGTAATTAAAATACGTAATTGAAATACAAATACGTATTTTGTATTTGTATTTCAATTACTTCTTTAAAATGTAATTTGTAATTCGTATTTCAAATACCTGACGCAGAGGTATTTTGTAATTAGTATTTCAAATACTTGAGGCTTCAAAATACATTTTAACAATAAAATACATTTCACCATTTAATGATGGTGAAATGTATTTTATTGTTAAAATGTATGCATTTAGCGATCGTGAGTGTGAGTGCGAGGCGAGACCGCGAGAGTGTAATGATGGTAAAGCAGCAACAAAACGCAAAAAACCGGCCAAGTGCGAGTCGGACTCGCGCACCGAGGGTTCCGTACAAACCTGTATATATTATAAGCAAAAGTTGCGGTTTACGATTTATGACGTATTAAAAAAAAACTACTAACTAGATCTCGTTCAAACCAATTTTCGGTGGAAGTTTAGATAAGAAACCTCAATATCATTTTTGAAGACCTATCCATAGATACCCCCACACGTAGTTTCAGTTCTAAGTATCGGGACCCCCAAAATTTATTGTTTTTTTTTTCTATTTTTGTGTGAAAATCTTAATGCGGTTCACAGAATACATCTACTTACCAAGTTTCGACGGCATAGTTCTTATAGTTTCGGAAAAAAATGGCTGTGACATACGGACGGATAAACAGACAGACAGATATGACGAATCTAAATATGTAATGTTTTTTGCCATTTGGCTACGGAACCCTAAAAATCAATGATCCACCATTCCGACCCTATTGCAATAGCAGACTCGGCCCGGTCTAGATTACTTATTTTGTAATTTGTATTTCAATTAAAAATAGCTAAAATACTGTATTTGTATTTTATATTTCAAATACCTTACTTAAAGATATTTTGTATTTCGTATTTTAATTACTTGCGATACAGTATTTTGTAATTTGTATTTCAATTAAAGCAAAGCATGTATTTTGCCCAGCCCTGTCGGTAGGTTTGCTATGCAACCAACAAAAATTACAGTGATAGTGATCGTGTTTGACGTTGGACAGGATTGGTTATAAAAGGTTCGATGCATGTTCGACTTTAATTTGTTATGAATAAAGACGACATTCAATTGAAAGTTATTTGGCCGATGTGTTTGTTGAAATTTTGTAAATTTTGAAATGTTCTGCTTGTGCTTTCTTTAGTACGAAAGTGGTGAATTGTTATACATATTACATTTTTCGGAAACATTTCTCAGTGTTTACGGTATACTAGTGTTTAGTGTTCATATTTGGTTTATGTATAAGTACAGTTTTATGATGTACATTATTCGCAGTCTTAAAGTAGGTTTGTAGCAGATAAATATGTATATTTATTTTTTTAAATGAGGTATTTAAGTCGTAAATGACAAAAACATAAGTACGTTTACCAAGTCAGCTTAAATAATTCTACATATAATATTATCTAGAATTTAAGTGAATGAAGTCTTTTAAATTTAATTTATAATAACAAAGAGCATTTTGCATGCGTTACCTGCTTACTTACTTATAGTTTTTTAGTTTAGGACTTCAGATTATTCGTTTTATATTTTAGGTAGGTACTTAGTGTAGGTTGTAGCAGATAAGTATATTATCTTAATTTGGTAATTGAGTTGTTACAATCTATCTATACTTATAATAAATCTGTAGAGAGGTCAATTCTGTACATGAAATATATTTCCAAAATAACTATCAGGGGGTGATTAGGGATCGATACTGATGCCAAAAATGCAATCAGTAAAATTTTTGTCTGTCTGTCTGTCTGTCTGTATAACCGTTATAGAAACAAAAACTACTCGACGGATTTTAACGAAACTTGGTACAATTATTTTTCATACTCCTGAGCTGGTTATAGTATACTTTTCATCACGCTACAATCAATAGGAGCAGAGCAGTGAAGGGAAATGTTGGCAAAACGGGAGAAGTTACTCCATTTTTTAAGCATCTGTCGCGTGTGCAACCTTAATGGTTAAAGCTACACAGAAATCATGTATGACGGAAATGTTCTCCTTAAAATTATATACACAACATTAATAAAAGTTAACATTATTAACTATTCCATAAAAAAATAATCATAGAAATCGGTATAGAAACACCAAAGTTATACATGAAAAACGCTAATAATAAGCCATCGCGCGTGAGTACTGAATCATGCTTTAGGGATTATTTTTGTATAAGGTCGCGAACGCACAGGCAGGCGGCTTGCTTGGCGCCTAGAGGCTAGCGACACAGTATAAATATGGACAATACGGAAACTAAGCCTAGTTGAGAATATAAATACCTACGCTCCATTGAAGCAATAGGGTTGTCACTTTTAACGTTTTTGTTTATTTTATTTTTTTTAATTTTTGTTCTGTAGTGATCAATCGAATTTGAATAACTAGCTTACAAGTACAATTTAAATAGGTAATCTCATGGCGTTGGTTAATCTCGACAAAAGACGATAGTTTAAACACGGAAAACAATTTAATATTAACACACAACAACTTATCGCACTAACTTTGTCATTACGGCGTAACCTTTTACAAGTTTTGAAGGGAGCGTACGCGAGCCGCTGTTAGACGAAAATGTTTCGGGCGCTCGATACCTTTGCAGCCGCCATCTTGGATTCCCGTTTTGACAGCACTCAACACGCTCGTAAACCATGAAAACGACACCCATGACGAAAAAATTGGTTCCTATTGCAGCCGCCATCTTGGATTCACGTTTTGACAGCGTTATCGGCTTCAACACCCTCGAAAACCATGAAAACGACACCCATGACAAAAAAAAATATAGGTACCTATAGCAGGCGCCATCTTGGATTTACAAGAAGTATATAGTAGTAGGTACCTGATAGTTTTGAAGTTCACGCCGAATTCATTTTTATCGATCACACGGACTTATACTTCGATAACGATTAAATAACAATATCATTAATGATTCTCACCTTACAAAATCAGCAGGAAGTTTAAAATACGTTAGCTCCGGTTGTGATGATGCCGAGTTCAAACAGCCGTATACAACGCATATAATATATATTAAACGTTCGTGGCATTTTTAAAAAGTTTAATCGCGGGGTTAAACTTAAATGTGAACACTCGTCTTGACGCGGCCGGCGGCACTCACTACTGAGAGCACCGTGACGGGCACCGAAAAGTCTCGTCGGTGCGCATGTTTGTGTGAGTGTGCCGTATCGAGCGTTTGTAGGTAGTTTCCGTACTGTCCATATTTATACTGTGCTAGCGAGTAGCTTTGTAAAACGGCTTACGACAGTTTGCAATATCCTTCAATATTCTGTCGAGGGGAAGATGGTTATAATTTCGCTTTATATTATAAATGTCAGTTTGGTTGTTTGTTACTCAATCACGCCAGAACGGCTTAACGGATCTTAATGAAATTTATAACAAAGATAGATTATAGTCTAGAATAGCACATAAGCTACTTTTCATCCCGGGAATATGTTCCCTAGGGATCACGCGGGCGAAGCCGCTGGCAGAAGCTAGTGTCTAATATAAATAGAAAAGTGAGTGTTGTGTGGGACCATTTTGTGGATAATGGTGTTAACTACTTGACTTGCAATATATTCAAATCAAAATTGTACATTAGAGCTTCTGTAACTAATTTAAAAAAACATCGATAGGAAACACCCCACGGTTCTGGTGCTGGATAGAGTCGGCAATTCAAGTCTTCCAGTTATCGAATGACAACAATATTGTTACGCGCCAGAATTAATGCCGGGTACACAACGTACTACTAACGCCATCTAGTATCGAGTAGTGGAACTAATTGGGTCACGATCTTTCTAGAATTTTCGATGCTAGAACATTCTCGATGTTTCGACACCTAGTCAGTCGGGACCGGTATGTTCCCGAAATTTCTAGATATTTCCATTCTCGAAGGTTCTGGAAATTACTGTCGGACTATATAAGGTGCGCAAAGCTCGCGACTCGGTCAGTATTTAATTGGCGATACAAGCGAATCTTCGGAAGCGATCTTCAACTGCGAGTTAAGTGAAGTGAAGTGTTTATTAGTGCGATTGTGGTTGTAATTAGTGTGTTTAAAGTGTTAATTAGTTTTGATAATTAAAGTGTCATTTTTTTGGTTAAATAATCGGCTGTTTTTATTGTCACGAACCCCAAGCTCGTAACAATTGGTGTCAGAAGTGGGATTATCATGCCGATTCTGCCAAAGGACGACACGGAGGGTATCCGTACCCGTAGTCAACGCCAGCAGGAGACGGATCAGAGGCGTTTTGGTGGTGCAACGCTGCAGACGTCGGAAAGTCAGCTACCGACCATGGAAGCCGGTCCGTCCACAGCAGCTCCGGCATCATCAGCACCAGACTTTGCTGCTCTGATGATGATGCTGCAGGAGCAGGCTCGCCGACAGGAGGAACAGGCTCGCCGACAGGAGGAACAGGCTCGCCGACAGGAGGAACAGGCCCGTCGGTTGGAAGAACAGCTGCAGCACGACAAGGCGGAGCAGGCCCGACGACAGGAGGAACAGGCCCGCCGACAAGAGGAGCAGGCCCGTCGCTTGGAAGAACAGCTCAAGCTTGACAAGGAGGAACAGGCGCGCTGCCAGGAAGAACAGATGCTCCTCATGAAGGAAATTCACGCTTCTTTCGGGAAAGACATTAAGGAAGTGAAGGATAAGGTTGCTCAGCATGACAACCGCCTGTCAGATGCTGAAACACAGATCAGCAAATGTAACAACGATATTGCTGATATGAAGAAAGAGTTGGGCAACCTTAAACTTGGAGATGGGATTGCAACTCCCGTAACTACTACACCTTCGCTACGTGGATTCAAAGTGCCGCCGTTCGATGGGACGTCTTCTTGGTCGGCCTACAAAATTCAGTTTGAGGCCGTCATGAAGGCGAACGGTTGGAGTAAAAATCAAGCCATGACTGCCCTCACCATAGGCCTGCGCGACCAGGCCTTAACTGTCTTAGAAGCTCTCGGTAAAGAAGTAACTTACGAGCAGCTCCTTGAAGCACTGGAATCCCGGTATGGTGACGCTCATCTGGAGCACGTGTTTCGTGCGCAACTAAGAGATCGCGTACAGCGTAGTGGTGAAAACCTGCAGCAGTGGGCGCTTGAAGTGGAGAAGCTGGTGCGGAAGGCATACCAGTCTGTACCTGCGCTTATTGAAGGGAACCTGGTCCAGGCCTTCATTGACGGCATCCGCGACCTTGAAGTTAGGGCTGCAGTGAGGCTCGGGCACCACGCGACACTTAAGGACGCTTTGGCCCATGCACTGGAAGTGGAAGCTGTGCGGCAAGATCATCGTTCCCACCGCGTCAGGGAGGTCGCAGCGGCTACAGTTCGCGATCGATTAAAAGGATACAGCCCTAGGTGCTACGGCTGTGGTGAAAGGGGCCACCTTCGATCCAGTTGCCCTAAGCGAACTGCAGAAGGGGAAGGTAGCCAATCTCCAGAGGGTAGGGCGGCTAACAGCACCACTCAGCAGCAGCAGGGAAACGAGTAAAAGCCAGGACTGCGGGGCGGGTACTGGCTGAGGTTCAAAGAGCCCCAAGGATTTCGATCTCACAAACCCATGACGGGAACAGCCTTATCATCAAGGGCGAGGTCAACGGAACACCATGTAAGCTGACGATAGATACTGGAGCTTCTCGCACGGTCGTCAGTTCACAACTTGCAGGTCGGTTCTTTGGGGACTCTGCATACTACCGAGACCGCATAAATTTAGTGACAGCCACCGGTCAGCGCATACCCGTCCAAGGAGAGAGAGAGATGGAGTTAAAGCTAGGCAACAGAATCTACCAGCATAACGTTGTTGTGGCCGATATAATGGACGATTGCATCCTGGGCTTAGACTTTATGAGGAAGAATCGTTGTGAGATCGACGTTAGTCAAGGAGTTATGAAATGTGGGCAAGAGGAACTTTTCATGGAAGGGGCGTTACCAGGAAATATATACAGCCTGAAGAAGATTGTTCTTCCTCCGAGATCGGAAACGATTGTGCCGGTTAGTCTTCCTCAGAATCCTGGGAAGACTCATCGTTGTGTACTCGTGGTAAGGATAGACAATGACCTTCCTTGGAAAGTTGCACGAACTTTGGTCAGAGCTACCAACATCTCAAGGGTACGTGTGCTGAACCTTTGTGATAAGGAACAGGTGATAGATAAAGGCACACTGATGGGTACCTGTGAGGAAGTGGAGTGGTTGCGTCGATGCCAATATCCATCAACTGAGACCCTCAGCAAGAATGCCCAAACGAGAGTGACCGCACTTTTAGAAGACTGTCTCAGCGCTCTGTCTCAAAACGAAATGGTCAAGGCGAAGAGGATGTTACTCAAGTACGCCGATGTTTTCTCTTCGAACGATGCTGATATCGGGAAGACTGGCTTAGTTCAACACAAAATAAATACAGGAGAAGAATTGCCTATCCGTCAGCGGCCAAGGAGATTACCGGTAGCACGTGAAAAGGAATTGGAAACCATGATTGAGGGAATGGTGAAGAATGGTGTTATAGAACCTTCATCCAGTCCATGGTGTTCACCTGTAGTGCTGGTAAGAAAGAAGGACGGCAGCATGCGGTTTTGTGTTGACTATCGTCGTCTGAACGACGTTACGAAGAAGGACAGCTATCCTTTGCCAAGAATTGATGACACGCTGGATATGCTCACTGGAGTTAAGTGGTTTAGCACATTAGATCTAAAAAGTGGCTACTGGCAAGTAGAAATTGACCCCAAGGACAAGGAAAAAACTGCATTCTCGACAGGAAAGGGCCTGTGGCAATTTAAAGTTATGCCGTTTGGATTGTGTAACGCTCCGGCAACGTTTGAAAGGTTAATGGAACTTGTACTAACCGGGTTAATTGGCGATGCATGCCTTGTCTATTTGGACGACATCATCATCGTAGGCCATACGTTTGATGAACACCTTCAAAACCTGGAACGCGTGCTCATGAAGATCCAGAGTGCCAACCTCAAGTTGAGTTCGAAAAAGTGCTCTCTTTTCAAAAGGCAAGTTAACTTTTTGGGTTATGTCGTGTCGGAAGATGGTATCCGCACGGATCCAGAGAAAATTGCCGCTGTCAAAGATTGGCCAATCCCAAAAGACAAGACGCAGGTCAGAGCATTTCTGGGTCTATGCCCTTATTATCGGCAATTTGTCAAGAACTTTGCAGATGTAGCCAAACCCCTGCACAAACTAACGAGGAGAAGCGACATTTCAGTACTCGGCTGAACGCCGACTTTTTTAAAAGTGCATAGTGATTTTTGTAACTTATATACATGTTTATATATTTATATTCTTTTCTATCGTGCTTGCTAGTGATCCTACGATTTCTGTTTTTACCCGTGAGAACCTGTAATTGGCTCTTTGTCTCTTATAATGTTGTTAACCATTTGTTATAGCTGTTGGTTCTCCTTTTAATAAATAAATAAATAAATAAATAAATTTCTGTTGGGATGAAAGTTGTGACAGCGCCTTCCGGGAGCTAAAGGACCGTCTGTGCAAAACACCTATTTTGGGGTATCCTGATACCGACAAGGAATTTATAGTTGACACAGACGCAAGTGATATCGGACTTGGCGGTGTGTTATCTCAACGGAATGGCGATCAAGAGGTTGTGATTGCGTACTTCAGCAAGTCGTTGTCAAAACCAGAGAGGAATTATTGTTTCACGAGACGAGAATTGCTTGCGGTGGTAAAGTCAGTACAGCATTTTAGCAAATATCTGCTGGGACGGAAATTCCACTTACGAACTGACCATGCTGCACTGAAATGGCTATTGCAGTTTAAAAACCCAGAAGGACAAGTTGCGAGATGGATTGAACTCTTGCAGGAATACGACTTTGTGGTCGAACATCGTAGCGGGAAATCTCATGGCAACGCAGATGCATTGTCAAGAAAACCTTGCCCTGAAGACTGCAAGCATTGTACTAGGCAAGAGGGTAAAGAAGCCGTACCTGTGAGGATGCTTAAGACAGACCTCAGCAACGAGTGGAAGGAAAGTTTACAACGTGCACAGCAGGAAGATTCGGACGTCAAGCCGATTCTGGACTGGATAAGGACCAGTGCACCTAAGCCTACGTGGAGCGACGTCTCAGCGATGAGTTCGATCACAAAAAGCTATTGGGCACAATGGGACAGCTTAGTGATTCAGGATGGAGTCCTGTGCCGTAAATGGGAGAATGCTCGGGGAGACAGCTGTCATTTGCAAATGGTTGTCCCTAAAGCGAAAATACCGAATGTTCTACAGCTGTACCATGATGGATATTCAGGAGTCCATATGGGAGTGAAACGGACTCTACTGAAGATACGGGAACGTTTTTACTGGGTACACTGTCGTGACGATGTCGAGGACTGGTGTCGCAAATGTACAAGTTGTGCGGCTGTTAAAGGACCTCAGACTCGTAGCAGAGGTGCGTTGAAATTGTACAATGTGGGTGCACCTTGGGAAAGGATAGCCCTGGATGTTGCGGGACCGTTTCCGGAAAGTGAAAGTGGTAACAAGTATTTCATGGTTGTAATGGATTACTTCACCAAGTGGCCGGAAGTCTTTGCCATTCCGAATCAAGAAGCTTCAACAGTTGCAGATAAACTGGTTCATGAAGTCTTCTGTCGTTTTGGAGTACCCTTGGAGATTCACAGCGATCAAGGAAGGAATTTTGAATCACAAATATTCCAGGAAACTTGCCGAGTTATGGGTACTCATAAAACGAGAACAACTTCTAACCACCCACAATCGGATGGAATGGTGGAACGATTTAATCAGACATTGGAGAGATACCTGGCTAAAGTTGTTGAAAACCGACAACGCGACTGGGACAAGCATATACAACCGTTTTTGCTGTCATACCGAAGTGCTGTTCACGAAAGCACATCGGTGACACCAGCTTTCGCAAACTTTGGTAGAGAATTACGGCTGCCTGCAGACCTGATCACCGGAATACCACCTGACGCTCCACGCAGTATAACCGATTATGCGAATGACTTGCGGAACAAAATGAATGACATTTATGAGCACATCAGACAATCGGGCCAGCGAATGTCTGAAAAGATGAAAACCCGTTATGACCGCAAAATGAACAATAAAGGTTTCGACGAAGGCTCACTAGTGTGGTTGCACAATCCAGTTCGCAGTAAAGGGAAATCTCCTAAGCTTCAAGCTAAATGGGACGGGCCGTACCGGATTGTCACAAAAATCAATGACGTGACCTACCGTATCCAGAAAGGTACGAGAAGTGCACCTAAGATCGTTCATGTGGATCGACTGGCGCGTTATTATGGGACCGATGCTCGGGACGAGCATGTCTTAGGAGGGGGCAGTGTTACGCGCCAGATTTAATGCCGGGTACACAACGTACTACTAACGCCATCTAGTATCGAGTAGTGGAACTAATTGGGTCACGATCTTTCTAGAATTTTCGATGCTAGAACATTCTCGATGTTTCGACACCTAGTCAGTCGGGACCGGTATGTTCCCGAACTTTCTAGATATTTCCATTCTCGAAGGTTCTGGAAATTACTGTCGGACTATATAAGGTGCGCAAAGCTCGCGACTCGGTCAGTATTGAATTGGCGATACAAGCGAATCTTCGGAAGCGATCTTCAACTGCGAGTTAAGTGAAGTGAAGTGTTTATTAGTGCGATTGTGGTTGTAATTAGTGTGTTTATAGTGTTAATTAGTTTTGATAATTAAAGTGTCATTTTTTTGGTTAAATAATCGGCTGTTTTTATTGTCACGAACCCCAAGCTCGTAACAATATAAATAAACTCTTCTACAAGTCAATACTTGGGATCAAAAAAAAAAACGTATTTATCGTTCGTACAAAAATAACAAGCTGTTATTTAATAACAGATATTTGGATCTGTTATTTTTGTGTAACAGTAACAGCGATCACAGATGTCGTATTACAACCGTCCTGTTACAACCCATCTCAAATGTGAATGTTATGCTTTTACATCTTAGCCTTCCAAATGACATTAATTTGTTGACTCATTTCTTCTATGACTCCAGTGAGCTTGGGTATCTAAGAGAGTTAGAGAGGGGTTTTCAGGTTTTTCTTTAACAAACTTTCCATACTGGTTTATTCTTGTTTTAACCGACTTCCCAAAAAGGAGGAGGTTCTCAATTCGGTTGTATTTTTTTCTTATGTTTGTTACCTCATAACTCCTCTATCTATCCTCTATCTGAAAGGATATACTTGCAGATTGGTCTCATTTAAATTTTATCAGAATCGGTTACAAAGTTTGGATTTTAAATTGAAATGGCTGGAATTCGTTTACTTGGATGATGGTTTTCTGTCATCTAAGTAATCAAAATTGCGTATTTTGCTTTTATACGATTTTGCGGTGGTGTTGTTAGGTGTGGGGTACCACTAAAAAGTGTTTTTTTTTTTTACAGAAAATATAACCGACTTCAAAATAATGTAAAAAGTTTTTTATTGCTTGCTAAGGCAGTGGTCTTCATTTAAAACGAATAACACCTACCTACTCGTATTTATGAAAAACTAGCTGTTTCCCGCGGATTCTCCCGCTTGACAAATTTTATACTCAAACCTTCCTCGAGAACCACTCTATCCATTGGTGAAAACACCATGAAAATCAGTACAGTACCTAGTTTTTGAGTTTATCGCGAACAGACAGACGCGGTGTAGGACTTTGTTTTATAATATGTAGTGATAGTAATAACTATCCTAAACATTAAATATCTCATAACCAGCCCAGAGTTAGAGAGCTATCTATGGCTGGTAATAGGTAGTGTTGCCAGGCGTCCGGATAAAGGCTTTTTGGTTGTGTGTCCGGCTAAATTAGACGGTTCCCGGCTTTTGATAGGCTTTTCGAATTTGAGCATTTTTTTTTTACATGTGTACCTAATGTGTTTACTTCCTCTCCGCCTTCCTACCTAGTATCACTACGTACAGACGCCAGCACATAAAGATACAACCATCTGTCATATTTCTTTATTGGATTTTCAACTTTATTCCTAAAGTTTTAGGTTCACAGTTGAATGGAAAAATTTGACAGTTTCGTGTAGCTTGATGTGCTGGCGTCTATTTCAATTATATTAACTATTATAGTAATATATATTTAACTAGCTGTCCCCCGCGGCTTCGCTCCCGTCAACTGGCAACTTTATTTTTTTTCATAAAAACCTTCTCCTGATAATAACAAACACTACAAAAAAAGAATTAGCGAAATCGGTTCAGCTGTTCTCGAGATTTGCGCTTAGCAACACATTCAGCGATTCATTTTTATATTAAAGACTATTTATAATTTACAGTAGGCAGACTAATTTATTCAATTTTATCTTTGTTTCATTAGAATTTAAAATAAACTTTATGGTAAACGATAAAAAAGCCTTGTTTTACTTTTTTTCAACGGTTTTTACTAAGACTAAAAAATGAAGGGTGTCTGCCTTCACCCACGGCACGGGTAGCAGGTACCTACTACCCGTGCCGTGTCTAGTAGAAAGATCGCACGCTTGCCGATAGATTAGAATTAAATAGGCTTAGTATTTATTGGTAATATATTATGAATTGGGGTCTAATTGGCCCATAAGAATAATGTGTGCCTCGCAAAGACCTTACCTCAACGAAACAGCAGCAGGGCGTGCTTGCTGGAGTAACCGCAAACTATACCTATGCTTCATCTCCCGTTCTGTGCACCCAAAGGCCTGCAGCCACCGCAACCACTTTGTTGGCCACTAACCAAGTTACCACCAACGGTGTCGTGGATTTCTTGAAGATTTGAGCAAAAAATATTTATTTTCCTCACATATTCGAAGAGAGATAGTAATTGTTGCGTGATGGTAAAAACGATAGTGGTTAGGTACTAATTGTATTAGTGTCAAGTTATAAAACCTAACATTAGTTTAAAAATTAATATCGGTAGGTAGGTAACTCCTACCTGTTTACCGCATATGCGTAGGCGCATAATAAATGCCTTGTTATTGTTTACGTTTCTTTCTGTTTACATTCCGAAGTGTGAGACGTAGCTTGGGCGTACCAACAACAACACAACTCCTATAACAACATTGCTTACGTTGATTCTTAGTTGATAATTATTACGTAAATACTTGTTTACTTAGTTTTAGGGAAAGCAATCCTGAACCATGGTATCCAACCTGGGCTAAAATAATAGATTATGCACCAAAGGGATAGGTACTTACCTTAAAGCAGACTTTAGGTATGTCCCGGGCCTCATATTGAATCCCAAACCTGAAGGCCGGGTAATAATAACTTACTTTAGGTTGAATTTGCATGACGTAATTATAATCTGACGTTTTCGTGGTGGTGAGAAAAAATGTTTTTAGTTTTCTGAATCGTCCCGCCTCGTCCATGACTTTATTTCAACTTTCAGCTGCTTGTTAAAAAGCAAGAATACTTGATAGTGAGAACTTGTATTTTTATCACACTCGTATTTTAAACTAATTACGTTAATTGTCAGATAAAAATGTGATAATCTTAACAAACAGTAAGGTTGAACAACCAGTTTTTATATTGGTATGTACTTACCTTCTGTAGGGCTGAGGCAAACATGACATAAGTTCCTATGTTTTGTGAAAGCCCCTGTACATTTATTTTGTATAATGGAAGACTAGCTGACCCGTGCAACGTTGTCAGCGTAACTATTTTCACAAACTGCTCCGCTCCTATTGGCCTTAGCGTGATGATATATAGCCTTCCTCGATAAATGGGCTATCTAACACTGATAGAAATTTCAAATCGGACCAGTAGTTCCTGAGATTAGCGCGTTCAACCAAACAAACAAACTCTTCTGCTTTATAATATTAATATAGATTTAATGTAGGTGAGTGCCTGTTTATCTAGGAAAACAGTTCCTAATTAGATAAGTAGTATAATACCTACACATGGGCAGGTAACGGGTCTCAGCTTGGGCTATATTCACACACACACCAGCACAAATGGCAGCGACTTTTGGGTGTGTTAGACAAGGGCCTGAATCATCATCAATTAAAAATGGGCTTTGCGTAGAGTGATTACAAATTTGTGGTGGGCCTTATCAGCAATGATGCTCTGGTCGAGTCAAAGCTCTAAAGCCATAAATATCAACGCCGAGTTAACAGTCTGTCGAAGGGAGCTTCTTGACTCATTTCGGCGTCAACTCAAGCGCATCAAGCTGGTAGGTATCTGGCTGATCCTCCCCAGAGATGTAGGTATTTTTTTTTTTTTTTTTTTTAGCCATGGGAAATCATCCAATGACTCCTCCCGCTCTGGGTGTAGCGGGAGGGAGTGTCAGACTTCTACTGACTAAAACCATCCATGTTCCTTCATTGCCCTTTGTGTTCCGGAGCCACGGTGTCTCTTGCGAATAATCCCGCGACTCCGGCAGAGTTGTAGGTACCTAACGTTTAATATCTCAAGATGATTGTTTATTGGCACGGTTAGCACATGTGGTCTTCACTCATTGTTAACTATTGTGTCTGCTGTGCCGAAAGTGAATCTGTTAATTTGCAGTAAGACCAATGTTGCCCTGAGGGACCCCTGAGGGACGTGTTACATTTAGTTGAAAGGACGAGCAGCCATCGATTTTTAATAACCATTCAGATGTACCTACCCATCTGTCAGTAATTCTCCAATCCAATCATACTGTCCAGTAGACCGAAGAAACGAATACTATTATATACATAATTATGTATAGATATACCTACTTACTAATAAAGCATTCTTGCCAAACTCTAATGAAAGTTTTTGAGCTGTCTTTCGCGTGGTCTCCCAGATATGAATGGCGTACCTACAGAAATTATAGTGGTCAAATGTGATTCTATCAATAATAAAAAAAAAGAGTTTGACAAAAAACCCGAATTAATTTTTGGCGGTCGGGTATTTTGACAAAGTAATTTTTTTATTTCCTACATTTTAGTAAGTTACATTTTTGGAATCGTCGCCGCAAGCCATTTATTTTGATACCCTACCTGATAGGTTTTGAGCACAGAAATATTTATTATATCTATGGTTTTGAAGATATTTTTTAAAATACAAAATATGGCGCTAAAAATCCGCCACTTAGTTTTTTTTTTAATTTTTATATACCCAGTGTCATTCTCACCGTAAATACGAATCTAATGACACCTCTCAAGCTAAAATCCATCAAGCCGTACAGGCTGCAGAGCGTGCCAAACAATTATACATACATCTACATTCATACTCTCGAAAAACATAACCTTCCTTCTGGCGCAGTCGGGTAAAAACAAGGCCCAGGACTCTTTTCATTAAATTGTAAGATAAAAAAAAAAAATTGATAATCGAAGACACAGAAGTATTATTACTTATCATTACGCATCCCTAACAAAACTCCTTAACCTTCACTGAAATATAAGTTATTGAACACTTGATAAATTACATTTCCCTTACTGAGACAGTTAAGAGAACAATTAAAGAACACAGTCTTACACCAAAATTGATCCTTAGCCTACCTGCTTCCTCAAATTTCCTCAAATAGGTATACATAATTGTGTCCATTTTATCGTCGCTCTGTAAGTATTTTGAGGTACAAGCTACTTCCAATGTTCGAGAAGTAATAAATAAATTGGTAATCAAATGCCGTATCATGCGCTTTAAAGCGGTAAGCTTGTTATGTTAAAATAACAAAACTTTCCACAACATTCTGGAATACCTACTAGGTACTGGGGGAATACTACTTCGATGCAAGTTGTAAGGTAAGAAATGGGATAAACTTACTTAAAACAACATGGGTAGGTATATAGGTACATAATTATAGTAAGTGATGAGCATTCTCAAAGAAGTTTGGCTATCAAAATATTTATCTGAGAATGCTCTTTTTTCTAATACCTTTCCTTATTCTAAATATCTTATTATTTATAACTTACATAATTCAAAACGACAATGGCAAATATGGCAATAGGCTTTCTCGATACGGAAAAGAAAAAGGATTCGTTTTTTACTAGATAGTGATTTATCTTTTGACTAGATTTAGGGATTCTATAGAATATCTCTAAGCAGTATTTGATGTATTTTTTTTTCTGTAGTATCCCGTAGCGTGAGCATATTACGCGCTAAAGCGATCTGTAGGGGCAAATATGTGGCTTGTAGAATATATCAACAACCTGATTCTATTGCCGTCATCACATCTACATTTCCAAACCAGTTCCACGACTCGAGAGCCTGTGCTTGTCAAACGCCACTGTTCCGATACAAAACTGAGTTGTATCGAAATGCGAGCAATACTCTCAATTCAAGTTTAAGTGACGCCGCAGCTTTTGATATTCCGCAAGTTTTGTGCCCATGTCGCGACGCTCTCGAGGAAGCAATACATGGGAGGTGCGTGCATCGACGTTGGCTCGCAATACCCATAACCTTATTCGAGACATCGTCGAGAACCTTCAGGTAGAGCCCAACCCGGACAAGCCGCTCATAGCGCTTTCAGTCGGTAAGTGTTTGTTATTTTTTTAATTCAGACGTAAAATTTTGTGATTTCGAAAACTTTTAAGGCAATATCAAAATATTGGATTTTAATGTAAGTAGGTAGTAGGTATTTGCGGAAATGCAGTAAAGCAAAAAAATAAAAAATGCAAAATTCATAACGAAAAATACCTGATCAATCATTTCATAAAATTGTGGTGTAAATTGCTTGTGCAGAAGTGTTTTTATTGCTATGAGTTGTGAATTAGTAATTGTTTTTATGAAATTTCGAGCATAAGTAACATAATTCGTGAAATTTTGCATCGCATAATAGAGAGTTCGCATTTTTTGCCAGTAGACAAGCAAACATTATTACGGCGGCAACAACATATGTTTTGGAAGCTGCTGATGCTACGCATAAGTCGCGAGAATTAGGCTAGTAAAAATGGGTTAGCGGTGGTATATTTATAGATCAAGGTCAACAGGATTTCGATTTCACAATATTTTTAACAAGATACCTACTTCATTTGTTTTGCACATTAGGTGATCCTACAACTTTCGGCAATCTTAACCCACCCGAGCAAGTGCTGCAAGCTGTTCGAGAGAGTAATGAATGGCTCAGCAGTCGCAGCTATGGACCTGCGAAGGGACACCTGGAGGCGAGGGTTGCCGTAGCGGAGTACAGCGCCCACCAGGGGGACATCTCACCCGAAGACGTCATCCTCTGCAGCGGGTGCTCTCATGCTATTGAACTTGCAATCACAGTGATTGCAGACTCAGGACAAAATGTTCTCGTTCCACGTCCCGGTTTTATGATATACAAGACAGTAGCCGAAGGATTAGGCATTAATATCAAATATTACAACTTATTGGTACGTTTTATTTTAACTACAATTATTTATTATTTCAATGCAAATTATTTGGGGCCTCCGCTACTTCTTTAGCGAATATTTCACATGATTCAATGAGATGTGCGAAATCTAGGGGCAAAGCATAGCAGCGGGATAGACAAGTATAAATGAGAGGTGATGTTAAACGGGTTTCTAGAAGCATAACAAGTTTCTTGTGGAATGGATTTGCATACTGCTCATTTACGCTTTATTTTATTTATAACTGCGTAAATCCTTGATTAAAGGTTATAAAACGAAACGATAGATCATAACTATGATGATGTTTTGTTACAGCCAGATCAACAATGGAAGATAGACTTGGAGGATCTAGAAAACCAAATAGATGATGACACAGCCGCGCTAGTCGTTATAAATCCGTCGAATCCGTGCGGCTCAGTGTACGACAAGGAGCATTTGAACGAGATACTCGATATAGCGTCGAGAAACCGCGTGCCCATCGTTGCTGATGAAATATATGAGCATTTAGTTTTCTCCAACCACGAATTCACTGCATTATCAGCTCTCTCTAAAGATGTTCCGATACTAACATGTAGTGGACTAACAAAGCGATTCTTAGTGCCTGGCTGGCGTATGGGCTGGGTGATCATCCACGACAGGGATAATATATTAGGGAAGGAAGTTCGTCAGGGCTTGTCAAACCTGGCTACTAGAATTTTAGGGCCAAACACCTTAATACAGAGGGCATTGCCAGCAATATTGACATGTACGCCACAGAGCTTTTTCGATGAAGTTGTGCTATTTATAGAGGTGAGTGAAAGGATACTTGTTTTGTTTTCATAATCTACATGATTATGAATTATATCTCAGAAAATTAGCAGTTAAGATTTGTGTTTTGTTTATTAATATTTTAATGTCCTATATAAAATAACCGACGGTTTTTCAAAGTTTCATTACCGCAACCTTTTATGCACATTTAATAAGTTGTACTTGCTATTGTTTTCAGAATCAAGCTAAGCTGGCGTTTGATGAATTACGCTGTGCTCCCGGTCTGCGTCCTATAATGCCACAGGGTGCAATGTACATGATGATTGAAATTAAGTTGTCGCTATTTCCAACTTTTAAAAATGAATTACAATTCGTGGAGCGCATGGTCTCAGAGCAGTCAGTATTTTGCTTACCAGGACAGGTCAGTAAAGCTTCTTATTCTTACGTTTTAAGGCGCAGATACGGCTCAGTTAATAGCTGATTTTAAAATGAGCATCACGTTTCAACGGCTAGTCGTAATTTTACGGAAAAAATATATTTTACATTAGACAATTTTCTTAATAATTTGATATACGAAAATTTTGAGTTTTATTCATTCAACATAGTGTAATTTATTTGTAAAGTTAAAACGACCATCGGATAAAAACTGCCGAGCGTATTCAAACGCACTAAGTACGAGTATCTCAAAGACAATTTAATTACCTATCTACATTTTGTTTTACAGCTTTTTTTTAAAGTCAATATTCTATTACTTTTAAAAAAGCCGTAAAAAAATACTGCTGAGTTTTGGGTAGCTGGTCGTCGTCTTGATTATTTTCTAATTTACTTTTCTCTTGAATAACGATAGCGACATAAATTTTAAATCAAGTAGGTACTAAACATATTAATTAGTTATTTTTGAAAATTACAATGTAAGTATATTGTATTCGTCGCGCTTTGAAGAAAGGTATTTGAATTAGTTAAGAAACAACATTGGACTCAGATTCATCCTTGTAGTATCCCATTTAAACACGTCTACGCAAGAATGGTTATATTTTGTAAATTCTACTACATAGGCTAGTTTACAATATTTTTATTAGGAATAAGCTCCAACATACCGATGGATACGTGTGTTTTGTTTTCAGTGTTTTGCGTATCCCAACTTCATGAGGATAGTGCTAACTGTGCCGGAAGAAATATTGCGAGAGGCTTGCAAAAGGATAGCACTCTTCTGTAACGATCACATTGTATCCCGAGAAACTCTAAAGGAGATAGAGAACGACCTGGTCACCGTGTCCAGTGAAAATGAAGTCATCTGTGACAATGATACTGCACATGTTGCTTAGAGAATAGAATAATTTTTTTGCTTATAATAGTGAAATAAATCATTTGATTGAATAAATGGTTTCAATTGCTTAGGTATAGTAGGTTTATTTAAGAGTCCTATTACATTTTTTACGGAAATTCATGATTTTTGACGCTGTAATTATCAGCAGCAGTAAGATATTTTAATTATTTGATCATGAATAACGATAGTGCCAGTCTCTTTCTTGTAAGTTAGAGTTACACATTTTCATTTTTCTTTTCGTGTAATTTACTATAAATATTTTACGAACTCTCGTTTGCAAGAAAAAATGTCGGCGATGGAACTTTGACGGTCTAATTCACATTGTTACAATCAATTCTTTTAAAAGCTAAAATTACTAAAAGGTAAGTTGAATGTTTTACTTGTTTATTGGAGTTCTAGAATTTCTTTAAATTCCTTGAGTTTTCACGGAAAAAAACGTAAAGAAAGCCTAATTTAAGCCAGAAATGTCTTAATTCAGCGTCCATTATATTCCAAATAAAACAATTTTATCAAATAAATTAATATGATATAAAATGTCAATCTACAATGAATACGTTTCATTAGTTTTCGTTTGTCAATATAATTAAACAAAATTACAATAAATAAAATTAAAGTACTATATTATATTCTGCGTCAATTCAGCGCGCGCGCTCCTCAGTCTCGCGCGAGTGCCCAAATAAACTATAATCCTATTCAGACTAGTAAGTATCAAAATTGTTTCGCGGAATATAGATGTACTCCCAACGCAGACCAACCTAACTTCGTCTATTGCAAACGAGCATTTACGATTCGTAATAGGACTCTTAAGACATCGTGTCTTAGTTATATCAAAGCGTTGAATATTTTGTCATTTTTTAAAATTAAATCACTATCACTAGGTAAGAGTACAGGTTTAAATTGCAATTTAATTCTAAAAGTAACTACTTTCATTAATCGAGTAATAAAGTTTTCTGAAAAGTGATCCTAAGCCTTATGCCTAAACAGGTAGTATTGCCGACTATGCGGGAGGGTAAAGTAGAAATATACTTGGTGCAATTTAATTATATCGTGATGATAATGAAACTGTATTTATTATAATTAAATTTTGTGACGTCAGTGATAGCTTAGCATAACGCAGTAAGTGCATAGACCACTTACTCAGTGCATGGGAATTGTATCACGCATGGACCAAGTGTAGGTAAGCTTTGCATAAATTTTCCTCTTACTTGCTTATCACAATTTTAATATCTTATTTATACCTACGTCAAAATATTCATACAATGCCTTCATACCTCGACATTTAATAAAATGTAAAATCTCAGACTGGTTAATACAATTAATATAATGTGCATATTTTAAATGTTATGAACTTAGCTATAGACAAATTTTGTAGTTACCCATTTGTTTATGTAAATAAATACTTTAAATAAAGTCTCAACTACTTTTATTGAATTATTTTCTAGTTTTTGAAGTGAGTTTAGGCGGGTCATGTGTCTAGAACGCACAGGACACATGGGTCTGAGTCTTTATGCAGCGAAAGCTAGAAAAAAAGGCGCCGAGGAAGGCTTAAGAAACACTGAATGGTGTGACAACTGAGCCGTTCCTGTGGGAATGGTAGGAGAAAGCATCACATTGGAGAGAGTGGAAGGCTATTGGAGAGGCTGAGAGACCTTCGGTCACAATTGGAAGTACAACAATGCAATATAAAATTGGCTCGAATTTGCAAATCAAAAATTAGAACTACATCGACGTCTCATCTTTGTCTCAAGAGCGCTTCCAAGGAGGTTCAATCATTGTTCAGCTCTTTATAGTTATCTGTTAGGTATATAGGTATTTTTTATTTCGCTGATATTTTATTTTACTTTTATAACTGAAATTCAAAATACTTAAAATTTAATTTAGTTAAATAGTACAGTCGCCAGCACATCAAGCTAACCGTAACTGTCAGAATTTCTCAAACCACCTTGAACTTAATGCCTAATGCGATAAAGTTGAAAATCTACTAAAGAAAGATAGATTGTTGTAGCTTGATGTGCTGGCGTCTGTACAGGATTAGTTTTATGTGGCGGTTATTTTTAATCTGTGGTACCTATTCGTGATTCTCCCGCCTTGGAAAGTTGAATATAATTTTGTTAATATTATTTGAGTACTTATTATTGAAAACTGCTAGTTTTCAAAACTAAATTCGTCACCCGCGACATCGTTCGTGCTGGTTTAGTTGGTATTCCACAAACTTCATCTCCCCTCAAAGTGCAAACTAGGTAGGTACCTACTTATGAATGGACTAAACGTAGGGCAGTTCGCTCAAACTGCAACATTTTTCTTACTTAGAGTATTTTATACCCGTAATTTACATGTACCTACACAACCAACTTTAATTATCAATCACTTAAAATGGATAAGGATTAATGTAATGATACCAAAATCACTATTCCACTCCACCCGGGTTTTGATTGAATCATTTGTTCAAAACTGATTGGGAAAATTTTACAGTTTCGGGTAGCTTGATGTGCTGGCGACTGGGCACTGACAGGTACATTATCGAAGTTTTCATACGGACCCCTAACTCATTGAAAATATGATAATTATAGTCTATGTTGTTCAGGGATAGATAGGTAATGTACGATTCTAATGGTCAAAGAATTTTTCAAATCGGAGCCTATTAAAATCAAACAAACAAACAAAAAATCTTTTTCGACACATTTGCTCATAAAATGCATTTACGAAGCCTGGATACATTGTTCGAAAGTTCAAAATTACGGACCATACAATGGAGCGTGCGGTAAAGTAGGTACTCTCACCTAAGTACCTACCTTACCGCACGCTCCGATGTATGGCGCCGTGCGTATTCTTTATGGTATTTTTTTTAAAAGAATTCAATTCGTCTGCATCCGTCAGCCAAAAATGCTTCCGTCTGCGTCCGTTCCGGAAGCGCGTTTATTTTTGCGAAGAACTTTTTGCTCAGAAGGTTTGTCGCACTTTAATATTGAAGAAAAAATGAGACAATAGATGTAGTTCTAATTACCCGACTGTTACACTTATGTTTTTTTCGAGTGTATTTATATATGATGTCATATTTCTTTGGCACACTAGCCTAACCCTGTGGCTTGATAGATTTTAGCTTGAAAGGTGTCGTTAGATTCGTCTAAATAGTGAGAATGATACTGGATAGGTATATAAAAATTAAAATATCTGAGCTTCGGTGCCATTTCAATGACTTCAGCTTTTTTAACCTATCGAGTGGGGTATCAATGTAAAGGCTCGAGGAGACAATTTAAAAAATGTAACTTATTAAATAAATGATTTTGTCAAAAAAATCCGATTGGTACAATATATAATACAATTTACAGTATATATAATTCAACTAAAATGTTTCACGCAGACGCAGACGCAAACGGAAGCGCGTTCTTATTTTAAAAACGCACACTATTCCAAACACACACTCCCCTGCAAATTCGCGCCATTTTCAATTAGAAACGTCAAAGATAGTAGCGACTTTTAATTATAATATTAATTAGAATATGTGTTCAAGCGAGGAATCAGATATAAATATGGAATTTGCTCCACTTGACATCTTTTATGAGGCGCCAATTGCAGAAAATGGTCTCTTGCCGCCAAAATCGTGAGAACGCTATTTAGGTAATGATTAACAATAATTTTTAACAGATAATGAAAAAGTTTGTTTAATTATCTAGGTATTTATATAATGTGTCGAAAAACGTTGTATGACACACGAGCGGATATTGGTCTTTCTTTACAAACTCGTGACTATGGTAAAGCCTCGACTTCCGTCTCGAGCTTACATTTGTCTACTTGTTTGTAAAGACCAACTTACCGCTCTTGTATCATAAATAACTATTACGAAGCCTGTATACATTGTTCGAAAGTTCAAAATTACGGACCATACAATGGAGCGTGCGGTAAAGTACTCTCACCTAAGTACCTACTTTACCGCACGCTCCGATTTATGGTGCCGTGCGTACCTATTCTTTACGGTATTTTTTTAAATGTCCTTAATTAAACAATATAATTGTAAGAATTCAATCCGTCTGCATCCGTCAGCAAAAAACACTTCCGTCTGCTTCTGCATACATACGCTGACAGAAGCGTTTTATTTGCGAAGAACTTTTTGCTCAGACGGTTTGTCGCACTTTAATATTGAAGAAAAAATGAGACAACAGATGTAGTTCTAATTACCCGACTGTTAAACTTATGTTTTATTCGAGTGTATTTATGTATGATGTATATGTTACGGATAATGCTAGAAGGTGGAGTAAACCTAGGTTTACCCGGGTTGACTTAGTATTACCCAAGCTTCTTGGGTAAAGTTCGAATGATAAGTAAAATAAATTTTAATACGAGGTTTACCCATGCTCACCTAGGTCTACCCAACTCTGGCTGGGTAATGTTAAAAATTTGTCTAATTAATTAGTGAAATGAAAATCAAAGGGCATTTTAAACATTTATTATTTAAAAAACATACAAAGGCGAATGTAATCGCTTGAAGAGCATAAACATAATAGCTTTATTTTTTTTATTGTTTACATCTGCTCCATGGCAATCTGTTGTACACAACAATAAGCCACTGTTTTGTCTGACAATCAAATCCGTTAAAGGCTTTTAGCTTGGAGAGATACTTCTCAGATACGTGTCTCATTCCATCCTGTTGAATCTGTCCTGAAGAGTTGGTACGCTATGTCTCTTTAATCTTCTATATTGAAGACCTTGGTCTCCACTAAGTCTGACAGCAAGCTCATTTCTGTGTTTAGATAGTCTTTTTTGGTAGGCGTCGCTATATTTTGATATCTCCTGTTTGACAGTTGGTAGTTTTAAGTCAATGTATATGAACTTGTTACTTATGAATTGGGGGATGTTAAAGATAGCCCTCAACGTTTTCGTTTGAAATCTTTCTAATATCTCTAAGTTACTGTTGCTGGCTGTACCCCATAGCTGGATGCCATAAGTCCATATTGGTTTCAAGATAGCTTTGTATACTAGCAATTTGCCATGTTTGCTCACTTGTGAGTGGCGTCCTATTAGCCAGTACATATTACGTAGTTTTAGATCCAGTTGCTTCCTCTTTGTCCAAATATGTTTTTGCCATGTCAACCTTCTGTCCAAGTGCATGCCCAAGTATTTTGCATTATCGTCTTGCGGGATTACCTCATTATTAAGTGTAACTGGTGGACATGTATCTCTTCTGAGAGTGAAAGTTACATGTGTTGATTTGCTTTGATTAACGTGAATTCTCCAAGTTTTAAGCCATTCCTCTATTATGTTTATGTGATGTTGTAGGTGTTCTGATGCAATTATAGGATTTGTGTGTGTGGACAGCAACGCTGTATCATCTGCATATGTTGCGACCGTTGTCTCGTCTGTTGTTGGTAGGTCAGCAGTAAATATGATGTAGAGAATTGGTCCCAGTAAACTTCCCTGTGGTACTCCTGATTTAATCTCATACAGGTCTGATAGTTGATCACACTGCTTTACTTCAAAACATCGTTTGCTGAGATAGGATTTTATTATGCGAAAAAATGAGTGGGGGAGCATTTTTTTAACTTTGTATAAGAGGCCTTCATGCCATACTTTGTCAAAGGCCTGGCTGACATCCAAAAACACTGCTGAGCAGTATTTCTTTTCCTCCAGTGATCTGCTTATTACGTCGACGATTCGGTGTACTTGCTCAATTGTTCCATGATTCTCCCGGAACCCAAATTGGTGATTTGGAATGATTTCATGTAGGTGTACCTTCATCCTATTCATCATGATCTTCTCGAGAAGTTTACCTAGTAAAGGAAAGACTTATAGGTCTATATGAAGCTGCTTCACTAGGTGGTTTATTGGGTTTAGGTATCATAATGACCTGCGCTATCTTCCATTGTCCTGGAAAGTAGTTAAGTCTTAGGCAGGCATTGAAAATGTTGACTATTGCTACTATACCCTTTTTAGGCAGATGTTTCAATAGAACGCTGTCTATATTGTCGTATCCTGGCGATTTTCCATCCTTGAGCTGTTTTATTTCACGTGCTACTTCAGTAGGACTCGTATGTTTTAATGGGAGACACATTTGCTCTGCACTTTCCAGATAGCTTTTTACTTCAGAGTTGTGATCAGGCCTTAATTCAGGAAATGGCTGAAATACGCGGGTTAGATGTTCAGCAAAGATAGTAGCCTTCTCTAAGTTTGATCTTGCCCAGTTCCCATTTGTTTTCCTGATAGGGGGTATTTGACTACTGGGATGTTTTAACTTTCGAGTTGCTTTCCACAGTGAATAGTTAGTGTCTGAACTTGAGGTTAAGTTAGACAAAAACGCTTGGAGGTTATTGTTGGTAAAACTTTTGATGAGGTCTTTTAGTTCATTAGAAGATTTGTTGAAAGCAGTTTTGTCTACCGGGTATCTAGTTCTGTGCCATATTTTTCTTAGATTACGACGTTCCAGTATTTTATCTCTGATGGATTTCGGATATTCATTAAGTTTTTGAGGTATCTTTTTTCGCACTTTTGTGGAGACAGTAGCTGCTTCATGAATTATTTTATTAAGGTTTTCAATAGACTCTTCTATGTCTTCAACTGTTTTCAATGTGCTTATGAGCTTGATCCTCATTGTGATTTCGTCCTGATACATCTTCCAGTTAGTATTTTTGTTGTATAGTCTTTCTACCGGCTGCACTAAGACCACTGTTGTGCTTACGTTCAAAATAACTGGAGTGTGGTCAGATGACAGATCCGTGCAGGTTTCAATTGTCATGTAGTTTCGACTAATATTTTTAGTAATAAAGAAGTCAAGCAAGTCAGGAATTTTATTTCGATCAGTTGGCCAGTATGTTGGTTCACGTGAGGTCATGCACTCGAGTCTTAAATTCTGTACTGTGTCATGTAGTTGTCTTCCTCGGTATGTGATTAGACGAGAGCGCCAATAAGTGTGTTTTGCGTTCCAATCCCCACCACAAATAAATCTGGACCCAAGAGAAGTGAAATACTTATTGTAGTCATCTCTAGTCAACCTGTGTCTGGGTGGACAGTATACTGCAGAGAACGTTGTCTCGACTTTCTCATTGACGACTACTTTTATTGACGTAGCTTGTACTTTATCTGATTGATATTTTTCCATTTCGTAATGTTTGATGTTATTCTTTATAATAACTGCAGTTCCACCATGACTATTTCCAGATGGGTGGTTTGTTGTGTATATTGAGTAATTTTGTATTTTGAAATGAGATTTTTCAGTGAATCTTGTTTCAGAAATTAATGCTATGTCAATTTTTTCTATTTGAAGAAATGTTTGAAACTCTTGACGACGTTCCGTCAAGCCGTTGGCGTTCCAAGTGACAACTCGAAGAGTTTTAATCATTTGGTTACTAGGCTTGTGACAAGCTGGATCATACGGTCCATCATTTTGTCCATCATGCTCATCATGATTTGTTGAAATTTGGCGAACATTAGTTCAAGTCTGTCTGTAGGGTTTGCCGGACTGGGTAAATTTTGATTTGGTGGTCGATCTTTTGTTGCATCTGCATAGCTTCTTTTTTCTTTGAGGTTTATCTGCCTTAGATTTGATTTGATAGTTTCTATTTCTACTTCTGATTGGATGTCTTCTACATAGTGAGTTTGTTTCCTTGTTACGTTCGATTTGGTTTTCAATATTCTTTCCTTGTATTCTTTGTATTTTGTACAACCTTTATAGCTTGCGGGATGTCTTTCTTGACAGTTTGCACAAGTCGCATCTGTTTCTGGTGTTTTGGTGCATGAAGAGGTAGGATGATCGTTGCCACATTTTACACACCTAAATGGTCTAAAACACTGATTTTTGGTATGACCAAACCTTTGACATCTTTTGCATTGCATTATTTCTTTTTTTTTATAAGGAGCTTCAAATGTCACTCTCATTTGGCTTAAATATCTTAAATTGAATATTTCTTTATTGTTCTTGTTTGGTTCTAAGTCCACAAAGAAGACTGGTAATGGTTCTTTGGTCGACTTGTGTAAAACGTTTACTATTTGTCTTACTTCATGTCCATGTTCTTTTAGTTCTTGCTTTACTAGAGTAGTATCTTCGGTAGAGTGTAGCCCCCGTAATACAACTCTGTATGCTCTATCACATTTTAATTTATATGTATAATGTGATATGTTGTTTGCCATAAACTGCTCTCTGATAGTTTTGTAAGTTTGTATGTCATTTGGCATTAGCTTGATGATATGGCCAGATCTTAAAGTTGTCATTTTATATTGTTTGTTGTCAACAATTTTATTTAGTGTAGCTTTTAATGCTATAACATCCATGACTCCTGTAACAAAAATTGGTTCAGGCTTTGGTATGTACTCAGTAGTTTTAACAGGTTCTTCAGTTTCTTCCATGTTTAGGATATCATATTTGTTGTGTGTCGGTACAGTGTAGTTTGGTGCATTCTTTGATTTCTTTGTATTGTCACTTTGTATTGGACTTGTTTCCTTTCTTCTGTCGTTTAAGCGGTACTTTGTCATTTTGCCACGGAGTTAAATAGTTCACCGCATCAATTTCAGGGTCTGTTTCCTTGCTTTCAGTTTGTTTGTCGCTAGCTTTACTTGCTGCAACTGATGGTAGACTGTTACTACGGTGTCTAGTGAACAAAGTTTTGTTCAATTTTTGTTGTATCATATTTTTAGGGTTATTTGGAGTTTTATTGATTTCATTCATTCTGTTCCCACGAGTTAGGACGATATCAATTGTCCCTTGAGGGGTGACGCCTATTCCCTCAAGAAGGCTCAATACAACAACGTTAGCCGGGTCCGTTGAGGTTGGCGCTAGTAACTTGCTACCTGCAAGCCATTCATCCTCTGGCGCGTTTCCCACCTTAGGATTAGGGTGAATTTTTAGAGAGGCTTTCTACCTCATGACACGGGCGGTGAAGCCAGTGCCCCCGATTCCAAAATTTGACCATGGAGTTGCGGGTTGTGGAGGTCATTTCCTACCCCCAACAAAACTTGCTTGTTAGGCAAGCGGAGTCGGGTTAGTATCAGCCGCCCGAGACTCGGCGTTTATGCTCGTTTAGCACCACCCGGGGGAGACGTGTAGGGTGGTTCTAGGAAAAGATGGTAAGACCTACGGACGCGAGCAACTCCCTCCCCCTAGCTAATAGCTTTAATAGCACAAACTAATAGCGGTCGTTGTTATTAAAATTGAAATTATTTATTTGAGCAAGATAAACTGCTGTGACATTTTGAATTGCAACATTTTCCGTGCAGCTTTACATGAACACTTCTTTGTAGCACATTTTGTTTTGCAATTACACCTCTTATAACCCTGGCCTCCTGAAAGCGACTGTTCATTTGCAAGCTCTCGTAAGCTGTTTTTTTTAAGGGGGCGCGGCGCGGCGCGGGGGAACGCGGGCCCCCGAGATTTACACCACGGGCTCGAAAATTACGCAACACCTAACATTACCCAGCCCGAGTTGGGTAGACCTAGGTGAGTATGGGTAAACCACGAATTAAAATTTATTTTACTTATCATTCGGACTTTACCCAAAAAGCTTGGGTAATACTAAGTCAACCCGGGTAAACCTAGGTTTACTCCATCTTCTAGCATTACCCGTAACATATATTTCTTTGGCACACTGTAGCCTAACCCTGTGGTTTGATAGATTTTAGCTTGAAAGGTGTCGTTAGATTCGTCTAAATAGTGGGAATGATACTGGATAGGTATATAAAAATTAAAATATCTGAGCTTCGGTGCCATTTTAATGACTTCAACTTATTTAACCTACCGAGTGGGGTATCAATATAAAGGGCTCGAGGAGACAATTTAAAAAATGTAACTTATTAAAATGTAGGAAAAAAATAAATGATTTTGTCAAAAAAATCCGACCTGTACCGGTCGGATTTTTTTATGTAATATATAATACAATTTACAATTATATTATTCTAGTAAAATGTTTCACGCAGACGCATACGCAAACGGAAGGGCGTTCTTATTTTAAAAAGGCACACGTTTCCCCATTTGCAAATTCGCACCAGTTTCAATTAGAAACGTCAAAGATAGTTGGGACTTTTAATTATAATATTTCTGTTTAAGCGAGGAATCAGATATAAATATGGAATCTACTGACATCTTGAATGAGGCGCCAATTGCAGAAAATGGTCTCTTGCCGCCAAAATCGCGAGAACGCTATTTAATTATTAACAATATTTTTTAATAGATAATGAAAAAGTTTGTATAATTATCTATTTATATAATGTGTCGAAAAACTCGTGACTATGGTAAACCCTCGACTTCGTCTCGGGCTTACATTTGTCTACTCGTTTGTAAAGACCAACTTACCGCTCTTGTATCTTAAATAACTATTATGAATTATTTAAAATAAATTTATTTAAATTATTGTTAATCATTAAATAGCGTTCTCGCGATTTTGGCGGCAAGAGACCATTTTCTGCAATTGTTGCCTCATTCAAGATGTCAGTAGATTCCATATTTATATCTGATTCCTCGCTTGAACACAAATATTATAATTAAAAGTCCCAACTATTTTGACGTTTCTAATTGAAAATGGCGCGAATTTGCAAATGGGGAGTGTGTGTTTGGAATAGTGTGCGTTTTTAAAATAAGAAAGCGCTTCCGTTTGCGTCTGCGTGAAACATTTTAGTAGAATTATATTATATTATTTTTTAATTGTAATTAATGATTGGCATGATAGTTGAGTGGCTTTGATTAAGATTTACGTTTTACGTATCTGCCATCCTAGTGATTTTTTTTTCTATGTATCCTACCGCTTATCTGTGAACAGCGTTGTGGGCTACAATATTGTTTTCTTTTTTATTACATTTTGTAAAATTTTGTGTTTTAAGATGTATATTGTAGCTGTTTGTTGTTCCTTTTTAATAAAATAAAATATTGTAAATTGTTTTATATATTGTACCAATCTGATTTTTTTGACAAACACATTTATTTAATAAGTTACATTTTTTAAATTGTCTTCTCGAGCCTTTATATATTATTGATACCCCACTCGATGGGTTAAAAAAGCTGAAGTCATTAAAATAGCACCGAAGCTCAGATATTTTAATTTTTATACCGCGTGTATCTGACATCGACGCACAAACGATTTCCATGGGTCTAGGGCATGAGTCTGGACACCCTAGACTTAGAATTTTTCGTCGGCTTTTTTCTCATTATTTCATGTTTTTCAAGGGTTCTTTTACTTTAGACTGCTCATAATCGTTTTTCTGACCTAACCCAATGAGATATTTAATAAAAAAATGATTAATTAACTACTTTCACTAAAAAGAGCAATCTGAAAAAAATGCGAAAAGAACCGACGAAAAATTCCAACACTGGGGTGTCCAGAATCATGCCCTGGACACATCGGAAATCGTTTGTGCGTCGATGTCAGATACACGCGGTATACCTATCCAGTATCATTCTCACTATTTAGACGAATCTAACGATACCTTTCAAGCTAAAATCTATGAAGCCACAGGGTTAGGCTACAGTGTGCCAAAGAAATATGACATCAGACATAAATACACTCGAAAAAAACATAAGTGTAACAGTCGGGTAATTAGAACTACATCTATTGTCTAATTTTTTCTTCAATAAGTATTAAAGTGCGACAAACCTTCTAAGCAAAAAGTTCTTCGCAAAAAAAAACGCGTATGGAACGCTTCCGGAACGGACGCAGACGGAAGCATTTTTGGCTGACGGATGCAGACGGATTGAATTCTTTTAATAAAATTATATTGTTTATGGACATTAAAAAAATACCGTAAAGAATACGCACGGCGCCATACATCGGAGCGTGCGGTAAAGTTAGATGAGAGTACCTACTTTACCGCACGCTTTTTATGAGCAAATGTGTCGAAAATAACTATTCTGTTTATGATTTAGAGTAGATGTAGATATAAGGAAGCATTGAATATGACAAGTAAAGCCGATGTCGACTATTCTGCCAATGTTAGTGAATTGAATTAAAAAAAAAAATTAGTTTTAGTAATTCACCTCCTAGTTTTTTTTCTTATTCTCGTGGTGGAATACCTGTATGTTTTTTTTGGAAATAAAAAAAAATAACCGTAAAGGATACAGGACACGTAAGTACCTTCTTTACCGTAGTAGTGACAGTACCTACCTACCTATTTTACCGCACGTTCTATTGTATGGTGGGTAATTTTTAACTTTCGAACAATTTATACATGCTTCGTAAATGCATTTTTTGAGCATTTTTTAAAATACACTTGCTCAAAACGCACTTTACAATGCGGCTGCGGATTGAAAGAATGTTAAGGCATATATAGGGTCCGGTCTGCTTCAAAAAAATCTGAAAACTTTACCTATATTAGTGTGTAATATACTGGCCATACTGTTTGTGTTTTTTGTGTTTCAAATAACTGACGACACGTAATTTTTTCCATCAATAATACAAAAGCAAGAATACTGATCCATTGTATATCCCAAAGTCCAATAAAATAATAAAGTATTATATATTATCACTTCTTGGCCTTTATTTTCTTCAAACCAAGTTAATTAACCAAACGGGACATTGGCTAAATACATGAACCGTCCGAAGCCAAAGAAAAAAAAACTGACGACACTTTTTACGAACGTTCCAAATCTTACCAAATCGATTAAGTTCTATGCCCATGCCATCGAGTTCAGAGACGAAAAGAACGATCAATGGGTGACAAGTTGAAAAAGTGTCCAGCTGTAACAGTTCAAAGACCTTCCAGAGTGGCGCTAGCTTAGCTGCAGGTAGACAGAATGAAGTGTGCCGAGTTTGATGAACTTTTGTTCTGTTTATTTTGAACATACCCTTTTCTCATCGTGTCAATGTACCTTTTCATTAAAATACTAGCTGTCCCCCACGAAGCCCCCGCGGCATCGCTCCCGTCAACTGGCAAATTTTTTTACATGAAATCCTTCTCCTTATAATATCAAAGACAAAAAGGATTAGCGAAATCAGTTCAGCTGTTCTCGAGATTTGCGCTTAGCAACACATTCAGCGATTCATATATTACAGATTTACTGAAAATACACAAGCATTTAAATATTTATCATTGTTTCTAACTTGCACCATAACGAAATAATAACAAAGCGGAAGTTGTTCTTTTCTTAATTTGTTCCTATCCTACTTTTGGTGCTGTTTTGTAATGCATAGTGATGGCGATGGACACTTTTCATCATCATCACAGAGATAGTTCTCCTAGCCTCTATTCTCCATGGTCGTATGTTTGTGCTTTTTGGATGCGTGACTTGTCAATTCGATGTCATTGTCAAATGACATTTTTGACAAAGTCAAACAAGTGACACTTGACAGCAGCAAGAAGCAAGTCAAGTCTGACTGAAGTCAATAAAATTAATAAAACGGAGGACGTGAGGACTGAGTCTCACACTGGTCCAAATAATTAATAAGGAAATAAGTAATATCTATTAACAAATAGTGATTTGTAAACTATTCATTGTTTCTGAGTTATATCTAACGATAATGTCTCAAGTTAAATCTAACAAGAAGTTCAAATGGGCTTTGGATTTCAATCCAAAGTAAGTACGGACTCATTATAACGTTTTAATTCTAAATTTATGTAACTTAATGTTTAGTATCCCACATTTAGTACATCGGTATTCATAAACTTACTCATTTTCTTATTTTAGGACTCGTACACAAACAACTGAATTACCATCACCGCCTGGTTATAGCCAGTCCACCAATGCGAGCTACACTGAATCATCTAGAGATACCGATTCTAATTTACTTCTTATCAAAAAGTTGTGGGATGTTGCCCTGGGTCCCCTCAAGCAAGTGCCAATGAATTTGTTCATAATGTACATGGCTGGAAACTCCATATCTATATTCCCAATTATGATGGTTGGTATGCTGATTGTTCGACCAGTAAAAGCTTTATTTACTACCCAGAGCACATTCAAGATGGTTGAAGGCACTCAAGCTACAGGACAGAAGTTTGTGTATTTTATTGGAAACATTGTTAACATTCTACTAGCTCTTTACAAATGTCAAAGTATGGGACTACTGCCTACACATTCAAGTGATTGGTTAGCTTTTGAAGAACCTCAAACTAGAGTTGAGCATATTGGAGGGGGCCTGTCACTTATATGAATCATAAGAATAATTCAAACATTTTGTATTTATTGCTAACTTTATTTAGTTTATCATTTTATAGAACTACTTAAAATATTTACAATAAAGTTACTAAATGACTAATGTTGTTTCAACACATTATCCTAGCCATCAGTCTCCTTCATTTATCTCCCTTTTTGTCACTAATTTCTGCTAGTTTGCTGTTCACAAACGCTTGTGCCTTCGCAAATAATACCGATGGGTCTTCAACCTTGTCTATCTGTACCAACAGAAGAAAAAAAACAATAGTTAATCTAACTTTTAAGACTATTAAAGCAATTTTATTAATTTATTTGATCAATGAGATCATGTATATTCCTGGTTCAAGTAACTTAATAAGATGTTAGAAGAAACACAATAATAAGTTTTGTTATTAAAAGTAATATACTGTATTTTTACATACTCCATCTATTACAACTCGTGTTTAAATGGATACTGCAATAACACCAGTTTTAGCCATATCAGCAAGACAATACTTTCCAATTGCTAATATCTGGTAATTTTTAATGCTATAATGAATTGAGTAGGTATAGGTACATTAAAACTAGGTAATGAAATCAATCACTAAATCAAAATAAATTGTAAAACAAATGGATCTAGATGGTCTTGCTTAAGCCATAAAGTAATTATTATTCTTACATGTAATTATGGATATTATTGTTACATGTAATTATTGATATTATTGTTAGATGATAATTAAATATCAAGTGCCAATTTCATGTATTTAAAAAAAAAAAAAATGTTATAGACATACTTTTGATCTTGACTTTCTCAACATTATAAAATACCAAACATAAAATAAAAAATAAATGCTAACCAGGATTTTTTGTTACTTGTTGCCTTGTCACATTCCTCAGTAGCTTTCTGACAAAGCCCCTGTAGGGTACCCTGCGTCAAGTAGAAACAGTATAGATATATACAATCAATATGATATAATTTATTTATTAGATGCTACACAATGTAGATAGAAATGTGACAGAGCAAAAGAGGCCATACAGTATTGAAGAATACCTACATTTTTGAACCAGGAATAATGTTATGTTAGTGCCTTTATTATTTGATGAGGACAGAAGGGTTGTTAGTTTTAGTGCTAATATAAAAATGACCATTCAATTGTGTAGGCCTCCTTTGCAAGACATGGAGTTTTATGAACGATTAACAAAGCATGACAACTTAAAAAGCAATTATTATGTCAGTTACCTTATAGTTTTGAGCCACATAGACTCCTGTGTAAACACCGGCACCAAATATTACCTAAAAAATAATTTTAAGTAAGTACACAAATATATTTTTCATTTTATATGTTCTTAATTACAGAATCATTGTTGGATCTGCAATTATATCCTCTTACAGTAGTTTTGATCAGTCTCAACAAACAACCCATGACTTAGTTAGGGATTCCTGGCAGTTAGGCGTCCTGCTTTGATCTGGAGGTACATTCATTTCAAGAAACATTTGGCTTTACTTGACTGTTATTGTAAATTTATAAAAAAGCTAGCAAAATATTGTATACATTTTATATAAAAGTTGACCAGTCAATTTGACATTCCAATTCCAAATGTTTTGTTTACTAAGACAAGTCACTATGGCTTACTTGCAAATATTTTTTCTGACAAAAGGACTTATTTATGGTTACACTGATCAAAAAAGGTTATCTTCAGTATTTATAGATATTAAAGGACACTAGCTGACCGGCCAATAATTGTTTTGTAAAAAAAAAATCTACTGAGTATACACAAAAAATACATAAAGATTGGTGAAGCCTTTATAACAATATATAAAAGTATTTTTATTGAGATTTTTATATATTAGAAGAAAATAAGTCCACCCAATGAAGGAAAAATAGGGGAAATAATTGTTTAAGCGAATTTTGGTGTAGTTGTAGGTAAAGGTGCCATACAACATACTAAAAGTACTGATGGATGGGAGTGAAGCTAATGCGCAGGGAGGTGTAAAAGTCAGTTTTTTGGGATTTTCATAAATCCATATTTATATAATTCTTCCAACATTGAGTGACTGACAGACGATGCACAGCCGAAACTATTGGTAGAAGGAAGCTGAAATTTGGATTATTATATACATGAGAAATACAAAGTCATTTGAGTCAGACTCCCGAACATGTTATTTTAACACTACAAACTTTTTATAGGTTTTTGTGTAATCTCTATGTAAAGAATTATTTTTTGCATGTTTCCAAAATTATTGGTTCGGTAGTTTCGGAGATGAGGGGGGGGGGGAATGGTAATTCTTCATCTAATTTCCCACACATTGCTGTTGACTGGCAATGAGCACTAAAACCTGGTGGCATGGCTACATAGTATGGCAATGCTTATCATATTTTGTAACCCAGGGTGGTTTGGGTTCCACAGACTTTTGGATAAGTTTAAAATAGTTTATGTATCTTTATTAAAATCAAGTATGTGAACACTGGAAACTAGGTTTATGAATATAGGTCTTATGTTATGGTCTCAATTTTATTTTATATTGTATTTCTTAAAGTGAGTGTCTTAACAGTGATACTGTATAACAACACCAAATGAGGCCATAAGCTGTACTTTCTGCCATTACTTAGCTTTATTATGGTCACTCATTCATCAAATTAATTAATTTACTAGGGACCATAAGCCTCAATAAGGGACAAATGTATTGTATTTTAATTTGCCGAGCCTGACATGCTAATCTACTTAGGAAAAACCAACTATCAATAAGTAAGCTTCAGGAAAATCTAAACTAATATAATAAAGCTGAAGGTGCTATTATCTAGAACTGCTGCTCGTATTAGGAAAATTATTTTTGTGCCAGTTACATTCATGAAAAAAAAACGAGATATGCGAGTATAAAGTCGCGGCCAAAAGCTGTAAAATGGATGAGCCTCAAATAAGTTAGAATAGGAGCAAAGGAATGGTGATGATTCTGTGATAGTTTATATTATTGCCATCACCCAGGTTATCAGATCCAAATAATAATTTACGAAAAAAGCCGTTTGTCGCTTGAAGTAATTTTAGAACTTCGTCTTCAGAATGATTCAAAATATTGATATACTTTGTAAAAAATTAAGTCTTTATCTCACTGCCATGATCTTCTTTGTAGTTATTTGCAGATTCATTGTCACATCATTATTTATTTTTATACTGAATAGGTAGGTACGTACCACCAAATGATAATTTAAAATGGTTTTTTACTAAGCATATTGAATTACTTACCACTGCTTTGATCATTTTTATAATCATTAATTATATTTTACTCCTTCGTAGGTTGGTAAAAGTATTTCTGGTGAATTCAGTGAAAGTACTTTTATCCTTAATCACGGAAAATCAGGATTTTTACAAAACTTTACGCAGACTTTTTCTTTGTGTAGGTAGTGACAGTACTGACAGTTAACATTGACATTGACATTTGTATTACAGCTGATTGTATTAGGCCGGCTACACACGTTGGTCCCAACGCTCGCTCGTACCAACGTTGGACTGCAAATTCGGTGAGGCGTACACACGTTGGCTAATAAACTAGTTCTGTCCCGTTAGAGCCAATGTGAAGATGTCCGATACAGGGTACTGATGAGTGCACATTATATTTGTTACTAAGAAAAAATAAAAAGGCATGTGCTCATTAATGATTCTCGCTTTTTTTTTTCTTCAATTTGAAATTTATTCCCATGTTCTGTTGAATGGTGCGCCATGCATCAGCTATTTTTTTATTTTTATGATCCTTTCGAGTTGCGTCCCATATTATTGGATGTGCTTGATAAAGTTCAATAAATTCTAAGACTTTTTCATTTTTCCATGCCGGTGGCGATTTTGTGGATGAGAAAGCCATTCTCGCTCGACGTACGCACTCGCTGCGTGTTGCACTTGCAACAGAACTGAGCAAAGCGCCAACGTGTGGACAGATCGCGAGCGTTGGCGCAGATTCCTTTGATGAAACCGACACGAGCCGGCCAACTACCAACGCTCGCCCCAACGTTTGGACCAATGCCATTTTCTAGATGCACACGTTGGACGAGTAGCGTTGGGGCCAATATTGGGGCCAACGTGTGGAGCCGGCGTTATTGTTGCTGTTGGATGATAAATCTAAAGTGGATGATAGACGTGCGAATTTCTCGGTACCATTTTGCAAGCTTGCTCATTACTCTGGTACCAGGGCGAATCAGTGTTTTTTGCAACAAAATAGCACTTAACGTGTCACAAAAAAAGGGATGGCTGGTGGCTTCCAGCGTTGACAGACGTGCGAGCTGAGACGAGCTGGAGTCTGTCAAGCGAGTCGTGTCTACGACCTGTTACGACCATACATAATACATAGGTAAGGTACTATAACTTTGATACACTGACGTATAAATTATCACGTCGGCGTCGCGGTCGTCACGTCAGTGCTTTGATACTATAAGCTCAATTTTATTTTTCTGTGGTGTGATCACGATTTCCGATTTAGATCCAGACGTCTAGTAGTCATGATGTTGAATTTTACCGGTATAATGGTAAATGGTACTCTTATGAAAGCATTTAATTTCTAGATTCTGATTTTAGTTTTAATTATGATTATTAAAAAATATGTGATTTTTAACGTAGGTAACATTGAACTTCACTTTTCCCAAAGATATAAGAGCGTGTATTCCGTCCACTAGCGCCGCCAATCGTTTTTTATTAATTGTGGTAAATTTAAGACACGTAGATAAAAAACCGCTCGTAGTGCACTGAAGAAATGTATCTATTATTTTTTGACCGCTATTTTTAATACATAACTCATGGCTAAATAGCCAAAACGGCAATTATTGCTAAAAGTGGCCACTTTTAGCAAAAATATCGACTTTGGCAACTATTTATGTTCTAAAGTACAAAACATAACTCTCAAAACATAATAAATACATTTCTTTAGTGCACTACGAGCGAATTTTTATCTACGTGTCTTAAATTTACCACAAATAAAAAAAAACGATTGGCGGCGCTAGTGGACGGAATACACGCTCTTAATTTTATCTACAAAAATTCAAGTACCAAGCCTTAGACTATATTTATACCTCTAGACGTAGCCATGATTACAGTGTTTATTAATGTGAAAGTGAGACGCATGTATACGATATTAATAGGAAAATTTAGACAAAGCATCGTAATCTTCTGTCCCTTACGGCGTGCCGTATTTTTGCTTTTGGCGAACTTTCAAATGTTAGCCAAACAAAGTTTTGCGGTGCCACAAAATATAACTCAGCTCAATTAATTTTGCCGTTTTGGACCGTTTTAGTAATTGTTGTGATAGATTTAGTGTTTTTTAATGTGAAATAGACTCCTTAAGTTACGTGTCATAACATAAAAATCGTAACAATAACACTTAAGTCTTATAGTGCTGTCTCATGTGAGGCCACGCGGTGGCTCGATTTAGAGGTATATTAACTAAGTACCAAGCAAGTATTGTACACTGTACGTATTCTGTGGTTAACATAGGTAATCTATTTACGCTGTAAAATAAATTACAAGTAGCCAATGCCGGGTGCAGATTTATCGAACGAACCATAGAGTACCGTAATAACCGCTTGTATTTAGTTCGAACGGAGCACCCTTCCGAACCAAATCTGACCGTTATAAAATAACAATTATTAATTGAGTCCCATATAATATATTAGTCTATGTTGAGTCCGCCTCGGTCCGCTAGTCTGCACATCGGATTTGGTTTTGCTACGTACCGAATCCGGACATGTGGACGATTAGGCCAACACGCCTAATCATAGTTTTTTTATTTTTTTATTTGAGATGGGTTTGAGTTTGACTCTAGTGTCTAGTCTACGATGGAGCGAGCTTACCCAGAAGGAGCCTGTTCACTCTAACTTTGAAGAGATTAGGGTTGTAAGCGTTCGGAAACACAGACGCAGGCAGAGAGTTCCACTCCTTTGCTGTGCGCAATAAAAAAACATTTAGTGCGAATTGGTGGAATAGCAACAAGGTAGGGGTGGTGAGTTGCAGTGCATCTGGATGTTCGATGGAAGTTCGATGGTAATAGCACAGACTACATAGAGATACACAGACTACATAGAGATACACAGACTACATAGAGATACACAGACTACATAGAGATACTATGGGTAATAGGGAGCCGGTGGAATGAGGTAGTGGAGTTCTTGGGCACACTCTCCGAAGTACAATCTGTAGAAGACCACAGAGTACTTTTATATTGTAGAAGACCGACAAGCGTGCAACCTAGTAGTATACGTAGTATCTCTATGTAGTCTGTGCTAGTAGTCATAGTTTGGGTTCACAACACTAATAAAAGCCTCTGTTGTCCGACTGTTGAAATTTTCACAGATTCCCTGAATCCCTGGATCCCTGAATCTGAACCTGATTTTCTGTTTCCTTTTTTTATATTTATGTGTGTGTACATAAATTGTTAATTAATTAAATAACATAATAAAAATAAGTAAAAATGGGCTCGAATTTCCATTATAGCCCGCTGCTGTGGAAGTTCGTAATTTTTTTGTAGATAGTAATCACAAATAGAAAGCTTTTTACAAAGTTTCAAGATGCGGAAAATCACGATTTACGAGATACAATCCATTAAAGTTTCAATAAAAATTCGAAAATAGTACGCCATTTGAAAATTTTTAGGTTAGACATTATTGTCATGGTAGTCGTCAAAGTTGACATTTCACGTTCCGTTGACGTTAGAAGTGTTTTCTATTAAATTTTATGTCTTGTTTTTTTTTTTCATAAATATAATATTACTTAATTAATTTTATATATTCACATACTATGTAATAAATGTGAACCAAGTGAAGTGTCATTGGATGCAAGAGCGAGCGAAGCGAGCTCTGGAGTTGCGGGCACCCCGACTCGGAAGCGAGCGATTAGACCCCGCCATCCCCTTCGTGGTTATTTTTTTATAAACTACTCAGACAGAAGTAGGAGCCCCGCGAAGCGGGGCTCCGTCGACGGGGCCTCCCTTGACTGTGCAATGTTGAGCGAATATAAAACGTTTTGAGGTTAGGTTACTATAATTAGTTGTTCTCAAGAATGGTTTGTCGCCTTTACATGGGAGTGGTGCTAAGGCACAGGGGGCACCTCCCCTTCCCTCCTCCTGCTAAACGATACTCAATTTTACCTCTATTTCTAATTCAAATGCTATTCTAACCTCAAAAATTTAACCATGGATATCTCCATAACCATGGGGCTCCGGGGGGTGGGGGTGGTGCAGGGGGCACTTCACCCACCTCCCCCCTCCACCCCCTCCCGACCCTTCAAATCAGCGAGCTATAATGGAAATTTTAACCCTCAAAAAGTTTGTCGTTTCAAACAAACACCAAGGTGTGAAAGTGCTGCAGTGCCGCAAGACGCAATGAATTTTGAGACGCGTGCGTCTGCGAGTGCGGCATTGTAGAAGTCTTTGGTTGACACCACAGATTGACACTATGCAGTTCTTCTATTTCTCCTGTATCGTGAGTGCGTTTACAATAATTATAATCTCACATACACAAACACCCAGATCCGGAACAACAACCTGTAGGCCATACAAATATTTGTTCCGTGCGGGATTCGAACCCGCGACGTGCAGCGAAGCAGCCAGTCGCTCAACCACTTCGCCAACCATGCCTTCAAAAATTATTTAGTACTAGCTGACCCGTGTAACGTCGTCTGCGTAACATTTTTCATTACTGCTCCGCTCCTATTGGTCCTAGCGTGATGATATATATATAGCCTATATAGCCTTCCTCGATAAATGGGCTATCTAAAACTGAAAGAATTTTTCAAATCGGACTAGTAGTTCCTGAGATTAGCGCGTTGAACCAAACAAACAAACAAACTCTTCTGCTTTATAATATTACTAGCTGACCCGTGCAACTTCGTCTGCGTCACATTTTCCATCATTCTTTCAAGGAAAATCTTAACACCACGATTCAGAAAATTGACGTCACACGCCAACGCCATCTATCGAATACTGCACGCAGTTGATCTCCAGTATAGTCTAGGTATAGTCTATCTCTAGGTATAGTCCAGTCTAAGTTGGATAGATGGCGCTATTTCAATATTTTACTTCGGAAATACTATAATAATAATTATAATTTTCCCTACCGCAGTATCTCTACGTTGACGTCGTGGTGGGGCTTGCGCGTCCCGATGAACCTTAGGTCATACCTAGGGTGAGGGGCCAGACAAAGAGAGATACAATCCGCAAGGCAGTTTTGTGGCGAACTGTTGGGCAGTAGCGACCCCACGAACCTTATCTCCCGGGAGAAGTCTTGTTCCTCATCTACGGCTTGCCTTTATTGGCTGGCCAGAGTGAATACTGACGAGGAACAGAGCTCCCACCTCTCTCTTGCCTTAATTGGCCGGTCTGAGTGGAGATTCGCTAGAGCACACGTGCTCGGGAGAAGGATGTATAATCCAGTAAGATGCTGGTAGGGATCTTGACCGCACTTCCGGGATTGTCCTGATAGCCATGGTATACCTCTCCACTCCTCTAGCACCTCAGGCTATGTTGCCTCCTTGGCGCTACGTCATACTTTGTGCTAGCGACCGTTTTCGGGGGCCCATTCATTGAGTGTGCAAGTCACCCCCTGCCATATAAAAGCCGTGTATATTGTTAGTGGTCAGGCAGGGGCCAATAGTTCTATAATAAACGATTATCAGTCCACTAAACCGCCCAAACCCATAGCGTTTAATATTTTTTTTTTCCATATTCTGCAATATTCTTGCTCCAACCGGGGATTGTCCTTGGGAATACTTTCACAGTGCATACAGGGATAATCGCCGGTTGGTGCCCCATTACATTTGAAATTTCTAACGGGGCCTCTGCGAGTTGGTTTCGGCCCCTCGTACGCCTACCAAAGGACCGGTTCTCCAGAGACCCGAGAAAGAAAACATTATAATTTAATAACGTGTATAATACAAGTGTGTCTATATGGTAAGGTTAGCGATTGTTTACTTAGGTACTTGTATGTTTACATGTCCGTTTTATTTACATCATTAAACCACACAGAGGAATGTAGGAAATGTATAATATAATTCCCAGGAGGCAATTTAATTAAATAATTTTAATTTTAATAATTATAATTTTATTAATTCACATTTTTTTATTATAAGGTATGAACTGATTACGATGAAACAAAAAACTTATTGCTAAAATTTACGCACAGTTTATTGTTATGTATAATTTTACTTCTGGAAAACTTTAAACTCAAATATCTTTTGATAGACTGAACCGATTGCAATGAAACAAAAATACAAACATCCGAATTGAGAACCTCCTCCTTTTTGGGAAGTCGGTTAAAAAACTAAATGTTACTTCAAGTTACGCTCAATCCTTGTGTATAAAAGTTATCTGTTACATTGCTTTCGCACAATTTACGTGATGCCCGAACAAATAAACAGACAATCAGACAAACAGACAAAAATTCAAAAAATGCTGGAAACGGGTTCTATTGGTTGTGTTTTTCATGTACAAAAACCACTTTTCTACACTTTTATTTTATGTATAGATAGATAAGTATATAAGTATACTCGTAGATAGATGATTTAGTAGATAGGTAGTTCTCTTAGTTTGGTACTCAATAAAACTGCTACTGCGGTACTGAATAAATTATAGCACTGATAATGTGCTGGAGTCAAGGGCCCTGCATATTATTACTGCTATGTACCTATAATCAGGCTCAGGGCCATATAGAAAAGTTTGGCGGGCCGCAGGTTAAGTAGCGATTGGCTGATTTATACATCCATTGCTGAAGGTGAAGGTACATAAATAGCCGTGGATTTGCGGTTACCATTTTAAAAATATTTGTAAGCAACGATAGACTGCAGTGCAGTTTGTGCATCAAAAATATGACGGCACGGTTGGCGCAGTGGTTGAGCGATCGGCTGCTGCGTCGCGTGTCGTGGGTTCGATTCCCGCACGGAGCAAATATTTGTATGACCGGACCTACAGTTAGTTGTTCCGGGTTTGGCTGTTTGTGTATGTGACTTTGTATGTTTGTAAACGCACCCACGATACAGGAGAAATTCCTAGTGAGGGGCAAGGTTTAAAAAAAAAAACAAATACATATTAGGTACCAGGGTCCAGGGTAGATAGCTAAGCGTAAGAATTTAAGGATGCAATGGAGGATGTAAAAGTAGAGTGTGAACCACGCCATCAAATAGAGCCATAAAATCATCATGCCTAGAGTGTGAATTAAAACATAAAGAAGAAACCCTTTACTGACTTGCTCATAATGCAAGTAGGTACCTACCTAATAAATATTTTGTTTGATCATTAAAACTATGCTTGAAATAAAACAATGTTGTGAAAAACACACATACAATTATTATTATGACATCATATTAAAAAAATAATACTTCTATTTACAAGAAAACAAATTAAAAGTTAATTAGAAAATTATAATGACTAAAAATATTTAATTTGTATATAAATAAATACTATCTAATACTTTATTAGCAGTTTCAGCAGGTATCCGGTATCTATGGTAGGCGCCAGATAAACTTGCAATGATGTTCATCGACCATCTATCCCAAAATATCCCTTCGTAAATAAATTATAACCGTTTTACTACAGAAAGTAATGGATCACGATAGATGATGTTTTTTATTACTAAAGTCAATACTTAATGTATGTGGATAATGGCCGTTATTGCAGATTTATATGGTGCCTACCATATTACACAAGGCAATAAAATTATCTAGATAATGGAATAATTATCTATGTTTAATGAAATAGGTCCCCGAAGCAGAGTTCAGCTCATACCAAACATAATGACTCTTTTTAAAAAAATCATATGGGCTATGCCACGAAGCCCACGATGTGGAAAATATCAGTGGCGTAGCGTAGGTAGGATTTATGGAATAACACAATATTTCGAATAATATAATTTACTTGGTCGACTTATGCAGAGAAAAGGAACAAATAGGTATAAGTTACAATTTATTGAATAGTGAGCGAAGCGGGCTCCATTTAGCACCCTGCCTCGTGCAGGTAGATTCGATTTTTTTATACTAGGTATGCATAAAGATACCGATAGAATCTTAGTAACTTGGTCGACTTATCCATTAAATCTTGATAAAAAACAATGAAATAGTGAGAGGCTTTAGGCTTCAAATATGTGAAACTTGCTTGATTCTTGACTGACCAGAAGTAACAGTAGGCCAGGTTATTATGCTTGTGAGTCGCCGCCCCTGATACGGTTTATATATCTAATATTTATTTCTCAAAGATTAGGATCAGTGGTAGGTGCACAGCTACCTAATTAATGTGATCATGCACTGTTAGGTCTGTTAGGTACTGTAGAGTAGAGCTAGGCTTTGGTAGATTTGTATGCAATAGTAGGCGCTCGGTACAATAATCTACACGTTTAGAAATATTAAGAGTTCTCATTAGACGCGACACAAAATTAAGAAGCTTACAAACGAGTTTCATTTGGCAGCATAATTATTAGAATACCCACAATTCTGCGATTTGGTAGGCTGTCTCACACCTTCTGACATTTTGTTGTTTTTGTACAGCTACCTCGAAGTATAATTTATCAACACAATGTTTGCCATAATTAGGAATAATTAAATAATTGTATTAAATGGGAATGTTTATGAATACAATTTCTTATATATCTAGCTGCAGGCAAGGAACGTGCATAGTAACTATTTCTCATTTTCCAGACACAATGGTTTGTGATTAGTGAATATTTTAAAAGATACATTTTAATCCTTAGAATAATAACGCATAGAAACCTAGTACGAGTGCAAAAAGTGAGGCAACTAAAACTTAGCCTAATCCGTCAAACTTAGCCACCAGGCCGTCAGTACTCAATGTCACGTTCCGTCGAACACAGCTCGCGAGTAAATAATTGAAAATGACAGTTTGTTGCGTGAAAGGATGTTATAGCACATCAGGAAAACAAAAAAATGTGATAAAATAACATTTCACAAATAAGTACTCACATTCTATGCACTATTTTTACGTAAATCGATAAATAAAACAAAATTCTAATAACCTAACTTGTCATAACACAGTGTTGCTATTTGTGAGGAAGAAATACCCACATTGCTTTCATTCGTGTTTTTCATTTTTGTAATTTTAAAATACAATACTTACTGTTAATTCATATCAAACCCGATGTTTTAACATTGTTTATAATTATAACCCATCAAGCATTCTAAACGCATTGAACAATATATCATTCTTTATGCGATTTATTTCCTTTTATTTTGAAATAACTTGAATTATACCTTCCGAAAAAATATGTAATATTACATGAAAAATCATGTTTACTTTTTCCAGTTCCCAACAACATAAAATACTTGCCTTGATAGCAAAATAGTAATGCGTCTTCCCATATTTTGTGGGTAACGGCTTAGTAATGGTATCACTGAAAGCTATATCTGTGTGCGTTAGAGGAACGTAGACACATTCGGCTCACGCACACAAAGAAAATGAAGTGGACACACGATTTTGCTCGGGTTTTGTTCTAGACGCGGCTTCTATGCGTTATTATTCTAAGTTTTAATCACTGTCGGAGGAATTTCTGTACCTATTTTTATTAATTAATCTAAATATTCTTATACACAAAAACAAGAGCTTAGCTAACGAGTACCATGTACCTACAGTTTCTTCCTTGACCATTTACTATAGTGGTATTACCTAATTACTTAATCTATGCATAGTACTATATTCATTTGTAACAACCTTGAGTACGAATATTATCACATAACATGTACTGTTATAAAGTATTTTTTTTTCACATAAATCACTACAATTTGGGTGTATTGATGTTAAGGGTTCGAACCGCAGGTTCTACGTCACTTCACTGCTCTCCAGTTTCTTAAACCACACTTTCGAGTTTCGACACACAATTAACAAACTCACGTCAACATTACTAGCACACACGTCATAATAAGTATTCATAAACGAGCATTGTTTTAATTTGACTAACATTTTATTGTTCAGCATTTCTAAAAAGATATTGAATTGAGTCCTCATGAAGAGCGATCATCAACATTATAATGCCGCCCGAGAGTATTCCTAATATGGCGAGTAGTAAATTAATACTTTTACCATTGTTGTTTGCATTTATTTCAGGCACTAAATCTGCGAGTGCTATATAGAAAAAAGTCCCAGCTGTTGCGGCATAGATCCATTGGGACGCAGATTCATGGTCTTCTGCCAGCCAGATTCCACCTGCCATGCCCATAAAACTGAGCACCGACGAAAGTAGATTGTAATAAAGAGCGCGTCTGATGCTCATGCCGGAGCGCAGCAGCACAGCGAAGTCACCGAGCTCATGAGGGAGCTCGTGACAAAACACGGCCAATGCCGTTGCGAAACCAGTTACCGGATCTCCACTAAAGGCCGCTCCAATTGCCAGCCCATCTGTTAAATTGTGTAGTCCGTCTCCTACAATCACCATGAGCGCTGTCGACGTCATCGGCCGGTCGACCGGTGGCGGCGGTGACCCCGGCATCATTGCTCCGAGTTCTATAGGCTCGATTTGTTTGCCTGAATCTGTCTTTATTTCAGTAGATATTCCCGAATCGTGAGAGTGAGCGTGACCGCCATTTATTAATTGCATAATTGCTTCTACACTGTAGAAAAGTAAAATGGTGAGAAAGGTGACGCTGCATTTTAGCACAACTTCAGTTTCTTCCTGTGGAGCTGAAGGCGGGCCGTGCGACTTGAGCGCGTGCGGCAGGAGATGCAGGAGAGCGTCTCCGCACAGCGTGCCCACTGCCACCGCCACTAGGAAATGTAGCACGTGGCTAAATATCGCCGACTTTAGCAATGGCACAATAGCTACTCCGAGGAGACCCGTAGCACTGATCACCAATATACTTAAGGTGGCGTATATCCAAGCTGAATAAATAAAAAAGAAAAAAATGATCAAGTTGTTGATTTTTTTTCAGTATTGGGAAGTAGGTACAGTTGCTTTTATTATTAGCTTTGTTTACTTATTAAAATAAACTGATTTAAAGCAAGAAAACATATATTTTGAGGTACTTACTCCTAAACCTGTCTAATTTCGGTGTTAATGCTTCTGTTTTATAACAAGAACGCTGGTCAAGCTGATACACCAGGGCGGGACACATTTCCAGGAAAGTTTTTGGCCCAATAGTTATGATCCCTGGCGCTTCGCCCTCCATTCCATACACTTCCAAAATTTCCCTGGGAGACAGACATGATTTCTGCAGGATCGGCTCAGCTGGAACTGTTAAATTAAAATTGTTAGTAAAAACAAAAACTTAATTTTGATTCAGTGATAAAATGTGTAATGTATTTACATAGAATGGTTTAATTCTATGGTCAATAACTGAGTAGATCTATACGACGACTTTGAAATAAACGTGCAACTGAATGATAATTTACAACAATACGTCTCATTCATGGATTTATGTGACAGATCCTTGGCCGGGGTCAGACGACTGCGCAAGAGCAGCCGGCCGGTAATAGGATAATCGCGATTATAAAGGACAATCAAATTCTCCGTCCAGTGGCGTCATGAGCCTCATACATATATATTAGCAAGCAGAAAACCGTAACGTGATCAATGAAGGCCAGTTATAACAAAGCCTATTGGTATTTTTAAGAGAGTGGAAACTTAGAAACTGGGAAGTATGGTCTTAGTTGTACGCTATTGAGATGAGTAGGCCATTTGTGAATGAGAAATTTTCCGGTTATTAAATTCCTGCAGAAAAATAAACATGATAAAAGTAACGTTGTTTCATATAAGGGCTACGGCCGACATCGTTAATGCTGTCGCAATAAATGAGAAAGCAGCGGAACTATGTAACTGCATCGCTTTCTACCAAACACTGGTACGTACGAGTACAAGTCACACCGGATTTGTTGTTTTAGACTATAGTCTAACATTATTCAAACCAGCCATGAGGTAGGTACCTACATCGCCGACGTGACCGTGACTGACTATAGAAACCTATTTTATAGGTTTCACGTCTCTTATTATGTAATGAAATGCATTGAGTCTGATTAAGTCGTTCGAGAGCAACCACAGCAACGCTGGGTAAAAAGTTGAGGATGGCACATCGGCTCATTTTGCAAATAGCTTCTCCTATTCTGTAGAATGTAAACTCAATGTTAATAAACAAGTGCGAATCGGACGCGCAAAAGGTTCCGTACGAATCATAAGGTTATTTATTTTAAACGGTAGACTTCTTACATAAATTACTTTCCTGTACCTAATAAACCGATAAAAAAACACGTTAGTAGTATTCAAAAAAATAGGCTTTGATAAATAAAAAATGTCACACGGTACAATGTGTTTCTTTTTTTATTTTATTTCCCCCAAAGGTCACACTTATGGTGACACTATATTCAAAATTTATTTATTTACGCTACGCATCCTGCTAGGGTCAAAGAAGTCCAAAGTGTATGTCAACTAAGTCGGTCTGATATATTCGATTCTTTATTGGCCAGACACAAAGACAGACTCATGATTGGCCTTGAAACGGAGATACGGTACCCTAAAAAATAAAATTTGGAGGAAATAAGGATTGAATTACAAAAAAGCAATCTGAAGAGATTGGTCACAGCTCAGCAGTAGAATATAACGTACTTTGGCTACCTTTGAAATATATAAAAATCGTGACAGTCGCTTGGTCAGGAATTATTAACTTTTTGCTCCAGTACACGACAGATAAGTATTATAGGTAAGTAAATTGTATATTTTATGCAAAATGGCTCTAGAAAGCTTGTTCTTGTTTTTAGGGTTCCGTACCCGAAGCGTAACCATCGAAGTCCGACCGTGTCTCTAAGCGGATTGTTATGTATCTCTAGGCAGTTGCAATTTTCACCGAGTGTGTATTTCTATTGCCGCTATAAAAACAAGTAATAGCAATTAAATTAAAAATTAAAAGAGGCATACAAGAATTGTTTTTGTTTCGGTGTATTGTTCGAAACCCATCGTGTTTTAATTTTTAATGTAAAGACTAAGGTAAGCAGGCATTTTACTTGAACTAAATGTTTTATAAAACAAACGATGTTTTTACTTATTTGATCGAGTTCTTTCAACGTGATTATTACTTTTCAATAGAAATGATAAGTAAAGTAGTAGGTATATCACGCGATTCTTGATCTTTAATAATAAATTTCATAAACTTTATTTTATGTCTTTTGCCGTGGTACGCCAGTGTGTAAGACAAACTGGAGCTCTGCCTGAATTCAATGCTATTTTTAGTGTTCTTGCTTGGCAAATTCATTTCGATTTGGCTTGAATAAATATGCGTTCAAAATCTGCAATCCTTGTTTTCTTTCACCTATTTGTTTCTTTCAATAATTAGCTGCGTGTCCAATTCGAAAATGTTGTGTTTAATTTCTAAGGAATTTGTTGCAGATAGTGCCAATAGTTTCTTTGCAGTTTCATGCTTTTAAAACTACTAAGGTAACTTCAGTAGGTAAGTAAGTATCTACTTAATGCCTCGTCGAGTTGAAGTAAAATTAAACATTTTTTACTAAGAATAGGTTAACTAGTACCTACATTCCATAGTAAAAAGTTTTTGCACAAATTAAAAGAGAATTCCGATAGTTCATTTCAAGGATAAATTCAAATTAACAACATTGTCACAAAGAACATTGATTAGACCGTGTTTCCTCCTTTCAGATGTTTAGGTAGGTACCTACGTTTTTAGCTTTCAAGGTTTGTTCAAATGTCACATTTGGTTGGTTGAGTGAATACCTACATAATTTCTTTGTACTTAAAATAGCTTTTGTTTATGCAAGTAAAAAAAAACGAATTAATAAAACTAGGATGTGTTATCTGTGCTACTGCTTTAATACTCTATGGTAAACTGGTGATTTATTTTGCCAGCTTCTAAATCACCTTTCAAGTTTTTTATTCAAAAGTTAACTCGAAAGAAGAGACAAAAAACCGGCCAAAGTACGTGTCGAGCCACGCATTGTTGAGTTCCGTAGTAGCACGATACAATTGTCGACTTTAGGCCCGTATTCCAAATTAATAACTCAACAACTCCATATTGGAGTTTGAGACTGTCAGAAAAGCGTGTCTAAATTTGACGATTTTCAAGAGATGAGTTTTCCTTGAGCCAGCAAAATGTTTAATTAATTTTCAAACCCAACGTCATAGAGTGGTCAAAGCTGTCATTGGAGTGTCATAAACAGTTTTGTAACGAATGTTATAATAAATTATTCCGTTACTGAGTGACTGACAGACAACGAACAGCCGAAACTACTGGTCGTAGTAAGCTGAAAGGCATGCAGGTTCCTTGGAGAGTGTAGGCGAGCACTATGAGAGGATTTTCCGAAATTCTTAAAGGAAAGGGAAAAACGAGGTATGCGCGTACGAAGTCGCGGGAAAAAGCTAGTCTACACTAATATTATAAAGAGGAAAACTTTGTTTGTATGTTTGTTTGTTTGTTTGATTGTAATGAATAGGCTCAAAAACTACTGGACCGATTTCAAAAATTCTTTCACCATTCGAAAGCTACATTATCCACGAGTAACATAGGCTATATTTTATTTTGGAAAAAGATAGGGTTCCGTAAGATATTTGGGTTTTTCGGACACAAGGTGTAAAAATCAACCAGAAAAGTTACTTATTTTGCTTACGCTGCCTAAACTATAAAAGATAGAACCATAAAATGTTCTAATTAATTGTAGATCTTATAAATATCTACAAAAAAGTCCGCGACACACTAGACCTATCTATGTCGAGTGAGGCACAACATCCATTTTTTTATTTAAAAATCTTGATTTTTTTTGGACTACATTTAGACGCGTTTATTTTACTCATGCTATCAATCATTATCAAAATAAAGTATTTCATCACTAAGTACAGTTTATGTAGATAATATTTGGGTTTGAATAATTAAAATTGGACGTTTGGTTTTGAAGTTGGCGAAATTAAAATATTACGATTTCTGCTGCACGGCCCGTTGCGAAGTGGACGTCACCGAGGCGCGGGGGTGCGCGTGCGGGAGGGGAGTTTAGATCTATGAGTAAGGTACCCGCGTGGCTCAGACGCGAGGTAACAGTTTTTCTGTAGTGTATTTAGTATTGACAGCATTGCACCCGTGCGAAGCTGGGGCGGGTCGCTAGTATTTTATAAAAAATGAATTATTTTGATGAATTTACTAAGTGTACGACGATAGGAAACATAATTATGTGCCACACATTTCGTGACATCGTTAACAGGATTATTAGTAGTGCGATTCACTAAGGCAGAACATCTTTACAACCAAGTAATCATCGTTGAAACATCTGATGTGGCATATATTTATTAGATGTTTCAACGATGATTTCTTGGTTGTAAAGATGTTCTTCCTTAGTGAATCGCACTACAGAACCCAATAGAGTTTTACGAAGATGAGTAGTTCCGAGCAACATTGAAATTGTCCCACACTTTTTGCGAAGTCGAATGACAACGCGGCGCGCATAAAAACAAAAACTCATCTCGAGAAATTCTCAATAAATTTGACAAGCTTTTCTGGCAGTCTCAAACTCCAATGTGGAGTTTGTTATTGTTTTGGAATACGGGCCTAGTGCTTTTGGTTTGATTATTTAAATTTATTCACATAACTCATTAAATGGAATTTGTAAGACATAATTATGTAAGTACAATTAGGTAAAGTAAAGCCGACTTAGCTTTGACAGTTTTCCTTTTAAATTCGTTTTCATCTCTCCAAAAGTAACCGTTTAGCTGGTAGACTTGACTCTAACAAAAATTAGCACTTCAAAGTTTAATAAATATTTCGTAAAAAGATCCTTGGATAGAAAAATGGATTTCACAGACCCTCAATATTTATAAACGATATCCAATGATACCCCACACCCTAAAAAATAAAAATCGTTTTTCATGTTTTTATTAACCGACTTCCCAAAAAGGAGAGAGGTTTTTTTATGTTTGTTACCTCATAACTCCGAGAATTTGAACCGATTTGAAAAATTCTTGTTTTATCTGAAAGGATAATACTTGCAGATAAAACAAGAATTGGGATTTTAAATCGAAATAGCTGGAATTCGTCTACTTGGATGATGGTTTTATGTCATCCAAGTAATCGAAATTGCGTATTTTGCTTTTCTGCGATTTTGCTGTGGTGTTATTAAGTGTGGGGTACCACTAAAAATGAAAAATAAAAAACTTTTTACAAAAAATACATCCGACTTCCAAAAACAAAAGACACTACAAAGTAAAAAATAACTTTCAAGTCGGTGTCAAAATACGAAGAAACTAACAAAAACTTTTTTTTTTTGGAAGTCGGTTGTATTTTTTTTTACCACTGTTCTAAGTGTTTTGAGTTAAACCGCGGACAGACAGACGGATATGGTGAAACTATAAGGGTTCCTTATTGACTACGGAACCCTAAAAAAGTAGCTGTGTCACGTTGGTTTATTTATTAGCACTTTTGTTCCTAGTATGAAACACTGCAAAAAGGCGGGCCCAAGAAATGCCTGGAAAACACTAGGAACGTGATAAATAGTGGCGAGACTTTTTTAAGAATAATGATATGCTATCATTTTTTAGTGTTAATACCTTTATTTTCTGCTCAATGTGCAACTGAATTATTCCATGCGGTTGTTATCTTATCACCTATATATTTATTTTATATACACAAATAAATGCCGACTTAGTAGGTATGTTATTCATCTATTTATCAAGAATTGTCGGAATTGTCAACATGACAAGGTAAATACCTAGAATAACTTATATCATTAAGCGTCTCACGCATTTAACATTTGTTTGTTGATTGTGAGAAATAAATCAGCTACTTCATGATTGTTGGTTAATGCTTATTGCTCTTAAAGCATGGCTTGAGATTAATTTCCGGTCATATGTTCCTTCCGAAAACATTCAAAATAAAAACAATGGCCAGCCAGCCATTTAGTAAAGCGGGAGAAATAGAAAAATAAAGTAACTTTTCTGTCAAACTCCACGAGGAGATAATGTACGACTTGCCTAAATTGGACCAGTTTAAAGTTGCATGCGTTAAGAGTAACAGTACTAGGGTTATGTTACTAAGGAGTACTTACTGGCAGCGGGTGATCTGCGGTGCCTGTGCTGAGTGTCGTGCAGCTGGCGGAAGGTACCGTTGATGCGGTGGATGGCGAGGTCGTGTGGCGACGTGAACACGCGCCCGCCCAGCCCAAGACTGTCTAACAGGTGCTCAAATCCCTGCAAATATGAAATTACTATTAAAGTAATATCTGCTTATCTTATAATATATATAAATCACGGGTCACGTTGTTTGTCCGCGATAGACTCCTAAACTACTTAACCGATTTAAATCAAATTTGCAGACCGTGTGCAGTTTGATCCAACTTGAAAGATAGGGTAGCATCTCAATTTTTTCTTGCAATATTATTTAGGAGCGGAAAACGTGACGCAGACGAAGTTGCGCCGGACAGTTAGTACATTATACAAAAATGAATTACTGTTCGTTAGTCTCGCTAAAACTCGAGAACGGCTGGACCGAGTTGAATAATTATATTTCGTTTAGTTCGCCAGAATATAGGGAAGGCAGAAAAAATAAAGAGGATAGGTAGGGTGGCTACCATACCTACCCTTTCCTCCGCGCTCCTGTCAACTGGCTAGTTGACAGGAGCGAAGCCACGGACAGCTAGTTTCAAAAATAAAACTAAAGTAATTTTTCATACAATAGCACAGCAAAGCCAAATTAGTTGTTATATTGTAAAATCTACGCGGCGTTTGAGACGCCTACGCTACTGCTATGTCTCTGTTACACCGCTGCCACGTAGTGCTACGCCTCTGCTACGTAGTGCTACGCCACTGCTACGCCTCTGCTACGCCTCTGCTACGTAGTGCTACGCCACTGCTACGCATTGCTACGTTGTTACTACGCTAAATGCTACGGTGTTACTTACGAAGTGCTACCCTGCGTTTCTGCGTTGCTTACTCTACAGTGCGCTGACTTTCTCGATGGGTTTGCGTTTCATTTTCAAAGTAATTACAATAGACTTGTGCCCTGAAAAAATCTAATTAGTCCGTCAGTTAGATTATCAAAAAATATTTGACCCTTGTTTTTTCTTTTGTTACGGGAACCAAATTGACGAAGTTACGACGCTTTTAAAATTCTCAATACGTCACACCTTCGCATCTTTTTTAGTAGTCGTGACGTCACGAACCCCCACTCCCGAGTTTTGATGCGTTTTATCTTTGTCAATATTCATTGATTTACAAAAACAAAAAATACGTGTCCATTATTTTTCAATACTCTAACTGACGGACTAAATAGTTTTACCATTTGTGGATGATGGAAACTAGCCTATTGAAACGAAATAAATTACCTACGATTATGACCTAAAACTGTTTTGGATAATATTAGAGACCAACCGAAGGTTTGGTTTTGGTACCGTCAGTTTGGGCCTGAATATCTAAATTCAGCCCCAGTATCGGTTTCGGTTACACATTGACCGAAACTTCGGTCCTGCCGAAAGTCAGTGTTAGTCATTCTCGTGCGTCATTCGGCTAACTTCAGCCTGTGATCGCTAGTTAGTAGACTAGTTAGATTTTTTTTTAATATACAACGTGTAACAGAATAAACTTACCTGAAAAAGGGTCACTGTTTCCATTATTATGAAAAAAAAAAATTGTGAAAACGAAATGCTACTGTTCAGTACATTTTCTCAAGTTATGCGCACAAAATCTGATCAGTACAATTGACCCTTTTCAGACAGCGTTTAAACTGTTACACGTTGCATATATGGATAATATTAGTCCTTAGTAATAAAGGAAGGATAAAAAGTACCCTATATGTCCAAGATCCTTTCAGTCATTCTGATTTGAATGAGTAACTAACATTCATTCATCCATCCATACATCCATACATCCTCACATCCTCACAAACTTTCGCATTTATAATGTTAGTAGGATAAGTATGGGTTTCGGTTTCGTTCGAAACGAAGGTTCGGTTTCGGCTGAAAACCTTGTTTCGGTCGGCCATTACATAATATACATACGTCCCACATAGTACTAAAAACAATTTAGGTATTTTTTGTGTTTGTAAATCTAAAACTTTGTTAAGAATTATTTGTAAGCTATAGGTACATATAACAGGCAAACCTGGCTCACTGACTTATATATCAATGCACAGCCGAAACTACTGGTCATAGAAAGCTGAAATTTGGCGTGTAGCTTCCTAACACTCCGTAGGAGTGCACTAAGAGGGATATGCGCGCACGAAGGCGCGGGCGAAAGCTAGTAATCGATCAAATTAATACTAGCTAGTTAGCTATACTAGCTGACGCGTGCCCACTTCGTTGAGTGGTATTTTTCGGAATAATTTATAGCCTATGACACTAAAAAATAACGTGGCATTCTATTGGTAAAAGTATTTTCAAAACCGATTCAGTTGATTCGGTCCAGAGATTACCTCATACATAAACTCACATGTACCTACACATAATCGAAAACTTTACTTCTTTATAATATTAGTATAGATTATTCGATAGAATTAATGAAAATAATAGAACGACTGCCTCCTAATCTTCAATCACATAATAAATTACACGCTTAAAACTTGGATAGATTACGTATCAATCTAAGGCTAAGAATTTAAATCGCGTGAGCTAATTTCCTAGTTCTAAAAATGGGCTTGTTTAGTCGTCATGATTGAAATGAATGATTCGCACAAGTCATGTGGATGTCACTCGTGCAAAATGAAAAAAAAAAACCGGTCAACAGCGAGTCGGACTCGCACCGAGGGTTCCGCAACATCATAGAAAACGAGAAATGTTTTTAAATTTGAAAATTTTAATACAGCGGCGTATTACAGTTTCAGATCAGCGCCATCTGTTGATCGATACTGGAACTAATGTTTTTTTTTTTAGATGATATCTGAATAGGTATGCTAGGTATTTAGAGACACCGTTTTATTTTTCCTGTAATGTTTACATCAGCGTCTATCATATAATAGTAAATTAAGATTTTTCTCCATGCAAACTTCATGATGACAGAATGTACGAATAGTGCTCTTTCATAATGATACGCCACATGCCCTAGTAGCTCCAATTTTAATGTTTAAGAAACCCTTTCAGTCTGTTGCAAAAAAATTACATATTTTTTTTATTTCTTTTGTATTTGCAATATAGTTACGCAAACGTGCTCTAAAACTATTTCTAGTTCAAGTTAATAGCATAGTAGTTCTTGAGATATCCAGCTATGACACACGGACAGACAAAGGCTAGGCGCGCACTGGTCACTTTTGTCACCGTGACAGTATTATATCTCTCTGTTGCAATTCACAATAGCACAAGAGATAAATGTACTGTCACGGTGACAAAATACACCAGTGCGCGCATAGGCTTAGTTGCACCTTAAGGGTTCCTTTTTACCATTTTGGTACGGAACCCTAAAAAGAGCTATTTTCCGCTTGGCGCTGCATTGTTATCATCAGTAATCCGTGAAAGGTGTGGAGTTGTCGTATGTTTTACGTCAGAAGTCACCAAGTCAAGTTGAAGGACGGTTTGGCTTCAACAATTACTTAGGTACTAGTATCAACGATAACTGCAGCACTTATCTTTTAAGGTAGTGGGTATCAGTCAGAATTCGCAACGGTCACAGTATCTCGATAGCTATTAGAGAGATTATTGTTGTAAAGATTAGCATTTTGCACGTTATTTGTATTCGATTAAAAATGTATTTGCGAAAATCCGTAATGTTACATAACTTGAGTACAAAAAACATACTTTTTGAAAGAGACCTCTGATTTTGATTCGGTGTTTTTTCTCAGAGTAATCAGTTAGGAAACACTGGCCTCATCTAATTTAAACTGACCAAAAAGATTGACGTATTATTTTAAACTTATATTATGCAAATTAAATATATCAATAAACCATTATCCCAAAGTAAAGGGAAGAGAAAGAAGAAATACAAAGAGAGCGGACAGAAACTAAATATAACCTGCAGCTATAATTTTGACATTCTCAATTGGTTGCGGTCATTAGGCAATGTTTGTTTAATATTAGCTTTGTATATTTACGAATGCTCGTAGATAAACAATAGAGCGAGGAACATTGACACTCTAATTGTGAATGAAGAACAAAAATAAATAATTGAAGTCGCATCGACCTAACCTTGAACCTAGACTGTTGCTAATCGATCATTCTGCGAGCTCGACTCTTGCGAGTTGAACTGCGAGATGGCCGCAGTATCTACTCATTTGGTCCAGAAAAAAAGATAAGATCCTATCAAACAAATATCTATTATAATATAGTCATGTTTCAATAACAGAGCGCCAAAAAGAGTAAGGTAGTTACTTCAAATGGAAATCGTGCAACTTTATGATAGGATGTATGTACCCAAGCCCAAGGCCTAGTTACCTACCAATTGTTAATCTGAGCGCAGACATACAATTATTTTTTCTTTTTATGATGCTACTATAACTTTGTATGACTGAATAATTCAGAGCGTCAATAAGCACATTGACGTGGCATGACCCGCTATACTTGAGCGCAGGAATAAATGAAAATCATGTTTTTACAAAAGATTGACATGTTTCAATTTATCAGGAACGTAGTGTTGTATTTAATAAAAAACATCGATAAAAAAATTATACAATACTAATACAACTAAACCATAGTAACTAAGTTGTGTGTTTTCCTGGGTTTAAATGCAGATAACGATACTTGTTGGATTGTCAGTGAATAATGTGCAATTTAAAATAAATACGTAAGTTTCAGTTTAACGAATCTATACTACTTAATATTATAAAGCTAAAGAATTTGATTGTTTGCTTGAACGCGCTTATCTCAGGAACTACTGGTCTGAGTTGAAAAATTCTTTCAGTATTAGATAGCCCATTTATCGAGGAACGCTAAGGCCAATAGGAGCGGAGCATTCATGAAAAATGTGACGCTTACGACGTTGCACGGGTCAGCTAGTTTTCAAATATGGGCTATGTTTTTGCCAATCCTATCGGAGAGTTCTAACATCTTTGTTATGTGTAATACATAAGAGTCTAACAAAAGCATTCAACAGCGCCTACTAGATAGGTGTTATTTTCAACGTTTTATCATGCTCTATTTGACAAATTGTGATGATCTATTTTGCTCGACAAGAGTCAAACTATTGGTAGATTCTAGCTGCGAGTTCATTAATTTCCTAACGTACCCTACTTAATTGAATTTGAAAATTTCATGAATTGGATCTTGGATGTACCTATATCAAAACAGCCTTACATTGTAATACTGAGTAGCCATTACTGAGAAGATATGTCGTATGGCACTAATTTGATTCTTCCGGAAAGCCATTTGGCCTTGACAATACAGGTGTAAGGTTAAGTCAGTTTAAACATACTAACGGTTTGCTCGTCTAGTTTTGTACTATGAAAATAATATAAACATTACAAATCCGAAAAAAAACCTGCCAAGTGCGAGTCGGACTCGCCCACCGAGGGTTTCGTACAAGTTTATAGGTACACTAGCTTCTGCCCGCGACTTCGTTCGCGTGAAGTTTTGATATCGTAACGCATCGCCTGCTCGTGCTATACCTTTTTCCTACTTGCTAAACTTAAATTGTGATAGCTCGGCTAATATGCATAAGATTAATACCATGTTAATAAAAAATAAATAAGAACAAATTTGATTGATTTCCATAAAAAGGGTTATAGTGAGTTAACCTTAAGGGATAGACATATGCTGTCGAGGACTTTTTTTTAGAACTTTTAAAGAGGAATAATTTCGTAATACTTGATTTTTGCGTAACATAAACCGTTTACACAGCGCTCGCAACGGAAACTTTTTTCCCGCTTGCAACATTTCTTATTGCTGCTTCGCTCCTATTAGTCATAGCGTGATGTTATATAGCCTATAGCTTTCCTCGATAGATGGGCTATCTAAAACTGAAAGAATTTTTCAAATCGGACCAGTAGTTCCTGAGATTAGCGCGTTCAACCAAACAAACAAACAAACTCTTCTGCTTTATAATATTAGTATAGATATTACTTTAAATAAAGATTATATAAATTATATGATATGATTTAATTATAAAGATCAGATTTTTCCCTATACTTCTAGTACAAGACGATTTTACTTGCCACATTTCATAGTTCTAGGTCAACGAAAAATACCCTATACATTTTGATTTCCCTGAGAGTGTCCAAATAACGTTATTTTCGGCATAAAAGGCATTATCTTTTTTTACGTTAACTTAGAAGTTTGATTTTTTCACAACATCAAGTGACTAGACTTGAGTATCTGATTTTAATGTCAACTCGATACCTCCACGCGTTCCCGAGATAAAGGGTCTTGACAGACAGACCGACGGACGGGCGAACAAAAAAGTGATCCTATAACGATTAGTTTTTTTTCCTTTTGAGGTACGGAACCCTAAAAAAGAATATAATAATATCGTAGTGTCGTACTTATGTTAAAGTGCGAATCATATCTACCTACTACTTGTGTAAAAAATTGATATGAATTAAAAATGGCTTTCTTTAGCCAAAAACAGAAATGATGACTTTGCATGAAGAGTGACTTAACGCGACATGGTTTCACATTTGCTCTGGACCACAATGGTTGGCAATCCACTCTCTACAGAGGGCTTAGTGTGAGTTTTTTAACGTTCTCGATCGCGTTAGCGTAAATTATGCCAATTAGTATTGAAACTGAATAAGCGCCGCCTGGTGAGAATAACAGATAACCTCTTTTTTTCTATACTCTTTGACATAAGCAAACGTTTACGTTAACGCGATCGAGTACGTTTGAAAACTTAAAAGTAACGTGTTCGATGAGACAAAAACAAAACTATTTCCGCTTGTCTCTCTCTGCCCTATCTTAACAATTTATGTACTAAACTAATATCTATGCAAATAATTGGTAGCATTGCAATTAAGTACCATTTCCTTATTGTATGAGACGCTCTAATTAAAGGATTAGTTATACCAATAGCATCCGTCTAATAAGTTCGCTTGATAAGGGATAATTATTCAAACTGTACAGATCTATGCACATAATATTTGTCAAAGCTTATCAAGGTAATACTGATTCTTTAGCCGAAATAGAGCCCTCTGGTCACGTGGTGAGACGAGTAACTGCTTGCTGATATTCCGAAAAACTTGATGAGTACCTACTTGGTCCCAAATGAATTGAAAATACCGCCGCAAGGTTGCCGGTTTCTCGGTCTTCTACAGATTGTACTACGGAGAGTGTGCCCAAGATCACCACGACCTCATCCCACCGGCCCTCTTCTACCATTGGACATCCAGACGCACTGCAACTTACCATCCCTACCTTGTTGCTATTCTACCAATTCGCACTAAGCGTTTCCAAGCGTCTTTCATAATGCACACAGCAAAGGAGTGGAACTCTCTGCCTGCATCTGTGTTGATCCGAACGCTTACAACTCTAATCTTTTCAAAGTTAAAGTGAACACGTCACTTGTGGGTAAGCTCGCTCCATCGTAGACTTTAAATTGTCTCTGTCATCTGACCTAGTCTTGAGTCAAGAGCAAACCCATCTCAAATAAAAAAAAAACAAAATAAGCGTCGCAACAATAATAACCATTTTGGGGTTAATCCCCAAAATGGTTGTGGTTTCTAAAAGATTCGCCAACCCAGCAGGGTCTAGAACCGCGTGCAGTACTATCCGTCCTGCTTGTATTGCAGGATAGGTCTAAATGCCCGAGGCAATCGACTGCTTCACAAGATCGACATGGATGTGGAGCTCCACCAGGAGCACCCCGGCGCTGACATGTAGCGATTCGAGACGATGAAATTATATCGTAGGAACGTCATCCCGAGCAAAGGCAAATGCTCGCACGGAAGCGGACCATTCCACCGGACGACACAGTCCGTTTAGGAAATAGGTCGAAACCGGAAAAATTGCTACAACAGTCCTGCTTTATTTGTAAATATCATTTTATGGTAGAACATCGAGTTTACCATCAGAAACAATATAAACTTCATGTACTTGTAGCAACTGACGCAACTGTATCTACATTATGTGACTCATAAAATTTTAACTTTAATTTCTTTTTACGATTATATTAGTTCTCGTATTATGTAGTAGGTCGTTACACGTTCGACTGTTCCGTTTACTTGCTTATATTTACAACCTCGTGCATCATTGCATTTCATAGTGAGTGATCCACCTTAAGTACTTTCTGCTCGTTGATACTTTTTCAAAACATCTGGTAGCATTCATGCTGTGTGTTTATCTTTTCCGTGAGAGAACAATACCCTAGACGCGTAATTTCTCGCAGTTAAAAGGTCTTGACGTTAATTTAGAAATAAAAGTCAAGCATGCCATTATTATGTATGTGTTGGGTACGCAATCTGAGCCTGCACAGCGCTGAAAATAATTTATACTTATTTATAATTTACACGTATTTTATATACAGGTAGCTGTAGCTGTAGTAGTAGGCAGTAGGTACGTTCGCGGTTCGTAACACCCGTAACAAGACGCCTTGAGTTCGTAGTGAGACTACCTAGATAACACTAACATTAATCTGAATAGATGTACCTCATGGTATTCGTAATGCGTGTTAGAATTTAATTAGCACTAAAAAAGCAATTGGCTTTTTGCCGATTAGGATTACACAATTCATATACTTAATCAGCAAATAAAGTAAACCAGTCACTATGTAACGACAGGGTAAACAAGATATAAGACATGGCTGTACTTGTAATTGTATTAAAACTTTACAGAAACAATTACAGAACTCTTACGTAAGTAGTGGAATAATCCAATGTTATTCTTAATATCATAGGTACCTAATCCTAGAGTAAGATAATATTTGCTCCACATTCAAAGCACTTGTCCTGTCATCGAGTCCCCGTAGACAATCTGCGACTTCCTTTTCCGCAATTATATCAGTCGAAGATGTTTGTGAATTGTTAAACGTCAACTCAGAATACAAGCAAGAGTTACTCAACTATTAGTGTTTGTTTTAATAATAGTAATGAATTACACATTATTTAATGCTAACGGCTGAACCTCTGACTGATACAGTAGGTATAGCATTCAAACAAACAATTCTATGAAGCAACAAAAGGAGACAGATGTTTTGAGAACATTTCTAATGTAGATTGTAGGATATCAAGCGTTAGGAAATTTGATGCAAAATAACAGTGTACCTATGTCTTTTAGATATGATAGCTTTTGAAATTGAGTTCAAATTAGCAGTTATCAATAGATGTTGGATTTAACTAAATAATGATAACCAGGTGATAAGAAAACTGGTGTAACATTTAATACAAATAATGAAGTAGGTACTTAACATTTAAGTTCGATGAACTTCCGTTTACAGAATAGGAAAGATGGTTTTCATGATACCATGCAGAAATTTTGTGGATATCCTAGTTACTGAACAAATTACATTATTTCGTTTGTATACTTAGGTACCTACTCTGTAAAACAGCTGCTTATTATTTGTAAAATATCAAAGAAACTGATTCAATATTTGCGATTCGTTTAAATATTCAATCTAGGTAGGTAACTACGGAACATAAAATATTTACAATAGTGTAATTATCTGGCTGTGCGTCTATAAGAAAAACAATAGCACTCACCTCAAATGTAATGACGCCTTTATATCCGTATTTATCGAAAATTTTGTCAATGAAGTATTGCTCGGCAGGCAGAGTGTCGTTGAGGTCGTTTCCCGCGGCTGCTCCCGCGGCCAGGGCGGCGGGCCCGGGGCCGGGAGTGCTGCCGCCGCTGTCGACACTGCACAGCGTCAGCGCCAGCACTACGGAGGCGCTCGTGATCCACATGGTCGCGACGGAGACGCTCGCGGCGCGCACGGTGGCGCGGTGGCACTGCGGTAGCTGCGTGAGCCGGCGGCGGTCCCGCGTCTCCGCACCACACTATCAGCCGATCAGCTCCTACAACGCTCCGATGAACGTGATAATGTGACGCGTCGCGTGGCGCTTGCGCATCGGCCGACCGCTCTTTTGTTTATTTGTTTAGAAATTTTAAATAATTAATCGCGAATTGAATCAAACGTTCGACACCGTTTTGGAAGCGTGTTTGTCACTTGAGGTGAAGTGTGCGTCTGCGACTCTGCGCGGTGACTTTCACCCGCTCTCTGGAGGCTCTGAGGCCGGTTGAACACCGTTACTGATAATAAGCTGTATTTACGGAGTGACCGGCATCGAAGCAACCCGAACATAGGTGCCTATTTAATTTGCAACAGGTAGGGTGCGCTCTACGCTCGGAGGTCTCTCTCAGCCGTGCGGTGTGGACATTGGGCAATGATTATGGATCGATGACTGTTGAAAACTAAACGCGATATACGAATTTATACCAACATCGAGTTATTTACTAATCATATCTAATATGATACATTTTTAACTCGTAGATATTATCGTGGAAGTCAAATAAATCAGCGTAAATAGAGTTCTTACGTAGCATCATTCATAAGTTAGGTGCATATCGAATATTGGGCTATGTCCGTTAGAAATTTTTTTTTTTTCATTTAAGTAGTAAAGGTGTTTAAAATCATTAATAAATAAACAAGTTTATGTACCTTTAGTTCTACTTCCTTCTTGCTTTAATGCGAAATGAAGCCTTTTGTTTCTGCTGTAAACTATTTTTTTGGTCTCGTGAAGAGTTTGTCAGTAGGCACACGTCCGCGGGTTACGTGCTACGATTACTATTCACATCTAGGCACGTGTGTTCCTAGATTCCTACAAAGGCAGAGCGTGTTCACAAAGAAACACTACGTCAGGCTAATAGGCTAGACTTTAGTTAAATAAACAATCTAAGGTATTTATTGTGTAACATTGTGGGTCAAGCGCTCAAAAGAGACAGTTGTTGCTCACGATGGACAAACAATTACGGAGTTGTTTCCGTAATAGTACCGTATAAGAAAGAGTAGATATTAGGAAAATGACAATAATAAGTTAATCTAGAAGTTGGTACCTACGAACCTTGAGGTTGAGTTTACACAGGTGTAGGTAGACAAAGTTGATTAGAAAGCGCGCCACAGATCAGTGAACAAGATATTTTTTTATCCCTATTGAACACTAATGATAGTTTGGCTAGCAAAAACTTAGTCAATGATTGTTTTTAAACTAATTTAGATCTCTTTAATGACATTATTGTTAACTCATTAACGAAAGTTAGCAAAGCGAAAAACTCATGAGAAAATACTGCGTTGTTTTCGGATGCGCTTGCCTTCATCACACGTGGTCAATACGCTAATCAGTTCCAATTCGTAACGTTAGTAGTTGTTTATCATGGTTCGAGTGATTTGCTAGTTTCGAGGGTTTTATTAGCTATGGACATTAATAGGATTGAAAATTGGAATGAGACTTTATGCAGTATTATGTGATTAGCGAACTAAAAAGTTTAATAATAGAGGGATGAATAATTCATCTGAATAGGGAAATCAAGGGAAAACGGGGGTTATTCAAGGTACGACGGCAAATACTCAAAACTTCTTAAGGTCATTCTAGGCTCAAAAGTTCAGTGATGGCTTTTGTACTGGGAGATCCTGTATCACAAGAACCAGCTAGGCATCTCAATATAATATGTTGTGATGCCTGTCTGTATTTTATCTAACCTGAAGGAGATGCTTATGACATCTACTGCACAGCACACGTGTGAGTAGGTACTGTGTACCTTTAACTTTAACTTTAATTATCAGTTTTAGGTATGTTTTTGACTTGAATGTACCCTGGCGGTTGGGAGTGTCATGCTCACTCAAAAGTCTAGCTGATGGTGGCGTATGCGTTGGATCATTTGGCTCCCTTCAAAATGGTTGAGCCGAATGGTGCTGGCGCATGCGTCATGTTCGTGAACGGGCGCCGTCAGTCGGGACTGGTCATTTCTTAGCTGCCATGGTTAATTTTAATTATTTCTTTGAATTGTTCCTCTTTTATTCCGGACGCTTTTATCCTGCTCGTCTTTAACATCGTTCTCACATGTATGTATAATTTCAACCCGATGTAAATAAATCTTTGTAAAAAATTATTATTTTTAAAAGAGTGTCCGTGGAGTTTCTTGCACGTTCTTCTCCTTAGAGATCTACGCTTTGGAACGTGCAAATAGCTTCAACTGTTTTGGACCGACCGACCTTGACAATTCAAAAGTGCCTGTAAATGGTTTAATTGAAATAAATGCTTGAATTTTGAATTTTTTGAATTTTACTTAACAAAATTACAGTATTGCAGCATACAGTTTTTAAGACTACATCGTTCATTTAGTAAATATAGGGAAACAGTATATCTTCTAATAAGGATCAAAACAGTGTATCTTCTTAGCGTCTATTTGCTAGGCTCATAACCAATTTTAATTTTTTAATACGTTAAATGACTTCAAATATTAGTGGTATAGATAGATGTCATACTGTACTTAGGCTGAGATACAAAAATAAGAACATCTGCAGTAAGTACCCACTGTACATAATCATACTTTGTAATCTATAAAAAAATGCTTGACTTACTGCAAATTATTAACTGTTAAATTTGGTTTAAAAAGCGATACAAACGAATGCATGGGTAAGATAAAATAGTAGATCTCGTTCTCAAAAAATAAAAATATTTTTTTTAAAGTAATTTAAAAAAATTCAAAAGTCATTTCAAAAAATTCAAAAGTCATTTTAGTCACTTTCGTGATCACGACTGTTTATCTAACTCATTTTTGTCAAAAATCCGACTATCTGTAAGTACTGTAACTATGCTATTGGAGGCAGATGATGTACAGGAAATTTATTCCAAAACTACAAAAGTTACTTGATAGGCAAAAACTGGCCAAGTGCTTCTCGGACTCGCGTGCAAAGGGTTCCGAACCAATTTTATTTTTGTAACAATTTATTTTAACACTAAACTTAGACTCCTTAAAAGTTTTCCTGTAATCTGTAGGTTAAGAACTATTATCTGCATTTCCTTCAAAATTTTAGGCCCAGTAGTTTCCAATTGTCTATTTTGGTCTAATTTCTTGAATAACTTCTAAAAATCTAAACTATTTATTTTATAAGAAAAAAAAAATAGATAGTTATAATCCTACAATAAGTCCTTTCATTCGATAATTATGTTACACTAGAGGCCGCCCGCGACTTCGTCCGCGTATAAATTCTCGTTATTCCCGTGTAAATCCCGATCCCTCGGGAACCCCGGGATAAAAAGTAGCCTATGTGTTATATTGGGTCTTCAGCTACCTACATACCAAATTTCAGCATACCGGTTCAGCAGTATTTGCGTGAAAGAGTAACAAAAATCCATACATACTCACAAACTTTCGCATTTATAATATTAACTTAGAATGTAATGTAATAAGTGTGTCAAATTTCAATAGAATTGGTCCAGTAGATCTGAAGAGAACTGACAGACACCTGAGTGATCCTATCAGAGTTCCGTTTCTTACGGATGTTCGGTACCCTTTAAACTAACAATGAATCTATACTAATATTATAAAGAGGTAACATTTGTTTGTAAGTTTGTATGTTTGTAAGTTTGTTTGTATGGGGTAATCTCAGGAACTACTGGTCCGATTTGAAAAATTCTTTCAGTATTAGATAGCCCATTTATCCGGGAAGGTTATATATATCATCATGCTAAGACTAACAGTAGCCGAGCATTATTGGAAAATGTGACGCCGACGAAGTTGCGTGGGTCAGCTAGTACCTTTATAATTCCTTTAGAGCAGTATTCGTACCAAGTTTGCAGTATGACCCAAGGAATAAGATTTTCCACTCCTTCACGGGGGGAGTTTCCGAAAATCCCTCATTGGCTGACGTCTTCTACTCATAATATACCTCCGTGTTTTTATCGAAATAGTAGGTAAAAGGAAAGTCTGACTCCAGTCTTACCAAGGGGTATCACACAGACAGTCGCTCCAAGTAAGTTTCTGGTACTCAGCTGCATCTGGTAAGATTGGAACCCGACCCCAATATCTACAGTAGGGCGAAAATCCGAATCAGCTTTAGTAAATCTATAAAAATAATAAAAAATAGCCTTTATTTGCTCTGACCTTTGCACAATTTGTAGTTTAATAAACATAAAACTATACTAACTATACTATACTAACTATACTTATTTCTATTTTTCCTTTAGGTGTATATAACTTATTTAATATCAGTTACCAGGTCAGGCTGTCTTGCGACATAGGCCTCCTCAAGTTCCCTCCACCTTTGCCTGTCTATTGATGTCCTTCTCCAACCTTTGGGCAGATCATCTTCCCATCTTTTTTCTGCCTTCCTCTACGTCTTTTTCCGTCCCGCGGGTACCATTCTGTTACTTTTTTGGTCCACTTTTCTGTTGTTGATCTCATCATGTGACCAGTCCATTTCCATTTTAAGGTTCGTGTTTTTACATTAACATCTGCTACTTTGGTGATGCTCCTAATTGTTGTAGCTTTCCACTTGTCTTTCAACCTTAGTCCCAACATACTTATTTCCATTCCTCTTTGGCATACACCCAGTTTGTGCTCAATTTTCTGTGTTAGGTTAGGTGAGACATGGAAGTAAACAAGTGTTGTAGACGGTTTTCTTTTCCGAGATGGGTTATATACATTTATTTTTCATAATTTCCCTGAGGGACCAGCTGGTATCTTTGCCAGGTATTTTAAAATTTACTCGTCTTTCGACTTCTTTAGTTGATTCGTCTTCCACGGATATGACTTGACCCAGGTGAATATACTTTTTTACGTATTCGATATTTTCTTCGTCCACTTCAATTTTGACTTCGGTCTTGTTTGTCATCAATTTCGTTTTTTTGATATTCATAGTTAAACCTGCCTTTTTACTTTCATCTGTTAGTTGTTGTGACATTGTTCTTAGTGTAATAGGGTCTTCTGCAAACAGAATGAGGTCATCTGCGAATCTCAGGTGATGTAGTTTTTCCCCGTTTAATTGAATACCGAAAGTTTCCCAATTAAGTTGCCTAAATATATTTTCTAAAACTGCATTGAATATTTTTGGTGATATAGCGGGTCTCCCTGTCTTACACCCTTCTGTATTTTAAATTGATCTCCAACGTTTTCAAGTCGTACTTTTGCTTTGCTGTTGATGTATATGTTCCTGATGATCTTAACGAATTTACTTTCCACTCCTTGGTTTTTTATAGAGTCCCATATGTAATTATGCTTCAAAGAGTCAAATGCTTTATTATAGTCTACGAAAGACAGGTAGTACGGGCGGTCGTATTCGTTGCATTTTTCAATAATTTGCTTGACTGTATGTATATGATCGATTGTTGAAAAATCTGAGCGGAAGCCCGCAGTAAATCGATACTAATCTATACTAATATTATAAAGAGGTAACATTTGTTTGTAAGTTTGTATGTTTGTAAGTTTGTATGTAGGGGGTAATCTCAGGAACTACGTGTCCGATGTGAAAAATTCTTTCAGTGTTAGATAGCCCATTTATCGAGGAAGGTTATAGGCTATATATCATCACGCTAAGACAAATAGGAGCGGAGCATTAATGGAAAATGTGACGCAAACGAAGTTGCGCGGGTCAGCTAGTATTAAATACGATGAAAGAGGAGACAATTCCTTAAAACTTTCGGCTAACAATGTATTATTGAAATTTGCTTTGCACTTATTTAGGTAACAAAACTATTTCTAATGACGAACAGTATCACACAATGGCCTCAATGTTATCACCGGTATCAATTATATGGGATTAGATAGATACCATCATGTAGTCGTAAACATATCCTTAACAGTAAATACAGCAATGTCAATGTTAACTCTATCTTCGGAGTTCTTGTGACATCGTTTATGTAATACTTACCCATATCACATTAATATATAGGAAACTTCGCGGACCAAACCTATGTTTTTGATTGATTTGGTGATATCATAATATTTGGTAAAGCATGATTGTCTCACTTGTCTGGTACGACATCCTCACCAAAAAGTGCCTTTTTATAAATATTGAAAACTTTTATCTCCAGAATTGCTGTTTGATGACCATTTATCACCGGTAGAGCATCTGCCTCCAGGAGTGAATCAATCAGGAAAACTCTTAACGGATTGCTGGGTCAGGTTGGCCGCAGTGCAAACAATAACCTAGCTAATTTTAGAATCACATATACAACTAACACAGTACCAGTGTGAAGCACTTTTGCAGGATGTGCCATACCTCCTGACCTACACATCGTGCTCATCCTGCACCTTCTATTATAAGAACTAACCAAATGTCAGATCTGACCAGGTAGCCACATTTGCTGTCCGTCAATTCTGTAAATATGTCGAAGTGATCACAAAATGAGCTGCCACTGCATCGTGATTATATGGATTGACGCATATTTCCCTTTCCGTGTTCAACTGGCGACATCCGTCTCGCGAAATCCACACGCTTTTGTTTTACTACGGAATCCTACGAGTCCGTGTTCAATTCGCGTCAACTGAGCACGCCTTTGTGATCAAGTGGCGCTGGGTAAGGTTTAACAAAATCGTGTGCAGTTGAACTGAACACTTTTTTGACTTGACTCTTAGACTGTTCGAGTTGGACTTGTGGGCACCCCGACTCGGACAGGTTAGGTTAGAAGGGAATGGCGGGGTCGAGTGAGCGAGCAAAGCGAGCGAATAGACCCCGCCATTCCCTTCGTGGTTATTTTTTTATAAACTACTCAGAAGTAGGAGCCCCGCTCAGCGGGGCTCCGTCGACTGGGCCTCCGGACTGAATATAAAACTTTTTGAGGTTAGGTTGTGTTCAATTCAATTGCAAACTATTTTGTAAAACTTCTTTTAACGTTGCTTGATCGCAAAAGCGTGCTCAGTTGACGAGAATTGAACACGGGCTCGTAGAATTCCGTAGTAAAACAACAGCGTGTTGATTTCGCGAGACCGGTGTCGCCAGTTGAACACGGAAAGGGAAATACGCTGGATTGACAACTCAATTCGTGACAGCCGGTCTATTCTGTCGACATCGCACCGTGTACACTTAGGTGTAGTGAACGACAAGTGAGATGTCATTCTACCTTATTTTCATGGTTTGACAGCTCAGTTCGTGATCACTTCACCCAAGCCTTCACTTCGACATGTTTACAGAATCACACTGCACAGAATCGCACTGCTGAGGCTCTAGACAAAGTGCCATTTTATCAGCGAATTTTATGTCGAAATAACAATAAATGAACGGATTGATCACGTGGCATTTCGACAGTGATTGTCAATTCTATGTTTTTTTACAATCGCCTTTGCTGACGGAATTTCACTTGTCTACAGCCTCCGGTCGGATATACAATTACGTAGCTTACCTTCGGGAGAAGGGAGCGGCGCCATTCTGAAGGTGTAGGTACCTATATGAGGGTGGTTCGCGAGGTTAATTTATTCCAAATGTGTGTTTATTTACTGTAAGTATTCACCTATAATGTACAAATGAACATTACTAACTGAAATGATTTATTGCATTCTATAGCGTTATTTTAGATGCTACATAAAGGCAAGCCAAGTTCTTTACGAACACCATCACCCATCTTCGTCTGTGTTTTAATTTATCGAGGATTATTTTGCCTCGCGTTTAATGTGGACTTTCATTATGTTATCAACGTTCAGAAGGTTGAGTCGTCTGCCTTCCGTCTATCTTAAGGCGGTTTTACATAACATATTCGGTAGGTAGGTACCTACTATTATTATACATACATAATAGGTTCACTATGCTGACTTGACTAACAAATTCAACATGCTGAATTTTATACTGACTCGTCAGCAAGTTTGGAACTTAGAAATGTTAGAAACAAACGTCAACTTTGATCAATGAATTACCAAAACATGATAAAATAGGTGTGTCAACATGTTCTCGAAAAGAAAGCCCTCAAAATAGATCAAAACCCACTTCATTTATCGATGTAGTAAATGGATGCCAAATCAGTCATGATTAGCTTATTAGTGTAGATAACATAATTTATAAAAATATGTTAATTATCAAATTTTCCTTCCAGCTTGCAGTTTGTGCCCTCTAATGAAATGAATCAAACTCTTACTAAAATTTATTCCTACTTTTATCTGTTTAGTAACTACTTAGTATAATAAAATTAGTTATCGTCAGAGACGTCATCATCAAGAATTTGGTTCCAGTTTGTAGTAGCTGTTGCTATCATGTAGAAAAATGAAAAGCGTTATTCTACTCCCCACACAAGCAACGCCTACAGGACTATAAGTACCTAAAGATACAAGAAAATGATTTTGTAAATTCTTGAGTGACTTGAGCTGGTACGACTTCAGCTTAACTTCATCTTTCTAATTTTCAATTTCTTATTAGGTGTTCAGTTGTTGGCTTATAAATATTATACCTGCCTACACATAATATAATCATGAACTAAAATATTAAAGGTGATTCAGATAATAATTTGATATTTGTTGAAGACTTAGATTACTGACAGTAATACGTAAGGTAAGGACATTCAAAGTTCACAACAAAGTAAGGACGAACTTCAGAAAAAGTACCTTCGTAGGTTTATTTAATCCACTTAATTTTTTAATGATGACAATCGCTGTCCTCCTCAGTATTTGCTTTTAAAACTCTGATATCTGTTGACTAGTGCTATTGCTTGCTTGAACGACGTGTGAAGTTTGATACTACTGTTTGTAACGCTATTTACTGACTGCGCCCAACGCAAACATTCCCATCCAGCAGGACTGATAACTACAGTCAACATGATACTTGGGTACTTTAATCGAAGTATCAACACCAATTAAAAAAATCTATATTAGGTACTGATAGTTTTCCATAACATGCGAGCATTTGATGACTGAGTGTAAATAGTTGTGTGACTCAAATTAACATCAGTAAGAAGGTATAAATGTATTGTTTAGTAGAAAATAATCAGAACATATCTGCATGCATGAAATATGAAAAAAGAAAGGCTTATGGTATGCATTACCAGCCATGGTTATTTGCCTTTATTTCAGAACCCAAGCAGTTACAAATCTCACATCATTCTACTACAATTTTCCATTGAACCTTTTCTTGAATTGAACCTGTTTCAGAACAGTTATCTAGGTATCCACGTGTTGCGACATTAAATACGCTGATAATATGGATGGATGATAAATTAACCGTAACAAGCCATTTCTGCCTCTTTAGGTTAGGGGAGATAAGCAACATATGGTTTGACGCAGGACCACCTCCAAAGTCGATTTTCTCGAAAACTTCTATATTCTATAGGTGCCAATTTTGTTGTTCGAGTACTAATTGAGTACTAATTTCATTACCAAATATGTAAGCGATTGGCTTTGGTGGTCCAGCGACAGTAATGAACATTATGGTTTGACATTTTGGTTACTGCGTTGTGGACGTCAATTTTCAGTCCAGATGTAAAACGTCTGATTTGTCTGTTTTATTTTTTTCTCCGCATTTACCGGGTGACTGACTGTGTTCCTTGAAATGCGTTGTACTTACTATGTAGAGCTAAATAAATTTCAACAATTTTATTGGTACTTCGTAGTACACATTTTTTGGTGCACACATTGTTTGTTGTAGAGTTGATAACTCTAAAAGAAAAAGACAATTTGGACCCAAAGTCTTCGGGGGGCACACGTTTAGGGGAGACACCCGACGTTAGTTGACTGATTTTTGTCACTGTAACCCGTTGTTTGACGCAACGAAACCTGTCGAGTGAGGTGAAAATGTTTTTGAGCTCGCTTCGCTCGCTTTTGCATGCTGCACTCTCAAGTGCGGTGTAAAAATTTCGGACCCCTTCGCTTGCTCGATCATTCTGCACTTTCATTGTTTTCGAGCTTTTCTGCCTTCTCTCAATTAATGAGCTTTCTTGTATCAGTCGATAAAGTTACTATCCAAGGTGTGATGCAAAATGTTTCGTTGTATTCTACATTCCTCCCTCACTTATTTCTTGAGCTTACTTGCGTCAGTCAACAAATTTGATTCTAGATAATGATGCAAAGAAAATCAAAATAATCAGAGACGAGATGCACAAATTTTCGAGATTTTTTTGGTAAGTGTAAGAGCATTTCTGTAAATAAAAACCTGCAGCAAACGTAATATATCCCAAAAATGGCTTGCTAGAGCCGTACCCAAAACGAAAGGCACCACTCATAATTATTTGGGTTCATTTTTGGGGTGACACCACATTATCCGCCCCGGGTGCCACTCAAGTTATCTACGCTACTGATCTGAAATCCGTTACTTGATGATGCGAAAGCTGAAGAAAATTTGGGAAAATAAAAGATGTTCACAGTGGGTGCCGGTGATAGGTTCTGGCTTGATAACGGTAGGTATCTACCGTTACAGTTGATCCGACAATATAACCCAATTTATTTATTCTTTCCACATTTTAAACTTCACAAATTCTTTAAATAAAAGGATTTATTGTCTAATTAGTCCGTCAGATGGATTTCCAAGAATACACACACTTAGTTTTTCTTTTTTCACGTAAACCAAAAATTAAGACAATACCTACAGTGCGTTGAAAACTCGTGTGACGTCAAATTTCAGCACACTTTATACCAAATAGTCGTACGCCCCCACTCCAGATGCGTTTCATCTTCGTAAATTTTTATTGATTTGATAAATAAAAAAAACGTGTCCAATATTTTTCGATAATCTAACTGACGGGCTATAGGATCATAGTTTTTAACGTAGAAATCATAGGGCTATTCAAGAAAAAATGTCATTGGGTAGGTGATTACTGATTTTTGACATGGGATGACTAGGATTCGAGCCACATGGATCATGGAGAATGGCACAATCATGCAACTGCTGAAGCTGACCGAGGGGCATTTGCTATAATCTTAACTTAAAATCATTTTCAGCAAATCTGAATAAAACAGGCCACTTTTTGTAGACTCTTAGATGTTGGACCACGCAAGTAATAACCTCGAACGGTTGTGTATCGATGTATAATTTGTAGGTTCATACAATATACATATTGTACCGATGGATGATGGTCTTTTTAGGGTTCCGTAGCCAAATGGCAAAAATGGAACCCTTATAGATTCGTCATACCTGTCTGTCTGTCCGTCCGTATGTCACAGCCACTTTTCTCCGAAACTTTAAGAACGATGCTGTTGAAACATGGTAAGTAGATGTATTCTGTGAACCGCATTAAGATTTTCACACAAAAATAAAAAATAAACAATAAATTTGGGGGGTCCCCATACTTAGAACTGAAACTCAAAATTTTTTTTTTCATCAAACCCATACGTGTGGGGTATCTATGGATAGGTCTTCAAAAATGATATTGAGGTTTCTTTATAATTTTTTTCTAAACTGAACAGTTTGCGCGAGAGACATTTCCAAAGTGGTAAAATGTGTCCCCCCCCCCCCCTTAACTTCTAAAATAAGAGAATGATAATATTAATAATAATACCCTTGGAAATTTCACACAACGCCATATAGTCCCAAGCTAAGCAACCTAATGCTTGTGTTATGGTAACGATATGGCTGATAAACTACTTATATACATTTTTTTTTTGTAAATACATACATATTATAGATAGAAAAACACCCAGACTCGGAACAAATACTTGTAGGTCGTACAAATATTTGTTCCGTGCGGGAATCGAACCCGCGACATGCTGCGCATCAGTCAATCGCTCCACCACTGCGCCAACCGTGTCGTCAAAAATAATAAAAATAATAATAATAGCAATAATAGTAATATATTATGTATATTATCATGTAAACTACCAGCGAAAACTGGTTTGAACGAGAGCTAGTTAGTAGTTTTTTTTAATACGTCATAAATCGTAAATAGCAACTTTTGCTTATAATATAAAACCTACAGGTTTGTACGGAACCCTCGGTGCGCGAGTCCGACTCGCACTTGGCCGGTTTTTTTTTGAGATTCAACAAATACCATGCAATCTTGTTTATGTACTATGGGTTGGAGTTTACTTGGAACCTATAAGAATGTTGACTAAATATCCAAAATCATGTCATATCCGTCTATTGAAGTCTTATTTAACCAAATAAATTTGTTTTCTTTCTTTCTTTCTTATTTTACGAATTTCCGGAAACAACAAACTATAGATATATCCTCCATAAAAAGTTCCGGAAAATCCTGAAACGTAGGATACTGTTACAGCAGACACCAGTATATTGAACTAGTGTACGTTTTGTAGGCTTCCGTAACGGTTACGAAACTTTAATTTGGCCGATTTTCACGGTAAGCGTACAATGGCGACGTCGCTTGTACTTCATAACATTGGTTAAAGAGGTACGTGATTTCAGAGGCGAGCACGTCAGTTTTCACGCTTCACTGAGCACTACATTGGCAAAAACACGCGCCAGTGTAAACGAGAACTAGCAAGTTATTCGTTTGAAAAGTAATTCAAATACTAGGACTCCTGTTTTTTTTGTGTTGTAGACGTAAAATAAAAAATAATAATTATGCAATAATGCACGTACTTGTGCCACTTCCTAACTAGATTATAATGAGATATGTATTTCTAAAAAAAACGGAGTTTAAACTTTAAAACAATGTGTGTACCTCAATTCGAAATGGTTTTTAATGCGTAGTAAAAGTACAGTAACGTATAGTGAATCACAGTGCATAAATAAATAAACAATGATAGGAAATGGACAAGGTGGGAAGCGTCATCCAGGGACGTCGCGTTAGCCACGCTGTTCAGTGATAGATAGGTAGGTACCTACCTAAATAATTATGACATGCCTACTATGCATCCTGTTTGTTTATTAATTATTACATTAATTGATTCAATTTTTTAAGTAAAATTAATTAAATAGAAATACACTAGGCCCTTTTTATTTTAGTTAATTCAAAGGTTGTCTGATAGATACCGTTACCCTTGATAATTAATTACTAGATAGGTAATGTCCTTTGGTGGCTGTTGGTCTAGCTCTGTAGTGCTATTCTGTAAGAACATTTTCGTGTCCAGCGGAATCCAAGGTGAGTATCATTCTGAGAATTCGTTTATGTTGTGTGTTATATTGCGATCATTTCTGTCTCAGATGAAGCTCGATATCGAAATAGTTATTTACAGACTTAACTAGCTGTTCTGTCTCCTGCTTGATAAGGAGGAGAGTGGAAATTGTTTTACATTCCTACGACTCCGCTGTACTTTTGTATTTAATTTCGTTACGGGATCCAAGACAGTTGTTTCGTGACTCCGTGACTCGTCGATTCTGGCTGTGAGGAGTTGCAGTGGTTGGAAGTGTGTGGCGGGCCGGGCTTGTCCCAAATAAAAGAAAAAGCCAGGACCAACGCCTTAACGTGCTTTCCGAGACACGAAGCCCGGAGGAGTCTCAGTATGATGGTTGGGTCACCCATCCACGGGCAGACTTCGTCAAGTAGGTATTGCTTGCCATCGAAGACTGTCCCGTGTCCCGTGTGGTATTTAGATATTACTCCAGCCATCACCATGGCTGAAATCATTTCATTTGTTCCTCGTAAGCTAAGGAGATGACGGGTTGTCTCCAGGGAGGTACCTACTTAGAGTTTTACATTTTGCAAACATGGTTTATAATATTATGTCGGCGTCTGCGAAGGCTGAGCGATAGCGCCATAGTCGTTTGGGTTTGGTGGTATCGGGTTCATTGTAGAATAATAACACTCAATACAGTACTGACCTTACTTTATTAACTGTGGCAGTACTTTTTGAAAGTCAAACTTATAAATAGACAGTCCCCCAAAACGCCCGCCCGTTACCACTTCCTAGTGTTTTAGTTGTGGAGAAGTGGCCAACAAACTCCACAGCAACACATCTGTCTGTTGAGTTAGAAGAACTCGCATTTATAACATTATTAAAGAAGTCTGTTTAATATCATTGAAAAAGGTAAACTGACAGTTTCAGTTCTGGACGAGTGTCCTAGTTAGCGTCTCGAGCCAAAGTGCGCTCGGCAAAGTCCCCACTCTCGAACACGACTCTGTCCACGTGCCGCCATTACAACTGACAGCTGAGATTACGGCGTTTACCCACTACTACAATAATCAATTGAGCAACTTTTATTAAAAAATATCGGGGATCGTATCGATACCCTGGGGATCGTATTGAGACCCTCAGTTTCGACTAGGTGTAAGAATAGTCGGTAGGTAGGTAGTAGGTAGACGCGATATTATCAGTATATAACCGATGCATTGCGGAAGGTATTTTTCCTCTAATATGGCGACAAGGCTTTATACGCATTATTCCGAAGAGTGGCGACAAGCCCCCGGACGACCCTAAGTCGTACCGGCCCATAACATTACTCCCATCTTTGGGAAAACTTTTAGAGCGACTGATTGTTCCGCGCTTGTTACCGAACGGACCAAAATTTCATAAAAATCAAAACGGTTTTACTATTGGAAAATCCACTGTAGATGCGGCACTCTCTGTCCGTAAAATTGTCAACTTATCGGAACATAAATACGTGGTTGGAATCTTTCTAGACATTTCTGGCGCTTTTGATAACGCATGGTGGCCGATGTTACTACTTAAGGCGGGGTTGAAGTACTTTTTAAGATTTTTGAACGTCTGAAAATCTAATTATTTATGAGTTTTTTAATAAATAAAAACAAAAAAAAAACAAAAAAATTGAACATACCCTCAAGTAAATCGTAAAGATAGAAACGCGATTTAGAATGATTGGCTCGACACTTTTTTTTATCAAACATGACACTAAATTATAATTTTAAACGTATACTGCTAAGAGATTTTATCACGAATATGTATAAAAGTTATATCAATAGATAGAACTTTTTATTTTTAAGTAAATGTTGAAACCATATTGTATTATTTCTTTATCAGTTTTCGCCAAGAAGAAAAAACAATCAAAATTTAGGCATTATTTCGCTTGCCGGACAGTCGCTGTTGTTCGCCAAAACACACAGTACTGCAACCTCGCCTTAAAATGAAAACCCGTGGTTGCTACATAAACATAAACATCTATAATCTGATTTGTTCGTACTTTCTAAACGGCCCCGCGAAACTCAAACTTGGACATAATTCCATTACTAAGTCTCTAACCATGGGATGTCCTCAGGGCTCAGTTATCGGTCCATATCATAGATATAATTTCTGTGGTCCATATATATGGAATTTTGGCTACGATGATTTCCTCGCGCTTCCGCTCCCGTACGGCTGTGTATTAACTGGTTACGCGGACGATGGCTTGCTGCTCATTCAGGCAAGAACTCGGGCTGGACTTGAGAACTTGACTGACACATGCCTACGTTTAATATCTCAGTGTGGCGATCGAAACCGTCTGACCTTTGCACCGCATAAAACCTATCAACTTCTTTTAAAAGGAAACCTTAAATCCTGGCCCAGCATTAAATTTAATAACGTACCCGTTAAAAGGAAAGAATCCGTGTGCTACCTCGGTAAGCTACTAGAAAGGAACTTTTCATTTATTGATCATATAAAAACAGTAGGAGAAAAAGCAAAAAAGAACTTCTACGCTTTGACGAGAATAACTAAAGCTACTTGGGGCCTATCATTTCAAACCTTAAAAACTATTTATGGGGCTACTTACTTGGGTTGTATGTGCTACGGGGCACCTATCTGGGCCAACAGGGCCACCATAGGGGCGGTTCGACGTAAATTACTTCAAAACCAGCGATTGGCTTTGATGCATAAGAATGCAAGGCGTATAGGACGGTTAGTACTGAAGCCTTACCGGTGGTGGCGGGTGTTCTCCCAGTCGATCTGGAGGTGCAGCGGCGTGCTGCAATGTACTACTATGCTAGAAAGATCACGGACCCAGAGTAATTTTTACCGAAGCACGACCGTGCTAAGATCTCTAGATAACTAAAACCCCAGACTGGGAGGAACTTTTATCCGAATGGCAATGTAGGTGGGAAAATTCCATCAAAGGCCGACACCTCCACCAGTTTTTTCCATCCATTCGTGAGCGGCTGGATAGGACATGGCTGGAGGTAGATCACTGTGTTGCCCAATTTCTCACAGGTCATGGCAACTTTAAGAGTAAATTATTTTCCTTTAGGCTTCTGTCTTCACCTTTATGTCAATGTTCTAAAGCTGACCTTTAATACAAACAATCTGCACATCACGTCTTATGGGAGTGTATTCTTTGGCAGACTGAACGTAATATTATGTTATATAGTATTCAGGTTACATCTGGGGTTTACTATACGGACCTTGTAGAAACCAGAACAAATTTCCGTGCGTTCAGGCGATTTTGCCATACCTATTACTGGAATCAAAAGTAGCTCACAATTTAGGACCCATTAATTTCATTTTTAATATATAATCCGTGGTGCTTGGCAACTGGGCCTAACCCAGTTTTATATGTCCCGAGTCCCTTGGTGTCAATGCCTAACTCAAATCTGTCTCCTGCTTGATAAGTAGGGAAAATATATTTATTTTTTCCTACTCCTCCGCTATACTTTCTGATTAATTTCGATGCGGGATCCAAGACAGTTGAATCGTTTCTCCGGGACTCGTCGGGCTTCATTAGCCCGGCGTTTTTCTGGTGGTCGCCACTTTTGATTCTGGTTTTCAGGAGTTGCAGTGGTTGGGAATGTGTGGCGGGCTTGTCCCAAAACTAAAAAAAAAAAAAAAGGAAGGAAGTCCAAGCTGAATCGGACCAACGAGTAAAATTAAAAAATACATAAATCGTCTAGGATTAAGACTGTAGAGTTGCGTATTTATAAACCTTTATTTTACCCTAGGGCCGTGCGGCCCTTGTGCTCACAGCCATTTCAAAGAAATTTCTAAACGGCTGGTTGACACTTCCCGTGACCCAAGAGCTGGCTCTTACTTTGGGCAGAGATTAAGCATTGCCATTCAACGTGGCAATGCCGCCAGTCTCTTGGGTACATTACCAGCTGACAGCGTGGAGAACGAATATTTTGATGCTCTACTTTAGTCTTTTGTTAGTTTAGTTTATTTGTTAATTTAGAAAATAAAATTTTACTTTAGCAGGATGAGTGATGTATTTTCGTTTAGTTAGGTCGTCAAAAGCGCCTACGATTTTGCTACGGCGTAGTTACATTCATGAAAATAGGAGTTAATACTATTGTAGTGACATTGTGAGATAACAAGATGAATAAATTAATAGGCGTCCAGGCCAACCGGTGCCGGCGGGTGGAAATAGTTATTTGTGCAACAAGCAAAGTCGTTTTTTGTTGCGAGTGCTGATTTTGAATCCTGAGCAAGCGAAGCGAATAGGAAACTTAATTCTGCATTAATAACTTGTTGTTTTAACTCTTCCGGTGTTAAAATAGTGTTCTCGTCGCTGTTTCACTCATATTTTACGATTTCAGGCAGCAAAACCTACTGGTTTGAGCTACCTACTGAAGTGAAAAGATATTTTCACTTCGGTAAAAATGCGATTTTGCTCACTGAGTGAGACAAAGTAACTTTTTAATTTTTGTTTTCAGGAAGCCGCGAATATCTTATTCAGCCTTGGGTTAATTATACAGTTCGAAACATTCACACTCTATTCTCTTTCTTTATGTACTGATCATAGGAATTAGTGGAGCTTGTCACAATAATGAGCTATTACAGCTAACAGTTAATAATATCGAAAAGCATTCAGATAAATTACTGTTAGTAAAATTGTAAAATACGAAGACGAACCTTGACAGGTCTTTTGTCGTACGCGAAGAATATGTAATAATATACCTATTGTAGAAATATACCGAAATTTACCAGCCAATATAAACACCGACCGATTTTTCATCATCATCTGTCTAGCCTTTGCCCAACTATATTTTACGTGGAGCGGCTGCCTACCAGACCTCCACAACCCGTTAACTGGGTAACACGGAAGAACGGAAAAGCCAGAAAATCTGACACCAGTCTTGTCAAGGAGTACCTTGACAAGACTGGTGTATTGATTGATGAGATGAGATTTTCTGACAATCCGTAACGACTGCCAAAGATCTCCAAATGACAGCCGGGACCAACAGCTTAACGTGCTTTCCGAGGCACGGAATAAACTCGTTATGTTAAGATGGTCACCCATCCACAGAACAACCTCGGCTAGCGTTGCCTAACCTTGAAGATCGACCTGTGTGGCTGTTATTTTTTAGCTGTTATTATTTAGCCACGAGCTCCTCTCCAATCTACCGATTTTTCATACAATACCTGGATACCATAATAATAAATGCTTAAGACCGCCTATGGGAGTAAATAAAATAGGTGTTATACCGCGAGAAATTTCCACTTTCTTAAAATTGGAAGAGCCTCAGCTATACACGGGGCACTGCTTTCGGAGAACTTCGGCAACGCTCTTGGCTGTTTCCGGAGCCGATCTCACCACTTTAAAACGTCACGGCGGGTGGAAGTCCAATACGGTTGCAGAAGGCTATATTGAAGACTCAATAGAAAATAAGCCGAAAATCTGTAAGCGTATAGTGGAAACAATAAGTCTGAATTTGACCTCGGATCCTTGGTTTCACCCACGCCCATCCACTTCCAACGACGCACAGTGTACTTATACAGAAAGCCGATCAGAGTCACCAACGTTCACCGTTGTTCCTTCTCAATCCGCCACTGAAACAGAAACCTTAACCCCAGATAATCAAATTCAACTCAATGCAACTACAACGTTGCCAAATAAATCTGCCGGCCGCCGCATTCAAAAGCGGCGGCTAAGTGCGAACAATGACAAGCGGTTGCATATTAAACTGGAAAAGCGGCTGGCAGCTCAAACGAACCGCTAGAGCGTAGTAGGGCTATGCTCTTCAGTTTAATATGCAACCGCTAGTGATTGTACGCACATAACCACCATTAAATGACGAGCGGTTGCATATTAAACTGGAATGGCGCGGCTAACCGCTAGTGCGTAGGAGCGCTTACACGAGAAGTCAAGAACCATCGGTACCTGTCTTCGGTATCTGTCATTAAACACTCCAGTTTTTATCCTGTATTTTATCGAACTGGGTAAAACGATATCCCTTGGCAAGACAGATACTCTGGCTTCCGGCTAATAAATGGTCACGCAACTCGGACTGTCTTCGGCAACCGTCGCTATAATATTGTATGCTTTTCTGGTAGAATAAAGACATTTCATTTCTAAGATCGACCCGATCTGCCATAAATATTCAACCACGAGTTACATAAAACAGATTATTATTTAATAATTATGAAAAGGTATGCTAAACCGGCTATTATGTGAACCGTGGCATGACGTAGGTATAGCGGGTGATAACAGCTGAATAAATACACGTACTAACAATGATTGTATTGTATTATCAATAAGTTTGTCATATACTTAACATCTATTCACAAATAGATACTTAACCTATAACTGCATAGGAATCATCAATTTATCTTAGTTATAACAGATCTGTACTTAATATTATGCCAACCCACTTATGCCACGTAAATCGACATAAAAAGTAAAATAAAAAAAATAATAAATCAGATCACACTAAATACATAAAGTTATATCGTAACGATCATAAATTCTTGTAATCTTCGGGGAGGCATAGGAATATTTTGGAGCAGGCGAGGTTGAACTGATTGCACGCTGTGAGCAGCCATTGGGGTTTGTTGTCCCATACGATGAAAACGAAGTAGACTGGGACGCCGAGGGCGATGAAGGCGACGCCGATGCCGACCTCCATGGGGTGCGTGAAGCAGGAGCAGATGACGACGAAGGTGCAGATGATGAGGAAGGAGACGGGCAGCACGATGTTCACGCGGATGGGGCGCTGGAGGTGCGGCCGCGTGAAGCGCATCCACAGCAGGCCTGCCACGGACGCCAGCGTGAATAGAGCCTCCACGGCCGTCACGTACACTATAAGGGACTCCACGTTGTTTGATAGCAGCAGCATCAGCGTCGCTATGCACTGGAAAGAAAAAAGAAATTAAAATGATAAATTATTTTTTCTTGTACAACTAACTCGAATCATGGTGCCTTAGTCAAATATATTTTTTTATATATAAATGTTCCACGGATAAGATACGGGTTGCCAGTCTGGGTAGAGAATATAATATATACTTAATCAAAATTATTACACAATAGGCGCAAGTTAGGTTCCATTTGAATTTTTATGATGAAAGCCTGTAGGAAAATTTGACAGTTTCGGATAGTCTGATGTGCTGGCGACTGAACCTGTGACACACAAATTGCCGGCACAAAATAGACATCCAGCTACCATCATTGCGACTGTAGCGAGGATACGGCACAGCACACCATTGAATTGTGCCCAGTCTGGATTCAGCTGCGCAATGCCACAGTTGACGAATTGGGGAGTGATCTCTCATAATCAAACGTATGGTAAGCGAGAACTCTGGGCAAGCGCTCGCTGCCTTTGCTGAAGAGGTGGCTTTGGGAGGAGATGGCAACTAAAGAGGGCCCTTTTTTTGGAACAAGCCTGCCACTCATTCTCAACCACAGCAACTCCTGAAAGTCAGAATCAACAGTGGCGACCACCAGAAAAACACCGAGCTAATGAAGCCCGACGAGTCACGGAACTCACGGAGAAACGATTTAACTGTTTTGGATCCCGCAACGAAATTATTCAGAAGAGTACAGCGGAGGATTAGGAAAAAATAGGATTTTAAATATGGACCGATAACTGAGCCTTGAGAACATCCCATGGTTAGAGACTTAGTAATGGAATGATGTCCAAGTTTGAGTTTCGCGGAGCCGTTTAGTTAGTTAGTTTTTGTAGCAACCACTAACTAACTAAACGGCTCCTTAACAAATTTAGGACCGTTCGGTAGCAAGCGTGGAACGATTAGTCGATCTAAAAGTTTTCCCAAAGATGGGAGTAGTGTTATGGACCGGTAAGACTAAGGGTCGTCTGGGGGCTTGTCGGCACTCTTCGGAATAATGCGTATAAAGCCTTGTCGCCATATTCGAGGAAAAATACCTTCCGCAATGCATCAGTTATATACTGATAAAATCGCGTCGCTAGCCGTTTTACACGCTTCTATTATCATTCTATTAGATATTTTATCTTCACCGGATGATTTTTTGAGAGGTAGTCTCTTGACAACGTTTATGAATTCGTCAGTGGACGGAAGGTCTGACTCTGGTGATTCAGGTGGCACCGCGGCCCGACTAAAGAGGCTGTGGAATGGGAGAGGGAGATATTTTCCACTTTTCCAAACCGTGCCCGACTGGGCGCCGTGAGAGGGTTACCAGTGCCCTCTTCCGTCTCCCGTAAAGTGGCTTGCGGGTGACGGACTCTCTTCCAAGTCCTTCGTTCAAGAATGCAGGCCCGAGTTGGTGTCACGTGGTATTTCCGCACGCCTCTCACAGATGATACGGTCAGGAGACGCTCCCTCCAACCCTCACCCGCGATGGGGTTTGCAAGCGCAAGCTGTCACTTCCGGAGTGATTGTGGAGAATGCGAACGTGACCCTGCGCCCCAATCAAAAGTAACGAGGAGGAAAACCGTGTGGTTTTAGTCAGTAGGAGTCTGACGGAGGAGATCCATGAGGATTTCCACACGTAAAAAATATAATCTAGTAGTCCTTTGTGTAGTTAAAAATGGAGAAAAAAAATAATTAAAGAAAACTACTACATACTTATTAACAGCAGCAAGGTTCACTTTAACAGAATCATATTAGAATCGTAATATCAACCACACAACAATCTGTCAAATTACATTTTCTTTAACGCTAACGTATTAGGTTCAAGGTTGATTGGGAAAATTTGACAGTGTCGGGTAGCGTGATGTGCTTTTTGATTCTGCTAAAGTGGCTTTTTTAGTTCCAGATCTCCGATCCGATAAATATATGTAGTCTCAAAAGAAGAGTTTGACTAGAGTTTTACCAAAAGCTCTTTTTTATTCATGTTCACAAACTTTGTAGCGAGGAAACCTTAGAGGAAACAAATAAGAGCAATGAGGGTATTATTATTATAAGGCTAATATTTCCCTAAAATTCAAATTAGCTGGGTTCCGAACTGTGTTCGTAGTTCGTACAAATTAACAAATAAGTGAACTATAATTTTTTATTGCCCCATACTGCCATGCAGGTTTCCAGAGCAGAGGCTTGGAGTGTTTATAACGGGTTGCGGTATCTACTTGACTAAGTTGTTATATCTGCTTAACTGTAGTAGTTCCAAAGCTCTCTTTATCAATATAAAAACAATAGATAAAAATAGTAATAGCTAAAAAGTGGTCTCTTCTCATGCAGCCCTACAACAACAAACTACTATACTGTCGATATCAATTCAATGTCAGTACTACAGTACTTATTAGTATAGTCATCTTATCTTCTTATCTTATAATGATCCGATGAACGGAACGTGTTGATCACTTTCTTGAACCGTAAATATTAATTTCTCTTTGATTAACTATAAAATAGCAACATCATTATCCTTTTTAATGTGATCTTAAAAGTGAAAATTAAAAAGAGCTAATTAAACCAGAACACAATACCTAGGTAATTATTGTTCTTTTAACTAATCTCAAACCAAATGCACCTTCTTTAATCATGATAGCGTTACACACGTTTTTAATGCACTAGCTAAGTGCAATTTGTTGGAAACAAATTAAAAGTGTGCAACAAAATTGATTATAAAAGTTTTGATTTCAAGATAATGTTGTAACTTTCTATTGGTTTCTGTTGGCTGCTAGGCATGTATTTTGATGCTATAACAAAAGTTTTGAATTTTAAAACAGAATATAGTTTACAATTAATTAATTCATTTATATAAATATACAATACTAACCTACTTACGTTAGCACAATTATTACTAACACCAAAATACTAACTAAATTATGGACTGTAGTCTGAAATAAAGTTTTATTTAATTGAATTGAATTTTAATGCGTTTGTAGAAGAACTAAGTTGCTTCTTCTGGATTTTCTCCGAGTATTCTTTCCATTTAGCAACAGGTCTTTTTCTGAGCGAAATTTTGCCTAAGTCAACGTTCAAAACGGTTTTATACTAATAATAATAATATCCTTGGACACAGCAATCCTATATCAATTCTTAGGTACTACTTATATATACTGTCTATATTTACTAACCTACTACTGACCTCCAAATTACAACAGATGTTATCAATACTTACAAGGAATAATAACGAAGGCACTGGAGTTAGCCTCTTAACATCAATCAGGGATATTGCAAGCGGTAAGTGTCCATTCCTGGCTCCAACGAAGAACAACCTCGATGAGGCATAGATGGCTCCGTTGAGAGACCCGAAGGTACACAGGGCGACGAAGAGAGGCATGATCCAGGACATCATGCCAAGGATCTTGACACTAAAGGTGACGGCCACGGCCTGGGAGGCGTGTATCTCATCGTTGGTGAGGACTGCGAAGTAAGCCACGTTGGTCAGTGCGTAGACTAACGTCACCACTGGCATGGATATGCAGATGGCACGCGGCAGATTCCTGGAAATAGAAACACGCATTGTTATTGCAAGCTATGTGTCAGTTGGTACCTAACAAAATCAGTGAGGCTCAGGTAAAAATTCAAAAACAATGGACAAATCGGTAAGAGATCTATTAAGTAGGTATTTTATGATGTTCAATTTTTACTTGTTACCTAATTCTTTCAATGCTGATGTATTTTACTGAATCCACGAATTGATTATTGTAAATATTGAAATGGAAGATAGAAATCCATGAAATGATCAAATCGTTATTTACAGGTTTGCAAGCAGTGTTTAGGACACCCTAAATAAAATATCAACGCAATCATGTTCATCGAAATTAACATCAAGCAAACAACTACCTGCGGAGAGACCTTACCCAACGGTCAGCGACCCGATGGCGCAGTGGGGGGAATGGGAACCAAACCTGGTGGATGTTTTAAGACTAAGTAATTTTAGGTTCCTTTAGCTCCTTAGTAACTAGGTACGTTTAATCTTAATTTCTCATTACAACTGAGAATCTACTAAATCTTTATTATTATGTAGATTTTTTACAATAACAAATGTGCGAGAATTCCCATGAGTCATATTTATAATAGTTTACATTACGAAGTATATTAATGATATTTTCGTGTTTACACTACGGATAAACAAATGACCCGTAACTAATGAGATAGGCGTGATAATGTGCACCCAACACTATTGGTTCACATAAGTAATGCAGCTGAAATAAATTATCTATGAGAACTTTTAATGGTTCCTGCAGGAGCCTAAAGTTATGGTTGTTGTGAAGGCAAACAATACCTACCTGGGTAATTATAATTCTTATCAAATACAACGAGTCGATACTTAGTGTATGTGTATTTAATTTTCAAATATGACGATCGAGTCATATTTGAAAGTTTTAATGACTATACATATCAAATATCTTACACATTCTGATCCTCTGGACTTTTCCGTAGCCAAAGAATCATCATTGCAATTATTCACTGTGGCAATGCCTAATGAGTTTTTCCCCGGTTCCCTTTTTATACGCGCTTGTCCATACCTACCTAATTATAACCGTTATCAGCATGTAAACACAGTTGTTTATTAGTTAAAATCATAGAATAAAAGTCAAATTAACATTCAAACGATCCTGAACAAAGGTAAAGAATTTATATAACGAAATAAACTATTTATCAATCAACGACTCACTTGTACGGCTCTTTCAATTCCTCTGTGACGAAGTTTAAGTAGTTCCATCCGGAGTAAGAGAATAGCCCCGTATAAAAGGCAATAGCCAGTTCTCCGGGCTTTGTGATCGTACCCTGCATCATGTTCTCCAAGTTCTCCGTATGCCCGGAGAATAAGTACCATAAGCTGGCGAAGAACGTCACCAGCAAGGCTAGGATCTTCGCCGCTGTGAACGAATCTTGCACCCGCGTCACCCACTTAACGTTGTAGCAGTTTATAACTGTCAGGAAACCTGGAATGAAACAATTGGACAAATGAGATTACCTATGATGTATGCCTGTACGAAACATATTTGTTTTGATGACCCGTTGTAACTACGACAGCGCGTAGGCAGTGAGCACATTACATATTGTTCGGGGGTCCCCGATGCGGAACGGGATGGCAATGAACCATCTTGAATGCGATATACTTGTCTTTGATATGGACCTCCTTGGTTCTTTATCTTTAAAATGAGCTCAACCTAATTACGGTATAAATTGCTAAATGACTCTTGTATCGCCACGAATGATCTCGCGTTATCTCTGAGCTAAATCTAAAACACATTACCGAGTTTAGCCAATCATCCCATGGCAATTACGTACTTACTAAAGCAGGTCAAAACTCTTACGGAAGTCGTCGTTAACATGGTAATAGCAGAATCACGTCGAGTTATTAAGTGCCCTTACTATACGTTGAGCGTGATAATTCCGCACAAGAGCGTGTGTCAGTGCGATGCGGGAGGAAGCTCTCATTATCTTGTCAGGCGCAATCAGCTCGGCGACCGCGCCACAGTACACCTATGTACTAACGGGAGATAAAGACGCGGACACAGTAGCCCTATTGAAGTGACAGCCTGAGGCCTCAGCACAATACGTTGCTTGACTATGATACGAGTAGATGCGCGATGTATCATAGTGAAGTGACAGCCTGAGGCCTCAGCACAATACGTTGCTTGCTTGACTATGATACCAGTAGATGCGCGATGTATCATAGTGAAGCGATTTTGCGCGTCTTGTTAAGTTTTTACACGTTTTATCGTCAGATAAGCTTCCTAATTCAATTAAAGACATAGAAAATGAAAATAAATTAAAAAACAGTCTTCAAAAGCACCTTATACTAAAATCATATTACACTCTAAAGGAATTCTTTGACGATGAGTAAATTTTGACATTAAAATTCATACCTGTACTTATACAATACAATTTCGACATAATTTAAATTTTGACTACTTATGTTTATAATTATTATTATTTTGATTGTACTTAACTTAATTTTTAACTAAAGTATTTTCGTGTCAGTACAGTGGTTTGAAAATATTATTGTCACACCGTAGCATTTTAATAAACTATATATTATTATGTAAATTTTGACATTAAAATTCATACCTGTACAAAATAAAATTTCGACATAATTTAAATTTTTGACTACTTATGTTTATAATTATTATTATTTTGATTGTATCTTAATTTTTAACTAAATGTATTTTCGTGTCAGTACAGTGGTTTGAAAATATTATTGTCACACCGTAGCATTTTAATAAACTATACATTATGTATATTGCTGTGCCCTAGTAGGGTTCATGTATGAAACCTACCATTATATTAACAACTTATAAACTACATGAATGCAATAAATTATTATGATTATGATTATGATAAGGGCTGGCGAGAGTGAACTGATTTCGAGCTGAAATTATCAGGTGCAGTTTGATTGACAGAAAAGAAACAGCTTTACCTTCCATCTCTATTCCAGTGTACATACCTATTAAAGAAGATACTTGCAGCAAAATGCTTGATTTCTCATAACCTAATGAAGACTGTTTATGGTTAGCTGTTAGAAGTTAACACTCACTAGGACTTTCTTCAACAATGAATATAGATTTATTGATGTGATGTGATGTGATGAAATATTCGTACCTTAGCTTGGAAATCGCGTGAAGTAACATACCAAGTCTCAGACTTATTACCCACTTAACATTGAAAACATGAAATGATGAAACGTAATTTTGAGCACTTAAAATGAAGTCAATGATCCAGACATGTCAGATGAATGTGAAACATAATGGTTTCGCCAAAAATATTTGAATACAACTTGATCACGGCTCACAATTGCATTGCGAACCAAATTTTTACAACAACAACTCTCCCCTAATTCTTGAAAACCAATTTCGGTATGCAAAAATAAATCGTTGGAACGTTATTCCATGGAACCGGTTCGCCGCATGGGGTGGTGATCATAATACATCCTCTGACGGCGAAAAATTATTTCTTATTGTTGAGCAAAACACGAGGCATAAGTACTTTTGCGAATTCCGTGGGAGAATTCTTAAATCATCGAACAAGTTTCTTGGAAGCTGAACATCGATACTGGTTTCATGTTGAGATTTCTGAGTACGATTGAGATGGGATTCAAATAAGTTTAGACCTTTTCCGTAATCAGCCAATGCCATTTCCATTTCGGATTCATAAACAATGTATCTTATTGCTGTGAACCTGATTGAAAACATTCCGATGCGAAATTATAAGAATGATTAATGCTTTTGTTATTTTCTCATAATCTAAATTATGTTTAATTATTATTGTTTATTGATTCTCAGCAAAATGGACGCACACATTGCATGTTAGTTTTTACGACAATTGAGACACCTATTTCAGTTTCTTTCTACTTATGGACATGCATGTTACAGTAGATATATATAGAAGTAAAATAAGACTTTACTAATATTTGATCCAAAATATATATTTGGTTTTACTATGAAATTGAATCAAGCAGCATTAGTTTGAGGCGAAGTTACAATACAGTCTAACGAGGCTATGTTAAACAAACATTCGTAAGATCTGTTCAAACAGAAAAAAAAATCGGTTGCAATGACGACCTAGTAACAACCCAACCGGGAAACTCGTTGAAGCCATCGTTTCCTTTCGGCTCATATTCGTAGCTACACTTGACACGAAAAGGGCAAAAAGTGTTTTGCTTCAAAAGTGTGCTTGCTTCGTTCTCGGGTAGGTCGTTAACCGGACCGGAGAATGTTTTCTATTTATAGGGTTCTTGTCTATTATATCTATCATCACGAAGAGATCCGAATTTATTTCTAGTGCTTCGGTTGCTAAGGTATCTACCTAATAGGCCACACTACTCATTTGTGCATGACGATGGAGTCATTTCAGGAATGAGCGTACATGTGGCACAACTGTACCATCTGCTTCATTAGACTTTGTTTTTTTTTTAATATTATTTTTTACTACTCTGTTCCACGTGTGGTAAAGAAGTCATTATTAAAGATAGTAATGCTACAATGACTAATTAATGACATTGGTAAAATCAACGATTGACTTCAATTATATAAAATCTTTGAGTACGTTGACAGGTAGTCACAGCTATAGTAACTCAGCTTTACAATAGTGATAGTAGCCGAGTGTCTAATATCCAAACGAGAAGTGGGCCTTGGCATCAAACCCTACTTTGGATCAAAACATCATCATTTCGATGCTGAAACAAACAGTTTAGAATACTAACATGTAATTAGAGCAGCTATGAGGCTCACAGCGGTGTCAGGAGGCGTACAGGCTGGCCACAGAGGCTTGAGAATGTTCTGTGCGAAGGTCAACGCAGTGATGGCATTGCCCGTTGGTACCAGGATGAACAGCGCCACCCATAAGTACAGGAATGAAGGAAGAGGTCCAAACGCTTCTCCTATGTACGCGTAGTCGCCTCCAGACTTTGGAATCATTGTACCTGAAAGTGAAACACTATTATACACTTTATTGAGAAGGCATAGAGATAAAACTATGTACTGCTAATTTTTATTTACTTATTTTAAATTGCTCCGCTAAAATTTAACGCCTGGTTTTCTTTATTACAATAAGTAGGCTGAGAAAATATAAGTATAAACTATGGTGAAATTTATTAGGAAATACCTAGATACTTAAATTTACACCAAGAACTAAGAATACATTTCAATTGACAAAAAATAAATGTTTGCATGCATTATACATTTGTTTAAGTCCAACAAAACAGAAATTAATTTTATTATGCTTAGCTACCAAAGCTACATTACACTATTTTGCCTCATGGTAACAAATTGTCTTTTCGAAAATGTAATAAATGTAAACTGTAAGGATTTATCTATTAGTTCTAAGCAATAAAAGCCTGTCAAAGCTTCGTTTATTTATCTAACATTCAAGGCTCTATTAATGCTCTCAAGATAGGCAACCATCCAAGCGTTGGCGTTGGCGCTAACCAACTGGCTTTTCTTATTTTGGAATCGCTGGCTGATGTAACATCTTCGTACAGTTTCAACTTTGAAGGAACAATGTTATTAATATTCATACGTGCTTCACGTTCTTCAATTCAAGTACAGGTTTTGAGAGATGCTTTCGCATTTTTTTGTGACTACGGTCACAAAAAAATCGATTAACTTCGAGCTGATGTAACATTGTTGAACAATTTCGAATTAAATTTATATCAACTGGTAATATTTAAAGCGGGTTACCCCTTTTGGTAATAAAAACAATTATAGGAATAATAATAAAGGCGCCTAAGAATGGCATGGTTTGTAAAACGTTAAACAACTCTAGTGACCCTAATCCGAACTTAAGGTCAGGCCATTGTATTGAATTATTTTCTTACGCGTATGTAAAATGGAACATTGACCGATTTAGTATGAATTACTGTACATACCGAATTTGAAGATATTTGTTCCGGGTACCTACTACAGTTACGTACCAACCTAATATATTTCAAAATAGTGTGTCATTACTTATGTCTGGTTTTCGATTTCAATGGCCAGAACCGGTCATTTCCGAATTGAACTAGTTCAATGTGCCAAGTTGACCTACCTGTGTTAAGATTTTTTAAATAATTTTACATGGTTCTAAAGTTGCGTAATTTAATCCTAATATGTGCCATTATGTCTGGTAACCGGTCATTTCCGAATTAAACTATAGCAATCTTATAGGAGTTCAATGTGTCAAGAGACATTTATTTTGATTAGGTACATAATATATGTTTTAAGATTTTTTAAGTAGGTACTGAAGCTATTTCTTACGTAATTAAAGAAGATTAGACTACGTTGCTGAATAATTTATTAAGTATTTAAAATGTAAAAAAATAAATTGAACACGTGTTAAAGCCAAGTCCATCCATTTCACCCCCCAAGTTGGCAGCCCATTCATTGTAAAATGGTGGCTCTACTAACCTTAACATTTGGGTCAGTCTCAGTCATCATAACTACTCATAAAATAACTGCCAGAAAGCAGCTGCTTTTACACATACAAATGACCTCGGTAACAAGGGGTTGTAAAATTGGCGAGAGTCGAGACTTTTATGGCCATACCCTTTTATGGTACAAGTTGAGTGGAACATGAAAAATGAAGGCGGTGATACATACAGTTTTTAAAACGTTTTTAACTCTACAATATCTAAGCTCTATTGGTCCAATGCAGAGAAAAATGTTCTGAATCCTTTAGGTGTTAGTGGTGCAGTTCTGTAATTCTGATCTTTGTGTAAGTAGTATACCTATTGACTAAAAATGTATTAGCCTAAGGGCGGGTTGTATCAACTACACTTAACACACGCGTAAACGTTAAAAATGGTGCTAACTATCGTCAAATCAAAAAATTGGGTTGTTTCACAAAATGTCAGCGTTAACGCACGTAAAATATAACGTTTACGTTAACAGATGGTCTGAGCACTGGTTAACATGACTTTAGTTGCGTCAAATAGAACAATATTGTGAAATTTCTTTTGAATTCCTCAATACCAGTTCTTCTGATGACACAAATAAGTGGTGGAATGCAAAAAAAGCTATTTAGGTAGGTAGGACCCGTGTCAATAACTTAGCTATTGGGATGAGCAGGAATTTATACCAGAATGTTTTGAAACAACGCTTCTAATTTAACGAACGTCAAACATCGTCCGTAATCGTAACTTTTTGACGTACGTATGTTACGTTAACCAACTGTTTGATACAACCCGCCCTAAGCCACGTTTGTATGCTGAAATCAAACATAGAAGTAGGTAGGACCTACTTGCGGATCAAATAGGAACATTTCGCATTCTGTAAGTTTTTTTTGAGCGAAGTCACTATTGATTTTCGACATCCCTTTTAAATTTTCCAACGCATTCCGCATTTATTCATGAAATTTGGTGGTGGAAATGAATTACAACTTAGGTAAAATAAGTCCCTGCATGGGTAATTTTGTCCCATATTGGTTATCTTTTGGATTGGAGTGCCTAAGTATTGGGTGAATACTTTATGGCGGAGGACAAAATTAAATATTATGTTACGTTGCTTATCTTTAACGGGCAATAAAACTATCCTCGGAGTACTATCATATCGGGATTTATGACGAACCTACGCCTGTAATATTGTGTTTTTTCATACAGCTACCTACTTCAGGCTGTCGTTTGATGTGGATTGGATATAATATTCTATTCCACTTTGTTTAAATTTAGCTCACAGTTTAGGTCCCATTCGTTTTAGTTTTAATATATAATAGCCCTAGCTTGTTCTTGGCAACTGGGTTGATCCAGTTGTCTTGGCCTAGCTCTGTTCTGTCTCCTGCTTGATAGGAGGGAAGTGGAAATTGTATTTTTCCTACACCTCCACTGAACTTTTCTGATTAATAAATAATATAACGTTGCTGGATCCAGGACAGTTTACTTCATCGTTTTTCCGGAACTCGTCGGGCTTCATTGGCTCGGCGTTTTTCTGGTGGTCGCCACTGTTGATTTTGGCTTTTAGGAGTTGCAGTGGTTGGGAATGTGTGTCGGGCTTGTCCACTTAGGTATATAAAATATGTAGGTACTAACAAGTATTAGAGAGGCATCAGTAATCCGTGACCCCAATATTGTGTAACCCCAGTACGTGATATTAAAATTTAAGGAGTAGGTTTGCGTGACCCGACATAATAATAATTAATCGGTGGATAAGGCAGTCGTGTTATAATATTTCTGCAAATAGAGTCCGTAATCCCGTCGATAACGCGATACCTCTGCATTGCGTTTTAGGTCATCAATTGGAAAAATATAAACTTAATAGTGCTACAATCATCGGCACGGATCTTGAGCGCTGACCTTCACCTGCGCAAAAGTGAGTTATTGGGTCCCTTTGGTGGTATGAAGTGAGGCGCAGAGGCGCAGGGGCGGGGAAAGTGCATTGATTGGCCCGTAGCGCATCGCGCGTCATAGCCGTCACTCGGGATTTGATCTTTACTCTTGTTGCACGGACCTCACGACGACTTTTATTTGTCATAAGTGTACGATGCGCAAAGCGAATCCCCACTCTTCCGCCGAGCGCTCAAGATCCGTGCCGGTATCTGTACCTAAGGTTACTAGAGCTTTTGCTTAATTTGAAGTTAAACAAATATACAAGGTGTTTTATGTTTATATTTTTTAAATACTTTCTTCCGTTAGTAGGTAAAAGCGACCAATGACAAAAGATTATCTAGGTAGGTACGTTTCCTAATATATTCTGCGTGCATTTAACTATAAACATGGTAAGATTACCAATGCCTCTGCTTAGAAATTGTATAAGCATAGCCATACGTGCTAAGTACCGTAATTTATTAATTAAACTTGTGGTTAAAGAGGTATTTAAGAGTGAGAATCGTAAACGATAAGGAGAGTGTGAAAACTAGATGGATGTCGCACGAAGAAAAAAATTGGTAAGGAATGGAGGCAGCTCAAAGTCAAAAAGACCAGATTAAGTAAGCAGGTATACAATGTGTAATAAATAAATATGAGTAAGGATAAGTAGGTACGGTTGATTCAGTATATGCTCATACCTCCTAGCTAGACAGACGGACAGCCCTGCTGTCAGCCTTGCCGACTGGATAATCTTTAGATCACGGTGCGGTGGCATGATGGCCATGTGTGTATTCTTGTCAAGCTCGCGCCGACACGAGGAAATGGATGGATCATGGATGGACCTGTTTAATGCGATAGTGGACGAATAGCTTTGCTTGATGTTGGGGTGTAGGTGTAAATAGAAATTATCCGCGCAAATCCGCGCGTGTTAATTTTCACGTCTTGTGAGATTCTTGTCGGAATTAAATTCTTAGTTATTTAACTACTTAGGAACTTAACCTACTGGATGTTGGATTCGAAATTCAGCCTACTTATACGATAGATATCCGCGGCCTAGACCTACTTTTTTAGAATACGCAAATCTGAAATGAAGTATGGAAGTAGGTGTAGGAAATGAAGGTGAGCAACGGGTTCATTACACCTTGATAACACAATTATGCTTCCGTCATTAATTAACGTACGATGACTTCAGAACCTACATTTTTGCTTCATGTTTCAATTTCTCTTACCTAACTCTGCATAGCAGAGAGCTCCGATCATCGAGAGGAAGCCGGAGAGAACCCACACGATCAGCGCCATGCCCTTGGACCCGGCATACTTGAGGGCCAAGCTTGGTGACACGAATATTCCTGACCCAACTATCACACCGACAATGATAGCCACTCCATTTATCAATCCTAGCTCCTTCTTCAAACGAACCCCTCCCGTGGATTCTTTATCACCCGTGTCTTTAGCTTCTGGGCCCATTTCCATCGCTTTCGGCGGCAAAACATCGATATCACTCACTTTCGCCATGATCAACGTTTATAAATAACAAATTCTTAGTAGACACACGCGACTTGAATGCGTAACACCAATAAAATTAAACACTTTTACACATTGTCAAACAGCAAGATGTAGCACAACCGAAATTCTGAAGCACGGTCATACAAACATTGCATCACACTGCGGTGTGAGCTGCGGCGGGAAACACCACGTGTGGCGATGAACACCATCGGACTACCATGGACTGATAAAATAATACTTCTGCGGTTTACTAGCCGACAGTAGCTGATAAGACGGCAGAAATCAACAATAAATATAAGCGTAAAACAGTTTCATTTTCTTGTATTTAGGTTAAAATATTCAGCACATTATGGACATCTGTTTTTTAATTAAGCTTCTCTGTTCTTAGTTGTCTTTAAAAAAATATTGGCTTTCTTTAATTTATAAGATATTTTTTATTTCGCTTTTTCCCCGGTCGCGCTCGTGTCCATATGCTACGCGGAGTAGACGTCCGGCGCGCGGCGTTACGTCCGCTTGCGTTACTGTTCACTAAGCTACTTTGCAAGTTAACCACGAGCAGTCGTCTGCGTCCGCGAGGATGACTCAGACACGAAACGGCATGAGTTTACCGTTATGCCGCGTTAAAATCAACTCTAGCAATAAAGCAATTGGGCACAGTTTCAGTGTGGTGACGTGCACGAGAATTCACTGCCAAGTTCGTACAACTAGTTTTTTTTTTATCTCGTTCTCACCATCACCATCCTGTGCACCACCACGTGTACAATTGGCACTGTTATTATTTTGAACAATAACTCTTAAAACAAGCGAGTGAGTAGAGTGCAACCACGTTTAGTGATGGGCACATTGACCGTCTTTAGGAGGATTGTGTTCTTCACGTAAGTAGGATATGAGCAATTCATTTATAGCTTGTTCGCTGCAAAGAGGTCAATGACAGTGTGGTGTTAAGAGCTATCAATCAGTAGGCATGGTGAAAGCTACTGATTCCCGTCCGACGACCTACTCGTAAATTTGTAATCCAGCTAGATACTACTTTACAGGGTTTATCGGTAAATTTAAATAGATCTCGTTCAGTAATGACACTTCTTTTTTATAAGTTTGTTTATATTGAACGCTCTTATAGTAGACACGTTAATTAGGTTTTTTTCTTTTTGTTTCTTTCCTGATATTAGGAAATTCGGTGTTTGATTGGAGCTCGAAGTTTCAGGTTTCTTAATTTATTTTACATGCTTAGGTAAAACTACCTAGTTTATGTTCATACCTAGTGTATTTTTTTTATTGACGAGTAGGGTGTCATATGTTTCACCTGTATTCCCCGGAGGGTTAGCCCTTTACACCCGAAGAAAATAATTTACTCAGACTTCTTTAAAATTCACATGACTTTTTCATGGGTGCCTAAGTATCATGCTAAAAATAATTTAAAAAATCCTGAAGTCTCTGGTTTCCTGAAAACTAACCCTCACGAGCGTGGGGCTTAGGAGGTAGCTCGAGATGTGAGTTTAGTCTAGTTTGGAGTTATGGTTTGATATTAAATGAAAATAAATTAATAAAACAGTCTTTATAATCATTAGTAATTTATTAACGATATTAATAATGAGTTATTAAACATTTGGTATAGTGTCTTTGACAAAACAATCAACAGTCTTGCTCTTCTACCCCTTGCTCTTGACGTTTCCCTGCCTGATCTGCCTCTAGTGGATCCCTTGCTTCTGGATATTGTTGGGATAGGTGGTGGTTCCTCATCCACTTCAGAGGATTCATTGCCAAAACCAGATCCACTCTCTTCTAGGTGATCTAAGACTCTTGCAACAATATTTTCATCATCATCATCAGCAAATTCCAAAATTTTTGAGTCATTCCAATATGCTAACTTAGTCGTCCTAAAGGAAATTTCCTAAAAATAAAGAAAAATCCCTAATTAAACGTTTATACGTAAAGGAAAACCATGTTTAGGAAAAAAAAAAATGAAACTATTTAGTACGTAGGTATCCCCGAACCCACACGATCGTGCGTCCTTGATTTTGAGTCACAATATACAGATAAGTAAACATGCTAGGTTCAAATTACATACATACAGGTATAAAACAATACTTAAAGTAAGTAAATGACACAAAAAAATAATATAAATTGCATTTATTTAATGAATAACCAAATACTTACCCAGGCGAGTTTGCGCGCCAAAAAACGCAGCCATTCTTCACAGTGGTAACGGGCGATTGACAGATTCAAACTCGTTCGCAAGTGGCCGGTGCGTGTTTTTTTCAAGAATAAGATAGTTTCACGATCGATCGAGGCCGGTTGCGTCTCGAAAAGTCGATTTGTGTACGACCCAGAATTTTTGAAAATCAAGTCTCACTATCGTTAGGCTTACCATAATCATGAAGCGCTAAACCGGGACAGGAGCGGAGCAGGACAGGATAAGCCAAAGACAAACACAGGCTACTACCAAAAAATGTTTTATTATTTAAAAAACAGATATTGAGTAAGGTACTTATTTATTGTGCCATTCGTACTTCTCGCATAAATATAATAAAGAATAATAATTTCTTGAAAACAGTTCACTCTAACTGTTTTCAAGAAATTATTATTCTTTTTAATTTTTTCGTATAAGTCGGTGCATGTAATTTTACTCTACTATCCTCACCACAAAGCTTTTTTTTATATGGATAGTCTTTTTGGAGTTCACTTGTGAATTTACAATTCCTTTTCGGCATTTTAAATAACAAGCAATACGTTGGTCAAAGTCACTTCGATATGTAATTAAGTACTAACGCGCGTGCGGCTGACTGGCAAATTGGCAATGAAAGGAAAGAAAGAGAAACAAGGAGCGCGCGGGCTGCGGCGGATACAGTGTGCCGCCGGCCGCACACCGCACCTACCCCCGCGCGTACCTACTGGGCATTATTATTGTTTGTTCGTTTTTCATAATACCGACACGTTGCAACACGGTCGTACACACCACGTATTAACTTAACCGGGACAAAATACCAAACCGGCCGGGACGCCGGGACCAATGCATGAAACCGGGACGTATGGTAAGCCTAACTATCGTATCAAGTCGGGTGTAAAGGGTTAGGCAGAATTGAAGTGTTTATGGGCGAGCTTATTGCTATCAACCGGCAAAATTGAGACTTCTACCGATGGAACTACACCCACTTTGCCCAACCTGGGACCCGAACCCTCGAGGACCTCGGGCTCAATATAGTTAACAACCACAAAACCAACGCGGCAGTGTAATCAGATAAGAGTTTGTAACGCGTGTTTGGGCTTACTAAGTATAATCAACTAAGGTTTCGCAGGAAGTGCTGGGTCATCGTGATGACCTGTGATATCGCCTAATCGAACGTGGACTTCACTATTCTAGGTTACCTCCACCTTTGAAATACCTTTGGAAAAAAGAAAAATAATATGTATAACTAAACTTTGAGATGAAAAATCACAGTAAGTAACAATTTCATGCAAATGTTTTATTTTTTATCGCGTAAGGATCTTAGCAGTTCGCGTTCTGTCGTTTCTGCGGACTCCCATGGGAATAGGGCTTTGTGTGTATTTTCTGTCCAGAATAGACCACCATTGACAAGATTAGCACATAAATGTTGCGGTGTTTCAGCCGGTTGTAGAACTAAACTATCTCAAATCATCAGGGCGATCATAGGGGGCGATAAATTAGACGACTACAGTACGAATAATATTTAAGTTTTCCCATGAGAACTACGTCGCAATCGATGCGCAGAATGTCAATTTGACAAGAAACTTATAACAGCGCATGCGCGGATAGGTCGCGTATGCAGTCTCAGTCCCTCGTATACGTTCAATGCATACTTGTGTCCCGCTTACTCAATGCAATAGGACTGGTGGTACGAAAAGTGTTAATGTTTTAAAATATTTATTTTGGTTTTTCTTACTGTTTCATTTGTGTTTTGTGTGTTTTTGTGGTGTATATGTTTGTTTTGTTACTTTGAGACCTTGTTATTGTTACTGGTTGTGTTTCTTAATTGTTAATACTTAATACAAAACGTATAAATCAGAAAAATATTCTACGAACGTAACACTTTTTTACGCGATGGGACCTGCGCGGTCGTCACTAAAAGCTAACTTCGCATGGGTAAAGATAGAATATTCGTACTGTACTGTTTCTGAACGTGCGAGTGTGCGATAAAGGGGTTGGTACTAGAACAAAAACATAATGAAACTGTTTAGATTGGAAGTTCATGTATTTTGTAAAGAAATAAACGGAACAGCATGATAATATCATTTCAATAAATAAATAATTCAGAGATGGTTATTTGAAGGCAGTTAAAAAGTTTAGTCATTATCCTTTTTTTCTTCGTATTTAAATATCCTTGCGGTACCATCATCCGAGGTGGTTAGTATTAGGCTTTCCTTTGGGTTGTAACATAGATCTAGTACTTCGGAGCGGTTTCCTGTGAGAATCTGGTTTCTTTCGCCAGTCCTTCCTTCGTATACTCGAATGGATCCGTCGAGGCAGCCAGTGACGAGGTGGTTCTTGACCCACACCATCTTGGTAACGCCGCCGCTCACCGCGTCCTCTGACTTGGCACAGTGATGACGAATCATTTGCCTCGGGACATCCCATATGCTTACAGCTCCCGTCAGTGTACCTGTAACATTCATGGTATACTATAAATAAAGTGCTTAATAAAGTAATATTTTAAGACATTGCATTAGAACAAAACTTAGTGTTTTTAATTTAATTTCTGAAAACATTTATTTTTTAGGATTATCAATCAGAGGGCCAATTCTACTCATTTTAAAACAACTTTCGCATTCGCATGTCATTCGCAAACTATCAAAAAGCCTTTAATTTCATACATTTTTGACAGTTTGCGAATGACATAATAATGATACGAATGTGAAAGCATAATAATGATACGAATGCGAAAGCACCCAGGTTGTACAATAAAGCATAATGTTTATAATTAAATAATACCTACCGTTTTTGTAATGAAAAGAGATTTATTTCATATATTCAATTAGAATTGTGAGTGCATATTCAGCAAAAAAAAACTGGCCAAGTGCGAGTCAGACTCGCGTACAAAGGGTTCCGAAAGATTATTTTTTTTATAAACATGTTATTTTTACACTATAAACCTTTTATAGGTTTTCCTCAATTTTTTTTTGTTTTTGGCTCAGAAGTTTGGAAGATAAGGGGGGGGAATGGTAATTTTTCGTCTAAGAATAACTTAAAAACCATTTATTTTAAATTTATTAAAAAAAAAATTATTCAAACCCCCACAGTAAGCCCTTTCATTTGATATGTAAAGGTGCTCCCACACAGCAGTTATATAATATAACGTTATACAACATTGTGTAACACGATAACATTTATTAATAGCGTGTAACAATACTCTACAACATGTTGAAAAAGTTATATGTTATAAACGCTCCCACATTGGTTGAACTCGTTGTATGACATTGTATAACATTATGTTCAATAGGTTTGGGTTCGTCCCGCTGAGGTTCTGATGGTGTTATAACAAAAGTTACATTTTGTTATATTATATTGTAATCAGTTGTAAAACATTTTATTAAATGAAGTTGTATAACATCAATAAAAATTTATAACTTTTGTTATTATTTGTTTATAAACAAATGTTATAAGTCAGTCTCTAACGTTATATAACTGCTGTGTGGGAGCACCTTTACACAATATTGTTCAAAACCTCCTAAAGCGACGCCCATACTGAAATTTTAATAATTTACGTAACGGGTCCGTCTTTGGGTCACGGAAGTCCATATGTGTACCAGATCAACAGAATTGTTCAAGTGGGTCTGGAGGAAACTACCTGTGACAGATGGACAGACAGACACCCAAGTGATCTTAATGAGGGTTTCGTTCAGAACCCTAAAAAGGTCAGGCAGAAAACAACAGGATGTTGCTAAACTAAATGCTAGATTTAGACTTCAGTTATTATTTTGACACAATGAGAAGGCTTTCTCATAATATATGTGTTCAAAAACATTTGTTAGGCTTTTGTAGTTGAAGATATACAAGGAGAATATAATTATTACCTGTAGCAAGAAGTGCTAACTGAGGGTCTTGTCCAAAAGCAACTGTTTCCAAGTCGTTTTCTACTTCCATCTGACCAACAACCTTGCCATTGTTTGCTGTGGTCAACACCAGTTTACCTGAGCAAAATGGAACATGATTAGAAAAAAAAATTAAGAATAAGTAAATACCTACCTACCTACTTTCCCCAATATTGTAAATGTGCAAGTCCAGATGTTCATACAGTCATCAAAGCTATTTAGTATTTTGGTATACAGGCAAAAATATTAATTTTTCCACTGCACTGATATACTGACTCCAAGGCAGAGTTGACTCTTTCAAACAAAATCCGCCGCACTTGCTAGTAAACTGCCTCCATATCAAATAGCTGTGTTGAATGTGCATTCATCATACTTTAAATTCATAATTTAAACCCTGGCCCACAGGTAGACTATAGGGTTTTGAGATACTTTTACACTGGAATTTGTTCACAGGCAAGATACTAGTAGAGAATACTTATTACAATAATGAATGGAACTTATTAGTAGGTGTTCAAATAAAAAGATATTTGAAGAATGACATATATTACGAAATAAATAGTTTTGTGTATTGCAAGTTTTCTAAAAACTGTCCAACTGTTTTTGTCTGTATATTTTTTTGTAATTACATAGTATTTATGGATTATTTGTATTTTTATGTATGTAGATCGCTTTTTTTGCACCTATCACTATTTGTCTCTGCATCACACCAAGTTTGACTGGTAGAAAATGCATAAAGTTTTAAGTCCTCCTCTGTACCCTTCTGAGCGTTAAGTTATAAATTAATGTACAAAGTACATAAGAAAATAAAAATAAATCTCACCATCAGTTGAAATTGATGCCATAAGATTGCCATCAGGATGAATATCAATAGCTGTCACTCTGATCTCATGAAATGATGCAGGCACTTGCTGCAGTACTGCTGAAGTCTTCAGGTCCCATATCTTCACTGCACCATCCTCATAGCCAGCTGCTAAGCGCACCCCATCTTGGAACAACTGAAATATTTTTATCATTTTTTGATTATTATTACATAAATAAATGATGATTAGGCTTACTTTGCAATCTTGTTAATGATAAAGAATGACTGTACAACTTATGATATGACTTGCAAAATGGATAAAAACAATGTAGACTGAATCATAAGATGAGGTTACATACATGTGGGTAACTCAGAAAGATGACAGTGCATGACTTTTGTTATTATACTAGCTGACCGGGCAAACATTTTTTTGCCAAATAAAAAAATAGTCTACAACCTATTCTCATATCTACCAAAACTATACAAAAAATTTCATTAATTTCAGTCAAACTGTTTCAGAGGAGTTCGATAACAAACACTTTGACATGAGATTGATACACTGTGATATATTAAAAGACATTCTTAGATAAAGGGAGTCAATGTTTCATTATTCTAAGATAGCTTAGAGATTAGCACCCAAGATGCTTACCTTTCCACATTCCACTTTTACATTGTATCCTTGCAAGACTTTAGTCTCCCCTGAGGGCACTTTGAAAATATAAATATCTCCAGACACTGATCCACATATCAAAACTCGAGTTCCAAAGTGCCACAAGCCCCATGTCAAGTCATCAGCTTCATATTCAAAGGCCACTTTCCAATTAAGTTGCCGGTTTTCTTTTTCACTGCATTTCCAAACTTTGATCAGTCCAGACATGTCAGCTGTGGCCAAAAAAGCTCCATCAAAACTGAACCCAACAAAGATGACTGAGTCTTTGTGTCCCAGACAGTCCATGATCAACTGTCCATCGGTAACAGACCACACGTAGGCCCTGTCATCTTCGCCGCCAGTGACCGCCAGCTTGCCGTCTGGATGAAGATCACAACAAAACACTGAGCCGACATGTTTGCTGAACACAAAAGCTGCATGATCCTCAGGTGGTTCTGTTTCTAATTCCATCTCGTCATCATCTAACTCTCCACTTAACATTTCCTCCAGTTCTTCTAGCTGGACCTCTTCCACATCATCATATAGGAAGAAGCCTTCTCCTTCATCCATGCCTACTATTTCGTCGCCGTTTACAGACGACGGCGGCGTGTCTTCTTGCTGACCACGCATTATCTAGAATGATCACAAAATTATTCATTAATATCTAAACAAAACACGAAATAATGGCGCAATAAAAAGATTATATTTAGTAAACTAACCTCTTCTTTCAAACCAGTGTTTCAAACGCTTTACACAATGTTCAATCTTCAGATTTCAATTAGTTTGGTACTCTCATTTATTTCAATGTTTTATATTGCACAAGAGTTTTATTACAATAATCGTCTCTTGATAAAACGTTACACGAGTTTATTATTTATAAAAATGGTCTTATGAGTCTTGAATATTTCAGTCCCACATCATTATTCATGATGACCATTGACCACAGATGACAGAATTGACAGAACACATCAACACAGAACACAATATAACCACTGACGTAGGACGTATTTTATACGTCAGTGAATATAACCTATCCATATATTGCTGCCTCGCCTGCCATGACAGCAAATGACAATGATATAGTGACAGTTCAGAATATCAATCTTGTCATTCTTGTCAATGTACGGAAGAAAACCATAAAGGTCTCTGCACACAGCGGGCGTGGCGTGGCGGGACGGGACGGCGACGCGACGCTGAGCAGTTGTAATGTACTAGATATTAAGGAGGGCGCCGCGCCCAGCGGGAATACATATCAGAAGCGGCGGGGTGGGACGTGAGCGACCACGCCGCGCCCCGCCACGCCACGCCGGCTGTGTGCAGAGACATTTAGAAATCATGTTGCGAAGACTATATTACTAATTATTCATGTCTTTTAAAGTTATAGAACATTTTTTAATGGGGTTGGCCGGTGCAAGCTGAAAGCAGATGGCGCTAGCATAGTTTGTTCCCTTTTTTTTATGTTGTGTTAGTTGCAGTTACGTCTAAATTATTTACTTTGTAACTGAAAGGCAGCTGTAAAACAATTAAAATAAGTGGAGCTCCCTTACGAGGAAAGAAAGCGGATCTTATCGAAGGATTTTGGAGTTTTGTTTTTAAATTCAACAAACAAGCCATAATCATAGTATAGAATCCTTGTAGAACGACGGACGATTGATTGGCAAGATTTCGATTGATCGGACAAGTGATATAAACATTGAAATCACATAGGCAGGTACGAAATATTATAGGATGAGGAGTGTAGGGATAATTGAAAAAAGTAATAGTCAAGCCTTTATTTATGATCAGCTTGCCTGTGTATTACGTGTTATTTCATAATCACTTTCTACCACAGCTTTCTACAAAGTGTTTAGCTACCCCATAACCTCGTACTTTTCGTAAATACATTTTTCACGACGGATAGCTTTTAAACCAAAGCCTTCGTATTTTTATATCCTTCGGTATTTGATTCGTTCCAATATCAGAGCATTTAGAGACAATACAGCGCGTCATTGTAACTGTTTGAAATTATTTTCTGTATTTGACCATGTGAAAAGGCAATGTTTTGGGAACAAACTACGCTAGCGTCGCTAGCGCCACTTTGACAGTTGCCAACCCCATTAAAGACAGCTGTGACTTTTCATTCATACTAGTGATGAGCCGGATCGTTAAAAATTTATATCCGCGGATACAGATCTGAATACGGATATTTGAAGTCAAGATCCGCGGATACGGATACGGATACGGACCTTTATTTTCTTACTAAATCGGTGTTGGCGCGCTAGAGCCTAAAACGATAGTTGACGTCACGCCCGCTGCAACGATAGGCAGGACATGTTTCCACTGGCAGTGCCCCCCGCGCACTTATTAGGTACTATTTCTTTTGTTTTGTATATTAGGGTTTAGTTTGACACTACACTGGGCCGCGTAGATAATGTCTACGAAGTTTTCTAGTGTAATTTGTGACGGAAAATATTCCCGGGAACAACTACAAAAAAAACATCCATCAGTATGATTTATTCTTGAAAATATTTGATTTTCTGAAATAAAATAACTCTGGATGGAATTCAATATTTTTTAATTCTACCTAATCATCTACATTAGCATTTCATCCTATCAATTGAAAATTTAGTTAAAAGATCTGTAAAATATCCGCGAGAGAAGTAACGGATACGGATATGGATCTTTTTTCTCCCTCAGATATCCGCGGATACGAGTACTGATAAGGATATCCGGAATATCACTCATTCAAACACACGGTACGTACCGCAACACCGCGAGACCGCAACCGTCTATAGTCACATCGTATTCAATTTTTATATTTGCCGTTTGGGGTTGAAACCCTAGGGCCGTGGGGCCCTTGTGCTCATAGCCTTTTCAAAGAAATTTCGAAACGGCTGGTTGACACTTCCCGTGACCCAAGAGCTGGCTTTTACTTTGGGCAGAGATTAAGCATTGCCATTCAACGTGGCAATGCCGCCAGTCTCTTGGGTACATTACCAGCTGACAGCGTGGAGGACGAATATTTTGATGCTCTACTTTAGTCTTTTGTTAGTTTAGTATAATTTGTTAATTTTGCGTTTTAAGTATATTGTGTGTACATAAATAAAATTTAATACTATTATTAAAAAAAAAAAATTTATTGATCAACCTGCTTTCTGACTAATTAATTTGACATTTATTAGCGCCATGTGAACATCAGAATGTTCAGTGGAGTTGATAATCTAAGAAATTTAACAGATTGTTGTAGTTTGATGTGCTGGCGTCTGTACAAGTGATATTTTTTGTGTGAAATAAATTCAACATTACAGACAGATGTGTTGCTGGGGAGTTTGTTGGCCACTTCTTCTAACACTAGGAAGTGGTGCCGGGCGGGTGTTTTGAGGGACTGTCTTTTGTAAAACTTGACGTTCAAAAAGCGCTGGCTCTTAGCCTAATTTGAATAAATGACTTTTGAATATTATGAATTTTGAAAGATGACTCGCCAAAATTACCGATGAGCTATAAAATACTTCTAAAATTTTAAACATATTCCGTACCTAATTATTAACAAAATGCAAAATAGGCAGTCATTCTGATGCCGGGGGTGTTTGTTATTATTGTGTGTTGTTGTACAGACGCCAGCACATCAAGCTACAACAATCTGTCAAAATTCTTCTGTAGATATTCAACTTTCTCACGAAAGTCATTAGGTTCAAATTTGATCGGGAATATTTGAGAGTTTCGGATAGTCTTATGTGCTGGTGACTGTACCATGTTCTTACAAATAAACGATGATTGGTTGATTGATAGATTAGCAAATGGCTAAGACTGCATGAGTGCGCAGTGCCACAAGGCGCGGCGTTTTGGTAGACTAACGCGGCTATGACAAGAGTTCATAGATGTTTTTTTAGTTGTAGGATAATCTCAATATCGAAAACTTGGCAGTGTGTCATCATTACTATGATGTATTGGAATAGATACTCGTGTGCTCTTAATTCAAATTCCAGGATATGCAATTCGTCACACTCACAGGCTGCGAACGGGATTTATGAAATGAACCATTTGAAATGAATATTCTATATAGTCTGTGCTTGATTTTGACAACATTGTCAATTATTGACATTCGACGTTCTGATCTGACGTTCTGTTTCTGTAATTATTTGAATTATTGTAATACTAGCTTCTTCCCGCGACTTCGTCTGCGTAGACTTTAGAACTGGTGTGCAACTTAATTGCCTCATATTATCATTCTTATAATTGCATCTTCATGATTCTGGTATTCAGATAGTGAGTCCCAAAATTATGGTATTCTGGTATCTACATGTAAATCTGTAGCGCTCATAATTCCAGCCTTGGCAATACTTTGATATGTTTTTGATCTCCCCCGGCACTTTCAAAACCTAACCTCTCACAATTCTAGGCCCGAAAATATTGCGACATGTTTCTGGTCTCCTGGTAATTGTAAATCTTTAGCTCTCATATTACCAGCCCGGAAAAAACTTCGCCATGTTCCTGTTCTCCTGTTACTTTTGAATCCTAACTGCTCACAATTTCAGCACCGAAAAAATGTCAACATGTTTCTGCTATCTTAGTGCTTGTGAATCTATAGCTTTCACCATTCCAGCCCAGAAAAAATCTTGCGCAAAATATTTTGAATAACTCCAGGTATTGTGAAACTTAAGCGCTCACAATACCAGCCAACTATTTGGACATGTTTCTTCTCTCCTGGTACTTGTGAGTCTTATAGTGTTCACAATTTCAGCACAGTAAAAACTTCGACATGTTTCTGTACTCCTGGTAAAAAAAATCTTGCTCAAAAATACTTAAACATGTGTCTGGTCTCCTGGTATTTAAGCATTTTTAGCGCTCATATTTCCAGCCTCAGAAATACTCCAACATGTTGTTGTTATCCTGGTACTTTTGAATCGCTTGCAATGAAAGCCATCTATTTTCCAGTAAAAAAAAAAACATCATCTCATCTCATCCCATCCCATCCCATCCCATCCCATCCCATCCCATCCCATCTCATCTCATCTCATCTCATCTCATCTCATCTCATCTCATCTCATCTCATCTCATCTCATCTCATCTCATCTCATCTCATCTCATCTCATCTCATCTCATCTCATCTCATCTCATCTCATCTCATCTCATCTCATCTCATCTCATCTCATCTCATCTCATCTCATCTCATCTCATCTCATCTCATCTCATCTCATCTCATCTCATCTCATCTCATCTCATCTCATCTCATCTCATCTCATCTCATCTCATCTCATCTCATCTCATCTCATCTCATCTCATCTCATCTCATCTCATCTCATCTCATCTCATCTCATCTCATCTCATCTCATCTCTTCTCATCTTTTCTCATGTCTTCTCATGTCTTCTCATCTCATCTCATCCCATCTCATCTCGTCTCATCTCAATTTCAAGAAAAACTGGACTACTGTAGTCCTACTATCCCACTAATTACTTATTAGTAGTACTTGTAAATCTTTAGCGCACACAATTCCGGCACCGAAAATATCTCGAAATGTTTCTGAGTTCCTGGTACTTGTGAATCTATAATAGCATTTACAATATACTGCCCTGAAAAAACTTCGTTCGTCATGTGTCTGGTACTTGTAAATTATAAAGCGCTCATAATTCCAGCAACTTAAAAACTTTCAGATATTTCTCTCCTGGTATTTTAATCTATCTGTAGCGCTCGTAATTTTCTGGCGAAATACCTCGATATGTTTCTGCTCTCCTGGTACGTGTGAATGTATAGCGTTGCTTCAACATATTTCTGATCTCCTGGTACTTGTGAATCTAAAGCGCCCATATCAAGCCCCAAAAAAACTTCCGAAATGTTACTGCTCTCCTGGTGAAACTGTAGCGCTCGGAATTCCAGTCCCGAAAATACTTCGAAAAGTTTCTGCTCCGCTAATAAAAAAAAAACTTTGCCCAAAAATAATTTGATATGTTGCTGGTCTCCTGGTACTTGTGAATCTTTTAGCACTCGTAATACAATTCTAGCCCGGTAAAAAATTTCGACATGTTTCTGTTCTGGTACTTTTGAATCTGAAGTACTAAGGTAGCAGAAACTCTATACTTCCACTTCTTCCTCTGTGTCCATTAAGTCATGTATGTTACCGGGATAAAAAGTAGTCTATGTGTTATTTCAGGATGTGACCTATTGACGGACAAACATCCAAACATACAAACATGAACGCTGTCAATGAAAGCCAATCAATCTGTTTTCCCGCAAAAAAAAAAACCAGACCAAAAATACTTTGACATAATTATATGTCTGCTGGCACTCGAAAATCTTTGGCGCTCACAAATTCAGACCCGAAAATATTTCGACATGTTTATGCTCTCCTGGTACTTGTGAATCTGAAGTACTAAGGCAGCAGAAACGTCTGATTTCCACTTCCTCCTCCGCCGCCATGCCTTTTGCCGCTATGCCTTTTATCGGGATAAAAAGTAGCCTATGTGTTATTCCAGGATGTGAACTATATGTTTGCCAAATTTCATTCAAATCCCATAAGCCATTTTTGCGTGATTGACGGACAAACATCCAAACATACAAACATACAAACTTTCACATTTATAATATTAGTAGGATTCAATTATTCATATATTAATTAAATTAAATACATACGTAGTATCCCTATGTAGTCTGTGTTTATTACGTAGTTCAATATAATACGTAGTATCTCTATGTAGTAGTCGCGGGATTATTCGCAAGACAGACACCGTGGCTCCGGAACACAAAGGGCAATGAAGGAACATGGATGGGTTTTAGTCAGTAAAAGTCTGACACTCCCTCCCGCTACACCCAGAGCGGGAGGAGTCATTGGATGATTTCCCATCCCTAAAAAAAAAAAAAAGTATCTCTATGTAGTCTGTGGTAATCAGTGTTGCCAGAAGGTTACATTTCTTACATTTTTCGTAACTTTTGACCCCCTCGCGTAACATGTAAGTAATTTTTGTATTTAAGGAAATTTTCGTAACTTTTGAGAATAACGAGATTTGTAACACTAGATGTTTATTGCAAACAGTTTACGAACGCATTTCAATTTAACGCACCTAAAACTGCGCATCTAAATAGTATTTCACTCCATATCACACTCACAGATGGCTCTGCATGGAAAGCGCCACGACAAAATGAATCGTAAAGTATTTGCTTTAAAACTTGATTTTGCTTGAGCGTGTACGCGCACTTTTCGTACTTCACAAGTTCCCGCCGTACGCGGTTTCGTAGCTACAGAAATGACTGATTGTGATTTGTTTTGTTTTCTTCCGTTTTGTTGTATTATGTGCGTGAGTGAAGTTCTGATGAATACATTTATTTCCAACTAATATTTTATTTTGTTGGCAAACTGCATGTCAAAGTTTGCAACTTATACTAATAAAAATAAAAATACAACATCTGTATTTTATTGCAGATGCAAACAAGTAAAATATCTACACAGAAACAAATCAACGATTTTTGATAACTGTGATTTAAACCTCAACGAGTATTACATTACAATCTATACTAATATTAGAAAGAGGTAACATTTGTTTGTAAGTTTGTATGTAGGGGGTAATCTCAGGAAATACTGGTCCGATTTGAAAAATTCTTTCAGTATTAGATAGCCCATGTATCGAGGAAGGATATAGGCTACATATCATCACGCTAAGACTAAAAGGAGCCGAGCATTAATGGAAAATGTGACGCAGGTGAATTTGCGTGGGTCAGCTAGTACACACTAAAGAGAGATGACGAAATTTTATCCTTAGGTTAAGAGCGTGTATTCCGTCCACTAGCGCCGCCAATCGTTTTTTATTAATTGTGGTAAATTTAAGACACGTAGATAAAAAACCGCTCTGTAGTGCATTAAAGAAATGTATCTATTATTTTTTGACAGCTATTTTTAATACATAACTCATGGCAAAATAGCCAAAACGGCAATTATTGCTAAAAGTGGCCACTTTTAGCAAAAATATCGACTTTGGCAACTATTTATGTTCTAAAGTACAAAACATAATAAATACATTTCTTCAGTGCACTACAGAGCGGTTTTTTATCTACGTGTCTTAAATTTACCACAAATATTAAAAAACGATTGGCGGCGCTAGTGGACGGAATACACGCTCTTAAATACACCATTACACATCATAGATTCCATTATATTCCGCCATTTTCCCCACCGACCCCAAAAATACGTAATTTAAAAAAAATACATTAATGTAACTTTTGGAGCAAAAATGTAACATTTTAGGAAACGAAACGTAACTTACGACTCAAGGGCCCTGGCAACACTGGTGGTAATATTTAAGGTTATGTTTTTTGAAACAAATAGTGTATGAAAGATTTTGTTAATAAAAGAGACTAAAATCTAATAAACAGGATAAACAATACTTGAAAATGGCGTCACTAAAAAAAGGTATCCAATAATGATCAGCATTCATAGTAGTCAGACACGGTACATAAATAAAATAAACAACTTTTGACCTCTTATTTTTCTCTCTTACAGTTTTGTTACCAACACAGGCCTCGTTTCTAATATCGAAACGGTTTCGCGGGAAGATCAATATCCAAAGGCCGAAAAAACCTCATTTCGAAAGGCAGCTCTTGATTGACTTTACCAAACCTGTGTATGGACCTCCCAAATACACTTTACCTGATGCTGCTTTGTGCGATAGGGGAGAAAAACTGTACGCAAGACAGATCGAAAATCCTTTTGAAAGAATATTAGCAAATGAATGCCTCAATTGGTTCAACACATCTAAGATGGTTATATTTTTACATGTCAATTCAATAAGTATGGAAGAGAAAACACCAGTTTTTGCTGCACTAGCAAAGAACAATATGCATTTAAGAAGTTATGGCAAAAAGATAGTTAGCATGGCAACCTCAGGGACTCGCTATGAAGCTGTAAATCACTTGTTCACATCACATCAAAATATACTGTTTGGGCAACCTGAAAATGTTGCCAAAATGTTCAAGATAATGAAGAAGGCACCTCAATTAGTTATTATGGGTGGGAAATTGATCAAATCTTATTATTAGAGACAAGTTTGCTATTTAACATTAATCTGTAATAATTGTTAATGGATGGTTAGGAATTTTAAAAGGAAAGAAAAATTAAATATAAATTTAAAATGTTTAGGCCCACTTGCACACACCAGTTATTTTATAATTTATGAGTTGGTTTTTACCTGGGATAGTTTGTGTAGAAAATGTTTCTTATTTATCCTAGTGTCGCCTATTAAACTTTAGAGTTAAAATATGTCTCTGTCTCTGGTTAGTGCAAGCGGGCCATATATCTGCTACAATTTGATTTTCTTATAATTTTCTAAATTCCTTTTCTCCATGGAAAATTCGGATATAAAATATGCTATTCAGTATTTACACTAAGCAAATTTTTTTTCTTATGAATAACATTGTTTTTAGTTTGTAACTTTTCTAACAAAATATCATTTCCATTTTCAGCTGGAATCATACAAGACAGATTGATGTCAAAGAATGAGTTATTAGAGTACAGTCAATTGCAGAACATTGATGTGGCAAGGAGTCAACTGTGTGCAGTCCTTGAGAGTGCAGGGTCTTGTCTTGTGAGACAACTGAATCAGGGACCACAAACTCTTGTTGGTCATCTAGAAAAGCATGCAGAACTTCTGAATGCTCCCTCTGGTGGACCTCAAGACACTAACCCAAAAGAACCTCAAGACAGTGCCAAGAAAGAACCTGAGGGTTCAGAATAATTTTGTTAAAATGTAGACTTATTTGTTAGTATAAGAGTTAGAAGATTTCATTGTGGTTTCCTTTATACTCTTAGTTTAAGGCTTATTAAATCAATAGCTGACCCGCGCTACTTCGTCTGCGTCACATTTTCCATTACTGCTCCGCTCCTATTTGTCTTAGCGTGATGATATATAGCCTATAACCTTCCTCGATAAATGGGCTATCTAACACTGAAAGAATTTTTCAAATCGGACCAGTAGTTCCTGAGATTAGCGCGTTCAACCAAACAAACAAACATACAAACAAACAAACTCTTCTGCTTTATAATATTAGTATAGATTATTTATGATGTAATGTTACTGTGTCTACATAATAATTAATGAACCCTACCAAGGCCAGCAACTGACAGATATTCTGCATTGTGTAAACTTGAAAATCTATCAAACATCGACTTGTTGATGGAAAACACTCTGCATTTGGCCATAAGAAGTGCTGTATACCGAGTGTGGCACGAAGGTGTTCTATATAAAACACTGAAAACTCTTCCCACAACCTATGTTTCTACAATCACCTACTCCACTGTACTACCTAACTCGGCAACATTTTTATGTCAAGCATTGATATTAAAGTCCTGATTTTTTTTTTCAATTTGAGATGGGTTTGCTCTTACATCTAGTCTAGAGTTACTTAAAATCAAAGCAGGAGTACCCCAAGGCAGCATTCTGGGATCAATTTTATAACTAATATTCACTCACAACTTACCAGTAAATGACAACGTGATTGTAGACACCTTCTCAGAAGATACAACAGTCCTAGCTACACACGGAAATCCAGAATAAGCATTTGTTTTATAACAAAGAAGCTTTAGCGATGTATCTCAATGGCTACGTACGCGACTGGCTCATCAAGGCGAACGAGACCAAATCTGATTACGTGACTTTTCACCTACTGTGCGAAGCAAACCCTCCTGTCAAGTTAAACGAGATCCAAGAAACACAACGCGATGATGTCCGTATATAGCTGGATAAACCTAATAAAAGGAAACCACTTGGGTTACAACTTAAAATAGATGATGTTCTGGCTGATGTTTCGCAAATCCAAGGTACCTATCAACCTACACAACGTACCTAAACAAACTCCTTTTATATAAATATATACTGAAGCCTATGAGGTCATACGGAGTGGAGCTTGGGGGACTGCCGCCTTTTATAACCCTGGAAATTCTACAACGTTTCCTATCAAAGAATGCTGGGCATGATATGCCAATGGAAGTAGGAGATCATTGAGACGCTCAAATGTCACTCCAAACGTATTGAAAAACACCAACCAACACCTTTCATCAAATAAAACTAAAAATCCCCCAAGACCTCATACGACCTCTTGGGAAAAGCTGACGGACTAGCCACTGGGTTAGGTTCATTCAAGACAAATTGAAAGTTCGTGACCTCTAGCTAAATGTCCTGAAGCAGGTAGATTGCAAGAATAAAAAACAATACAACAAAAAAAAAACAATACAAAAAAAAAAAAACGAAATTAAATTATTTCTGAAAATGCAATTTTGTCACAGGCGTAGGCAGCGAGGAGTATGGGGTCGCGTTGTCGTAAAGTTCGGCCGTCAGACGAGGGCTATTTGGACTGCACTGTTTTACGACACGGCAGTCACACGATCTGTTTGTGCGGCCGCACTGTCGTAACAATCTGCCGTCACACGAGAGGTGTGTGTGGCCTCACCGTCGTAACAATCTGCCGTCACACGAGAGGTGTGTGTGGCCTCACTGTCGCACCAATCTGCCGTCACACGAGAGGTGTGTGTGGCCTCACTGTCTTTACAATCTGCCGTCACACAAGCGGTGTGTGTGGCCTCACAGTTGTAACAGCCTCCAGTTACACGAGGGGTGTGCGCACGCACTGTCGTAATACTAGGTTGTCATTCGTGGGGTGTGTGAGGGTGATCGCACTAAGGGTCTGTGGTGTGGTAATACTGATGTACCTACGACTCAGACGTTACATCTGGGGCGAGGCTGCAGAGTCGTTTAATTCTGACGTTCACCACAAACCACAAGCCACCGTACATACTGTCGTAAAAATCTTATTACACGAGAGTTGTGTGTGGCTGCACGCGGCTGACACATGCCAGGTGTGTGCGGCTACAGTGGCGTAAATCTGACGTTACACGGCGGACTGCAGTAAGACGAAAAGTGCGTGGCGACGCACTGGTGGAACCCTCGGGTGTCACATGTAGGTTGACTGTGTGACCATACTGTGTTAATCCTCGGCCGGCCCGTGAGGAACGTTTTAGGGACTTCGTTAAAAAGTTTCAAAATAAGACAATTATATTATTCAACAAAATTTATTTTTATTTCAATCTTGAAACACAATCTTTGGTTGGAGGTACAACTTATAACTACTTAGTCCAATAGAGATCAAAAGTTAATGACTATACAAGCAGGATCGCTTCCATGAGATACTTACACTTTTAATAATACTTGAGCAACACTGATTTAATTGGTATTACGTAATAGTAAATTTTATTTACGTAGCTGTCTAAACTTAACTAAAATACAAACAATATTTATATTGGCAGTTGATACCTTATTACAAAGAGTATTCACCAGTTAAAAAATATAAGATAATAGAAAAATGTTCAGTTTCTTAAGTCTAGATCACGGTGCTGCGATGCGGCTGGTGGCAGTTGCTAGAGCAGTCAGAGCCACCGCCGCTTCCACCTCGTCTCGGTCGTGACGAGACAAAGTATTTATCGTAATTCGCTGGATCTTTGTGTCTGGTTTTCTTCGTTTACCATCAGCCCACCAAGAGTAGTTGCACTCGCTTGGTTGGAATCGGGCTGCGCTCTCCAACCACTTGCTGAGTAACATCGGACTGGTAATCGTTTTTGTTTCCTCTGGTCCAGTCTCATTTGCGTCCGATTTGTAAGAGTTATTGTTGAAGTTTACACACTTTTCTTTAATTATTGAAGAGTTATTAGAATCGTCGTGGTGGTATTCAGTGATAGTTTCGGGACTGCCAGTTAGTTCACCATCATTGTCTAGGTTGTCGTCGGGGTTGGTGGGGTCGGACTCGCTCCATATGCTGTCATCGGAGCAGATGCTGAACTGTTCCACATTGCCCTGAGCGCGATCATTGTACGTGCGTATCAGGTGTCCCCATGTTTGCTGGTTTCTGTCTATATTCACATTTTTCAACTTTCTTCGCCAGTTGGCAAACCAGTTACAAATCTGTAAAAAGATAAATTTTCAATTAATTTAAAATTGTTAGATAGTAGGTCGTGTAGAACTACTGGTAGGTACCTACTTGGATGGGAACTACAATATCTATTAAAACCCATCGTATTAATTTGAGCTAAACGACTTTGTAGTAAATTTTGTACAGTAGTCTAATCTAGTTTTTCACTTATCGTTAAACGGTGAACAGTAGTCAACAAAGCAGGGACAAAAATAGTGCCTATTTATGTACAAATAGCAATTTCTGGCATCGATCCAATTAGGTTGCTGTTAGGCACAAACCTGATACCTATGTATGAAAATCAGAAAACAATGAACTTTAAAATAATGTGTAAATGACTTACTTGTATGTATGTGAGGCCCGTTTCGCGAGACAAATATTTTTTTTCTTCCCTGTTGGGGTACGGGTTATCTCTTCGACGCACTAGCCAGTCTTTTAGATAGCGCTTAATTTCTGGTGTGAATAGCCTTTTTTGCGGACGCTGGCCTGCGACCAAGCTCCTTCTGTAAAAGTAAAACATCAAATTGGAACAAATACGTTACTGACAAATAAAAACATGGACAAAACATCGGAGTTCGTAAAAAGTTACATTTTTGAATAAAGGGCATTGACGCATTAGGTATAGATGAATGATGATACTTATGTGACGCACAAAGAAAATTATACTGAATACTGAAAGTAATGACTCATGCATGTCAATGTTTGTAGGTAACTCACCGAGTGTATCGTCTGTTTCTGACAGGTCTCGAAGATTTGCCGAGATCTTCTTTCATGGTCGTATCAGTCATGATGTCTTCTTTGCCTTCAGATGTATGGATGAGTGTCATCTGATCTTCTATTACTTGATTTACACTTAGAAGGTTGTCCAGATGAGTGTTCGGCTGAAGAGCGACACGTAATGTGTGGACAGCACGTGCAAGGGCAGCTCCGCTTGCGACACGACTCGTGTCTCGCAACACTGACGCTGCGGGGGATGCTCGCTGATCTATTAAAAAAATAAGGACATGATGACATAAATAGATTGTCTTTCGAAGAGTATACTGTTTAATTACGAGAAACAGTTACATAGGTAACCGTATGTTGTAGTAGCTGCGTTGATGTAACCGAAACATGACGGTCACATTCCTCAGTTCACTTTTAGATGTTATTTATCCGCGATACCTTCCTGAAGTGCACATAGAATATATTACTTCGATTTATTTTAATTTCTAAGCTCTACTTTAATTAGACGTATTATTTTTATGTTTTTGTATTCAGTAATGACCACAATGCACAAAAAACATGTTAACTATTACGTGTGCTCGAGGGTCAATGTTCTTGTTTTTGAACGGCTGAATAAAATTGAGTGTTAATTAGATAGTTTCTTGAGTGAAAACGGACGCACTGGGTTCACTGAAGTGATTTGTGTACGATAAAATTTTATTCAACTTATAAGTTTTGTCTCAACGTGAAAATTCTGGTACGTACCTGTGTGCGGGAAAGCTCGGGGATTCTGTGAAAATGGCGTCGGATAAGCGCGCGACGGCAGCGCCACGGCGCGGGCGCATCGCTGCTGCAAATACGTGTTATTTCAGGATGTCTCCCGCGATGTCTTCAAAAACATGATTACAATGATCAACATATATTTATACTAGAGGTATGTAAATAAATTTGTTATTTTTGGTGCATCAATATCATTTTATTACGATATTTATTTCGTGTTAGTTTTGATTGTAGAGCAGTAATTTATTTTGCAATAACAACGCGTTTACGCAAAATCTAATTATGTTCATAACCTATGAAGACGCGTCAACGTACTGTTCAGGACTCGAAGACACGACATCTAGTGCATCATTAGAGTAACCTATCTATACTAATATTATAAAGAGGTAACATTTGTTTGTAAGTTTGTATGTAGGGGGTAATCTTAGGAACTACTGGTCCGATTTGAAAAATTCTTTCAGTATTAGATAGCCCATGTATCGGGGAAAGATATAGGCTACATATCATCACGCTAAGACTAAAAGGAGCCGAGCATTAATGGAAAATGTGACGCAGACGAAGTTGCGTGGGTCAGCTATTGTTACTATAAAATCTTTGGCCTGTTGTAGAGTCTCGTCTGTTATTGTCACATACTATTGTGTTGTTCTTATGTTAGGAGAGTCACGAATTCACAACTACAGTCGTGGACGTGTTTTCAGTTTCAATCGTCTAGAACCCTAGACCACGAGAGTGTCATTGCAAAGTTCGGAAGTATGTACCTATCCCATCTTTCTTTGCCAATTGTACAGTCGGGACCAAAAATCAGTTGTGCCTTAATTACCAATTACCACTAGGAGAGGATAGCCACCGATGCGCGGCTACTTATAAACATTTGTAGATATTTTTACCTACTCCTGGAAAAGATAAAACTGCAGTATAAGGTACAATCTTGCCAAAGAAAGAAGCTTAAAATATTTTATGTGGATGCTGCGGATTGTGTAAGGGATCGTTATTAACCGACTTCCCAAAAAGGAGGAGGTTATCAATTCGGTTGTATGTTTTTTTTTATGTTTGTTACCTCATAACTAAACTAACTAATAAAAACTATAACCGACAATTATGAACCGATTTGAGAAATTCTTGTTTTATCTGAAACGATATACTTGCAAATTGGTCCCATTTAAATTTTATCAAAATCGGTTACGATCTTTGGATTTTAAATCGAAATAGCTGGAATTCGTCTACTTAGATGATAGTTTTATTAAATGTCATCCAAGTAATCGAAATTAGATACGTATTTTGCTTTTCTGCGATTTTGCAGTGGTGTTGCTAACAACACCACTGCAAAATCGCAGAAAAGCGTTATAGCGCACTTTAATTTCGGAAGTCGGTGTCAAAATACGAAGAAACTAATAAAAAAACACCGACTTCCAAAATTAAAGTTATTTTTTACTTTGTAGTGTTGATTTTTTTGGAAGTCGGTTGTATTTTTTTTGTAAAAAGTTTTTTTTTTATATTCTACTCACACCGAAGAGTTCGCCGAAAATGATTGGTACAATTATTTAGTTGGTGGAATTAGTATGCTGCTTTCGTCTGGAATTGGACCCCGCTCCCCCGTATCCAGATCCCCGATCCCCGTAAACCGAAGAAAAAAAAATTGTGGGCTAGTATTAAGTTATAGCCCTCCATTTTTTTTTTAATCTGTTTAAAGAGGCTACACCTTTTTTTTTTAGGGATGGGAAATCATCAATTGACTTCCCCCGCTCTGGGCCGAGCGGGAGGGAGTGTCAGACTCTTACTGACTAAAACCCATCCATGTTCCTTCAGTGCCCTTTGTGTTCCGGAGCCACGGTATCTCTTTCGTCTTTCGAATCCCACGACTCCGGCAGGCGTCGGCCCTTTCGGGCCCCTCTGTGTGCTGACTCTCTTTGAGGCGCGTGTGGAACACGAACGCGCCGTCGACACGGCCTGTCGTCAGATGACGAACGGACGGCGAGCTGCCCGTAGCTCACCGTCTACAGGCTCGCGCCTACGGTGTCCGGAGGTCACCAGGTGGCCTCCGATGCCCGCGGCGTCTACCACGGCGGCCGGAACGAGAGGTTCCTTCCCTCTCCCACTCCGCCACCTCCTTCGCTAGCATGACTGCTTCGCAGAAGGAGGTGACGGCGTCCCATTCCGTCTCGCTCCGGACCATGGCTTGGACCAGGACCGGACGCGAGAGGTCGCCGCCTATCACCGCTTCGAGGACACGGCGGTGCTCCGCCCAAGCGGGGCAAACCTGCACGCTGCATGCTGCGTGTGCTCCACCGTGTCCTCCGGTCGATCCTCGTAGTGGTGACACCCGGGCGTTTCCTCCCGCCCGATTCGGTGCAGGTACCTCCCGAAACATCCGTGTCCGGTGAGGACCTACGTCAGGCGGAAGGTGAGGACGCCGTGGCGCCTCTCTAGCCACTCCTCAAAGACTTATCGCCACTATAGTGGCGTGCCCTGCGCTGGGTTGCGACAGAGCCCGCGCGCCACTCATGCAGGCGCGCGAGGACTATCGCCTCCAGATCCCACGGCGGAAATCCGGCAAGGAGATCCGCTTCGCGCGAGATCGTGCGGTACCCGCGGGCCAGCCTTACGGCTACCACCTTTTGGGGCGCGTTCAGGTAGCGGGCAGCACGCTGCCTCAAAGAACGCGCCCATACCGGGGCCCCGTAAAGGGCCATGGACCGCACGATCCCCGCGTAGAGCCTCCGGCAGGAGGCGTTTGGTCCCCCCAGGTTGGGCAAGAGCCGCCTGAAAGCAGCCCTGGCCCGCTCCATTTTGGGGACCAAACGTCGGAAATGCTCCACGAAGTTCCACCGGCTGTCGAGGACGAACCCTAGGTATTTCAGCGTCAACTCGACGCCGACGGGAACCCCTCCTACCACGACAACGGCGCATTCCGAGGCCCATGAAAACACATGGCCTCGGACTTGTGCAATGCCACCTCGAGACCCAATTGCCGGATCCTTTCCACGACAGTCGCAACCCCACGTGTTATCAAGTCGGCCGCCACCTCGTACGACCCCCCTGTGCCAGCACCAGCGTGTCGTCAGAGTAACAGACGACGCTGACGCCGCTAGGGAGGTCGGCTCGCAGCACCCAGTCGTAACCGATGTTCCACAGGGGCGGCCCCAGAACCGAACCCTGTGGGACACCGCACGACATCAAAGAGGCTACCCCTCAGTTCATAACGCTGCATTTACTTGTCGTTGATTTAGATTACGTAAACAACAAACAGTAAGCTGTAGAGGAAATATACTTTATACTCATATAAAACTTAATTTCAGAACAAGATTGATTCTGAATTTCAGTTCAAACTGTATTTTTTTATTTTCTAGATAAGATATCCACTTGCTTCTTAATGTTACTGCCTGTGGAATGTTTAGGATATTATTTGACATTATCTTCTGCTGCTATCCGTTGTAAACTCCCAGGAATGTAACGACTTACGAGTCCCAAATCAACAAATAGCGGCAAAATGTTCAGGTAGTTTCACACTGGCTACCTATTATTAAAACGCGCCAAACCAAGGAACATGATGTAACTTCACCATAAAGTATCGTCATGCCGTTGTCAAGCAGTAAATAACCGCGAACCAGGAAGTGCAATTGAAAAGTGACAATATCAATCAATGGCATTATATTTTTATCGCTACAATAAACACATTCAGAAATTATGTTTTATTCCTGTCAAAGTTTAAAAGAGCCCTGAATGTGCCGGCTGCAACAAGTTCAACTTGGGCAATTGGCTTTGCTGTCTTTGTTTGGTTTATGGGGGAACTATGATGGTGTCCCTCTCGGGCACGACGCGGTCCCGGCATGCTTGTGGCCCGAGTGGTTCCGAGTGGCGCCTCGCACATGCGCTGCAGCGACTGCTCGCAGTGGTCGGCTGAGTCGCGTCCTTAGCGCCTGACGTCAGCCCCGCATCGTCTATTCCAGTTTCGCAGATCATAAAATGGTAACAGAAAGTGATTCAGTCGTGTGAGATATTCCGTGGCGGCCAGTCACTCCATGGTCGTGTGATCGCAGCAAAGCGTGGCTAGCGCGCGTATTTGACCCACGTGCGTCGCGTTTACCGGTGTACGCGATTGATTTTTTGCGGAATGGGTGAAGAATCTCAGGCCAGCAATGGCAAAGTGGTTTTAAAACGTAAAATAACATTGTTTAATGGAGTTGGTATTATTATTGGGACTATTATTGGTTCCGGAATATTTATATCTCCGACTGGAGTATTCTTATACACTGGGTAAGCAGAGTGTTCAAGTTTCCCGCCTTTTGGTCTATGTTTTCAGTCAGTTCGCATGTACAAATTAAATTCTTCAGTGTTTATCGGTTCGCACTTATCGCTGAATTCGAGACGCTAGATTTGTTTTTTTTAAATCAATAATATTCTGGTTCCTAAATTAAATTTTTGTAACTGAAATTTACTTAAAAAACTATTTCTATTTTTTTATGACATGCACTATTTCGGTTTTTTAGTCATCATCAACTGTATAGTTATCTATTTTAATTTTTGATAAATTCCTCCCTATCTTTTAAAAGGTCTCGCAAATATACCACGACTCTATTGTTTATAACGCCTTCCTTGATTTCCTAGTATTTATTAGGTACCTATCTTATCTACCTCCGACACAGTTTTATAAACCTGCGCTTCTTATCATTTACTGTTATGTAGTTAGATTTTATTATACTTAGGTACTCACAATCTGCTGTCTAAATTCCGAAACGAACTTTGTCTTAATATCAATAAATTCAAGGCAATTTAAAGTTTGGAATACGAAGTTTATAAATAAGTTGGTTTACATAACAGTTGCATTACCAAATGAATGTAATCCCAAATAATATGTAAAGGTATAATTACGTTATTACTACGTAAGTTCCAGGTTTTATTCATAAAGTCTTGTCCAGTAGGTAACACCGGTTGCCAACTTTCATTTATGGCATTGTAGTACACAACGCATCTGTGGCTGCCATACACAAAGTACCAGTCGGCAAGTCAAAGAACTTAGATTCAGAAGTAACATCTCAAAGGAAACTTGGCATGTTTATGTTTAAACAGCAGATAACACTGACCCCTAAAACTCGTAATTTTGTAGGCAATTTAATTACATATTCTTATGTAAGACAGTGAGAGAAGTTTGTTTTTAACCGACTTCCCAAAAAGGAGGAGGTTATCAATTCGGTTGTATGTTTTTTTTTTATGTTTGTTACCTTATAACTCCGACAATTATCAACCGATTTGAAAAAAAATTAGTTTTGTCTGAAAGGATATACCTACTTGCAGATTGGTCCCATTTAAATTTTATGAAAATCGGTTACGACTTTTGGATTTTAAATCGAAATAGCTGGAATTCGTCTACTTGGATGATATTTTTATGAAATCCAAGTAATCGAAATTCCGTATTTTGCTTTTCTGCGATTTTGCAGTGGTGTTGTTAGGTGTGAGGTACCACTAAAAAGTGAAAAATAAAAAACTTTTTACAAAAAAATACAACCGACTTCCAAAAAAAAAAAACTTTGTAGTGTTTTCACTGTCACTACAAAGTAAAAAAAAACTTTTTTACTTTGTAGTGTTTTTTTTTGGAAGTCGGTTGTATTTTTTAATTTTAAAATATGTAGAGACATGTGATGCTAACTGTACCATTCTAAGTATAGGGCAGTGAAACCAGATGGTTGATCTGTCAAGAGTGGTGAACGGACCCCTCACAATCACAAGCCACACAGAGCAACTCGGTCAAGGCTGATTATTGCTTAGGCAGTTGAAGCTGAAAATCAGATAATAATCTGCGATATGGAATATCGATTCTGTGGATTGTTGCTTTCGAGACCCTATAGCTTAGGTATCGAAAGTCAAAGGAAGATTCTAACTCTGTAATACATGATTATTACGAAATACCAACATGATTATTTTGTCACATTTAGCGACTGGTTAAGCGTCTCGCCTTGCACTCGACTCGTCACGGCGCTTGCAACAGTGCCGAAATATCGGAAACTCGAAAATAAAAAGGTACCTACATGGTTGCAATCCCGTAATTAACTATTCTAATGATTAAGTTCAATTATCATAAACCTACTTACTTACCTACGTGTTTAACACAGTTTCACTGACGACTACGCAGATAATTTCTGCCTGCATCTGACTAAGTAAGGTATCTAGTTCGGTATGCACCTAACTTCCTACCTATTTAACAGATAAAGTGCGTTTTTAAAATCATAAATATTTATTTAGAAAATGACTTATTCAATTAACGCCTTTTAAACGATTTTAACCTATTTCCAAATGAGTTAAAAAATCAAGAATGGTATTTTCTCACTAATTAACTTGTTAATTACCGTGATCTACAAACGGTAGTCGGGTAAATGACCCTTCACATTCTTCGATATCGTATTAACTTTGATGATCTTTTAAAAAGGGATCAACGGTTATTCGATATCCTACCGACTTCGTGGAGGATATTAAAGGGTCGAGTTTCGTCCACCTATGGTATTCTAATTTCGTATAAATACACTTGGGTGGGCTCGTGATTTTGTTTAGAAGGCCTCCGGAAAAGGCGTTTAGACAAAAAGACATTCGTCAGAGAGCTCATTGTTTTAAAGTAGGTACATGGGATTGCCCAAGTGGCATTTCGCTAGATCATCTCAAACCCGTAGATTCTATAGGTACTTTCGGACATTTCAACAATCGTTGTGGGCTGTGGCTGCTAAAATGTCACTTTAATATGTCCCTTGGGGTTACGTGAGTCGCACATTACTAGCGACCTGCACCAGTGCGGGTGCAATTTAAATACGCAAACCTTCCTCGTTTATCGCTCATTCTAGGATAAATGAAGAAATGAAACAGAATTGCAGTATTTATGAAATAAACAATTAATAAGTAGGTACCTACTGCAGTCACGTTCGGGATTTTCTCACGGTTGTTTTTTCAAGGCACGATTGACACGCTTGCCTAGATTCATTCATAATAATTGAAAACTGGTAGACCGTGGCACTGAAACCTTTCTAGGTAACATTAGCTGCTTGTGCCGCCACTAATAAGTCACCTTACTCTCTACAGAAACACTCTGTATAGCATGCATGGGCGCCGGTAGGACTACTTTCAGGGGTGCATCTTCAAAACCCCACCAGGAATAGGATATGTATTCTTTTGCTCATTCACACTAAGACAGAAAAAAAAAGTTGCAACAACTTTGTTGACTTATACAGAAGAACTTGGAAACCAAAAAAGAAGGGTGCTAGGCCGAGCGCGATAGGTTGATGTACCATGCCTCGGCATTGCTAGGACCCTTTAACTACATTCCACTTGTGTATTTATCAATATATTTATGTTTTCGTATGTTTTATTGAAAGCCAGGGAAGTGCAAGGGCACCCGCTTGCGCTCTCCTCGCGGCGTCCATGAACCAAACAAACAAACTCTTCTGCTTTATAATATTAGTATAGATTATAAATATTATATACTAGCTTCTGCCAGCGGCTTCGCCCGCGTGATCCCTAGGGAACATATTCCCGGGATGAAAAGTAGCTTATGTGCTATTCCAGACTATAATCTATCTTTGTTTTAAATTTCATTAAGATCCGTTAAGCCGTTCTGGCGTGATTGAGTAACAAACAACCAAACTTTCACATTTATAATATTACTCGTTTGGTGTAAAGCGAAATTATAACAATCTTCCCCTCGACATTATAATTATTAAAGAATATTGCAAACTGTCGTAAGCCGTTTTCCGAAGCTACTCGCTAGCCTCCAGGCGCCAAGCTAGCCGCCTGCCTGTGCGTTCGCGACCACAAAAATAATCCTTAAAGCATGATTCAGTATTCACGCGCGATGGCTTATTAATAGCGTTTTTCATGTATAACTTTGGTGTTTCTATACCGATTTCTATGATTCTTTTTTTATAGAATAGTTAATAATGTTAACTTTTATTAATGTTAATTAGGGACGACTGAGAGTTTTATAAACGTAAGAGTAGACAAATACAATCAGAAAGCTTCGAACTGCTAAGCTATCGGGAGTTACACGTGTTATTGTTCGTCAATCATAAAAGATAGACATATGCTGTCGTTGGATATTTTTTATATAATTTTAAGGAGAACATTTCCGTCATACATGATTTCTGTGTAGCTTTCACCATTAAGGTTGCACACGCGACGGAAGCTTAAAAATGGAGTAACTTCTCCCGTTTTCCCAACATTTCCCTTCACTGCTCTGCTCCTATTGATTGTAGCGTGATGAAAAGTATACTATAACCAGCTCAGGAGTATGAAAAATAATTATACCAAGTTTCGTTAAAATCCGTCGAGTAGTTTTTGTTTCTATAACGGTTATACAGACAGATAGACAGACAGACAAAAATTTTACTGATTGCATTTTTGGCATCAGTATCGATCCCTAATCACTCCCTGATAGTTATTTTGGAAATATATTTCATGTACAGAATTGACCTCTCTACAGATTTATTATAAGTATAAGATAAGATAAGATAAGATAAGAAGATAGATAGATAGATTATATATAGTATAGGTTGTAATAGAGGTTATTGGAATTTTCTCAATTTACACTATTCCATTTGAGTGTCTCTATACTCGCTGAAACAGCTATTAAACCGGTAAGTAGATAACCTGAAAAATTCGTACCGGAAAAACTAAACCAAACAGAATTAAATTGTTGTGAGTGTTGTGAACTCTCGAGACAAATGCGCATCGAATACTCATTATTGGTAATTACTTATTATCTTACGTTTTTATTAGAAACAAAAAGATTAATTATTAGGTGTTTCTCATACCTAATATGCCTTGGAATACCGTGGAATATGAACTATTAGTTCATATTCCACGATAAATAAAATAGGCACCTAATTTTTGAGTAGCGTAATTGTTACATTGGGCCGAGTTCCAAATATACCTATTAATAACAAAAAAAATACATAATACTAAGCACTTACATAGGTACTCATTAAGTTACCTAGTTTGGTAACATAAGCCCCAACCGCTAACCTTACAATTTATATTTCAAGTTATCCTAATACTAGCTGTCCCAAAGTCGTACAGGCCAATCGGCCTTCTGCCTGTCCTGGGCAAAATCCTCGAAAAAATGATGATAGCTCGTCTGAAGTGGCATCTGATCCCGCGGCTGAGTACCTACTCGCCAGTTTGGCTTCATGCCCCAGAAAAGCACCGAGGATTCAATCTACACCCTGATACAGCACATCCATGAAAAGCTAGACCAAAAGAAGCTGATCACTTTTGTATCACTGGATATATAGAGGGAGCCTTCGACAGCGCATGGTGGCCGGCCATTAAAACCAGACTGGCTGAGGAAAAGTGTCCGGTGAACATCAGGCGGATGCTCGACAGCTACCACAATGAGAGAATAGTCCGGGTCAGGTACGGAGCGGAGTGCCAGAGGAGTACGACCAAGGGGTGTGTACAGGGTTCGATTGGGGGTCCGATGTTGTGGAACCTGGTGCTGGATCCCCTGTCGAAGGGGCTCGAAGAACGAGGCGACCACTGCCAGGCGTTTGCCGACGACGTGGTGCTCGCGTCTTCGACGGGGATACAGCTATTGACTGGACGCCTCTCGTCACATCCTCGTCCGTCGACGAACAAGTTGAAATCTTGACTTCTACCCTTATTCAGCTTAACGACACACATGCACCTATTCGAGCTGTGAGAGTAAAGCATCTCCCAGCGCCATGGCTGACTGATGATATAAAACTTTTGCTGAGTAAAAAAGCAGCCGCGAAGTTTAAGTTTAAGATTCGGCCCAACGACATCAATAGGGAAAAACACGTCTCAATTCGAAATCACTGCAACAAGGTGTGTAGGAATGCAAACCGCCAACATATCCTTAGTACTGTTCAAAATGGTGATCCAGCTAAGGTCTGGAAGTTTCTCAATTCATTAGGTATTGGAAAAAAGACTCAAGAAAGGATTCCTAAAGACTTAGACCTTAACTTACTTAATAGTCATTTTTCTACTTCGCCCGTATTGGATAGGGCCACCAAAGCTACTACACTAAGTCATCTTTCAAACCTTCCGATACCTGATTATAGCCCTTTTGTCTTAAGTCAATTTACTGCTTGTGATGTTAAAAAGAGTATTTTATCGATTACATCTCACGCTGTCGGTAGTGACTGTGTCAGCCGTAAGATGATTATTCCCATCCTTGATAATATTCTCCCGGTCATCCTATACATCCTCAACTTCTCTGTTTCTAGTAGGGTCTTTCCACAAACCTGGAAAGATGCCCAAGTTATCCCTCTACCCAAAAAATCACATCCTGCGTGTTTCTCTGACTATCGTCCTATATCCATCCTCCCATTCCTATCCAAAGTCCTTGAAAAACTTGTCCATAAGCAACTTAGCACATTCCTTTCCAAGCACAATCTGCTGAATCCTTTCCAAACCGGTTTTCGACCTGGACAGAGCACTACCTCAGCTCTCGTACATATCACGGATGATATCAGGTCGGGCATGGAAATGGGGAAGTTAACGGCACTTGCTCTGCTTGATTTTAGCAATGCTTTTAATATGGTTGACTTCGAAATTTTGCTTGGAATCCTGCGCTCTTTTAACATATCTCCTTCGGTAATTGACTGGTTTCATAGTTACCTTTTTGGCCGCCGGCAGCGTGTTTGCATTGAAGAGTCTTTCTCTTCTTGGTGTAACACCTCTGCCGGTGTGCCGCAGGGTGGCGTGTTATCTCCTTTACTTTTCGCACTTTTTATTAATAGTATCACTCAAAGACTATCTTCTTTCTACCACTTGTATGCTGATGATCTCCAAATTTACACCCAAGCCCCTCTTGGAGAGCTATCTGATGCGATTGAGACTATTAATTCAGACCTGGCTCGAATAGGTGAATGGAGCACTGAGTTTGGGCTGAAAATAAATCCAGCAAAGACGCAGGTTATTGTTGTTGGTAGTTCCCGGAATGTCTCTAAGCTTGATTGGTCGACACTTCCCCATATTACTTTCAATAACACTATTATTCCAGTAACTCACACTGTAAAGAACTTGGGGATTTATATCGACAGCACTCTTTCCTGGACTAAACAACTGCAGGAGGTGAGTCGTAAATTGTTCGCCTCAGCGGGCTCCCTGAGACGCCTACGAAATTTCCTTCCCATTACCACCAAAATTGCCTTAGCACAATCTCTTCTTCTCCCAATCTTGGACTATGCTGACGCCAGCTATCTTGATCTCACCCAAGACCAATTGGACAAGCTTGAGCGACTTCAAAATCTCTGTATCAGGTTCATATTTGGCTTACGCAAGTATGACCATGTTTCCGAATTTCGTACTAAGCTCAAATGGCTTCCTGTTCGTCTTCGCCGGAATGCCCACATCCTTTCTCTGCTTTATAATGTACTATTTAATCCTTCCACTCCTTTTTATCTTAAAGAACGCTTTCAGTTTCTCTGTGACACACATTCTAGGTCCTTGAGATCTACGGAAAATCTTAAATTAAGTATTCGCATGCATTCCACATCATTTTTTGACAAGTCATTCACTATTCAAGCCGCTCGTTTGTGGAATGCATTACCCATAGATGTGAGACGTGCTCAAACGCTACCAACGTTTAAAAAAATGGTAAAGGAGCATTACCTCTCACTATAATTTTTCTTCTATTAAGTCTAATTAATATTATTTATGATGTTTGTACACTGACCGCCCTAAATCTAACTTCTTTCGTTCAATCCATCCTAAGGTTGTCTGTAAGAGATTGCCCTGTGCGATAAGACCGCCCATTGTACATTTGTTTTTATAAACGTTTTTCCTGTACTTGTTATGAGGTGTACAATAAAGTATATAATAAATAAATAATAATAAATACAGCACTGGAGGTCCAAAGGCAGGCCAAGGCCGCCCTCGAGTATGTTCGGGGGCGGGCATCAGGAACAAGCTGAAGTTTGCGCCGCACAAAACCTGTGTCATGCTAGTAACGAGGAAGCTAAAGCATGATGTCCCACTCCTAACCATGGGCGGGGTCGACATTGGCATGTCAAAGGAAATTAAGATACTGGGGCTTACCGTGGATCACAAGCTCACATTCAACACCCACGCTGCAAATGTTTGTAGAATTAAGCACTCGACTTCTACAAGCAGTTGTCCAGAGCAGCCAGAGTGAGCTGGGGTCTACAACCCGAGGTGATACGCAGTATCTATACCGCGGCGGTCGAGCCAGTGATCTTATATGCAGGTTGGCGTTCAGAAATTACTTAATTCAGTCCAGCGGGGTTTCGCTCAAAAGCTCTGCAAGTCCTACCGCACCGTTTCGCTTAACTCCGAGCTAGTGCTGGCTGGAATACTCCCACTTGACCTCCGAATACAGGAAGCAGCCGCACTGTACGAGGCAAAGAGGGGGGTGCCCCAGCCATCGCTGGCGGACTGGGAGGTGGAGTGGGTGGTAGCATTTGCAGAGACCCGGCGAAACATATGGCTCTGGGGTTCGTGAGCTTGGTGGACCAGTCACTTGTGGAGTCCCACAACAGCCAGGACTTACGGTTCTTCACCGACGGCAGCAAGATTGACGGCAAGGTCGGAGCAGCACTGTCCCTGTGGGACAGGGAAGCCGAGATCAAGTCCGTCAAGCTTAGCCTGCCGGCGTGCTGTACGGTCTACCAAGCGGAACTCCTAGCCATATGCGTAGCCACACGCCAAATACTGCGGCGCAAAGAGGGAACCTTTGGAATCTATAGTGACTCAATGGCCGCACTACAGTCAGTCACGAACCAGGGTTCCCTCCACGCCCTGGCAGTGGAGGCAAGAGCGAACCTCAACGTGGCTTTATCCCAGAGCAAATATGTCTCTTTGTTCTGTATGTAATGAACGAGCAGACCACCTTGCGAAAGAAGCCGCTCTGCGTTGTAAGAAGAGGCACGACTACGACCGCTGCCCGATATCATTCGTCGCTTGGGGTCGCTTGACGAATGGAACCGAAGGTATAAGGAGGGCACAACCGCCTCCATTACTAAGATCTTCTTCCCGGACACCATTGATGCCTTCAAATCGTCGCCAAAGTGAGACCTACTGGGGTAGTAACACAAGTTATGACAGGGCACGGTGGGTTCTCTGAATACTTGCACCGCTTCAAGTGTAAGGAGAACCCATCGTGCATCGCCGAGCCGGGTGTGCCGGAGTCCGTACCGCATATTTTGTTTCAATGCCCTGTCTATGAAAAGGAGAGACGTGAACTCGAAACAAAACTAGAGACAGTAATAAACATAAATAACTTTAACACCATTTTCAAAATTAGTAAATTTAGAAATTTAATTTTAGAGTATTGCATCAAAATCACAAATAGAGTAGTTAAAAGAAATAAAGCAGTATAATGTATGCTTCCCTTGTATAGATTTATACCACGCGATAAGCATAGATACCAAGTCTTATATAGGAAATTAAAAATAGTACACAAATTAGTTAGTCTTCAAAATTTTTTCGAAATCTTTTAGAATGTTTTATATATATCAGTCATTTTTAATAAATTTCAACAAAAGGTCTCTGACCATGTCAGGGGTTCACTAGAAAGGCAGGAGTGGGTTTTAGCAGGTAAGAGTCCGGCACTGTCTCGGCCGTCTCACAGTGTGGGCGGTCGATTCGTCCATGAGGATTTCCCACTCCTGCCAAAGCAAAAAAAAAAAAAAAAAATACTAGCTGTCCCCCGCGGCTTCGCTCCCATCAAAGAAAAAAAATAAAAATATATGATCACAGTATATCGAGAAATTATAATGTAAAAAGATTCATTTATAGATTTATATTTATTTTATCTTACGGAGATTGCTATTATCCGGTGACATAATTTATATAAAAGGCAAACCTGACTCACTGACTTTAATATCAACGCACAGCCGAAACTACTGGTCGTAGAAACCTGAAATTTGGCATGTAGCTTCCTTACACTACGTAGAGGTGCCGACCTCGAAATTATTACGGGAACGGGAAAAAACGGGATATGCGCGCACGAAGTCGCGGGCGGAAGCTAGTATTCTTGTATAATTATGTAGTCATTGTTGTATAATTATGTTACAAAGTGTTAACCTGTTCTAGAAGATCTCTACATAAAAAAGTAATAACCAGAAGCAATAAATCTGCATTTTAATCGCCCGCACTCAACAGTTTCAATTGTTTTATTTTTCTAAGAACTCACCGAATATTTTTGTCATAGGTCAGTGGGTGCGTCATTGATAATATGGCTTGCGAGCGGTCTGCTCTCAACCCTCGGTGCCCTGTGTTATGCGGAGCTGGGGACCTCCATCACCAGGTCTGGAGGTGACTACGCCTACATCTACACGGCTTTCGGGCCGCTGCCTGCCTTCCTGCGCATGTGGATCGCGCTGCTCATCATCAGGCCAACCACGCAGGCCATAGTGGCCCTGACCTTCGGCCACTACGTCGTGAAGCCTTTCTTCCCAGAATGTGACCCACCGCAATTGGCTGTCAAACTTCTGGCTGCTGTCTGTTTATGTAAGTCGATGCTTATATTTTTACTTCTTCACTATTTTTCTACAAACGTTACAGAATTGATGACTCACGTAGACTGTGGTAACAGTTGGGCAGCTCGTTGATCTTGCGCGACGTCAATGTCAATCTTCATAAACATAATAAGAACTGATTTCCTCCTAATGTTGTATAAGTGACGCGAGTAAATTAAATAATGGCAAATCAAAACGAAATCGACAGCATGAATTGGGCTGAATTAACGATAAACGTCCACAGATTTTTTGTTCATATTGGCCAATGGCGGTTGGCTCAATATGAATAAATGTATTGCAATGAAAGTAAATTACAGTAGTTATTGGGGCACCCGTTTTGGTTATCGTCAGCTGTTTTTTGACATTACAGTAAATTGTAATAATATCGTGTTTATGCTCCAACAGGCAAGATTTGCATTTTACTTGTTGTAAGTATATGCTTCGGTTGCAAATGTTTAACCCGAGCGTGCGGTATCAATGCGAGCGATGTAAAATGTAGATTATCTTAATAGCACGAAGGCTTGTTAGCAAATGGTTGTAAAAGGTTACAAGCGGGATTATGTAATTTAGTTTAAACTTCACAAAAAAAGCCATTATTCCTAATATTCAAACGCACAGTTCCAATATAGGCCCCGCTAAATACAATATTACCCATTTGTCAGTGGGGTGTCAGCCGACATGTGATTTCTTGATAATACACTGTGGTCCTGACGTCCGCTGATCTCACCTTGCCATCTGGACCGTGGTAGACTGCTTCCACGACGCCTCGGGGCCACGTTGCCCTCGGGAGTGACGAGTCGACGACTTGCAGGGGCCGTCGTTGGTCATCTGACGCCCCTCGGGGCACCAGCGTAGGCAGGTACTCGTCCACCTATATACGGTGTTTCTCTGATCAATACTCAATGTTCAGTTAAATAAAGTGGTTACCAAGCAACTTTACGGACTTGTTGATACAATCTGTTGTTGGGAGTTGTGAACGCTTTCGATCTTCGTCCACGGCTCGGGTGCCTGTATTGTTTGGACAAACAATCATCGACATCCTACCTGAAGTGAAAGCCAATTGGCCCGTAGTTTTGTTTTACGTAAACACACTGTAGTAGTTGCGTTGCGTACTATGTAGTAGTTGCGTTGCGTACTATGTAGTAGTTGCGTTGCGTACTATGTAGTTCATTCATCTATTTCTCCCTTTGTAAGGAATTTGGAGTTTTTTCAAGATTTGACTTATCGATTAGGTACACTGGAGTTACTTTAATTTACAGTTTCTTCCCTAGTATGTATCGGAGAACCTACTTGCGGGTCTACTCTTTTTGATAGATTTAACATTAAATCGACATTTAAGAGTTCAATCGTAGAGACAACGCCGGATCTGACGTTCTAACAATAGTAATAGAGAAACAAACTTGGGCATCTCCGATAATAATTTATCTTCCAAGGTATTTCTAGATACTACACTGTTTACTCGAGTGTGACCCTAAGATATACTCGTAGTGTCCAACTTAGATAAACAAGATACAATGTTGTCTAGTCCATGACACGCAAATCGACGCTGATTATAACAATAGATGGAGCGGCGGCGTGTCGATTTATTACGATACGAGAGAATATGTGTCAACGTAACTTTCCGATGCTGCTACAATTTACGGAAGTGGTACATGCATGGTTGTGATTGTTCATGCTTAGGAATTCCTATTTGTAAAACTTATGTACCTAACTTTGTAGCAAGTCAAGTCAATACTAACGTAACAATCGTGTTGCCAAAATTTGTCCTTCAATGACTACTGGACGTGCAAATAAGCGCGTGTCGCGTGCCGAATAGTATTTGAATTGCCAACTTAACTTGCCACTATAATGTAGAGGTATATGAAGATAAATCCATCGGTCGTTGATCTAAAGACTAACGCAGAGCAAACTGACTGCGTTCATGAAAAAAGAATTTTTGTACGGACTGGCATTGAATCATAGGTTTTTCGAAGTAAACCAAAAGTATAGAACTGGATTTATGCGGAATTGCGTTTAGCAAACTCAGAGTTTGGCTCCCCTATTACTGTGTGGGCACCTGATCATTGACCAACTGTTCGGCAGGAACCCTGTTCTTATTTATAGACTTGACCCTGACTCAGAAATATTATCTGAGATTGAAGGATTGGTATTGCAAGCTGTTTTGATCTATAGATATTAATTTAAAGCTTTGAATTTTTTTATTTTGTTACTAAGAATCTGTTTTATAAATCTTATCATATGAATAAAATAATGGGACAGCAATTGTATTAAATTATACGGATAGCTGACCCATGTCCACTTCGTTGAGCGGGATTTTTCGGGTTACTATATTCACAAATAACCTAGCTTTCTGTTGGTAAAAGAATTTTCAAAATCGGTTCAGTAGGTCCAAGATCTCACACAAATTCACAAAATTTACCTCTTTATTATATTACAATAGATTTAAGTCTTTGTAATATTAGTTAATTAAACTTTATTGACAGGTAAACCAGCCAAGAGGTTACTTTCTGTAGCATATGTTTCGTTCCATACAGAAACGTTTTATACTATACATTACATGCCAATTCATATTTATAACTGGTATCTCAGAACAGGAAACGAGAACCTGTCTTTAAAATATATGGTACACTCTTCCAGAAACTCGGTTCAAGTTTATCTGTTGGTCAGAAACCTGCCTGGTAACATCTCTGATTTATCGCCTGTTATCAACTGACATTCAAGTCATTTGCTAATGCGAAATTAATTGCTTACCCTTTAAACTCTTGGTCATGGTTATCAAGATAACGATGTCCCTATCTAATATCTATACATGCATTTCTAACGGTATCTAGTCGGTGACTATCTACTTACATTATATCTAAAGGAATCCATTCGCTGCAAGGGATCCTGATAATTTATTGGCGTCAGTCTTGCCTTCTAACGGAGAGCTTGAATATTATACTAAATTATTAATATATTCTGGTATGCTTGAAATGCAGGACCTCAGGTATGTGGTGGCGTTAACCATTTTTCCTCAGTGAATGTGGTTATCCGAGTATAAATGGAATTATTACCTACGTAGTTAGTCATCACAACAGTGTTCTTACTACTTCGCAGGGGTAGGGAGTTCCCTATAAATAGTAGGTAAAAAACAGCTATATAAGTCTAATCAAGCCACGAAGCTACAGAATTTCCGCAAATAATTATTCAAATACCAAAAGATGTCTTTTGTGTTTATCAAATAAATGAAACAGGAATATTTTTCAACCAGAGCAATACAAATAATTATATGTACCATTGAGAATTCAAATTAATTTTTTAACAAATACAAATCAATCATTCATCGGTTAACTTTCGAGCTAAGAAAGATAAATGAAAATCTATAGGAGTAGGAAGCCTTTAATTCTTTGATTGCATTGCGTCTCGGGGCGGAACAGTCGGCGGAAACTCCACTTAACCCAATTGCTGTTGATAGATGAACTGCTCTGAAAATGAACCTCCATCTTGCCCGTCAATGCTGGCGTAAATTAGTTTAGCCTGTGTATACGTCTTGTGAAGTTTGCCGTTTGTAAATGACACGAAGATTCATCATCATCATGATCACATATATATAGGTCTCCTTTCATAATATCTGCCATGCTTGCTCGCATGCGAGTATCGCATGCGATACTCTGCGGCACTCGTTGGTTCCTTCGATTTCGTCCACCCAAACGGCGATTTTGGACGCCCTTGATTTCTTTGTCCCATCCTTGGCCACCATTCAGTTAACACTCCAGGGGCCAAATCTAGCCATCGAAAATGCATAAATGAAATCCTAGCATATCCTGACGAGATTTATTCATTTGACTCGGAAATTTTTCTAGATGTTCAAATAAGTTTCTGCTTTTACCTAATACCATGTTATTTACCTACGTAGTTAATTTCCTAATCTTAGCATGTATTCCGGTCTCAATCATGGCTTACCTTGTAGTCTCGATGGTAATGTTATGCAACCTAGTTTCAAGTACGCGTTTTATTCGCGGGGCTTGATCTAATGACATGTTCAGGTTGTGGTTACCGTAACTCGAGCCTTGAACAACTGACATATATCTTGTTATACCCTTTACACATTAATTACTTTACCAACGATCTGAGGGCCAATTCTACTCATTTTTAAACAATTTTCGCATTCGCATATCAATCGCAAACTGTCAAAAAGGCCTTAATGTTCACACATTTTTGACAGATTGCGATTAAAATGCGAATGTGAAAATAGTAGATTTGGCACTCTGATGGTTATGCTGTATTGATTAAGTACTAGCCTAGTAAATGACAAATTGAGCATAGTATAACACTTTGTAGTTTCAAAGCGTTATAGTTATGCTCTGTTTGTCATTTGTTGACTTTCACTTATATCTATCTATTGAAAGAATTTTTTATCTATCTATTGCAAGCCTTGTGATCTGGTCATGCATAGATTTTTGTTAACTCTATCTCTCTTTATTTATCACCTTCTTAATACCGTGACCCTTTATCCAGTTGTTTACTCTTTACTCTACATTAATCAACGTCGAGTTTATCTGCATACATTTAATGCCTTATCGCTGATGTTTGTCGATCTCGAATAGCTATTTCGAGACTTGTTATGCTTGTTTATTTTATCTAATCGTATTCAAATTTAACTTTATCATATGATCGTAGAGATTTTGCATGAATTGATGAAAAGGTCAAGTCCTTATCGGTATCAAATTACCTTATTGTTTGTGATAAAGAATCTTATCTTAATGGAGTCATTTTCAAAACTGAAAATTAGCTGGATTCTAAAAAAAGTCATCATCATCGCTATTAATGGGAAAGCAGCCGAAACCACTGGCAGCATTTGAATGACTTACTTCTTTACTCATTCTTTGACCAAACTGATATACTGATTCTTTGACCGAACAAAAGGCCAGTGAATAACTAGATTTTTTCTTCCAACAAAGCAGCAGTTAATTAACTACCTATTTGGAGTTTAATGCGTGAGTAACGTGACTATTTGATGGGAAGTCCTACAGGCTGTGAAAGGATTAGAAACTACTGAGCAGGCTACTCATTTACTTATCAACACCGTATACTCGCTGATCTCAGGAACTGCTAGATCGAATTGAAAAATTATTTTAGTGTTGGATAGCCCATTTATCGTGGCAGGCTATAATATAACATCTCGCAACGACCAATAGGAGCCGAACATTAATGAAAATGTGACGTAGATGAAGTCTGCTAATTAGTAATGATAATGAAATGACGAAAATCCTCAAAGTTTGAGTTCTCAAAATATTATTTAGCATTTTTGTCATAAGCGCTAATGATCGTGATCGTCAACATATATTCTAGTTTGAATGCTGACATTTGCTGTGGGTTATTTTATTAGTAGAATTGTTCCTTTCGCCATTGTTGATTCAAATAGTAGGTAAGTAAAATAAATCGTAACAAATTGTAGCCTCACCTTGCAGTTTGCACCTCAAATTTCTACCAGTAGCACGTTGTCTCACTATGGTCAAAGTTATGACTGTAAGCGGAAACCTGAAACGATACACTTAGGCACCTAATTTTATATAAATAAACATGTGCAGCAGCGACACGTCTTACCGAAATACGATCCGGAACTGTTTGCCTGGAAGCATGTGACGATGTGATGGACTTAAATGAACCTAATGAATGACTCGCTGTAAGTGGATCACTTAGAACGATTCATTTTGCAACGAACATAATCTGCATACAGACCTATTTGTGCTATCTCATATATGATGCAGTCGAAAAAAACTAATGTTTAAAAGATTTCAGCATCAAAGGTCAGCATCAGCAGTGACCTTTAAATAGAAAAATGAGTCCTTGAAAGAAACCTTGGTGTTTCCAGACGCGACATCATACATTTAAATTTCTCCATTCGTTTAAAACGGGTTTTACATAATGTGATTTATGTTGTTTTTGTCTGCGCTGTTATACGATCGCACACTTTTCGTTTGCAGTATTCTTTGAGCTACAAAAAGTGTTCTCGGTATGTTGAGCGAAAACCCTTCACCCCTAAGACGACCCACTGACCCCATTTTTTTAAATATAAATCCAATTTTTGTGGACATCTATTTTGAGTACTTAGATAAAAACTATTATTACGAAAAAAGTCGTAGCATAATTGTGTGTTTATAGTGTCCACAGAAATATTTATTATATCTAATGATAGAGTCACATATGTGACCGAATTATAACTAGCTGATGCCCGCGGCTTCACCCGCTTGACAAATTATGTAATAAACCTTCCTCGAGAGCCACTATCCATTGGTGAAAACAGCATGAAAATCGGTGCAGTAGTTTTCAGTTTATCGCGAACAAACAGACAGACAGACGCAGCGATGGACTTTGTAGAGCTAATATGAGGTATGTAATTTCTATTTTTGCACTTACCTAAGCATCCGTCTATGTCAGGCGGATTTCTGCGAAAGGTAAAATGGTAACTAAACCATGACTATTTTGAGCGTGGCTTTTTTGCGAGTACCTAAAGTAATCGTACAAACATACATACCAAAAGTACACGCTATTTTGTCCTGTCCAAAATCAATTATTTTAGTAGTAAGAAAATGTATTGTTGTTGATGTACTTTGTCTCTGTCATCTCTGACTAAGACTAGAGTCGAACTCAAGAGCAAACCCATTACAAATAAAAAAAGATCTATGTTTTAGTAAGTAGGTTTAGTTATTTTATTTGTTAGGATCGTAGCAGCTGTGGCGTTCTGCACCTACTTCCTGCCTGCCACGAGACATTGGTTTGCTTGAGTTTACGTATGCCAATCCACTGCTATGCCAACCATCCAATTTAGGGTTGACCAAAAATATTATTTGTACAATCATGACATAAGTAAAAATAAGACTTAGTAGTTAGTAGGTACACGATATTAAAAAATATGTTTTCATTAATGTAATTAATCAATCATCAATTATTAAAGTATATTCCCTGTCAATATTTCTTTAATATTTTTTTATAACTTAGTAGTGGTTGTGCCCATTTTATTTCGCCACTCAATAATTCACAACAAAACATATTTCTCTTGATGGCTTTTTTTTAGGGATGGGAAATCATCCAATGACTCCTCCCGCTCTGGGTGTAGCGGGAGGGAGTGTCAGACTTCTACCGACTAAAACCCATTCATGTTCCTTCATTGCCCTTTGTGTTCCGGAGCCACGGTGTCTCTTGCGAATAATCCCGCGACTCCGGCAGGCGTCGGCCCTTTTGGGCCCCTCTGTGTGCTGACTCTCTTTAAGGCGCGCGTAGAACACTAACGCGACGTCGACACGGCCTGTCGTCACTAGACGGACGGACGGCGAGCCACTCATAGCTCGCCGTCCACAGGCCCGCGCCTACGGTGGCTGGAGGTCACCAAGTGGTGGCCACCGACGCCCGCTGCGTCTACCACGGCGGCCGGGACGAGAGGGTCTCCTCTCCCTCTCCGCCACCTCCTTCGCTAGCATGACTGCTTCGCAGAAGGAGGCAACGGCGTCCCATTCCGTCTCGCTCCGGACCATGGCTTGAACCAGGGCCGGACGCGAGAGGTCGCCGCCGATCGCCGTTTCGAGGACACGGCGGTGCGCCGCCCAAGCGAGGCACACCTGCACAGTGTGCTGCACCATGTCCTCCGGTCGATCCTCGCAGTGGTGACACCCGGGCGTTTCCTCCCGCCCGATTCGGTGCAGGAACCTCCCGAAACATCCATGTCCGGTGAGGACCTGCGTCAGGTGGAAGGTGAGGATGCCGTGGCGCCTCTCTAGCCACTCCTCAAAGAGGGGACTTATCGCCACTATCGTGGCGTGCCCTGCACTGGGTGTCGTCGTCTCCATGACGCCGAGGTCTGTCCTCTGCGCGACAATTTGCCGTGTCAGCGGAGTTTCCCCCCGGCGTAGTACCTCAACGCGCCAATCATGCAGGCGCGCGAGGACTATCGCCTCCAGATCCCATGGCGGCAATCCGGCAAGGAGACACACCGCTTGGCGCGAGATCGTGCGGTACCCTCGGGCTATCCTTAGGGCCATCACCTTTTGGGGCGCGTTCAGATAGTTGGCAGGACGCTGCCTCAAAGAACGCGCCCGCACCGGGGCCCCGTAAAGGGCCATGGACTGCACGACTCCCGCGTATAGCCTACGGCAGGAGGCGTTCGGTCCCCCCAGGTTGGGCAGGAGCCGCCTGAAAGCAGCCCCGGCCCGCTCCAGTTTGGGGACCAAACGTCGGAAATGCTCCACGAAGTTCCATCCGCTGTCTAGGACGAGCCCCAGGTATTTCAGCGTCGATTCGACGCCGATGGAAACCCCTCCTACCGTCAGCAAGGTTCTCTTGATGCCTGGGGACAGAATTTGAAGCGCTTCTGTTTAAAAATTAGTGTTAACCTGAGAAACAAAATTCGCCATGTGTTCCTTATGGGCAGCACTTGGTCCAACTTCCAAACCTTAATTAACATTGTCCTTTAATTTCTAAACCTTCATTTCGCAGGTGTCCTAACAGCGATCAACTGCATCAGCGTGCGCTGGACTATGAGGATACAGGACGTGTTCACCTCGTCCAAGCTGCTGGCGCTGATGGTCATCATCATCTCTGGCATCTACTACATATGCATCGGTAGGTTACAAATGACAGATACCTAACTATAGTCCACCTGGCCGATTTCGGCCATGGTGCTTCCTTCACTCAAATAGTCCAAAAAGTCCAATGGAACGACAGCCCGACACGAAAGGAGAAAGATCTGGCGCCGAACCAACGGCTTAACATGCTTTCTGAGGCACAAGGGTGTCACACCACCAACTTACAAACTGTCACAGTATAGGGCAATTCCTATTGGAATACCGCTTGCTCGACGTGGAAATCAAACCCGGGATCCCAACTCAGCAGTCGCGCTTGCGCCTGCAAGACCCACGGAACAGTTAAATCGCAACTAGATCGATAAGGTCCAGCTGTGTGATATCATTAAACTTCAAATTTTCTACGGTTAGGTATTCACAGTTCAAAGACATTTTCGTCTATCCAGTCACGAAAGTTCCGTGGGTATAATGTCAAGAATATCTTCTTGTTTAACCGTACAGCGACTGAACGTAGGTCAATTATAATGGTATGAACAAATTAAGTCAGTTTTAATTTATTTATCGGAAATATGAGATGACCTATAAAGGCTATACATGTAGTAATATCATTGATACGATCATCTGATAAGGCTCCGTTACGTATGATTACGCGAACACATAGGTATTTACTGCTATGTAGGTGTAGCTTCCTCCATAGATAACTGTTTGTTGGGTCAACTGAACTGATACAATGAATGATAGACCAAGGTTGGATACTATAATAGTTTTACTACATGCTTATATAGAATGGAGTATGCTTGAATATAGAGGTTTGCTCTCTGCTGTCACTGTCTTATTAGTTATGACACGATAAATATAGAGTGAATGGTGGGAAATGAGTCAAGAGAGTCTAATTCAGCTGTGAGCTGCAAAACGTACGTTGATAGCGAACTTGGGAATAAGAAACACGTAATTAGGCAGGTGTAAATAAATATTGTTTTATCTCTAAATTGGATCGATGACATTTATTTTTAAACCGTCACCGTATTTGTACAACCTGCCTAAAGCTGATTGATGAATTAATTAAGAACACGTTCTGCAGTTGTCTTTGTAGGCCAAGCAGACCACGAGGCAGTAAGTACTCAGAGTCTATTTATGGCTAACATACGTTGGTGACGGTTGATGCCCTTCTTAGAAGCCACCTGCGATACTGGCAGGTGTGGATTCCGTTCAAGCAAACATACCTAAATAAATAAATACCTGTATGCAAAACCTGTTCTAGTAAGAATAAGTTTAGCAGCTCAGCTATTTGCAGGCTTATGGGATGTCAGGTTTTGCACGCGGCTTTGCCCGTATCGTATGTTGATGACTATTTGTTTCATTAAGATCTACTGAATGGTTTAGGCCTGAAAACGTATTTATTGTCCTATTTACGTGTATGGGTAGGCAATAGTGTCCTTATTTGTGTTTTCATATTAGGCAGAGCAGTCCATGCTATACTACGAATCAGTTTGGTATAAAACTGAAGGAAACCTCTATAAACGTAGCTAGATACCTATTAGCTTTGCAAGGACCTTCCTGGCTACCTCAGAGAGATTAAAGACTTGTTTTATTGTTGAGTAAGACACTTAAAAACTACGTCTTAGTTGATGGATTGATTAATGATAATGATGGACTCTGTTGTCAGCTTCCGATAGGTCTTCTTTATCAGTTAGATTGACTGGTGTGGGCAGACCTGTTTACTCCGCAAAGGAAATGCTCGCGTGCATCATTACGACGCAGTAAATACCTAACATCGCCATGAGGTTTGGCACAAAATGCGTATTTAGCTACCTAATTATGCAAGCATCCAATTTTATAGAAATGTAAATATGGACGAAGTGAGTCACATTGTTAGCTTGAAAGGGAAATACGACTAACTTTAAATATTTCCCGATACAAACATTGTAATGAGAAAGTAAATTGGTAGCAGTTTTTTAAGTTACTTTACAATATAACCGAACGAAATAGAAAGTATAGAAAGTTGGAAGGGCCGGTGACATGATAACAATAATTCCCTACTTAAACTTGTCAGTCGTGTAGACATTCTCCTACGGTGACGGAAGTACAGTTGCCAGCAAATCAAGTTATCAGAAACTGTCAAATTTTCCCAACCAACCTTGAACCTAATGCTTGAGCAATAAAGTTGAAAATCTATTAAAGAAATATGACAGATTGTTGTAGCTTGATGTGCTGGCGTCTGTACGTCAATCTGAAGATAGAAAGTACATACCTATTGAAAAGAAAGCAAAGGGCCGACAGTTATTATCTTAGAACATGTGAAGTGACGTGAAGGTTTGGGTGAAGTGATAACGAAGTAAGCTGTCATTCCATCTTGATTACATGGAATAACCGCTCACTTTGTGATCACTTTAATCAAACCTTCACTTCGACGTGCTTACATAATCACACTGCTAGTAGTGCTGAATGAATGAGCTGCCATAAGCCAGACCTCCGCTGAAATATAAAAATCAGCCAAATGTGTCGGGCCACGCGCAGTGTAGGGTCCCGTAGATGCCCGTTATTACCACAATATAGAACGGTTTTTGTTGTTCTTTTACCCGTTATAAACAAGTAACTACTTCATCTTAGTCACTTTAAAGGATTTATTCTAAGGATTTTGTATTTGGTACAAAAACTTCCAACACCAGTTCAACGACTATTACTGTTAACTAATAAAGATCATCATGAATTTTCCAGTTTTTTCAAGCCATATATAAGTTAAGCTTTTAGAGGGGGGACGCCCAACTGAAAATAATACATACAAATTTGCATTTTAAATTATAATGTTTCGTAAATGGAGCATTAAATCGAACAATGTTATTTTAAAATACCTATTCAACGATACTCCATACGATGGGCCGAAGAAACAAAAATTCATCCCCACTTCACATGTAGAGGATCTGCACTAAAAAAAAATATTATATAACATTGTCGACATAATTGATAGGTAAACACACCCCTACAAAATTATAGCTTTCTGGTACGAAAGGCCTAAAGGTCTCTCAGACAAACCTTGGACAGAGGGACAGACAGACAGACGGACATGACGAAATCGTAAGTGTGCCTTATCAGAAACCCTACGGAACCCTAAAAATAAAAATCTTTCTTTCAGCATAGAACAGTTCAATTAAAAAAAAAACTTTTCTACCATGTGCTAAGTTTCTGAAAAATCTACTGATCAGTTTCTGAATTAGGCATATGTTTAGATTTCTTAAGGTTCCGTATCTCAAAAGAGAAAATGGAGCCCATAGAGGATCACTTTGTTGTCCGTCAGTCAGTCTGTCAAAACCCTTTATCTCGGGAACGCGTGGAGGTATCGAGTTGAAATTAAAACCATATACTCAATCCTTCAGTCCCCTGAATCTGTGAAAAAATCAAACTTCTAAGTTAACGAAAAAAGTTCGGGGGACTAAATAAGTCTTTCACCCAAGGTGAACACTGTGCTTTTCAATAATAAAAACACGAATTAGCCAAAGGAAAAAATCCTTTTCTGAATCTGGTGAACTCATCGTGTTAATACAAATCTGTGCGAAAAACCAAATGAAGATCGGATTGCCGCTTTCCCGACTATTTTTCCGTGACCAGCTATTCAGTCATAACATTTTCCATTAAAATTTTTGTATGATGTGACGGCTGTCAGTTGATTCAACCCGCTCCTCAGGCAACTTCAGGTCTACTAACCTATACCTACAAATTTGAACGGAACCCTCGGTGAGCGAGTCCGACTCGCACTTGTCCGGTTTTTTATAATGATTAAGCCTGAGAATATAGGAAGAAAAATAGTGTGTACAACAGCGTACAGTGTAAAATAAGGTAAAATCAATAGAAAAATAAAACAATAATGTTTGAGTTCAAATCACTGACGACACGAAGACACGGATGTATCGTATCAACTTTAACCTTAAGGCCTAATCAAATTTTGTTTTGGTTAAGATAAGATTATGTAAGTAAAAATGTTATTTAATTCTTAAGTTTTTAGTAAATTCGTACTCGCGATAATTTTTAATTCACGATCAACCACAATAACAAAAGAGTGGAAACTTAATGCTATATTTTGAAGTAAATTATAAATTATCATAATTTCGTATACCTATTATAAATCATACTAATTAGGTGGATTTAAGTGTTAACAACCTTTTGGTTAGGATCGATACACCCGCTTACCTACTCACCTACGTACACGTTAGAAAACCGGGTTTGAAGGGTCGCAAGTGGGTAAGGGACAATTCGTGCACCCTGCACAGATGGACGTGTGAAATTATTTGAGACCCATATGGTCATTATATATAATATGGACATGGTTGAATGTTTTATCATCCACTGATCCGTGAAACACATGCTCCTGTTATCCAGTATGACTGTACAACCAAAAACAATGTTAGAGTACCTATAGGGGAAGTCTCGCACGCAAAGCGACAAGGGTCACAGGGGTGAGCCACGCGAATCAAACAGATGTTTGCACATTCAATGAATGAACAGAGGAATGTAAAATCTGCTTAGCCTGTTCCTAACTATGTTTGAGTCGTTTCTAGTCCAACCGAATGCAGTTGAGTCCTACTAGTATTTGACAAAAAGTGTCTGCTTATCTGACCGCCAACACAGTAGGTAATTGGGTAGCTCTGAAAACTGGGCTTCTGACTATCTGCAAAGACTGTCAAAAATCCACTAATAATAGCTAGGACCAACGACTTGACACGCGTCCGAGATATTGAGGAGCCTCGGTATGTACCTAATGCAAGGCCAGGTCACCCTCGTAGAATCAAGGGCAAGCTGCGCTTTATTATTCCCACGAAGCCAGATAATAAGACTTCCTATAAATTGTATTGAAACAGTTCGTTCAATGTCCCTAGATGCTACGTAGACTAAAAGGCAATAATTACTGACGTATAAAAGCACTGTCACTAACTAATTTATAGTCGCGCAGCTATCAATGGAGGCATTCTTCCATTATTATGATTTATTCATCGAATAAGCTCCGCTGTTGTGGTCATTACCTACATAATATGTGTGTTCGCAATAAATTAATGATACGTCTGGCAATGATAGGAAAAATTCTGGAGTCTGTTGCTATTGCGTAGGTATCTACTTCATATTTATATCCTTATAATATTGATAAGTTTTATTTATACGTGGAAGGAAATGGAATGCTACACTATAATACTGCGTACGTTATTTATCCACAGAATTACTCACAACTACCGACAATGTGAATAGAGCTTATCATTATTTATTACATAATGTATGAGTCTGTTATCACTATCTAATTGTCTGGTAATCCCGTGCCTTAGCTTATCTTGCTAAATCTGCAGTGCTGTTTAATGGAATTTATACTATTTCGAGGTTAAGTCTCCCGATACCTGTTCTGTAAAGTGAGGATTGTTATACCTTTGTGTTTTCCATCAGGTCACACCGAGAACTTTGAGGCAGCATTTGTTGGGGAGTTCAGTGCTGGCAACATCGCGCTCGCCTTTTACTCAGGACTGTTCGCGTTCGGAGGATGGAACTACCTGAACTTCGTCACTGAGGAACTGCAGGATCCTTACAAGTGCGTATCTTCTTAATATAGTCAGGGAGTTTTTCTGCGAAAAATCACTTTCACTATTCAGGCAATTTGTGTGAAAAAAGCAGTAGGTAAGATGAAATAAATTCCACTGAGTTTAGAAATAACTTTTACACAGATAACAAGGCAGAAAAGACGACGATCTGCAAATCTTAGTTCGTAACTAGCATCATTATGAAGGAAACACGTGCGTCTATCACAAATCTCGATACGCACTATAAATCTGTGTACCTACCTGACATTTAGGTATTGTCCATAGATATCCCTACGCGTACTGTTTTCTAGGATACTGCCAGTACCTGTCAACTTCTAGATGAGTTGGGAATTATATTTAGGCATCTAAACGTGTTGCTAAAGTTTATGTAGGTAAGTCACGGACGAGTTGCGTCATTCAAAGAGGAACAATAAAAGAATCGGTGTCAAGAACGACGATTTGGTTTTTTATTTGGCTAGGGTTCCACACTGGAGAGAATCTAAAATCCGTCTGAGTGTCTCTGAAGTGGTTCCTTGGAGAGCTCCTCTAATACTCCGATTGTTTGTAGACGCGATTAGGGTTGGTGCACACGCCAGAGTCTTTGAAATAAGCTGCTTAAATGTAGCATTTCTTCCAAAGCAGAAATGAAACTAGAATTTAAAATGAGATAGGATTGTTGGCAAAGGATATTCTTTTATTCATTGGGTAGCCAAAGCCAAGTGTTCTCACTCTTCCTATTGCATGTTTTATTCATTGAGACATTTGTTTCGCGCCGGTTGATAGTGAGTGACTGAGTGTAGTGACCACTTTACATTTCGGTCTATTTACAGTATCTACATATTTACTCAAGACGAAATCACACTCTATGAAGTTTTGAGTAGCGCTGACAATTGTTTCTGCAGGGCAATCGAGCATAGCTTCAATTAAATTGTTTTGTTTTTATAATTGCGTTAAATTTTTAGTAGTATGTAAAGAGTCTAGCAATAAGAATCACTTCTTTCTCTTGAAATATCTGATTATTTAAGTGTCTAACATACGACTACATTCACAAAACAAGACTGAGTTCTTTGTAGCTTTCGTCATTTTTATTGTTCACACATGGAACTTACGATTTGGGGAGCTATTTTAAAATGTGAAGTACTTTTGTATACTGTTATCAAACTCGATGTATGTCTCGATTAGAAATTAATTAATCAGCACGCTTTGTAGGTATCCTTAGTCAGATTTTGGAACAGAATCGTTGCATGGAACAAAATTTTAACACGGTTTTACTTTAAATTGGGAATAAGTTTACACGACACAATTTCATTAATAGTTTTATCACATTTGGCGGTATGCCAATATACGTTTTACTCAATGATGCATTTATTTTTATCGCTTTATCAAAATCAGTGTTGAACTGTTGATTCATCGTTAATTTTTACCGTAATTAATGTAACTCTGTGTACTTTGCATAGGTATTTATGTTAGTTAAATAATGATAGAGGTGGGACGTAAATTTTGCGACTCAGCAAAAAAATACCTTAGTACCACGTATTTTAATTAGTTTAGTAACTACATTATGTACCGGAGTAAGTATACCTACCTATAGGTAACCTTAATTAAAAAAATAATAATGCAATGTCTACCTTGTTGCCCAAATTAGTACCTACCTATATTTTATAAAGGAACAAGATTGAATAATGCTCGGTCTAATTTGCAACGTTTTGGAAGAAGATAACAACCAAATGGTGTTTGATTTCATACGATGTATTGCCTGGTTAGTAACTGTCATAATCTGTAGGAAGACTAAATGTAATCCTATTCATTATTATTAGGTAACCTAAGTCTAAAAAATAACAATTTTTAATTTGCACATGCTTTTGTCACGTTCATGATAAGTGACATTTTTAGCATTCCATACGGAGAGCAATAAGTTTTTATGTGCTATATATGCTTATTGCATTCTGTTTCAGGAATTTGCCGCGTGCTATATGGATCGCCATGCCCATGGTGACTATTATCTACGTGTTGGCAAACTTGGCCTACTTTGCCGTCGTTACCAAGCTTGAAATGATGTCAAATCCTGCGGTGGCTGCGGTAAGATGCATTTGAATTTTACCTTAAATGTTTTTCAGAAAAACTCATTATTTCTACGTTTCGTTATCGAAATTCATAGTTACCATTACAAGTTTAAAAGTTCCTACTTTTTTTTTTTTTTAATTTTAGGGACTTTTATAACGCACAGCGTATGTCAGTCCCATCGTAACCTAATACAAGATACACACATCAAAACAATAAGATCAATGTATCAGGGCTATAAAATCGAACAACTTTCTCGCATCTTCAGTGCTCGGCTTATTTAATATATGGTGGAATGTACCTATATCGTTCTTGTTCAACTTCAAAGCCCTGAACAACTTACTTCTATCAACCTCATAGCGAACACATTCCATCAACAAGTGATGCAGGCCCTCTAGAACTCCACACACAAGTGCCTACTTCTGAAATGATATGCTAATATATAATTATTATACTTGTGAAAGTAAGTTTGTTTGTTCGGTACGTTTTCACGCCAAAATCACCAAACCAATTTTTATGAATCTTGGGACAGAGATAGAAAGGAACCTAGAGACGGTATAGGGTACCAAACTATTTTATCGCGAGCGAAGCCACTGGCTATAGCTAGTTATACTTAGTACAAATGGCTTTTTATTAAAATTTACTGCATGGTTTTCGTAATGGCTATTACACAACGCGTCCTTCACGATTTTCCATAGATTTAGCGAACGCAATCTAATGATCTTGACACTTAGTAGTTGCCAAGACAAGTTGGTTTTGAACAACCAATAAAATGTGGGCTCTTCATGTATGTTAATAGCTCCTAGAATGGAAAAGCTACCTTGATGGCGATGTTGATACATTTCAATAGGTATGTTTGCTTTTTATAAGGCGTTCTAGTTATGTTCACACCTTATACGAATTTACGGCGGGGAATTGAAGTGTCAAACATTCAAATTAAAAAAACCCATTGTTCCGTGAAACATTTGTGCTTGGACCTTAATTGCTGCATGCCACAGAGTTATTTCATATACTTAAGTAATAACATAATATTTTTATGACGGATATTGTAACAAAGATTACTACGTTAGACCAGGAAAATCACATAAAACGTCGCGGCTGATGCAATTTAATCGAAGTGGTCGTTAAGTAGGCATGTGGGTTTGTGAGCCCACCACGAGGTGAGAAACATGTAACAATCCGATGATTCCGAAAGGATCCCGCTGTATTGTGAATCATATTATCTGCTGGAATTCGTTAAGTGTCTATCCAAATACCTGAGTGAGATTTTAAGTAGGTACCTATCCACGAGCATTATCCTCATGAAATGAGGATATTAGTACTTATAGGTAGGTACTTAAAGCATATTTTATCATGAGTAGAACACAAAATACAATTAAGTGTAACTGACCAACATTATATTTATTGTCATCATGTGGACAGCGCCTTTTTATCCCTACATTTACAAATGTTTGCAGTTGTTGCGTTGTGTAGCACACGACGAAAGTAAAAATCACTTGTAAAAATAGGACGGATGGTAAAGGGATAATCGTTACCCTAAAGAATTAAAATAATTACTGGCACTTCCCCCCTCCCTCCCTGTGAAAGCTATGGCTACGCCCGTGTTGATCACGTATTATTATTGCGATAAAGAATGGTTCTTATGAACAATGATTCTGTAGAAAAAGGCGACTTACAGGGCGATTTTTTTTAATGGACCAGAATGACCATATTCATTCGAAACTGTGAGGAATAGCGACGGTACTGAAAAGCGTCTCGGATTCGATTTTGATGAAAACGTAAACCGCATGATTGGGTTAAAAAAAACAATAAGTAGATAGCTTGTAGTTTTAAAGTCATCATTATATTACAATTTTAGACTAGGTACTTTAAACATTTCGCGACAATACCCACAATAACATTAGGGACCTTTTTATTGCCGGAAGCAGCTCAGTTTACAAAACAATACATCATCATCTGACATTATCACTTAGAGAGGGAATATTCCTACATCAGACGACTCTCAGTTGTAGGTCATAACTTATCCAGAAAATAATCATTATGATTGTCACCTATCATTCTTCGTTCTGGTATATTCCATGAAGTACCCATTTACGTACCTACTGTTCGGCCATTGACAACAAAAAGGGTGCATAGGTGCACCACAACATAAAAAAAAATAATTGGTGAAACTAAACTATTTTTGTTACACCGATTAAAAGTAAAACAATTAATTATTATCGTTCGTAATAAAATACTAGATGTGCCTTGCTTTTCTGATTCCGAATCCTATCCAAATATATACAATTATTCCGTTACTGAGTGACTAACAGACAATCCTAATATATGTATGTATAAAATTCTTCCGTTACTGAGTGAGTGACTGACAGACAACGCACAGCTTTATAAAGTTTCCTTGGGGAATGTAGGAGACCACTAAGGAAGGATTTTCCCGAAATTCCAACGGGAACGGGAAAAACAGGATATACGCGTGCGAAGTCACGGGCAAAAGCTAGTATTAAATAAATTAACTGCTCAATATTATACCCAAAAAGGGCAGATGCTCTCTTTTTTCTTTGGACTGCAATATTCGTTCTATCGGCTTCCATCTTTGAATGAATATCCTTCGGACAGTTCGACGGCTCGTGATTGATTTATTTATTATTAAGATATAAATAGCTGGGCCATATAAATATTGTTATTCAGAAATGGACCTCACTTTTATGAGTATCTATAGATAAATGTTATGCAGCATTTTAATGCAGCTAGAAGTGGGATGTAGGTATTATCTTCCGTTTAAAAATGTTAACGTTCGTAAACCGAAACGATTTTGCGGTGTCCTTCTTATATTAAACTTTAATATAAGAAGGACACCGCAAAATCGTTTCGGTTTACGAACGTTAACATTTTTAACAGGACTGAGACTGAGCTATTCACTGTCAGACTGACATCATCTTCTTATCTATAAGTACTTATAATAAATCTGTAGAAAGGTCAATTCTGTACATGAAATATATTTCCAAAATAACTATCAGGGGGTGATTAGGGATCGATACTGATGCCAAAAATGCAATCAGTAAAATTTTTGTCTGTCTGTCTGTATAACCGTTATAGAAACAAAACCTACTCGACGGATTTTAACGAAACTTGGTACAGTTATTGTTCATACTCCTGAGCTGGTTATAGTATACTTTTCATCACGCTACAATCAATAGGAGCAGAGCAGTGAAGGGATATGTTGGGAAAACGGGAGAAGTTACTCCATTTTTTAAGCTTCCGTCGCGTGTGCAACCCTAATGGTTAAAGCTACATAGAAATCATGTACCTACGACGGAAATGTTCTCCTTAAAATTATATATAAAATATCCCACGACAGTATATAATATCTATCTTTTATGATTGACGCACAATAACACGTGTAACTCCCGATAGCTTAGCAGTTCGAAGCTTTCTGATTATATTTGTCTACTCTTACGTTTATAACACTCTCAGTCATCCCTAATTGAAAAAGTTAACATTATTAACTATTCGATAAAAAAGAATCATAGAAATCGGTATAGAAACAACAAAGTACGCCATGAAATACGCTAATAATAAGTCATCGCGCGTGAATACTGAATCATGCTATAAGGATTATTTTTGTTTATGGTCGCGAACGCACAGGCAGGCGGCTTGCTTGGCGCCTAGAGGCTAGCGAGTAGCTTCGTAAAACGGCTTACGACAGTTTGCAATATCCTTTAACATAAACGAGTAATAGTATAAATGTGAAAGTTTGGTTGTTTGTTACTCAATCACGCCAGAACGGCTTAACGGATCTTAATGAAATTTAGTACTAAGATAGATTATAGTCTGGAATAGCACATAAGCTACTTTTCATCCCGGAAATATGTTCCCTAGGGATCACGCGCGCGAAGCCGCTGGCAGAAGCTAGTATATTATATAAATATGATTGCTGTGTATTAGTCTCGCTAAATCCCTAGAAAGGCTGGGCCGAGTAGAATTTTTTTTTTCGTTGAGTTTGCCAGAATACAGGGATTTGTTTTTTGCTTTTAAACCTTAAAAGCAAAAAAAAATAATGGGTAGGTACCTAAGGTAGCCAGTTGGCGGTACAGCTAGTCTGCATTAAAAAAACCATTCCTTGAATTCTCTAGCAAATAAAACCTACTGTTATTTGTTAGGAAATGGGCTTGTGTCCTGAAAAAATCTAATTAGTCCGTCAGTTAGATTATCAAAAAATATTTGAACCGTGTTTTTTCTTTTGTTACGGGAACCAAAATTGACGAAGTTACGACGCTTTTAAAATTCTCAATACGGCACACCTTCGCATAATTTTACTGAGTCGTGACGTCACGAGCCCCCACTCGCGAGTTTTGATGCGTTTTATCTTTGTCAATATTCATTGATTTACAAAAACAAAAAATACATGTCCATTATTTTTCAATACTCTAACTAACGGACTAAATAGTTTTGCAATTTGTGGATGATGGAATCTAGCCTATTTAAGGAGTAGTTAACAATACCCAATATTCAACTATCGAAGTATAGTAGGTAATGTAGTACCTACGGGGCTACGGTATAAGCAGGTAGGGACATAGGCACTATGAATAAGTACAGTTTATAGCTGTTAGGAACTTAGGATTACATCCATTTGCCAGGGTCGCGGAATTCGTTCGAGTCGCCACGGCCTTGGAACGGAAAGTACATTAGGAGGAACTCGGATGGGTATTAGTCAGTAGGATTCTGACACTCCCTTCTGATCCGCCAATAGCGGGAGGAGTCATTTGATTATACCCCATCCTTAGAAAAAGGTATCCACCACCCACTACCATCCGAGCTAAGCTTATTACGGACATTCAGTAAAACATACCTTCCCCAACTTATTTTGGATTTGTTACCACTGTCTTGCGGTTGACTGTACGGTGTAGGTATAATCCGAGTGGGAAAAATAATACTTGGGTTCGGCTCTTACTCATTGTTTTAGTGGCAAATCACGGTTTTCTATTCTACTTTTACTATCGTATCAGTCTTCACCTCAACTGCATAGATGGAGTGGTAGTACCTAAGCTAGTTATCGGGAACACTAATGTGGTTAATTGCTGAGGGTACAACGGACACTCCCAAATACACACAAAAGCTGTCCCTGCAGAAGGTTATAATTTTCCTATAACCTATTCTTTTTCGGCAGGTATTCGGCGACCGCTTGTTTGCCGGCTGGAGTTGGATGATCCCCGTGTTCGTAGCACTGTCTACTTTCGGCGGGGTCAACGGAGTCTTGTTCACCTCAGCCCGACTTTTCGCGACCGGGGCGCAAGAGGGACACATGCCTGCTTTCTTCTCGCTCTTCCACATAAAGAAACAGACGCCCATACCTTCACTTATGTTCACTGTAAGTAACTTTGGTATTGAGCAAACATTAGGATTTTACTTAAAGTTTACTAGCTGCCATGGCCAACGTTGTTTTGCCGTGTAAAAGTAGCCTACGACATATTCTCAGACCTACCTAAAATATAAAAAAATCATCAAAGCCGTTTCGGAATACTTCGATAACAATCACCGTGACACGAGATTTTTATAGGTATATTAGAAGATTACTTATGTAATTGGTAGTCATTTATCTATCATGTAATACTTAGCACTAAAGGAGTTCGTTTAAATATTTCAGTGTCTGTTCTCGCTCCTGATGTTGACGACGAGCAACGTGTTCGATCTCATCAACTACTTCTCTCAAACGCTGTGGCTGTCTGTGGGTGCCTCGGTGGTGGGCATGCTGTGGCTGCGCCGCGTCAAGCCGGACATCCCCAGACCCATCAAAGTCAACATCGTCATCCCGTACCTGTTCCTCATCGCCATTGGCTGCTTGGTCATCATCCCAGCCATCACGCGGCCTAAGGACACCGCTATTGGTGTAGCTATTCTTCTCTCTGGTGTCCCAGTGTACTACCTGTGTGTCAAGTGGAAGAGCAAGCCCGAAATGTATCATTCAGTCTCCGGCTGCATCCTAAGGTTCCTACAGAAACTTTGCTCATGTATTTACCTCGAATCCTCTGAGTTAATGTCGAATTGAACCATTGTGAAAAGAGTTTTGGATTTAGATTGCGTTTTATCTGGAACGAAATGTTGAAAATGATGAAGAAAGAATATTAAGTTGACAGAAGTATTCAAGAAACTTGACGAGATATTTAAATGTTAAGGACCAATCAGAAACCTCAAGTACCTACACGAATTCGACATCACCCATTTGAACATAATGCCATTGATATATGTATATAAACACGATGCTGTGATAAACGTCTTCTACAAAAGTATCGTTTTGGGTAAATCACGTTCATGTTATGCATAAGTTGGAAGGAAGAATGCCAGTTTCACACGTCCATAGGCAATCAGTTTACTATAGGTATGTAGCCTACAAAAGGAAGCACAGATTTTTTTTTAACTACAAAAATACTATGATATATCAGAATATTTCGACAATGTTAAACCAAGTCAGTATTCATAGATGATCTGCTTTACTGAACATTATATATACATGCGCGCAACGCTACGTTGCTGTTTGTTTCTCGTATATGTGCTGAATACTTGCAAATAAACTTAAAAGTTTTTTTTTATGATCAGCCGGTAGATTGGAACTTATAGCCTTACTCAAGGAATGCTGTTACGTTTAAACTGCATCCGTCATCTAAATAAAAACTAGTTATAATATACAAGCTTAATGTATTTGTATCTACAAGCGATGTTACCTCTTTAAGCCTACGTACCTTATATTGGTATTGTCGTGGTTGCTCTCTGAATTTCTACTATATTTAAACACGTAGACATAAGAGCCTATTTATATGTATTTAATGATGATAAGGTACGGACATTCCTATAAAGCACTGTTTTATATTAGGCTGTATTTGTTAGTTTTGCTACGATTTTTTTACAACTGTTTTGAGATATTATGTATTCAGACTTTTTGTAGTTACAATGTTGTTTATATAAAAATAATATGACGTATTTATATACATATGTATAAGTAAGGATAACTAGTTAGAGGTTTAATAAATGTGACTGTCAGTGTCTTATAATATGATATCAAAAAAAGTAACCAGTTCAACAACACCTAACCATATTAATTAATTGAAAAGAATTTTATCAAATACAAGAAAATGTAACATGACGTATTAGGTATATGAATTATTTATTTATGAATGTTTACCTAAATAACTACAAAACGGTTCAAATAAAACATTATACTTATGAATTCGTCATGTTTTATTCAAATGCCAAAAACATTTTTTTTCTGTTCAAAATGTATAAGGCGGCCTGGGACGCCTTATACGTAATTTGTACTGTGTGGTCACAGCATTCCGTACCTCGGCTTGCGTGAGAATTTATGAGGACTAATGAGATGAGGAGCACTTTTTAGTAACATAAGAATTTAAATTAAATAACTGTTTTCTTCAAGCGATATTTGACCTTCATGGGACTTGACAATGAATAACCTCCTGGCACATAACAAAATTCTCAAACTTACGTCAAACTATTTATTAGAAATAGCTGACGTTGAAGTGTTTGTGTAAATAATGTTGAATGTTAAACATTTACGTTTTTTTAAAGTAACGAGACAAGCTCGGCAGCTGACCCTCCATGCCCCGCTATATGACCATATCAGATGGTACCCCGACGAGACTTATCTCAAACAGTTCGCCGGTTCTGTGATGTACCCAACGCCGGAGACCAACAAGTACTACAGAATAATTTATCATTCAAAACTATACCCAGTTGAACGCAAGTTACAAAACATGGTCATTAATTTTGGGCCTCAACATCCTGCCGCTCACGGCGTACTTCGCTTAATATTGGAACTGGATGGCGAGACTGTCGTCAGAGCCGACCCTCACATAGGCTTCCTCCACAGAGCCACCGAGAAACTGATGGAACATAAGCATTATAATCAGAATTTGCCCTTCATGGATCGTCTCGATTACGTCTCCACGTTGGCGAACGAGCAAGCTTTCTGTATTGCTGTTGAAAAGCTTCTTAACATAGAAGTACCACCGAGGGCTAAGGCCATTCGAGTCCTATGCGCAGAATTGAGTCGTCTAGCAAATCATTTGCTGAATGTCTCTGGCACAATACTGGATGCTGGTGGCATAACACCTTTCTTTTGGATGTGCGAGGAACGAGAGAAGCTTTATGAAATGTTCGAGAGGATTTGTGGTGCTAGAGTACACTGCTGCTATATACGTCCCGGTGGGGTGTCCCAGGATATACCCATTGGTTTTCTCGACGACATTTACGAATTATGTAGCAAGATGGAAAATCGTTTAGATGAAACTTCTGATGTTGCAACCGGAAACCGATTGTTCTATGCTAGAACTGCAGGTATTGGCATAATAAGTGCGCACGAAGCTATGTCCCTCGGCTTCACGGGTCCGATGATTCGCGGCAGTGGAGTCAAATGGGATATACGTATCAACCAACCGTATGACGGGTATGACCTATACGATTTTGACGGAGTTGTTGGAACATTTGGCGATATATACGACCGATACCTGTTACGTTACGAAGAAATGCGTCAATCTTTACGAATTATCAATCAGGTTCTTGACACAATGCCCGAAGGAGAATATAAAACGGACAATTCCAAAATTTCCATGCCTTCAAGAAAGGAAATGAAGACTTCAATGGAATCCCTAATTCATCATTTTAAGTTGTGCACTGAGGGTTATCCTGTGCCACCAGGGGCCACATATACCGCGACGGAATGTCCAAAAGGCGAATTGGGTATCTACATGGTGGCTGATGGCACGTCCATCCCATACCGCGTGCACCTGCGACCGTGTTCATTTAACCATATATTAGGGGTCTCTGTCATGGGGCCACAGTTGATGCTTGCTGATATAACTATGCTTATTGCGTCAATCGACGTAGTTTTTGGAGACGTCGATCGATAATTTATTGATACCTTACATTGTTTTGCATTTTCGACACTTTCTTTTAACTGAAATGTTAACTACCTATGTACCTACTTACTTTAAATAATTTTATTATGCCTATCTACCTATATGTAATGTAGTACCTAATTTACTTAATAGACGAAGATGTCACTATTAAAATTATTGACATTAATTTACTTATTATTTATTTATTAAAAGGAGAACCAACAGCTATAACAAATGGTTAACAACATTATAAGAGACAAAGAGCCAATTACAGGTTCTCACGGGTAAAAACAGAGAAAGTAGTAGAAATCTTAGGATCACTAGCAAGCACGATAGAAAGGAATATAAATATATAAACATGTATATAAGTTACAATAATCACTATGCACTTTTAAAAAAGTCGGCGTTCAGCCGAGTACTTACGTACAGAATAGTTTTTGGTGACAAATGGGTCAAATGAGAACTCTTTACAAAGAATACTGAAATCCTTACTCGCTCGCACCATGTATGAGTTTTGCCTATAATTAGAAGAAGAAAAGGGAATGGAGATAGGCGGATTGAATCTAACTGATCTCTGTGGGACATTGAAACGCAGTTTATGCAGGAGATCAGGACAGTCAATCTCGCTATTTATAATTTTTAAAAGAAAAGTGCAATCTGCTAGTCGACGAAAATTGTTTGTTTTTAAAGATAATGATTTTTAATGATTGAAAATTGTTTGTTTGTTAACTGAGAAAGAAATATTATGCATTTTAAATTGAATGTCATTTGGTGAGGGGGTGGTGACCCCGCCCAGGCTTGTTTTTTTTTTGTAGTTTTTACTAAAACCGTACAAAAAAACAAGCCCTTGGATTACTTTTCGTAAATTCCTCAGTTACCTACTTCGTTATATTGTAGACTACCAAAGTCAATTACCTCCAAAGTCATTTGCAGGGGGCCCTTAGCCTACACAACTACGCTTTAGCTGCTGTGAGGAACACGAATAACATTTCGAAGGAAAATTATTTTGTTCTGCACTTGGCATAGCTATGATCATGATTCATCAAAATTTTAATTCACAAAAATACATTAAAGAATAAAATGTAAGTAGAAAAATACGTTATTCACCGTTAAACTTCAACACACAATGCTGCGGTAAACGACACGTAGCCGCGGAGACCTAGCCGTAGTGCCACGCATAGGCCTAGACATAGCGCCAGCCGTAGCCACTGTCGTAGCATAGCATTGGTGGTCTTTCGCCGTAGCCACTCTCGTAGCATTGGTGTAGCACGTCAGGCGTAGAACTAGCGTAGCAATAGTGTAGCATTGGCGTAGCAACAGTGTAGCATTGGCGTAGCACTAGTGTATCAGGTTCAGGGGCGTAGTGGTCTAATTGAGTAAGCGTTTTTAGTTCCACGATGTTTTAGGGTTTCGTACCAGAAGGGTAACTGACGAAACCATATTACCTACTAAGCCTCCGCTGCCCGTCCATTCGTCCGTCCGTCTGTCCGTCTGCCAGCGGGATGTATCTAAAGAACCATATTAGGTAGGTACGGTTGAAATTTTCAGTGTGTATTTTAATTGCAATCAAATTAAAAATTAAAGGGGACTGGCTCCCTTACATGAAACGTGTTTTTTTCGGTTTATGGTACGGAAGCCTTCGTGTGAGAGTCTGACTCGCACTTGGCCGTTTTTGGTCATATTAGGTAGTGTGATTCTTTTTTCGTTAGGTATTCATTGTATTTTCATCTATTTACTTATTTGAATAACATATTAGAGTCACTGGTTCTGAAAACTGTTGTTGTTGTTAAAAAATGAGTAGGTACCTAAGTCCTTGGCAGTACCTACTCGACATTTTTACGAAATTCTGTTTCTTTAGAAAGTAAATTCATATTATAGGTAGGTATTCTTTATGACACTTTGTGAAAAAAAAACTGTTTATTCAATTAAAATACTTAAATGAAAATATAGCGTCGAAAATTAAATAATAAAAATATTTTTTGTGCAAAAAAGACGACAAATAGTTTTTGAAAAATATAGTTTCAAAGATAAATGTTTGCGTTTTTATGAATCAGGGAAAGGGTAATAACAAGTGCCAAAATGTGTAAAATTAAGTAACAAATAGTGCCCCTCTGATAATGTTACTAAGGCACAACACAAATAGACCCTTTTTACACTTACATGAATCTAATAATATAAAAATTTCTGTTATCGAACTCCTCCGAAACGGCTAGACAAATTTTTATGTTTTTTTTTGTGTATAGGTACTTAGTAGGTCTGAAAATGGGCCAAAGGCTATTTTTTTACTTAGTGGGCAAAACGAAGTTTGCCGAGTCAGCGTATGAATTTATATATTATGTATTTTTTATTTTATTTGAAATGGGTTTGCTCTTGACTCCGAGAGGCTTCTCGGTCTCTAGGTGGTGATGGACCGGATCGAGATTGGAGTGCAACCCTTTAAATGCACCTCAATAATATCAAAGTTATTTTTCTTAACTTTTTTTAATGTTAGGTACAGTAAAAGTAGTTAGAGAAAAAATTCGAACTGTCTAGGCTCTGCTCAGAAAACTAAGTGGAATAATAAAGCTAATCTAAAAACACTGTCACTGTGTAACAATCTGGCACTGTGCTTCGGTTCCCGCTTCCCTTCAAAAGTTACCCAGAAAGCCTTGCCCAGCAACCAAGACCGGTTCTGAACAGTGCAACTCAACTGACCACCTCCTTCTCCCCCAAAGGCACTGGCACTCCTGCACACCGACGAAACACAGCAAGCTGTTTGGCGCCGGACTCCGGCGGGATCCTCTATGTGGTCTGTGGGCGGGATGGGAGGAAAACTCAAAGCTTGACATAGATGTCGCTAGCATCGAGGCTGCCTTGTCAAGTTTGTGTTGATGTATAAACGAGTTTGTTATTGCTGTTTTCCCGTATTTTTATATCTAAAATGTAGTCTTTTTGGACTGTTTCACAATTAAAAGTGGAGTTACGTAATAGAAATGCTTCAACAGCCGGGAAAAAAGCGGTTTTGATTAAGAGGTAAGCAATAAATAATTTTAAGGTTATATTGATAAATAAAACATATCCTTTACGAATCTAATTAAGATGTATGTTTTCGACTTGCAGATTGGAAGCATATTATGACCGAAATTGTAACTGTAATGCCAACCCAGGGCCGGGAACATCTCACAGTGACCCACAATATCGGTGCCCACCAACTTCTTCTTACAAAGACATTAATGCTGATTCGCCAATTCCTGCTCTCAATAGACATGAAATACAGTCATACTTCGAAAGGTGAGTTCATTTATAAAATGTCTTTTAGCGTCTCTTTACAGGTACTTTTATATTCAGACCTTAGGACTAGTATTTAAGTTGGTATCTCCTCCTATGTTATATGACTTACCAAAGTGCCTAAAATACTATTCTATTTCTTTCAGATTCAATACTCAACCAAAAGGAAAAGCTATGCACGAAGCCAGGTGTTTGTTGACTGCACGGTATAGCATTGAAGGTGTAATCACATACATACAGGGTCAATGTAAAGCCCTAATGAAAAGAGCTGTCTTTTTCCCACGATTTTCGGCATTTTGGCTCCTTTGGGAATTTATGTCTCCCTTGATTTTTGCAGTCTGGAGCACAACACTGCGTCATATATTTTGTAATATTAAAATGGTATGACAGATGACAGGACAAAGTTAGGCAAAGTCGATCATGCGACATCTGGTGGGATGAAAAGGCACTCCCCAAGGAATGAGAAAAGCAGCATAGACCACTGACCACTCCACTGACGTAAGATTTATACGTCAGAGGCATAGACACGATTGGCAGTCTCTGTCAGTGTCAAATGTCAAGGCAGACATTGACATTTGACACTTTAACGTCATATTGAAGTTGACACAACGACAATCTGATGCTGTCAGTTGCAAACAAAGCTGCTCTTTGTCAATAATTCTTTCATAAAACTTTGTTTGTCATTATTTCATAAAACCACCCAAACAGATAGTTGTTTAACTTGTTATTTGGTTAATTATTTATAAATATAAAAGTAAATTAAACAATTGTAGCTATGCTAAAATTTCAAATAGTGTCTTCAAGAACGGTAGATGGTTTTGAGAATGAAAAGAAATTTGTTGCTTATATGGTACAAGCAAGGCAAGCTACCGAATCCCGGGTGTTAGATCCAGACCCAGCCAACGTTGAGAGGCGATACACCCACTTTCTAGACCTATACAACGGATTGAAAAAAGAATTTCCGGCTCTGCTAAGTAGTATTTCATTCCCAAGAAAGGTAAGCAAGTGTTAATTTATAGTTCTTTGTTGTTATTATGAGTCATTATTTTAAATTAATCTATTAGGAAGGCGTATGATGCAGGCTTCTTATTTTGTTCCTTTGTTGAGCTAAATATAAAGAAACAGATTTCTACCAACCAGGATTTCAGTAGCCACTTCAATTAGCAACTGTTCACCAAAAAGTTGCTAATATTGTGATGTCATTCTCGAATTTTACTTAAGTGTGTAGATTACCTGTAGGTAGTTTTGAAGGCTTTTGTGAAACATGACTTGTTACAGAGTAATGTTTATTGTGAAACGAAAGATTTTCAACCATGATCATATATTTATACTAGCTGACTGGGCAAACATTGTTTTATAAAAAAGTACCCTATGACCTATTCTCAGACTTACTGAGTAAACACAAAAAAAAAATATAAAAACAGTCAAGCCCTTTTGGAGGAGTTTAATAACAAATACTGTGACACACAATTTATAAATATTAGATTTGATATAGAACATGAATAGACCAATAATAAGAACCTATCCCCTCTTGGAAGACTAAAATGAGTGGCTCTCAAAGGCCAGTTTTTATTTCTCATTTAATTTAATTTCAGATAGTCATGGGTAACTTCGATCCAAATTTAATTTCGACACGGTGTACTGCATTTGAGTCACTACTAGACTTGATAGCGGGTGAGTCACGTCTGCGGGACTCCCCAACTACTATCTCATTCTTCCAGGACATTGAGCTAAATGAAGCCAAACAACTGATTAATGAGGGCAAGTTTGATCAAGCACTGTCCGTTTTGGAGACGAGTTTCAAATTATTAAACAAGGTTTGTATTTTTATTTTGTCTTATTTTATACTTAATGATGGGGTTTCATTTTTCTTGTTTGTGAATTCACTTTCAGTTGATTGGATAACAATGTTTAGCTTTTCAATTTAAAGAAAGGCCATATAAAAGTCATCCTTGTTGCTCATAATATTGAGAAAACAATTACAAAATGTTTCAATGTTTTCATTAAAATGCAACTTGTATGTGAACTGTAAACTGCCTGAGAATTGATAGTATGTTATTTTCTTGTTTGTCTTTTTAAGAGACAAATCATAGTATGTCACTATGATAGTCCAAGTGGAATGGCCCATTGCAATAGTACAAATAATATCTGTAGGGTGTGGCATAAACAGTATGATAACCCTTGAACAGCAGATAAATGTCAAAGGTACCAAATACGGTGTGGGTTTCAACCGCGCGACCACGGTGTGATTAAAAAAAAAGCTATGTTGTAAAAGTTAATTCCCAAAACTGTAAATTTGTCAAAGAAATGGTTAAAAAATTATAAGTGTTTGCGCACTATCGAAACGCGGAGAACCGCGCGGCCACGGAGATCTTTAAATCGAAGCATTGCAGAGACCTGAAATTTAGGTAAAGAATAGATTGAATTTGTAAAAATATGTAAAAATCCTAGGTTTACATTTTAGGAACTGTAAGACTAAAACCCCATGACCGCGCTATCGAGACGGTGAAAAACACGTTATCGCCGATATCTCGCTAAAAAAGCAACGCAGAGGTCTGAAGTTTTATGTAAAACCCAGATTTGAATTTGACAACATTTGCAAAAATACAACAAAAATCATAGGTTTATATTTCAAGAGCTGTAATACTAAAACTCCATGGCCGCGCCATCATAACGGTTTATAAAAAACACGTTATTGCCGATATCTCGCTGAAAAAGCATCACAGGTCTGAAGTTTTTTGTAAAACCTAGATTTGAATTTGTCAAAATTGGTAAAAATATGAAAAAAGACCTAGGTACATATTTCAGGAGCTGTAGTACATTGTCGCGTAGAAATTAGTGTTTCTCACCGTTTCGATGGCTCGGCCGTGATGGGGTTTTAATCTTACAGTTCCTTAAATATAAACCTATGATTTTTTCTATATTTTTACAAATTTAATCTGTTTTTAACCTAAACTTCAGGTCTCTGCGACGCTTCGTTTTAAAGATCTCCGTGGACGCGTGGTTCTCCGCGTTTCGATTGCGCGGCCATGCTTAAAGCCTTGCTACTTTTTAACCATAATTTTGACAATTTATGGTTTTGGGGATCAACTTTTACAATTTTTTTACAAAATCTTGGCATAGCTTTTTTTTTTAAATCACGTCGTGGCCGCGCGGTTGAAACCCACACCAAATGCGTCACACAAATATTTACGTCACAGATTGTTTAACACTACTTGACGTTTTTTGTAAAGTGTAAGGGGTCAATTAATTATACGAGACTAAAACCAAAACTATAATAGTTTCAAATATTCTGTAAAATTTAAAGTACTTTAATATTTGCTAAACTTTTTCCCTGAATTCTCTCACTTGTCCCACAGGAATCATATTATTTTTCCAGCATAAAAAACCTCAGTGATAAGTACTGTATTTTTCTATCAGTGGAAGACTTCGGATCAGACTAATACTTCCAGAGATTACCTCTTACATACAAAAGTTTTTACCTCATTATAATATGAGTTAAGAAGTTTAGATTTGCTACTGATATTCCTGCTATTGCGGCAGCATAGGTAGTACTATTCCCGGGATTTATTGACTGTTGCTTTATTTGTTATGGGCATGTCCATATTAACATTATCATTCAGTTTCATTGTCCCAAAATGGCATCACCTAACCTAATTTCCTGTGTTAGTGATGAGACTGGGTTTACATTAATTTTACAATAGTCTGTTTTGGCCCCGTCCACTACCCTTGTTCTCATTGAACCTAACAAGACATGCTTTTGTTTTTCAGGTATACACAGACCGGGCCCGCGTGGTGCTTGGTGCACTGTGTCGCATTGTGGCGTGCGCGGGCGCCAGTGACGGCACGCTCGCGGGGCCAGTGGAGCGCTGGGCGCAGCTGGCGCTCAAGCGGTACGAGGCGGTCAGCGACTCCGATCTGCTGCTCATATACGTACCGCTGTTACATACCTGTATTTCTATATGGTTAGTATTTTTTTGAAAATTTGTGCTGGACAAACTGGTTTTAGTGGGTTATCTACGCGAGATCGAATGTCGTTTGTTCTAACAAATGAAAAAACCATGAGATTTGCTGGAAAATTTAGTAGTTCGAACGACGGTAGCTCGAAACATGGTAAGGCGTTTGACGGTATCTCGAAACATAATTATTATTTCTCTAACTACCATTTTTTCTAATTATCAGTTGTTTTGTTATTATACAACAGATCTAAAGACGCCGACGAAAGGCATTTTAAATTCGAATAACGGTGTTTGTTCGAAACTCTTTGTCTGTACTTTACACTGACCTTCCAAAATTTAGCAGATAATCTAAAAACACAGAGATTATCTGGTAATTTATCTTGATTTTTTTTAAAGTAGTTACCTTAAAATAAGTACCTACTTACTGAACGCACGTGATATTAGTTATCTATAGCTCATGCAAGACAGCTGAGGTTAGATAAAGTAAATGGTGACGCAAAACAATAGGAAGGTACCTTGTGAATAAACAACTGATAACATTACAATAGGATGCATTGAACTGTTTTTTTTTTTTTTTACTTGGTATGGGTTTGCTCTTGACTCTAGTCTTGGTCAGAGATGACAGAGACAAAGTCTACGATGGAGCGAGCTTACCCAGAAGTAGCCTGTTCACTCTAACTTTGAAAAGATTAGGGTTGTAAGCATTCGGAAACACAAACGCAGGCAAAGAGTTCCACTCCTTTGCTGTGCGCATTATGAAAGACGCTTGGAAGCGCTTAGTGCGAGTTGGTGGAATAGCAACAAGGTAGGGATGGCAAGTTGCAGTGCGTCTGGATGTCCGATGGTAGAAGGGGGCTGGTGGGATGAGGTCGTGGAGTTCCTGGGCACACTCTCCGAAGTACAATCTGTAGAAGACCGACAAACAGGCAACCTTGCGGCCTTGCCTTGTTAAAGGATATACTTAGTGTCAATGATATATAAAACTATAGATACGTTGTCCGCACTTTAAAATGACAACATGAAATGAAGCCAATTGGCCACATCGCGCTTAGTTACGCACCAACCTATCGCGCGACACTACGTTTGTTTTGATGTCAATTTGACTGTTACTTATCCTGTGACGTAACTGAAGATGTATATTTATCTCCCTCTAGCAACAGGCATTCCGCCGTACGGTGACATTTCTTTTTTCCCTTTCTTCATGCGTATTAGTAGCTATCTAGTATTTTCGCCGCGATGTTGGTTTATGACGTGTCTATATATAATACGTCATTGCTTAGTGCGTTATAAATAATTGTGGTAAACTTAAGATTTAATTTGTACTTTATGTACAATAGTGGTCACGGACATGGCCTGACTCAACTACTCATGGCAATGGCATTCTCTACTAGTCAACCTTTGGGTTAAAAAGACTACACTGCCTAAATAATGTGCAAGCGGTACTAGGTAGGTAGATTGCGTGACTTTAACAAGGTCTTTGTTTAGAAGTGGACTGCGAGTTCTAAGTTCTTCAGACTAGTCTCCCAAAGCCTGACGGTTAGCAGCATGGAAGCTCATTTCACTTCCTTCTCCTCTCCTTCCTTTACTCAAAATCATGAAAAAGAACAGTAAGAAAAACGCTGTACAGCGGCAGCACTCCGTCTCTCACAAAGTGCACCTCAGTAATATAAAGAGATCTGCACTCAAATCTCGCCGCAGTCCATAACCAACTGGAGACGTGAGAAACCAGCGCTCTTGTTCCTTTCCGAAAAGCAGATCAGATGTCCGACAGACGTGTCGTACCATTTTAAGCCACGCGGGCTATGTATGTACGCCCGGGGTGGATATCTGCCATGGGTGTCTCCGCAACTTTGAGAACTCCAGGTTGTCAACGCTATGGGTTCTAGTGGACACAGGCCTAGACAAAATTGTCTACGTTTATGTCTACTGTTCGCACAGCGGAGCTTTGGAGACAACTGGGCTCACACAACACTTAAGTGAGGCGCCGGATGCGGCAGCGGTAACTGCCCAATTGGTGATACTGGGGGACTTCAACGCCCACCTTCAGGAGTGGCTCTTCCCATACCAGTGCACAGACAATGCTGTACGAGAGACGCGAAAGCTAGTGTTAGCGTTAAATCTTACGCAGCTGGTCCAGGGTAAAGAGGGTGCCGGATGTAGATTCGCACACTGCCAATTGATCACAGATCCAGACCGCTACTCTATGTCAATTTCTTCACCACTGCTGGGTAGTTTTGACCACTGTCTGGTGAAGTCTGTGTCCGTTTACTCCCCGCCCGATCCTGGCCCGAGAGGCACTTGTCGGGTATGGCGACACAGGTCAGTAGATTGGGATGGCATGCGATCATTCTTCGTATATCCATGGCAGCTTACTTGCTTAAACACGCGGTATGCCTAGCATGGGTCGACGCTCGTACGCACAAAGCAAATGACGTGCGTCAGACGAAAAGAGCCTTCAACAGGGCTGCCAAGTCCTGCAAGAAGGTGTTGTGGAGGTCTCGGTTCGTCCATATCAGCCGAATAGGGAACAAACTTGCCCCAACAGGTAGTAAGGCTTTTTGGTCCCTTGCTAAGTCGGTCGAATCGAACTTCTGCCGCCCCTCATTACCACCACTGTTGGGACCCGATCGGTCGCTGGCCCACTCCGCTGAGAAGAAAACGAATTTATTTGCAGAATCTTCACGTCTGGATCCTGGTGACGCGAGGCCCTCTGCTTCTCCTGATGGATGCGAGTCGAGTATGTCGAATATTCGCATTCATCAGGCGGTCTAGTAGGCCCGACGTGATACCGGCAATTGTTCGGAAGACTTGTGCGCTTGAGTTGTCTCCGATCTTGACACGCTTATTTTCGTTGGAGACCGGAAATGTGCCGATGGCATGGAAGGAAGCTAACGTGCAGCCCGTGCCAAAAGTAAAAGCTAACGATATTCTTAGTGACCGACAATACGGGGTCCGCCGCAATCGGTGAACTGGGGATCTTCTAGCGTATGCAATTCACATCTGGAGTGAGGCCATCGAGAAGCACGGGGAAGCACTGGCGGTCTCCCTCGACATATCGAAGGCCTTCGACAGGGTCTGGCTCGATAGCCTTATTAGTAAGCTTCCTTCCTTCGGTCTGCCCGTCCGATTGTGTGATTGGATAGCAGCTTTCCTGAAGGATGGGTCTATCCGAGTGCTCATAGATGGCTGCGTGTCTGGACTAATGTATATTAATGCCGGGGTTCCTCAGGGGTCGGTGCTTTCGGCAACACTGTTCTTGCTCTGTTGCTGAGAGATACGTTTCCGACGCACGAGCTGGTAGGTCGCAAATACGGTCTCCGGGATGCTATGGTTGAGCGTTTGAACGTCTCCTTACAGGCTATCTCTGAATGGGGCGATGCCAATCTGGTCAAGTTCAGTGCTGCTAAGACCTTGTTTCCGCCAAAGGAAGTGTCTTGTTTCTGCCAAAAGGAGCCATTTCCACCCAGCTCCATCTTAACTTGAGCAAGACGCTCAAGTTAGTCGGTTATTGGCACGGGGTTACATTGCCCTCAATTTTGGCCCTTTCATAGAGGCAAAAGCTCAAGTGGTACCAAAAATTTGGGGATCTTGTTTCGATCTAGCACAGGTGAGACGGTACTTCACGCCGGAACAGCTGCTCAAACTCTATTAAGCGCAAGTTCGATGGTGTATGGAGTACTACTCTCATCTTTGGGACGGATCTGCCAGATACCAGCTTTTTGCTCTTGACTCAATTGAGAAACGAACCAAGAGAATCACTGGTGATGATAGACTCGTCAAGTCGAAGCTAAAAAGTCTTGTGCATCGACGCCGAGTTGTTGGCCTGTCGGATTTGTACCGGTTGCATTTCGGGGAATGTGACATCATCGGACTACAAGACGAGCGGCGATGCGCCACCGGTATATGGTGGACATCCCACCTACACGCAAAAAACGTTTTGGGAACACATTCATAGTGTACTAAGGAACTGCGAATTGCGAACGACCACGAGGAGCTACCTACCGCTCACCAGGTGCTGCTGATGGTGAGCGTCGGCGTCAGTTCGTGTGTGTCTTGAGATTCGAATTCCGTTTAGTAATTCCAAATGCAAAGTGAACTTGCTCCGCATTTTTGAAGTTGCCGAACTGGCCGCGGATCGGACACACCGCTAATATTGAGTACCAAATAGCTTTCTCGACTGGAAGTGTCTGTGCTACCATGGACGACACTCTTCCCATGATTGCGCGTTGATGCGGTTCGCCGGCCTCCACAATATCAAGCACTGTGGGAAGCCAACTTTATTTCCCGTATGGTTTTAAATACTCAGAATGATTGTATTAATTGTATTTTAACCTATTGCCAAAAACTTACCATTCGAAATAATAAAATACTTATCTTCTGTTTGCAGGGAGACCCTCGGCAGGGACAAGACAAAGTTAGTCGAAGAACTAAACGACCTTCGTAAACGTGGAATGAAAGTAGACTCCGTGCCAAGCCTCATGGAAGCTGTAGACGGCCTCATCATTTAACGAGATAAGTGGTTTAGCATTGATTTGACTGCCCCTTGCTTGACTAGACTAGTTCCGGAATGTTTGTACATGATATATTGCAGTTTTAGACCAAATCTAAAATATTTAAATAATTTGAGCTGTGTGATATTTGAGTAGGTATTATTCTATTCAAGTGGCTTTTTATGTCCTCGAAGGGTGTCAAAATAAATTCACCCGTGTGAAAAAGAGATGGCGCTGCACGACTTGTACAACCTCAACTTGGCAGGCAAATATGATTGTTATCGGGCAAACATTTGGAGTTCAATTCTCCAATACCTAATGTAACATATAATCAATATTTCTGACATGAAAAGTGCTAAATTGTACCTCATAAGTTTATTTGCATGGCCCCGAACGATGAATTGTGGTAAGTTCATTGATACTCAATGAGCTCGATTCGTTCGTAGTTCAAACCCAACCCGACAGATGGCGCCATCTTCTAAAAAGTCAAATAATATAAGGGCATTATAAAATTATTATATTTTCAAAGAATCTGTTTTAACTTTGTATATCTGTGATGGCGAACCATTATACATACAGAGTACCAATTTTCAAAAAACAAAGAGGTTGGTGGTCATGAGGTCATGCATAACCTGCCAACAAAAGATCTAAGTAGGTAAACAGTAAAAAGTAAGCAAATGTAGATTTATTTTGTACATAAGTCAATGTTTGCCTACTGTTGTACCACTGGTTCGCCATTTCTGAGATTAAGTCAGTTTCTGATTTTGTATACTTTTAACGATTTCTGTATATTTGTGGTTTTATTTGTATACGCGTTAAATATATTGTGTTGACTTTTATCTCATTAGATTGTAAGTAAAGTTTTTTGTTTGAATCAACTTTCTATTTATATTTAAAAATCGTAAATGAACTATTAGCGATTTTTTTTAGTTATACTCGTATGTTAAACATATTGGTTTATGTGTGAAACAATTGAATTGTGCCACGGCTTTACTGCTTTAAGATCAATACTAAGATATTTACTCCTTCAAAGTTTTTGATGGGAAATCAACTGAACTCGTCAATAGTATTAGAATTTTCTACAATAAATTTTGGTATTTCATGGGGTCAATCATCTCTTATCGACAAGAAATGAAATATACATATTTATGAAGTTTATCAAATTATTTTAAAGTTGCTTGTAATTAATCATCTCTTGTTCATAATTTTATGAACCAAAAGCATGCTGCATCAATGCATGCTGGTCAATTTCACTAAAGTTGTATTCATTCTAGAGCTTAAAATCGATTTTTAGCTTTTCCAAAGCTCTGATAATGCTCCGAATATTAGCAACTCTACATATTTATAGTATGTATAAGCTTTAAATTAAGTAAAAAGTTATTAGTGTAGTCGTACTCACAAAATATATTTAAAAAAAAATATTTCATTATTATCGCGATGTCTATGAAATAGCTTTAGAACAGGACTAATTATTTCAAGTCAATTACGTATTGTAGCAGTTAGTAAACTTTGAAAAATATTTTTTAGCAGCGCGCATGGCCTGGTGATCTACTCGATATTAAATATACTATCTGGTTTAAAATATGGCTTCAGTTTTGACTTACTGTGCAATATAAAATAAGCATAATATTCTAGGCAATTTATAATAAAAATAAGTTTTAGAACATATAGTATCCATCAGCAGAGGGTGAAACTCGAATTTCAACTAAGTATCTGGTTTTTCTAGATCAATTGATATGTAATCCGTATTTAATCAGTTTGTTTAAACGGCTAAACGTTTTCTATGATATTATTGTTTATGATAATGCTAATATTAAGATGACTGATATTTTATACATTTGTAGCCATCATAGGAAAATAAAAAATATATACATACTTATTTCTCAGTGTAGTGTTTTATTTATATATTAACTTCCCCAAATCCACTCTCTGAACTGTGTGTCGAGATAATATTTTTGTCTAAGAAAAAAGAAGCAATCATATTCGATGACTGTCCATCAAGTACACAAACACATAAAAAATAATAACACTTAGGGCGGATTTCATCAATGAAACTGAACGCGATGAACGTGTGAAACACGGTTACGAGCTGTGAGTGTCATTATTTTCAATGGAATATTGACACTTACAACTCTTTACGTCTAAAGACACTGCTGAAAAGTTTTACGAATACAACCTGCGCATATGTACAGCAAAATTCATACAAAAAATGACTGTCTGTCTACCTGGCGTATGCTAGGCCTTTCTTTGACGGTTGATAAGATGTGTTGGGATTGAGTTATAAACATGCAATTTTTTTTAATGGGTTGCTAATATGATGAAAAATAATTTAAAGTAATAAAAAGGTAGGCAATCGGGCGTCTTTTTGAGCAACTACGATTAAGTACTGTAAACAGATTCTTGCCAAAAAAAAAGCATAATTATTTTATAAGGATGGCTAATTACTTCCATTCAGTATGGAGTTTTTTTATTCAATAGATCATTCAGTTGAAAAGTTACAAAGTTTATTTTGCACTGGGGTCACAATTGTGAGCACACTATCAAAAATCTTTGTCTCTAACATGCTTGGATATGTGAGCATTATTTTGTCAACCTTCTTCGAGATAAATTAAAATTGCGGTACTGGCCGAGCAGCGGCCGGCAAAAATTGTTGAAAATCCATATCTATCGTGTTTTGCTGCCAAATAAATAACATAGGTACTAAACTCATATCTATCGTTTAATTTAAAAATGGAAGGATCTTATATTGCGAAACATGGCAACCACTCCTTTGTAACTTATCAAAGGTTGTATTTCGAACTGGCTTGCAAATAGAAAGCAGTTTAATGAAATAAAAATGATCACTTTTACGAGGGAATTATTATTGTTGTTGGTTGTTCGACATTGATTTTGAAAAGTAGGGAAATGTTCTTTAATTTCCGCGCATTTTTTGAGAAAGGTACTATACAAGCCTTGGCCACAACAAGGCATTGATGGACTTATGTACGTGTGCCTCGGCTACGGCTCGGCCCACATTTACACGTCGCGTCGTCCATCAATGCTTCTTTTGCTGGGCGCTGCAGTAATGTAGGACTATTAACTATTCCGTCGATAAATTTGGGTATAGTTTCCCTCATTTTCGTATTGCACACTATTTAAGACTCACACTGCATCTGCGCCTTATGACAAGTTTGAAGTTTTATAAGATTTCTCGAAAATCTGTTCGGATTTGGCCCGGACTATCAATATCAAATCTCCGCATTTTCCCCACATCTTGTGGAATTTCCCACACGTGTGGGAAATTGTTTGCGCGTGTGATGATGCGTGTGGAATAATCGCCCCGCTCGACGCCCTGCGACTCCGTAAACGGGCACTTATGGAACCGAAACGTGGTCGCTCACAATGGGCCTCATCAGTCACCCAAAGGGCAATGGAGAGGGCAATGCTTGGAGTTTTCATGCGTGATCGAAAGAGGAACATTGATAGCCGCAACAGAACCAAGGTTACCGACTTAGCCCATAGGATCGCCAAACTGAAGTTGTTGTGTGGGCAGCCCGCACATTGCCCGCAAAACAGATGGTCGATGAGGCCGAAAAGTTCTGGAGTGGCGATCGCGTACCGGAAGACGCAGCGTTTTAAGGCCTCCCACAAGGTGGACCGATGACCTGGTGAGGGTCGAGGGTAGCCGATGCATGCGAGACACACAGAGAGTAATTGTGGTGACGCTTGGGGGAGGCCTATGTCCAGAAATGGATGTCTTCACGTCGGCTGATATGATGACTAAGTTTTGATGATACGAGAGAGGATGACTTCCTGAAACGGTCTTTCGATTTCGTAGAGAGGTCGCCGTAAGTATGAATCTAATCAAATAAAGACGTTGTGATCCAGCGCTGAAATATTTCACTAAAAAAATAATGGGTAATACCTACCAGGATTCCGTAGGCCACAAAACTCTAAATGACCCTGACTGGTTCACAATAGGTATTATTTAGAAGAGTTTTGACGCATGTTAAGATAGCGAACAATCAATCGAGACCTGTAAAGTCTTTTTTTGTCAAATAAACTGATTATGATATCTAATTGATAATAATGGGTGAAGCCGTTGCTCGTACTTAAATGCAGGATTTTTTCTTAAAAAGGATTTAAGTAACTGATATTTTTCTTTGTATAAAGATGCCTGCCTAAACATTTTTTTTTGTCATAAATGTACCTACTCACGTGATGCCGCTCCGTCATAAAATATTGATCAATTTAGTAAATTGATTGGGGATTCACCAAAACAATTTGCCCTTCATAAAGGTAAATTAATTTGGTTCAATTATTTGACGTGAGGGCTCTAATACTGCGGTTGAGTGGTTCCTTCATTACGGGCACTTAGATGCATGAACCATACTTTCAATCAAGCAGAATAAGCTAATGTTCCCGTGCCTCATAATTATTTTGATACGATATTTTTATATTAACATAAAAGGTAAGTACAAGTTCGGAACTCGTAGTTTGTTTACGTTTTTAAATGAGAAATCACCCTCTTCATGGACTTGGGGTTTCCACAACCTAATTTCTTTTTCCATTTTCCTTTGTCAACCGTCAGGAATATGGTGGCAAAAATTTCAGGCTACAAATTTTGTGCGCATATAGACTAGGTTTTTCGGTTGAAGAATTTACCCAATTGTATCTCCACTAATCTTTATCCAACCGTGTATACAGTGGCCAAATTTCGAACTAATTAATGGGAGGGTCCTCGAAATTACCCACCAACATAATAAAATTCTGTTCAACTCAAGTTCTCAAGTACCTACCCACTCACTTCACATAATCGTTCTCAAAAACGCAAGCAATATCGTAGGCATGAGCATCAGTGTTGACTCGAGCGAGGTTCCGTCACGCGAGGCCGCAGCCAACCCTCAAATCACCTAATTGATTGGCGTGGCTTCTCAGGCACGGCGGGCTGCGCCGTCCGACCGCCCTCAGGGACTTGTTTGCGATCCCGTCAGCCCCAAGCTTGTTAATTCCTCGAGGAAGTTTCTTGTGGCACGCGATAGGGCATCCAGATTTAGGTAGGTATCCATTTAGGTACGTGGTCTTTTAAGGGTATTGTGAATATTAAAACTTAATTTGAAAATGATTCGAAGTTTCGAGTAGCTCGGTGTGGTGGCCACAAGAGCGACTGCTGCGCAGGCGGGCCTTTTTGCCTTCCGATTAGGAAAAGCGTGATTCGGTTTTTCCTTATGGACTTAGTAGCAGATAGTGGTTTTTTCACATGTGTCCTGATGATGATTTGTGTGTACCTACTCTACCGACATATTTTGAACATTTTAATAAATATACCTAACGAAAAAGTTTTCAACTGTTTGTTTTGCGTAGGTACTTAGGTACCCAAAAAAAGTAGGAAAGTATAATAAAATTATCCTGTGTCCAGTTAATCCATATAGGTAGGTACGTACCTATCATTGTGTACGATTAATAGTTAGCATCGAAACTATTTCCGACGATTTTCACAGACATGAGACTTAATATCACGCGGTAAAATGGATTTCAATATAAACGGGAACTATTTATCTGGAAAGCTGGTTTTTCATTACAGGGCTGTATAAGGAAGCATTGGATAGGTAAGGAAGTCCTTTAAGAAGCAACTTTGTTTTAAGCGCGCCTGGTAACCGCCATAAATCAGCCGTTCAGAATTTACGAGGGCCCTCCGCAAATCGGTTTATATTTTCGATAAATAAAATTGGCGCGGGTTTTGCGAGGTAAGCAGAGGCAGTTAGGAGCGCGTCGCCGCCCGGTGCCGCCAGCTGCCGCGTGCACATAAACCCGACTACCCTCGCGTTTTCTTGCTGACAATTTTTTCCTGCTCCGGTCATTACGCAGCTGGGCCCCGAGACAAAACGGCGAATCGTTTAAGCCCTCTCCGGAGACCGTCCAATTTTATTGTGTGTACCTAGTCGAAATTGATATGCCGCGCGAGCGTCGACGGCTCGCTCCATATGACGGACACAGGTTCCGCAAGGGACCATTTGCTGCCTCGCGAATTTTGGGCACTAAACCTTACAAATGGCGATCGCTTCTTTGATGTTTTGTCGTAACGTGAATAAGATGTTTTTACCAATAATGTGAAATGTGGACTGAATAACGGGAATAAAATTGACCATCTGTATGAATTTCTTGAAATTAGGTATATTTTCTTGGGGATGTCTTGAGGTCAAGACATCCCCAAGGTATTCTAAGGTAAAGCATGGCCAGACGGCTGGGCAACAGTGATAATTAAAACATAAGGTTTTAATAATATTATAAGGCGGTCTGGCTGCCTTGGTTGACCATGCATCACGACTATTTATAATAAATACCAATAAAATATAAATTCTTCTTTAACTGCGACACCTTTTGTTCCTTTTTCTACTATAAGTAGTCTGTGGAAAAGTCAGTAACTCTGTCAATAAATTTTTTGTGCTAATTTTTGGTTGGTCTTTATTTTTACCTTAAAAATTGAATTGAATTGGTTGGTCTTTCAAAATGAAGTGTTTTTCAATATTTTCCTCCCAATAGCTGTACAATATGTCTGACAGAGACTGCGACATAACCGTGATAATAGGAGTGTTGGTGGTATTCGCTCTGCCGCTGACAGTTCTGGTGCCAGGGTTCTCGGTATGGGACGTGGTGCCCAAGGTGCGGATCTCGCGCCTGCATATCTTCAGCCAGGATCTCACTTGGCCGCAGTTGAATGCTGCCATTATTTCGCTGTTGACGCTTTTATTCTCCTTGTATCTTGAAATTCGGAAACGAAAGTGAGTTGATTTTCTATTTTGGTATTTTTAGTATGTAGGTAACACTCCGTTCTCTGCCCGAAAATCTACAGCTAATCGCTTGATCATACAATGCCTGCCTTTATGTACCATTTCCTACCAATGTTTTTTGAAAGTCTGCAGGCTCGATTGATATGAAGCTTTTTATGGCTTGCGAGTGAATCACCTTACGGCAAAATAAGCTCACAAATTGCGCATTAAACTTTAAATCTAACATAAAAATTGGCTGCGTCAGTTTAGATTCTTTTATTTCTGCGGGTCATACACGTTCATGTAGATTGATCAAACAACAGTTTTATAAAATTAGTATCATCATCTGCCTAGCCATTTCCCAACTAAATTGGGGTCGGCTCCCAGTCAAACCAGAGTTAGCTGAATACCAGAATGTTACGTGGTGCAGCAGACTACCAGACCTCAACAAGCCATTATCTTGATAATACGGAGGTTCTTAGTAAGACTGGTGTCACATAATTACTGGCTTCTGACAACAATCCGTAACGACAGCCAAAGATCTACAAATGTCAGCCGGGACCAACGGCTCTACGTGCTTTCCGCGGCACACGGAGTAAACTGGGTACGTTAAGATGGTCACCCATCCACAGACCAACCTTGGCAGGCGTTAAAGATCGATCCGTGCGGCTTGTATCCTTTGGTCACGCGCTATCGAATTGGTATGAATCATCGTAATATCAGCCGAAAGACGTCTGCTACCGGACATAGGCCTCCACCAAGTGTCGCCACAATTATCGGTCCAAATTGGCATGACTGTCTGTGGGAAAATTTGATCATAAATCAGTTGTCAAATGCCATGAAGAAATACCAAATTTCGTATTTTTATTTGGTCAGTTACTTTGAACCAGCCTGTTTGGTCAAATCACTTGAACTTGTATGGCTCGCGTTAGCGTGTCGATGACAATATACCACATCATAAATAGACAAAATAACCTAATTATCTCCATAGTTAAAACATTTATCCCCATGACACCGATTACTGACACAGTCATTAGGTCCTCCCCATGTGTACCTATAGATTGACTGGGCGTGTGGCCCAAGATGATTCAATAGACAGGGGTCACCTTCCTATGATGGTGTTGCCAACATGTGGACTCACGCTCACAGTCTCTGGTTTACTGAGCTGTTATTATGCATTATAGACAAATTCATTATTACATTCTGGATTCTGAAGCCAAAGAACCAGGTGACGTGTCGGAAAACTTGAAAAGAGAACTAGGTGTTTTGGAAAAACTTTGAAAAGGACGACAGGTCTTGCAGCTGTCTGCGTTGTGCGAAGATGATAGAAATACCTACAGTGTTAACCGCGTTTTATTCATTTTGGTTTAGATTAGACGATATGGTGGAAAAAGTCCTGACGGTAAGCCAAGCCACAGACTCAACGATGGAGGTAGAACGTGATCGCCAGGCGAATGCGGTCCGAGTGTGTGTGGATCTACTGGACGCCTCCGCGGATCACTATGAGAACCTCGTCCTACTCAGGGACGAGCTTCGGAAGAGGGAGAAGCTCAAAAAACAACACCCGCCTGTCATTGTGCCAAGCTCTTCATCGTCAGCTCCAGTGTCGTCTTAAAGAAGATTAATAAGGTATGCAATCTTTCTAAATGTTTTTGTACGCGTATGAACTATGATGATGCGCATTACTATGATGTGCATCAATGAACACAATCTCATAATTTTCAATGTTTCCTTACATTAGGTAGGTATATGAACTGTTAAAAGGCAACAACATCTACAATCAGTGAATATTGTTTGTTAAGAAAATGCTTGTGTTACTGAAATTCATGTCTTTGCTGTTAAGGAATAAATAATTGTTCTAACCAGCCATATCCTTCTGTTTGATTTATTGGTAGGTTACATACTTTTTTGTGATAAAGCTCTATAGATTAGCGACTAGACTAAGTACAAACCTACTAATACTACCTAATACGTATGATCCAAGTCAGTGCTGTCTATCAACGATCCCATAGTTTCGCACAACATAGGTAAATAATGACTCGCCAAGACGCAAGAAACAAAAGAGATTTTTACATTATCCGTTTCAAGAACTTCGTTGGCAATGATTTAATATAACCTCTTTTATTTGTGAATCTGCTACGACTGTTACAAACTCGGTCTGTTAGCAAAATACTCAAACCGTAAAAGCGAACTAAAAAGTAAGTACCGATGACCGCTGTGAAAATAAGAGTTTTTATTCTACTGTCTCAGTCCTAGAAGTGTTCATTAAAGCAAGGCAACGTCCTCAGGCTCTCGCGGGACGCTGCCGACGCGAAAAAACCAATCTGGAGCTAGCAATTATGGCAAATGACCTAATTACGCCCCACCGGTGCGCCTGGCCCGTCTCGCCACCGCAAGATTTTTCACCTCCCCCGTTGTTTGCGGTCTCCGAGAGAATTGGCTTTTAATATGTGTCGAGTTATTTTGTTTTGTGTGAATACCATGGAGTAACGGAGTGGGTTTCATGGTTTTATAGATAGTGGTCTATGTTTTGAAAACTTTGTAGGTATTGTTAATCTTTACTTGACGTTTTCTTTTGTGTACAGCGACAGGCAGCGCGTAGTCTGAATGTGCTTATACTTATCTGGGTAATCCTCTATACCTGTAAATTGGTAGCACGAGCTGTGTCCACGAGAATATCCAAACTTTGAATTAGGATCTATGCTAATCATATATTTGTAGGTACCTATCTGTATTGCATTTTATTTTAAATATCGTCTGTTGTTACAAGTCGCAATGTGTTTCGGTTTACGACATACGAACTCAGCGTTACGACAGTTGTGGTCGTTAATCGCGACTAAATAAACTCGAACGTGGCATGTCTCCTTGCAACTTTGTCGCAGTTCTCTAGCAGACAGCTTTATGAAGAAATTAACAAAAGTTCTTGATGACGAATAAATTCCGCGTTTGGAACCCTCACTTCAAAGAAAGGAGCAGACGAGTGGTGCGCATTTGTGACAATTAGACTTATCTTTAAAAAATAAGAAAATCCAGAAATTGGCAACCATTTGTTGATATTCACAACTAGAGATAGTTTTGTCCGGGTGCTGGAATCCCTGCTCGGAGACACATTTGTCTCAAGCGCGTCTCCGCCGCGGCGCGGTGTTAGCGGGCATGAGCGCGCCTTCCTCTATTTTCATTAGACGGATCCGCCGGGAGCGGATCAGCCGCTCGCAAAAATAAATAAAACTGTTATTGAGATAAGCATCTGCGCGGCGAGGCTTTTCGCTAAGTCCCGCTGTGTCGCGCTGAGCAATGTACCGAGATATGTTCGGATTACGGCGCGCCGCAGCTCCGTGCGCTTTCCTTCATATCTACTGCTTTTCTTCAGTGTTTTGCAGCTGGAACCCATTTACAAAAATTATCTTTTGTATTCAGGTATTTAGAGGCATTATAAAGTTTGTAAGTTATTCATAAAAAGCGTTTAAAAAAGGTATGAGCTCGTACCGTAACGTTAAATCTCGTAATGCTTCAGCCCTCATTAAGGGTACCGAAAATAAAAACAATTACAAAGATGCCGCGCGCTGTTCAAGGGCTCTTAAGTGGGACAACTGGAGACATAAAGTGGCAAGGTTTAGTGAGCGTGTGCGTGGAGACGTAGACGCACGGATTAGGTGCACTCGCGAAGAGGCGGCCAGCTTATTGTTGCGGCAAATTGACCGCGCACCGCACCTGCGGCGCCGCGCCTTGGCAGCCACCTGCCCACCCCCGGATTAATTTCTCATCACACCGCCCGTCTTCCCGGGAAATAATGAACACGGCATCCTCCGAGAAAAATGCCACTGAGCCCAGAGATGTCGCTTCACTTGATTAATAAACTCTGTATAGCCGTAGCCTGTTGTGGCTCACAGTTTTATGACCGCGCTCTCCTGAAATTGGGGTAAAATTATAAAACGACTTTCAAAATACTACATTCTCTACAACGTTTTATTAAGAACTAGATGACCCGCGGCACTTCGTCTACGTCACATTTTCCATTACTGCTCCGCTCCTATTGGTCTTAGCGTGATGATATATAGCCTATGGCCTTCCTCGATAAATGGGCTATCTAACACTGAAAGAATTTTTCAAATCGGACCAGTAGTTCCTGAGATTAGCGCGTTCAACCAAACAAACAAACAAAAAAACAATCAAACAAACAAACTCTTCTGCTTTATAATATTAGTATAGATGTATGATAGAGATTACAAAACGTCGCAAATAGCTAACACTACGTAGCTACCCACTTAACAGTGTTCGCGACGCAGATGGCAATTTCACGGTTCACAACTTCTTGCCTCGGATCCCATATTGTTTTTTATAACTCTGGCAGACTATTTGTTATCTACATGTATGAGACAACAACTTGCCAATAATATTCTTATTTTTTAATTAAATTTAGCGAAACATTGTCGCGAAGTTACAACGGTCTTTAATTAGAAAATTGGTAACAATTACTAAAACTGTACATAATTATATAAAAAGTTACATCGTCGTCACATCATTTACATGGTACCGGCAGCTTTCAGTCGTTACGAACAATTTCGGTGACATTATATTACCGAAATTTGATTTTAAACGGTGACATTGTGACCACAAAGTCACGAACGCGTCATGCGATACTTTTGTCGCAGCCGCAAGATGGCCGGGAGCATCTGTCGGTTTGTCGCTCTTTCCCTGCAAATAACCGTTTTCTTGATACAATTACTGGAATGTTATTATTATTGCGGTTCACTACATTCATATGAACACTTTGTGTAATTTCTTAAAAATACACCAAACATATTTCGTCATATTATTGAAATGTTATAAAATTATAGGGTTCGTAGGTATTATTGATACTCTTGATTTTTTATAAGGCTGTAATGGAAAAAACAAACTGTATTGATAGACACAGTACAATGCGTAAACAAGAGATGTATAGAGATGATTAGAAAAAGTTTCCCAAGTACCTAGTGCTACGCCGTAGCTGCTGGCTACGCAATGCTACGCTCATGCTTCGTGACTGCAACGAATGTTCAAAAGTCGTCTTTCATCGTTTTACGATAAATTTTATGAGAAAGCTCATACACGGTATGAAGTGTTATAAGATGACATGCGAAAACTGTAAGACTGGTAGCGGCGGGATGGTTGTTTAAGGTGCGGAGCATGGTGGAAAGTGTTCTGATAAAGTTCGTTTATGAAAGTGTAATTTTAATGCATCGCAAGTCAGTATCTAATACTTTGGTTCTCATATTAGGTTTGTCCATAAAGTTTATACTGTAATAATGATATCAGTTCATACTATCCCACTGCTCGGAAATGACTCCACTCTTTGACCTTCTCACGGCTGTTTGGTATTCTTCAATTCCTCGTGCAGCAGGCTCTTTGTATCGTCATCTTACGACGAATTACATGATTTGTTTTTGCAACTGGTTTAACAAGCTCTTTTAGAACTGAATAGTATACTCACCCGACTTATTTATCTTCTTTATAAATATAATTCTACTGTACGTGTGTATGTCACTGAACTCCTCTAACTAAACGGCTTGACCGATTAGCACCCTGGATGGTTTAGATTCACAAAACAGCAGTTTTTATGTTAAAAAAATTTAGAAAGTTGCCAGTTGACGGGAGCGAAGCCGCGAGGGACAGCTAGTATATTTATAAGAGTAGGTACTAAGAATATTAATCTATGGTTATGTTTTAAACAAGCTTTGAGATTAATTTCATATTCTTATACTTACTTTCTAAAGTACACTATTAATACGTTTACCTAGACATTTATATGCACAAATCATTCAATTTGAGTACCTAGTTGCTCCTTTAAAGACAGTAGACTTTATCTACATAAATTTAAATTGTCTTCTGTGGCTTCCCCCGAGATATTTATGTCACTATTTATTGTATTAACATAAATTGGACATGAGTTATTTTATTGGCCCGAATGCGTCGAGAATGCGTCGGACAAAGGTTATGATAGTGATTCAGATTTGTCATAGCTCGTAAATGCAACGTTTGTTTATTTTATATAGTTACGATAGTAATGTCCCTGATATGCGCAGTACAAGTCACTAGTTTTATGTTCGCTTATAAAATTGTGGGTAGTTAATTGAGTATGTGCCTATTGTATCTCAGGTCAATGTCTATATGGATTTTTCCGGTAGGCATTGCTAAGATGTTTACCATTAAAAGTCGCAAAAGCCAGGAGGCAAGTTCTTCTCTAATTTACATTATCAATGAGTCTACTAAAATGTCAAAAATTAAACCTAAACGAAATGTAGAAAATTTTGTGTGATCTTCTGTTTCTAAAGAAATTCTATACTTGAAAATAAAAATATAAATGTAATAAGTAGGTATGTACTAGGGTATGTAATATCGTAAGCTTTTCAATTCCGATACTGAGTTACGATATTGGAAGTCAGTATCGGAATTCCGATATTAATATCGGAATTAGGTATAATTTTTAAAAATCGCTCATTTTTCCTTTTAAACTTAGGAAGGTCAAAATAATTTAAAATATATTGAAACTTTGAAATATGTTACATAAAACGTCAAATTAAATAGTAACAAATAAAATAAAAATGCACAATCACAGTAAATAGGAACAAAGAGAGTGATTAAGAAAAAAACATGCCTCCTCTAGTTTTTAAATGCACGATTTTTAGGGTTCCATAGCCCTTATGAATTCGTCATGTCTATCAGTCTGTCTGTCTGTATGTCCGTCTGTATGTCACAGCCACTTTTTCCGAAACTATAAGAACTATGCTGTGGCTATGAAACTTGGTAAGTAGATGTATTCTGTGAACCACATTGAGGTTTTCACACAAAAATAGAAAAAAAAACAATACATTTTTATAAATACAATACAGATTTTGGGGTTCCCCATACTTAGAACTGAAACTAAAAAAAAAAATTCATGAATCCCATACGTGTGGCTGTGGGGTATACCGCGTGTATCTGACATCGACGCACAAACGATTTCCATGGATCCAGGGCATGATTCTGGACACCCTAGACTTAGAATTTTTCGTCGGCTTTTTTCTCATTTTTTCATCTTTTTCAAGGGTTTTTTTACTTTACACTGCTCATAATCGTTATTCTGACCTAACCCAATGAGATTTTTAGTAAAAAAATATTTAATTAACTACTTTCACTAAAAAGAGCAATCTGAATAAAACCACAAATAGATATCAGCTCAGTTGAGCTGATACCTATTTGTGGTACTCTTGAAAAAAATGAAAAAATGAGAAAAGAACCGACGAAAAATTCCAACACTGGGCTGTCTGGAATCATGCCCTGGACCCATGGAAATCGTTTGTGCGTCGATGATATGCACGTCGCAGATACACGCGGTATATGGCTAGGTCTTCAAAAATTATATTGAGGTTTCTGCAAACTGCAAACTGAATAGTTTGCACGAGAGACACTTCCAAAGTGGTAAAATGTGTGCCCCCCACCTGTAACTTCTAAAATAAGAGAATGATAAAACAAAATAAAATATATAATATACATTACCATATAAACTTCCACCGAAAATTGGTTTGAACGAGATCTAGTTAGTAGTTTTTTTAATACGTCATAAATCGTAAACCGCAACTTTGCTTATAATATATACCTACAGGTTTGTACGGAACCCTCGGTGCGCGAGTCCAACTCGTACTTGGCCGGTTTTTTTATAACATGTTCTCAAAAATAACAAAGTGTTAAGCATTTTATCTTATAGGGAACTGCGTATTTTATTACAAAAATACCCAGCCGGAGAAAACACGCTCACTCTCAACACTGAGGCAAAATTTATGAAATATAAGTGTAGGTATGTCTGCGACAAATGAAGACCTCTCTACGGATTATTAATATTTTTTGGTAATTTTACAGCTCTTTTCTCGTAAAATATAAACTTTATTTAAACTTAAATAGAAAATTGTTCTGATTCCGATATTGCGATATTGATATCGTCAATATCGGAATTGTAATATCGTAACTCGCGGTTCGAGATTCCGATATTGCGATATTACGAGATCCGAGATTCATGCCCTAGTATGTACTCGTATGCAATTTCAGGAGTAGGAGTTTATATCTAGGTAGAATACTTTTCCTTGTAACAACACGATGCAATAGGTACATATTATAACAACTACATTTTATTGTAACTACGAGTAATTATTTATTATTTATGAGTATTTTAATTATTTCATGGTTTGGTTTTGTGCCACAATACACAATAGTCATACTTTCATCGAGTCCTTCATAATTAGGTATTGGGCAAACGTATCTGTATTATTATTTTTTTGTACAAATCAAAGAACGTGTCTGCTTATCGTCTTGTTACTAGGTGTTATGTTTCATTCGGCCGCAGAGTAATATACAGACTCATGGAAAAAGGGCGGACTTCAGACTGTGAAATAGAGAAAATATATTAATGTTACATTTGATACTACTAGATAAGCTAACCGGAACTTGTATGCTGGTTGTGAATAAGGCCATACGGGTAGTCCGATTCGATATCACGGTTGAATCAAAACTTGAATGTCATAAAAAATCACTTGATTTTTTTTGTTACCAACATATTATTATCGATGTGTATTTAACGCCACCGGTACTCGATCATTCCTGTCCAAACACGGAATATCCATTGCATTCATATCCTCGAACAAAGTCGGTGTAGTGGAGCGTTTTGTGGCCTGGCTTGGCGGGGGTCCGGCATTCAGCGCTATCCCTTGCCTTAATTCAATAATCGCGTATGAGACATAACACGAGTCAACTGGCCATCGAACATCGGGACCTACTAACGATCACGCGACAGGCACATCATAGCTTTGGTTGATCGGTTATCGTTGGCCATAGAGTGTGGAATGTTTAGAAAGTAAACTTGTAGTTTACATTAGTTATTGTTTCTTGTGAATTGAAAGTCACGTTTTATCGGACACATTTTTGAGGCTTAGGTGCTCCTCGCTATTCAATCCAAATACTATTAAAGTATAGCGATGAGCTTAAAGTAAGTAGGTAGGTATTTTTAATAGGCTTTACTGGGAATTTGAATAGGAAAGTCACTAAAACTTTTGGAAAGTATAACTGAAAGCGCACTGAGTCATGATTTCACGAGTCAGAAAGTTAGATCAAATTAACATAGAAACAATTGAAGAAAATGAGGTAACTACGTTATTAATTTAAGGGATATATATAGAAGACATTTGCAGGCTGATGATAAGACAAGGGTTACAAACAAATTAAACGCTAATGCTAACCCCATAAGGCAAAGGTTTACGATTTGAATGAAAACCTAAGGCTCTATCGTGTCGAGCTCTGTTATCGCATGGAGTTTGTAACAGTTCGGTTGTCAGTTTACTCTGTGAGTAGTTTAGCGTAATGGGGTATTGTTAGAGCGGCTGGCGCCGAGCGGGACGGCGACCGGCGAGTAACGTCTTTCAGTAACATTACTGTAATGTCCTCCCACTCGGCGACGCGCCCCGCTGGCCCCACAGCCACATCCATCGATACCACACTACATCTTTCCACTATCTACTTCACAATCATTACCAACCATCTATGTTGCATTCCGCACATATTTATCATCAATCAAGGAAGGACAGTGCAACATGATGAACTTTACTTTTGTTAGTCAGGAAACATTTAAATATTTGTGTAATAAATAACGCCAAATAACTTTAAATTAACCACAAATAATGAAAATGGACGTTAATCATATACAATGTCTATGGGACAATGCGATCATTTCATTTGATATGTTAACGATATAGCACCAAAAATTTCACATTAAGCCTTTTCATCTGTCAAGTCTTAACAGCCATGGAATTGGGTTGTAATTTACGATTTTATCTCGGCGGGCACCCCGCATAGGGGCAGCGGTCAGTGTGGCCGGCGAAAAAACTTGCACCGGGGCTGACCGGGGTAATAGAGGGATAATGGTCATCGGCCGGCCACCACGCCCGGCCTGTTGTGACTTGCCAAAATAGAGTCGTAATAATGAAAGATGGCCCGCGTAAGTTGCGCGTAATTTAGTGCGATCTGGTAACGAGCGCTGGGGGCCGTTTGTAGCTGTTTGTCCGGTGCGCGCCTCTCTTGTTGTATTAAGTGGTCGGGGGTGATTCAGTTTCACTTTTGTTGGTCACTTTATGTCCGTTTCGTATTTATTACCGACATCGGTAGTAGATAACGTTGCCACTGTTAATAATAGTGGCCACTCGATTATTGTGCGATTCAAAGCGGCGGGATGATAAATGGGACGTATATGAGTCGTCAAGGATCGAGGTCGCGCTAAGCCAGCAGTCGAGATTGATGCTGGGCGGCCGCCTGTGCCTGACAAATAGTTGGTCCAGCGGAGGCGTCGCAGGCCGTCTTGCCATAAATAAGGATTACGCTCGTGACCACGCAGTCTTGCGGAGTGGACGCAGAACAGCCCCGTGACGGCTCCTGGCGCCGCACAAGACTCATGTCAAACGTCGCGTCGTCCGCATCGTTTGTTACTCAAGACACTTACTTGAGAAATCCAACAGCTCTATAATAAATTGTATCGCCTTCATTTACAAAGTCTTTTCGTCTTTGGCTTCCTCGAGTCGCGAATTTGCGTTACTTCGGCGCCTAAGTCCCAAATCACAAGTTAGAAGACGGGTATCAAGTTTGACTCGAGAAGCGCTAAGCCTCGGCTGTTTTAGGCTCGGCGGCGATGTTTCAATCGTAAGTGCGCCTGCGGCTTAAGGGCTCACCCCTACTCCGGAATGCGTTGAAACGCGTCTAACCTTCGTTTCATTTATACCGTTTTCGCTGTCTTTACAACCTATTTTGGTTCACCGACTCAAGATGCTACCTCATTAGAATTGTGCTTTTATTTGCTCTAATGTCTTTTTGTTTTTTCTTGTTGTAATAATTAACTAACGAAAGGATCTCTTCGAATGTTTCAGTTGTGCATCTGCTAAGTAGATTGTAAATTGACACGCTCGATAAAGCTGAATAGACAGAGTTTGGAGAAAGGGCTTAAGTTAGCGATGATAATCTCCCTGATAGCTTAGGGGTTGGGGTGAACATTCTCTCACTTACGCTCAATAGTTATGTACTCATTTAAATGTTGTAACGAAACATCAGGGTGTGTTTCAAAGCTCTCAATAGAAAGCTCTTCCTTGAAATAATACATAGCTTAAGCATGGTTTTTGAGTATATAAGTGACAAACACACTATTAATAATTAAAGCAACGAGTAGGCAAAGTAAAGTGTATTAAGTTTAAGTGCATTACAGCAGATAACAGGAAGTCGTAACGTCTCATCTTACCTCGGGGCCGGGACGTGTGCACCCCATTCCATAATTAGGGGTCATAGTGTTATCTCGTGAAATCTCCAATTACATAGATGTGTATGGGCAGTGGGCACTGGCGGGCGGACAAGGTCCAGCCTCCGAGGATTAGGCGATGGTTAGTCTTCTCACGTCGTGGCGAGTCGGGGTTTCAATTAGAGCGACCCGCCCGGCGCCGCGCCGGCCCGCCCGCACAAATGACAATATTGGTTTATTATAGCCTCCCATGAATATGTAACGTCACTTTGTTATGAGTAAATATCGTAAACTTGTACGTACTAAACAAACGTTACAGATACATGATACCATAATATCCGTCTAAATGGCACGAGTACGAAAAAGTTAACGGCAGAGGTCATAGGCGGTCCGAGCTCGACCCACCTTTTACGAATGATATTATAACACATTACATTAAAGGGTTGTTGCGTACCGTGTCTACATATTTTTTTAAACGTTTTAATCACGGATCTACATAATAATGTGGAACGGGACTTCCCGTCCATCCGACAACTTGATTGATGTGCCTTCCTAGATTTATACGCCCAAAAAGTAACACGCTACACGTCCGCAAAGCTTTTACCACACAAATATGGCATCCGTAATACCTTTGTTTTATTTTTAAATACGACCCTTTCATAATTAGCGTAATAAATTATAAAATGATAATAATACGAGGGCCATCTTGTGAAACGCTTTAATACCGCGCGTCGGGGGGCGCCGCCGGCGACCGCATGTCAATCACTCTCCCAAATGTAGAACAATTCTTATTTCGAAAAAGAATAAAAAATGAGTATCACTTTTATTTTGTGTCCCACTTTGTCCAGTGGGGTCGCCGTGGACCCGACAGAGACATCGTATGAAATCGGTCTTGTGGTAACATCTGTGCTTTATAATAGACGCTTACGTAGGCTTCTTTTCGGGGATCGGTGCGAGCCCGGTGGGATCGCTTTAACATGATTGATCTGTTTATTTTACATTTTAAAGGAGCATTTTTACGGTTGCTTGTCAACTTAATAACAAAGTGTTTTATTTCGGTACACGTTAAGTTCAGTTTTATTGATAGGTTTCTTTTAACATTATTCATTATTATTTATTCCTTGCGACGTCCTGAGATGTTTCAAGGGTATTTTTTTTCATATCGTCATTGATTTGGTTGGTATTGGCATGTTGAGGGATAATGTTATGATGATGAATTAGGATGACGTAAATGCAGACTAAATAAGCGCCACTTATGAGTTGGAAGTGGTTTTAAAAATAGATGATTTTTGTAAGAGTTAGGTTGAAGTGATCAAGTGTGTGTGGAGGCGCCGGGGGTTAAAGAGAGTGCTACTGTGTATGGTGGTTAACATAGAACAAAGTAAGAGGTCGGCGATTGTGTGGGCAGAGCTTTTAACGTCGCCGTCGGCGTCGGCGCGGGCGCACTGAGCCGCCGCCGCTATCATAGCAGACCGACAGGTGCCGATCTACTTATGTGTTTTGAGAACTACCAATGACTCTATTAAAGTGGTCTGCGTAACCGGGTTTTAAAATATAATGACTGCTAGAGAACACGATCTATTAATACTTCAATTACTTTCATTCACATTTAGGTAACGTTTCAAGTTGAAGACGAATGGGTACGTAGTTTTATTTTTTCTTAAATTCATACCATTATTAATGATCCAGCAAAAAATGCATGCAGAGCAGATATTGACAGGTATCTTTTATGTGAAACAGGTTCTGCAATAAATGCCAAAGTGGAACCAGCATCTAAAATGTAAAAAACCGAAACCACAAAAATGTTTGCTTATTAAAAGCTCATCGACAAAATCAATTAGAAAAAACTTCGTCGAACAAATTAATAGTGGGTATCGTTTAAGACGCGGTGTTTGTATTGTGCGCAGCTCGTTAAAGAGGCAAAAACGTTGCGCAGGCGCAGGCGAGCCGACCGGCTTATCGGAAGCAATTACACGTTGTTCACTTTATTAATTTCCATAACTACCCTCGCGACATCAAAGCGAGCCGCGATCGCGTGTGCCGCCCTCGCAGCGGCGCAAGCGACGGAAAACTGTCTCGGAGTGACGGGGTGTGGGAAACTGATTGGCTGGAAAGTTATTTCCGGTTTGCGTTTGGAGTTAAAGAATTTGTAACTTCTTTTGTTCTATTTTTGAACGTTATTGATATCATAAACAGCTCTGCACTGTATAAGCACAATGTAAAAAAACACAGAATGGATAGTCTTTAAAAGATTAAATAAGCTGTATATACCTACTTATAAAATACTATCAAAATTAAACTATTTTAGTTTATGAGCTACCCAGGTAAGCAAATGGGCCGTAGAGATCATTTTAGTCGTCTCATACATTTTGTGACTTGCGCCAGCGCCTGCGCTACTGTTTACCGCTCTGAAACCCTTGAAGACGTTTTAACAACGCTCACGGCCTGGCACATACACTCTTTGATGTTTAGCGACACTTCAAATACTGTCTGCTCTTCAAAACACATTCATCCTTTGAAAATTTGTATGATGTAGATAAATACCGATTTACAAGAGACAGTCGCTACCTTTTTTATTGTACGTCCGATATGCAAAGTAGGTATCTCAAATAAAAGACAGGCGAATCACAGGATACAATAAATCAGTATTCCAAAACAAACAAAATCTCCATACATCGCGAGAGGTGAACAGTGGAACAGAGGAGAGACTTATCTCGCTAAAACGATTCCCACATAAATAAAGCTCATCGGATATGAAACCGTATTTACATAAGAAAAATATAAAGAGGCCTAAACGATAGGTCCATAAGGGCGCCGTATCGGGCGGGCCGGCACTCGGGACGCCGCTCACGTCCGCGGGGAGCGCTGCGCCTTTAATAACAATACGAAATATCAGTTCGTTCCTCCGATCGCAAATCTACGTCAATAACATATCCAATAGTAGCGCTCAATTCATTTCGACATAATCTAATATAGCGGGGCACGTTTCCCGCCTAAATCTCCCGCCACATGTCGCCAAGATGGCCGACCGGGCGAAACGCGAAACTAAACAAAAAGGAGATCACGAATCGGTAATATCTTTCGAGTCCATAAAGTTAAACGTTTATTTGCAGCGATATTTTGTCCTTTTGTAGATATTGCTTTACTATGTAGCACTGGACGTGGGTCTCTCCCGTTGATATTTGTGGAAAATTGCCCAGAAAAAATTAAAGCCAACTCGTATCTACTTCGTTGTTACGTGAATAAACAAATTCAGTTAACATTTAAATAGATTTCGCAGTAATTTCAGCCAAATTGGTGCCAATTTTCTCTAAAGAGTTATTTTGAAACCAACTTGGTTTAGCTAATTGGACCACTTTGTTGCGGTTTACGGAAACCTAGGATTAAGTCAAATGACTACATCAAAGTCCATTTAAATCATTAGCATTAAAAAGACAATTGCACCTTTGTAAAACAGAACGTATTTAAGTAAGTACTTCAGGATGGCTTTTTGATAATGTTAAAATAGCACAATAATTTATTTTTAAGTGATTTATCTAAAAATAACATTTTATTTTTTCAGAAGCATTTTCCGCAGAAGCAGAAAATAGTGAACATAATTACTATTTCATAATAATATCATTGTTGGTTTTTTAATTAAAATGTGATCATGTTATCATAAGTACTTATTTGACCGAAGATTAAAATTACAAGAAACTATTTGTGTTTGAACGAAAATTTGAATGAGATTGAGTAGATTCATAAAGAAATCCTCTTTATATATGTCTTTAAAAAATATTAAATAGAAGAAGTATTCAAAATGCTGCAAACCGGAAACCAGAGTATAATTTTCCCAGGAACCGACCTATCTTGCAAAACAAGCACTATCATAATTCGTCAGTACAAGCAGTGGTCGGACTGGCTGAAACTGAGCCCGCTTTCTAATGCACTGACTGATTAATAGTCGGACTACACAATCGAAGGAATTGCTGCCCCATAAGTCTCAAAAATCATGAAATACTTTAGAAAAAGTTAAAAAATTCCTGAAATTGCGGAAATCCCCGGGAGGAAAATAAGTCTCTGTCCAAATAAATCACTAATAATTTTCCTAAGAACCGATCGGCCATGTAAAGCAAGCATTATCGTAATTCGTCAGTACAGACAGTGGTTCGGAATGGCTGCAATTAAGCTGGGCTTTCTAATGCACTGAGTCATTAACAGTTGGACGACAATCCAAGGAATTGCTGCCCCATATATGTCTCAAAAATAAAGTTCCAAAATTCCTGAAAGTCGGGAAAACCCGGGAGGAAGATAAGTCTCTGTCCAAATAAATCACTAATAACTTTCCCAAGAACCGACCTGCCCTGTAAAGCAAGCATTATCGTAATTCGTCAGTACAAACAGTGGTTCGGAATGGCTGCAATTAAGCCGGGCTTTCTAATGCACTGATTGATCAATCATCGGACGACAATCGAAGGAAGTGCTGCTTTGTCTGGCGGCCGCAGTGAGCGCGGACGTGCTCGCCGTATTGATGAGTAGACTAGACACGAAGGTGGGATGGGTTTATGCCTATTCCTTTCATATGTAGAGTAAAGATGAGGAGGTTTGAAAACCTATATGTTAAGTAATTTCCTCTACTCCTTCTCAATCAAATAGACGGTTAAATCTTGTTATTTGTTGATATTAATCTGGTTTGTTTCTGTTGTCAAGATAACTCAGTCAATTGCAGTGGAGAAAGTTTCGATCAAAATAATTTATATTATTACCTTAAAAAGAGGGTTTGGTTTGCCTTACTAACAATAAAATCAGCTATGTTACAAGCATATTATCATCACATAAATCTAGTGTGCCAAGTACCGTGCGGCACACTCTATTCATCAAATCATCATGATTTACCTAAAGTTCATTCACCAATTTTTCCTAAGAACTTGAAATAATTATAAAAAATTATTTACTCAATGAGAACTATATTTTTTTATTTCTCCTCACGTGTATTTTAGGGAGATGAACTGCAGTGTCCAGTTATCTATACTAATATTATAAAGAGGTAAAATTGTTTGTAAGTTTGTAATTTTGTAAGTTTGTAAGTTTGTAAGTTTGTAAGTTTGTATGTAGGGGGTAATCTCAGGAACTGCTGGTCCGATTTGAAAAATTCTTTCAGTGTTAGATAGCCCATTTATTGAGGAATGCTATAGGCTATAAATTATAAAGATATCATGCATATTAGCCGAACTATCTCAATTTTTGTCTATCCCGGCGGCAAAAAAATAGCTCTTACAACAGAGTTATTTGCGTGCGCTGCCTTAACAGTTGTATATAATTGAAAACAATGTATGGCAACCTGGTCCGCTTTGAAAAGTTCTACAAAAAAGTCCGCGGCACCATATTTCTATCTTTTATATTTTAGCAGATATAGTAGCTTTTATGTGTTAAAAAAAGTATTTTTCGATGTACTTATCTTTGAACGATTTTTTAAACAACAAAATATTAATCCTTATCGAAAAAAATGTTATAATAATCACAAGAACATCATAGAGATACGATTTGCCCAAAACAGTATGTCAATTGGTTGAATAGTTTCGAAGATAATATAAAATTACTAAATCGCAAAACGCCGCCCGCGCCGTCCATTCACGAACCGCATTAGAACATGCTTTGTGCAATTACGTAATTTTTCTGAATCGTGGTGTTAAGATTTTCCGCTGATTAATGACCCTCTCCAGTTATTATTTAACTTTTGTCGTTAGGTACGTGAGTTGTACGTAGTTGGTTGAATGTTGGTTGAATGTTGTTGGTCTATTGTTTTGGTTGCTCGGTTTCTCAAAACACAATTACAATATTACTTCGTTCTCATTCTTCGAGTTCGAAGCCTGCTGTGATATTTGTTTTTGGGATATCGGACAGTTTCAGCGATTGTTTATCATGCCTAAAAGGAAATCTCAACTTTCCCGTCACACATCCCAGACATGAGACAAGAGCAGCTCGAGTACGCCGTACGGCAGAGTCTGCTCTTGATAATCATCTGCGCCTCTCGAGGAATAGAGAAAATATTTCGCAAGCACGCGCTGGGAAATCTAGCTCCGAGCGTTCACAGCGGCTTGCTAACCAAAGCTGGAGAACATCGCAGGTCCGTGCTCGGGAATCTAGCGCTGAACGTGCACAGCGTCTCAGTGATTTAAAGCAGCATGTCTCTGCAACAAGGGATAGGGAGTCTAGCGCTGAGCGGTCGCAGCGGCTCGCTAGCCTAGCTACATACATATGCAATAAAAACAAAACCCTCCTTTTGGCCGTCAGGAAATAAATCATAGCACTCAGTACTAACCGAACCACACTCATCATTTCATCAGAAGTTAAAATGTTTACCGCCCAACGAAGTGGGCACGGGTCAGCTAGTTTTACCTATAAACTGATAAAGTTGGAGCGATGTCTGATCTTTGTCGTAATAGCAGGCTACTCATGCAATAGCGTAATGCATGAACAAAGCTATTGGATTTCATTGAAACAATATTTGGTTTTAAAAAATAAATCAGCGGTAATAGCAAGATCAATTTAAGATTTTTTTATTTTAATAAACGCATCTTCTTATCCTGCAAGACTATCAAATTTTTGGTAACAGTCGGGACCGCAAGAATCTACTACGACACAATCTACGTTTGTCACCCCTTCCGAAATATCTTTTCGTTCTTCCTTCTAAATCTATACTAATATTATAAAGCAGAAGAGTTTGTTTGTTTGTTTGGTTGAACGCGTTAATCTCAGGAAAATGCGATTTGAAAAATTCTTTCAGTGTTAGATAGCCCATTTATTGAGGAAGGTTATAGGCTATATATCATCACGCTAAGACAAATAGGAGCGGAGCAGTAATGGAAAATGTGACGCAGACGAAGTTGCGCGGGTCAGCTAGTATTTTATATGTCGGGTCTGCCATACAGAATACGGAGACACTCTTTTATTATCATTCTTTCTTCTTGGAAAAATCCTCCTAATTTTCCGGAAAGAATTTCGTTTTCGCCCAATCAGGTTACTGCTGACCAAAACAAACGGGTTCGCACGATCCCATCTAGAGGCCGGTGAACGTTTTCTATTAAGAACATGATCTGTCACGAACTGCCATATTCTTGGGCTGTGTGAGTGATGGCGGCTGTCGGCGAGATGTAAGGGTCGTCGGTCACGTGCGTCGATTGCTATTGATTTCCATTTAATTCGGCGCGTGCTTCCACTGGCCTGCCTACCGGCGCTGCTGCTATCAACGACAAATTGCTGCTGAACCTTGGCTGCCTTCATTTCCACTGATTGAAGGGTGCTGTTGCTTTTGTGTTTTGTTTAAAGGTTTATTTTTTGTATGTGGGTTTTATCGTCATGGAGGGTTAAGGACTTAGATGTGGGAGTACGAGTAAGTACGTGAAAGTCTGACTAAAGGTGTTTTTTTGTCATTATTCTAAATCCTGTGTTTGAAATAAGGAGTAAAAAGTTTAGGTGAAGAATTTGGCTCATAAACTGTGAGATTGTTCTGCAGAGTTTGGCGCATAAGAACTGATGTTGAATTTACCTAGAGCTGGCTAGCCTCTGACGGTGATGAAAAACCGGTAGGCAAGAAATGATTTATTACCCATCTCAGTAGTAAGTATTTACCGTACATAATATTACATGGTACAAATGATTGTATTACTTGGAATAGTCTGTCGTCGGTGTTCGAGACAATAGCGCGCGTGACTTCATCTCGCACCACCACCGGTACGCTGCGCCCGCGCTCTTGATTGCATAGAATTTTCTATGAACAATGCTATTTTATTAGATGACCTACACCTTGATTACAAACGTATTTTCCAGCTACCCAGAAAATTGCACAACAACAATTTAAACTCTCGGAGGCAATTTAAAAAGTTTGTTAAATATAAACCTTTATTTGATCAATTACTTTTTGATACCCTTTTTTTGCGAGAAAATTGTTTTTTTATTGTGCCCAGTAAATTTCGAGACGGCTTACGCCGCCCAAAAATTAATTGATCGGATCTCGTTTCTCAGAGGAAACAGCGCGGAAGAGTTTTAATTAGCGAGAAAAAAAGCACCACAAAACTTCCGACGTAAAAAACTGGGAGACAAGGGTGGGCGTAGCGAGGAATAAAAATCTCCCGCTCGTAATGCGGGCAACATTTGTGTGAGGAAGACGCTCAGTAATGGAAGACAAATTTCAATATAATTTGCAATACATAAGCGTGTTACTTTAATAGCCCAGAACCACCCTTCAAATTAAACGGGGCTTAAGTTTTATTTTATTTTTTCCTCGTCGGTTCGATCGTGTTGTGGGCGCGTAAGCAAGCTCGGGGAGAGCGCGACGCACAGGCCGCCCCGGGAAAAAATATAATCCGAGCAAATTAATTGCTCCTACAGGCAATAGTGGCGCGGCCGCGATGCCGCCAAATCAAATTAAGGACGCGCTATAAAAACCAAATTAGTGCCCGCTTTAACCGTGAGGGGGTATTTAGTTACAAGACGTTAGTTCAAATCCCGCCATTTTCATTAACAATAAATATCCCCTTGCAGCCGCACAGAATCCTTATTGTTTTACTTTTTACACCCTTGTGTCCCGAGTGGGATATAGCGGACGACGGCGACGTCTTGTACTGAGGCTGGCTAATTTGTTCTTTTTGTTTACTTACCGGGCAAAGGTAATAAAAATTTGTGTTGCGCGAATTGTATGGACTTTAAATTTTATATAGCCGCCGGTGCCGGGCGAGTTTTGCATTTAATTGGGAAAAATTTAGGGTCGGCGAAGCGCTTCTGTGCGGATTCTTAAACTAATTGGATGGCCGTTACAACTTTTTTGTCTTAAACTTTTACGCAATTGAAGTAGGGGTGAAAAGGGACATTAGAAAAAATAAATTTTACTCTAATATCCGTAAGTATTACGGAACACTTTGGAAGACTTGAAGGAATTCCGTTGGTCCGTTATTTGGGTCGTTCTATATTACATAGTTGCAGTTATCAGTAAGGGGTGAATTTGATGTATTTTTTTTGAGGTCGGCGGGTGGTTAATTAGAGGCGATGCAGTGGATTAGTGGGCGGTGGTGATCTAAAACAATAAGCTGACACCGTCATTAGTGGCCGCCTGGCCGACAACCCGCTGCAGATCGCTGCACCTCCCTAATGTGACGACATTTAGTCCCTTCACATTTAATTTCATCATTATTACGCCTGAGTACCTGTGCTATGCAATCGTATTATAAATTTTATGTTACCTCTTTTTTAATAATATTTATTTATAGTCCATTTCAGCCTTTACTTTAGTCACCATTAAATTTAATGTTCAGTAACCCATAATCATTTTCAGGTGAACAAATTATTTTATGATTTAGGGAAAGAAGACATAGTCGTAGCAACAGCATTTATCATATAAACAATGTTTCCGTATCTCAGACGACTCAGGTGCACCAAGAGAAAAAAAATATCTTTTAAGGTCCGGCCTTATTCAATGGGACTTTCTTGTTGCTTTTCCTGAATTTGAAGGATTATGCTTTTTATTTACTTCAACAGCCAAATCATACCTTTTTACTCCAATTTCCTTCCTCTTATTCTTCTTCTTCGTCGTTTCACTCTTGACAGAGTGGTCGTGGTCGTCGTTAAGATTATGTAGCATACTTCGTAGCCACTCTTCACGCACCTTTGCCTTTCGGGTAAACTTTCTCTCTCTTTCTGGTACTTCTTATAATAAGTCACAAAAAAGTTGCCCCACATTAGGAATTTCTCCTGTATCGTGGGTGCTTTTACAAACATACAAAGTCACATACACTAACAGTCAGACCAGAAACAACTATCTGTTATCCATACAAATATTTGTTCTGTGCGGGAATCGAACCCACGACACGCAGCGCAGCAGCCAATCGCTCAACCACTACGCCAACCGTGTCATCCAGAATGTGCATCGACCTAAGACGTTTGTTAATTGCAATCCATTTTCTTAATTCTGACACTACCTCTAAATCACTGGCTCTTAATGAACTAGCAAAAAAAGCTAGATTATTAAGAAAAAACAAAACATCACATCAAATCTCCTCCAAGGTAGTCGTGAAGTATATCCGGTACTAATCACAAGTGAGATGGATGCGAGGAGGAAATTAAATTCAGTATTAATTTTATCAATTAAGCTAATTGCTGCGAAGTAAAACCTTACGTTGAAATAAATGTAGTAGGAGGGTGCAAATGATGGTAGGATTTATGAGTTCCGCTTAACCTGGTAGGTAAATGTACCTAAGTGTGATATTTATTATCATAGTTAGCGAGTAGATTTGCTTTATGAAAAAAAATTGTGAGTTACCTGCCAGGTCCTGCCAGGGCTGCGGAATTTCGAAAGAGTCTCCAACGGCCCTGGGGGGCTACTCTCTAAGCCCGAAGCACGTAGTTTCGGGCTTAGTTGCGGGCGTATTCTACTCTGTATCACCTACGGACTTACGATTAGTCCCTAACTCGAACTAAGAATTAATGACAACACGATTTTACAGTAACCATCAAATCGTGTTGTACGGAGTAGAATACGCCCGCAATTAAGCCCGAAACTACGGACTTCGGGCTTAGAGAGTAGCCCCCCTGGAACGGAAAGGGCACACACGCATGGGTTTTTGTAAGTAAGAGTCTGACACTCCCTTCTGCGCCACCTAGAGTGGTAGTCATTTGATGATTTCCCATTCTTGAAAAAAGTAATGTTATTGAGCTCAGTATTTTTTTACCAAACCGGGTTGTAGGCAGAACGATAGAGCGTTTTCCGCCCAGCATGCTCTAGTTTTATTTATTTTGTTATAACTTCACCAATAAACTACCACGGTTAGTTTTAGCTGTTGTTTTAATCGACCTAGTTGTAACTGGATCATATCAATAATTTTAATAATTAAACATCCATTTTTCTAAATAACATACCTTCCTAAAAGCCTAATTTAAACAGAACGATTAAAATCTTTCCTTGCCTATATTTCAGTCGATTCTAATGCTCCCCAAATTACACGATCAATGTGTGTATGAAAACATAATAACAGTTCGGTGTGAATGGTATAAACACATTGTTTGGTGTTCGGCATTATTATAGGGCTGAAAAGCCGCCGTACGAATATCGTAATTATATTATTAAAATTACCACGACGATTGCAGGAAACGTGTTATTTAACGTGGTCGCGATACGATCTTATCGCTGATCCTAATACCCGATGTGTGGGTATTATCGTGCTACCTGACGAAATCGACGGATATACGGGGATATTCGGCATCGACACATGGCCGCCATTAAATTTTTATGTACAGGCTGTAGTTTTTGATAATGGTCGTTTAAGGCTGCATAATTACGTTATGAAAGATTTACGAAATTATTTATTATGATTTAGTATACTTTTTAAGATAACCCTGAGTAAGAAGAGCTTGCGCAGTAAAGTTGCGCATATCAGAGCTCCGTTTTTAAAGTATTTACCTGAAAATCAGGACTTTTTCATTTATTTTTTAAGCTTGTAAAACAAGAAGCTTTTTTAATTAAAGTAATCTACAAAACAAAAGTAATGGTTTGCACCAGTTAATGTTACCGCAATATTCGGCAAGATTTTCATTTTCACTTGGCGCGAGCCGTCGGTGACGCATCAGCAACGTGTACGCTACCTCAGGATTAGTACGGAAAACCCTTCGTTGACCTTTACTACTACCGTAGGGAGAGATGAAAAGTTTCTGTGTTTTGATAGTGAAATGGCATATCGTGACTTGTTTGAAGTTTTTGTTAACAGCTTGGCTTAAACTGGACTTAAAGAAGAAGTAATTTATTAGTGAACACGCCGTATAAAGTATTATTACGAGACAATGCGGTCTGTTTGTCTATCACGATAATCTGTGGACTGCTCATTTCAATTCCGTGTTGTGTAAACGCCCTAATGGACTCCGGTAATGTGACACGCTTGACGATTTTACTCACAAATTGTTGTACGAAACTCTATTACAATCTAATGACAGTCACCGTCTAATTGCAAGGTTATTACGTTTTGTTGTGCACGCGGCTTAATGATAGCACCGGTAATTATTGAGCGAGGTGAAACCCTGAAGATGTGTCGAATTGAATCGTCGGGCCTGTAATGACGGGGCGCGGGCTGCCGGATGCCGCAGCATTAACCAACTATCAATGGCCGCATAAGATTAATTTTTAATTGTCTTTACCCCCAGGCTACGACTCGATACACATTCTTTATATACGTAAATTGCAGTATATCTTTTATTTTAATAAGTAGCTGCGTGATTGATATTTATTTGCAACTATGTAGCTTTATAGCGTGTTATTAGCAGTGGAAATACGGTTCATTTGAATAAAAAACCTGATTGATTGATACATTTTGTTGATTCGTTGAATTACTTAAATTACTTAAAAAAGGGTGTAATCACTTTTTGTGAATAGATACAAGTATTATGATAATTTATTCTCATCAAGATAGTTTGACTTTCTCTTCCCCGAAACAGTTTTATTCAAAGTTAAGCAACAAGGGAAATCATAAAAGACAGCCACATCATTTATACATTTAAAAACTGTAAGCGCCATCATTAACCACATGTAAGTGGGACTCTCGATACCGGCTGTCACGACTGTCATCAGCGCCCTCAGCGTGAAATATGGAAACGCCGCGATCCACCATATCACGGTATCTCAGCCAAGATCTAGAGCGAGTGACGAATAGATTTCGTGAATAATTTACCAGACAATGGACTGTCAACTCTTTTATTGTATTATTTCGGTATTGTCGTGTTGAACGTCACGAGAAAGTGGCATTTGTTCGTAATAACGCATAAATACGTTTGCGTAAGCTATGTGAAAGCGTAATGACTGGCGAAAATAAACGCTACGAAATGATAGAGATAATTTCTGGAGGGTGAATGTAAAGTCGTGTTTTGTTGGAAAATAATTTTGTGTAGCTATGTGTTCTTGATTAGAATCTGCATTTGCTACATACCTACAGGGAAATTTAAGTGAAAACATATTTTGCGACGATGTTTTTCGGTAACACGTTAGTCATGTCAAAATCAAAAGTCAAAAATTTAAAATGTCAGCTGTTATGTTCCTTATTTCTATGATCCGATTTCTATAAACAAATGAAAGACCTGTCACTCCACTTGAAAGTTAATGAGTGTCAAGCTGAAACTCGGTCGCTAATTACAGAAAAGTGGAACGCGGCAAGTGGCCGGGAAAACGTTCGTATGACAAGAAAAAAGATGGAAGATACGCTACAACGTATGAACACTAACAAGATGCTTGCACTCAACACTAGTTTATCTTATAATTACAAGAAAAATCTTTAGTGTATTGTCGTTGTGAAATGATTATCTGGCAAATAGTTTTCATAAGAATGATTTGTTATCTCATTCCCTCATGTACATTAGGTTGCATTTATTTAACCCCTGACCAAAAAAGAGGGGTGTTATAAGTTTATTTACGAATATGTATGTCTGTGGCACCGAAGCTCTTAAACGGGTGAACCGATTTGAATGCGGTTTTTCTATTTGAAAGCAGGTTTTCTAGCGGTGGTTTTTAGAAATTTAAAATTAAATTTTATCAAAATCAAGAATCAAGAAAAGAGCTCAACAGGAGCTCTTTTCTAGTAATTGATGAAGGCATATATTACTTCAATGATATTGCAAGAAAATAGTAATATTGACAAGATGCTGTAGCATAACCTGAAGTCTGCAAAATACCAGAATGCTCACTAAGTTACAGCAGAGGTATCGTGTTTGAACTCACTGGGATGGTTTTAATGAACAGATTATATTTAAATCAGTAACCTTAACCTGATGCTGAAGCATGTCCTGAAATCTGCAGTATCCTGCAGATTCCGAAATCCTCACTTACTTACAGCAGACCTTCCGTTTTACTGTGAGGATCACTCGGAGAACACGGTGGAGCATAGGGTGGAGGTTTGCCCTGCTTGGGTGGAGCAAAGCCGTGGACGCGAGGCGATCGGCGGCGGCGACCTCTCGCGTCCGGTCCTGGTTCAATCCATGGTCCGGAGCGAGGAGGCATGGGAGGCGGTCATTTCCTGCTGCGAAGGAGTAATGCTAGCGAAGGAGGATGCCAAACGCGAGAAAGAGCGACAGCTCACGCCCCGGCCGCCGTGACAAAAGAAGACGCCCTGGGCGTCGGGAGTAGTAGAGCGATTCCCGGCCACCTTAGGCGTGGGCCTGCAGACGGCGAGCATTGGGTGGCTCACCGTCTGATCAGAACCAGGCCCGGGTCCACGGCACGCTGTGTCCCACGCGCACCTCAAAGAGTTGTCAGCATAGAAGTCGCGGCCCGCTAGGTCCAGTGCCTGCTTGGGTTGCGGAATTGGTTCATAAGAGTCGCCGCGGCCCTGGAACGCAAAGGACATTAGGAACACGGATGTGTTTTAGTCAGTAAGAGTCTGACACTCCCTTCTGTTTTATCCAGAGCGGAAGGACTCATTTGATTTTATCCCATCCTTAAAAAAAGACCTTTTTTCGTATTCATATAAATGGTCGTAATGAAGTGATTTAATGAATGGAAGATAACCCGACAAGAAATTAAAAAGTAAAAAAATAATATGTATTAATCCTTTAAAATTAATAGGTATAGGTAATTTAAGATACTTTCGGCCAAGCGTCAACGGGTCGGGGGACCGCTAATAATGTAGGTACTTAACTTAAAACAATAATTTGAAGTAGACTTGATAAGGTACCTAGTAATTCATTAATTTAATCATCAAAGCACTGCTTTTTACAGCCAAAAGTAGCTGTCGACAATCTAGAACAATAATAAGTAATTTATTCGTATTGACCAGCTAACTTCGTTATGTTTACAACAAACTGGTAAGAAGGACCTTTATTTAAATCTATAAACTTTACAAGTCAATAAAATATTTTAAAACAGTGTTGTAACTCTTTCCTAGCAACATTTTTCACCGAAAGAAAAAGTAAGAAAATCCGTGAAACCGACCGAAGCGGATTTGTTTGTCGCCCGGCGCAACCCGTGCGGTGTAAACCTCGACCTCTTATTTTTGCCGCGTCGCCTGAGACGGACCTGGATTGATTTACGGGGCCAAGTGAGTCGCCTCTCTGGCCTCTCTCGCCCTACCCGACCCGGCTTACTCCTAACTAAGCTTTATTCCGGGATTACGCAAAATACACGCCACCGGTCGTGACGTGTGCCGAATTGAGAACAGCTCGCCGACGACGACGGGTTGACTTCTGATTCGGTTTAAGAGGTTAAATTGTCTTTTGGAAAGTTGATTTTATGGTTTTTAGATCGAACCGTTGGCCATATTACTATAAGTTGTAAAAAATTAAATGTTCGTGTAATAACTTCATTAATGACCATGATTTTATTTCCCACACTTAGCTGAACGCAAACAGCAAACTTATGAATATTTATGAAGAAAGAGATAAACTCATTTATAGCATAATTTAAGCCACTTTCGAAAATAGCATCGATTGGTCAGATCAGGCGGAACTTTAATAAATCCCGGTATTCTGTTTAAGTTATTACACCTATTAAACGCAAAGTAAGAAGACACGTTCCACCATTAAGGCAGTCTCAAGCAGCGGCCGGCTGAAGCGCGGGATATTATCGCGCCGCTTGTTGCCCGCGTAAAATAATAATGGCCGAACTTCCGGTGCCGGCGGCGCGGAAAACTTAAGCGAAAAAGGCGGGAAACACCCCCGGCCGTCGCCGCTAACTTTGTTAACCGCTCGGATGTGACGTCACTTAATTTATTAACACATCCCTACCTCCACAGAGAGGTAATTCTTGGTTTTTACGACACTTTTCCACTTCTCACTCAACGTGCTACAATTTCGTCGAGCCACCGTCTACGCGAATAGTTTTGTTGACACTCGGTTTAACTGATATTTTTTTTGCATTCATACATGTTAGAACTGTTGTGCGTTTAAGAGAAGGTAGTCTATTCGAGTACTACTAACTATTCTGTATTTAAATCAAGGTTGTCTTTTTGAGTACAAGGTAAATCTTAACTCTGGCAAGGTTAATCGAAGTGCCTGTTATGTCATTTAAAGGTACTCTTTTACTAAAATACCTACCTTATACATGTATATTTCCTAAATTAAGAACAACTTACACTAGGTAAATAAACAAATGTTTTTCGTCAAAAATTATAAAATTGTCTTAGATAAATGTTTAAATTGAGTCCTTTTCTTTGTTTATTCTTGCTAATTAAGATATTGAAAATATCTACATCTAAATTATTCAATTTAGTGATGGCACTAATAAGATTAAAACTAATAATATTTTAAGTATCACAATTTATGGCTTGAGGATCAAAAGGTTAATAACGTTATTAGAATATTTTATCAGGCGCTTCTTTTGTCATCCTCTTAATTATGTTGACGGACGGTTTACTTATGTAGGTATGTTAAAAGTATGGATATTTTATATTCTAGACGAATCAATCCCAAATAAAGTGTCGAATGTATTTAAAATAAAAAAAGAGAATATTTAAGTGTTGCCCGCTACAAACGTCGCGTCCATCGATAACGACAAGTGAAACTTAAAAAAAAACGTTCCCGAAAAACACAGCCGACGGAAAATCAATAATCGAAACCGCACAGAGAGCACTCGAATAAATACACACCGACTATCCAATAAAACACGTGAATCGTTTACAATTAAAGCTTTAAATCGGCAATAGGTGTTGCCATAAATTGGACGAGAAAACAATCAGCGAGGCAGCGTCGTTCGCAATTAGCGCTGCGCGGCTCGATAAATTTGCATTAATGCTTTCGAAAAATCGGAGCGGCAATAATTTTCGCGTGCCATGTGTTGTATAGTGCCGTAGTACCGGAGTACCGTAGTACGCGCCTACCCCTACCTACCTTTTTCAGTGCGGCCGCTGCCAAACGGAGCCGAAGCTACTTTTTTCAGCGAACAGATTTACTCCGTTCACCTGTAGTTTCAGTATCAGATATCTGTCCGGCTGTTTCTCGTGTTTTGGCATATTGAGTTGTTTCGTAAACTACGGTGGGTATTTACTTGTTATGTGGGTATGTTGTAGGTGCCCATAAAACTTGGATAAATAAGTATATGAGATATGCGAGGAGGACAGGTTGAAATTGAAGAAATCTTGCTTCTTTTTTAATTCATAATGATTTCATCCTTCTTTTGAATGGCACCGAGTAGGTAAAGAGTTGATGCCAGTCAAAAGAAAAACCTTAGATTAAGAACTTCTGACTGTTGTATATTGACGCTCACTAATCCCTCAACTATGACATAGGTAGGTACAAATGAAAGCCAAGGTCCATTGCAATTCTCGAACAAGGTTAAAAGTCAACCCTCAACTTGAAATAGGGCAAGTGATTCGTGAGGTTCGCGGCGCCCGAGTCTCGGATGGACATATTTCCACGTTGGCAATTCACGCGTATCCGCGCGTGATTTACGCAACGCCCCCCGCCTCACTGCACTTTACACTTTTGCAGCTCCGCGCGCACCAACGCCTATTAATTGATATTCGCCGCGACACACTCCACACATTTTTATACACAATTCCCAATAAACAATTTTTAGAGCGGAACATTTTTTGCACAACTTTTCCGAAACGTTTCACGCAGAACACCCAACAATCAAGTTACACCGCTTTCGGCTACTCTTTGACGTGCCAAACAGGATTTAATTAATATTAATAAGTCTCTTAATTCTACTGGCGATACAATTAGTAGATTTTAAATAAGACATTATAATAAACGGTATTTTTATCCTTGTTTGTATTTTTCCTTTTTGTCAATCTGCCGAAACTATCGGGCTTAGCTAAAATGGAGTTCGATGTTGCGTAGGCGTCGAAATCAATTTAGCATGCTAATAAGCGAGTCTCCCGGAGAGATAATGAGTCTTTATAAGTGTGGGGCGCCCACCTTGCGGTGCACACATCTCGCGTGAAGATAACCGGTTTGTTAATAACCTCCGCTTGCCGATAAATACTCTATGAACATAACGCGAAACTCACGGTTTACATAAAACCAACGATTTGTACGACTAGTGCTGTACTTTACGTCTTTTTAATAGTCTATTTATTTAAAGTGAGTTTTTTATAGATTTGTTTTAAGTTAATGGTGAATGGTGCAGGAGCGTGGTTGTCACGCTGGGCGTTATGTCCGATATATCTCCAAGTTTATGTCTTATGTTCCCAAAACTCTATGTGGTCTTCTTAGCTATGAAAAAACAATTGAGTTCGATTAAATTGTTTGGGTGTTTTATGTCAGAAAATCTTTGGAACGGTAGAGCATTTGCATGTCATGTACAGGTTGATTCCGATAGTTACACCCACCTTGCCGTTAAGTGTATAACTGTGAGCATACTGCTGGCTATCGAAATGGGAATGCTTACCAAGTACATTTTGTTATCCACTTCATTTGAATACAAGATTAATTTGTTGAGTGAATTATCGTCAAGTTTTATTGAGCTGTGTCGCCTGCGTTCAGCGTTACCAATGTGTTGTATTCTATTTCATCGTAAAATGTAGCGTCTGTCCGGTGCAATACCTGTATTTACTTTTTTGTTATTTATTGAATATTTATAGCATATAATAAACTGGAATGACAACTGCGCACAGCACATCGAGAAGTAAAAGTATTAAAAACATTTTTTAAATTTTGTGTAGACGTTAACAGCGATATTAAATAACATCTCTATTCACAATAAAATGTGTCATAAAAATGTTTAGGGATAGTCAGGACAGTCATGGAGCGAGTGCGAGAGCCGGAAGAGTATCGCCGCGGGGGCAGGCAGCGCTGCTTAATATATGAAAATATTCAATTTTATAACATTCTGTAGCGATAACATCTTCCTGTCGATTTGATATTTTCGGCGGTAAGGTAATATTATCCGCTGGACAGTGAATGGAGGCCGGAGCCACGCTGCGCGCGCGCCTGCCAACATCGTAACTTAACACTTAATCATTGCTACGGACACTTAATGTCCCTGCAGGGCTGATGCTGAGGACCACGTGACACTCGACCACTGACGTCTGCGGAGAAGTCTGTCTACTTGCATTGGTATACAGGATGAACTTTTAAAGTGTGTCAAAGCGGTAACTATGAGGAATATCGAAAAACACTGAAAGGAGTCTCGAGCCCGATTTAAATTAAAAGTAAAATTGCATCATTGGATTTAAAAAAATCGTTGTTCCTACCCGGGAATCGCACCGTTTAGGAGAATTAAGCTAGTCTTAAAAATTACCGAAAATTGAGAAGTTTTCTGAGCACCACGCAGATAGCACAGGTTTTTCCAGGTTGAAAAATTGGGAAGACAGTGCTGGCATCTATCTTTACGGCTACCTAAAAAATCAGGAAGGTCCAATTTCCGCGACCTAACGCGTTTAATCTGTCTACGGTGACGGGCATTATTGGATTTTTGAAAAAAATATCAGTTACGGTTTATTTACGTAGCTTTAGTCAGTAGTGCGATTCACTAAGGCAGAACATCTTTACAACCAAGAAATCATCGTTGAAACATCTGATGTGGCGTCTATTTATCAGATGTTTCAACGATGATTTCTTGGTTGTAAAGATGTCTGCCTTAGTGAATCGCACTACTGAATGTAAAACTAATTTGTAAAAAATGAGATCTTTCCTTCAGTTTGCCATGTCTTATTGCTTTCAAGAATTTGATCCATACACTTTCGAATGGTGTAATAATATAGGGTGTGATTTTACTTCAAAATTAACCGGTTCGATTCCCGGGTAGGTGCAACAATTCATGAAAATTTCAATGATGCAGTTTTACTTTTCATCAAAGTCGAGCTCGAGACTCCTTTCAGTGTTGTCTATATTCCTCATACTTTGGGATTTGGCCTTGAAAGCAGACTTTAAAAATTCACTCTTTAAATTGCTACTCATTTAAATATACCTACTGCTTTTATACACCTTTATGAGAAGGATATGAAAATTATAAAATTGCTTTTATTTCAGGCAACTTTTTTCGGCACCATTTAATCCCCCGTAGTAGTAATGCCAAACACTAACAGACATCCAAAACAATCCAACGTATTAAGATACATTCACAATGATCTCACGACATTATCACACGAGAACAACGTGGCAAGCAGTGTTGTTCGTCCATTAAAGTGTGTGCATATAAGGGCAGGAGCACACACAGATGTCATAAGTCAGGCAGTGAGGTGGCCGATAAATTACCGGGCGCCTGCCGAGGCGACGGCCCGCGTGGGCGACCGGTAGCCTGGGCCAGTTTAGTGTACACTCCTGCTTACGCGGTATCATGTTACAGTTTGCAGACTATAGCTGCCATTTTAGGGTTTGTGGTAAGACTAGATTTAAAATAGCAATTGGCAAAATGAAATTCTTTTTGCGAAACCGGAGGATCAAGAAGAAAAAGCTAGGCAATCTTTTTAAATGAAGCTGCTTCTTGTTATTTTTGTGAATTTGTGAGTATTGACACGGCACCAGTACGATCATTATCAGCAGCGTGAGTTTACTAATGACAAAGTAATCGTTTTTGCTGCAGTTTGATCTGAGGGTTTAGTTGAGTGACATACTGCCAGCCACAGGACAGGTAAAAGAGGTCCTCTTTTATCTGTTCTGTGCTGACAGCAGTAGCTTTAGAAAGAGCGATTGTCGAAATGACACAAAAGGTTTTGGCAAATGCTATCGAAATGTCACGTGATCAATCTATAATATAAAAATAAGTCGGGTTTTCCTTCCTGACGCTATAACTCCAGAACGCACGAACCGATTTCCACGGTTTAGCATTCGTTGGAAAGGTCTCGGGCTCCGTGAGGTTTGTAGCAAACAAAATTCAGGGAAAATGTGACGCAGACGAAGTTGCGTGGGTCAGCTAGTTCCTTATAATTTTTCATTTCCACAATCGCGTTCACTAATAGAATGACACTTTGAATAGATCCTAATACTAATTAAAATATGAAAAAAGCGGAATCATTGAAGCAATTACTCAAGGAAACCCACTTACTGATCTGAAAGTTGCGAGCTCTTTGAAAAAGAATGGCAATTTTCAAACCATTTGTAATGCCTATAAAAAGTTATAATTTATATTCATCAAAACATGAGTGGAGTTAATCATACTTGGTAAAATACCTTTATTCAAAAAATAACCGAAAGGTACACCAAACTGTATGTCGAAAATAAGTTTATTGTTATTCAAGCTGTGACCGAATGAATATATCTCCCAAGTGCATCGGAATCAAAGAGAGTGAGTCAGGGACTGATGCCAAAACCCGCGAACAATAACAAAACAAGCAGTGTGCGCCCTGCGCAAGTTACGAAGGCAGCACAAAAACGTCGTTAGTCAACGAACTGCTACCTACCACCAGCCCATAACACAGTTCATTATTTATATTAACAGTTTAGCAGTCAGTGGCAGCTCTCTCGATCCCGACTTATGGCCGCGTGAATATGCGTGGGCATTATTTGTACCCTTGTTAAGCGCTGAGGATATTATAAAAATGATTCCTTTATCCGCGCTGTGACACTCGATGGAAATTGGTCGTTTAATTTATGATCATCATAAAAAAGGATTCGAACCCGTGCAGGTTGGAATTTCATTCATAAGAACGCAGAGGCGTTTGGGTCTTTATGGATGGATGTTTTCATTAATTTAACGCGGATCCGAGGATGCCACCGAGGTGTCGGGTGTCCGGTGACACTCGCACAGATCAGATAGCGAGGCTCGTGCTGCGACTACCGTTCATCCTTCTCCAACATTTGTCACACCGTTCAGATTTCTCTGATGTCATCTCCATAAACATCGCTTTCACACCAACATTTCCATCTCTACTGATTGCGCACTCGCAGCCTTGATAAATATCGATCTATCTTTGATATGAAGAAGTGCAACTCATGGTCAAGTCGTGTTACGGATATTTACATATTAAATCACGCATTCCTAGAGAGTCGAGTGCGTGACTTAATATATTGCCGCGATCAACGTGAAATAATTCTTAGACGTTATTGAAGATCAGTCATTATTCACCATGAGCGGTGGTTGATGCGGCAGGAGAGCATCAGGCCACCGAGTGACCAGCAGGGAGGTGCGCGGGCGCACATCATCAGATAAGCGACAATAACTCGATACGCGTTCCAAATAAGCTCAGGAGCGCATTAGTTACCGGTGACCGACACCGACAGTTCGCCTAATCCACTCAAAACATTCGGAGACATTTGTCGGCTCGCTGCAGGGATCGGGTGATCGATAGCGCGACTCGCCACAAAACGATAGATAAAAGCCGATAAGTCAGAAGAAATATGACGCGAACAAAATCGGGAGATGTACGTAATAAGATAAAAGTCAAACAATGATTCGACCGCGGATTCGCCGCGGCATAATTTATGTGACAACGCGTGATGGACGAGCGGCGACTTTCGGTAAACTATTTACATACGGCGGCGGCCGCGCTGTCGGATTGGGTTCTGCTTGTGACAGAGGGTGGGGCTTAGTACCGAAAACAAATGTCACTGTTATTTATTAGGTTACTGTACTATTAAGCCTAAGACGGGAATTATGGTTTGGGGATGGCCAAACAATTCGGTGGCGTTTAATCCGGCGAAAAATTCCGGAAAAGCTCTACTTAGATATCGGTAGCTCGTGTCACTTGTAAGGGATGAAAATTGGAAAGGAAAATACCATGTATAAATCTTCGAGATTGTAAGCCACTTCCTAACATCCAACTTTAACGCGGTTAAGTTTGCGAGTGACTCTAGCCGTCGCGTCTTCGTAGCGGCGGTCCCACGGCGATCTCTCTAATTGAATCAAATCCCGCGGTCTCGCGCCCGACGCCTCCCTTAGCACGTCGACTTAGATTACTTCCGTCTGTAAGCAGGTAGGGGCATCATGTAGCTGCTTATGTGCGCAAGGGGTTGCGAATAATAATAATGTGAATGCGGAACTACTCGTGCACAACGGAAAGTTATGATTATCTTTGTCCATGTTGTCACAGTTTTTCCTTATGCTAACTAACTTTACACGTTCAATGCATTTCTCTAGGTTTTTTCAACTATGTTGGGGTCAGCTTCTAGTCTAACATGATGTAGCTGACTTCAAATGGATGTATCTGACCGCTACTACCTAATTACTGGGTAACACGTTAGCCTTTAGTTAGATTGAGTGTAAGATTCTGGCTTGATTATCTACAGTTACCATTGCTAAAGATCTACGTATGACAGCCGGGACCAAGGACTATAGTGTTGCTTACCGACTTCCGAGGCAAGGAAGGATCTCAATAGATGTGCGCTCATTCACCGGCCTGGGCTGTTATTATTGTGCTACGAGCCCCGAGTTTTCCTTCTCCTTCCAAATCCTTAAAAAAATCTCACTTAGGCAAGACTTCACAGCCCCTCAGCAGCGGCTACGCAGCCTCTATGCAACCTTCAAGTCTTCAAGTAAAGTGTGCGAATAATATTTTAGAATTGCAAAAGAAAAACAAAACATCGTTTGTAACAGCTGAAGTCCGAAAACAGCTTCTATTTATCTATTCACATTGACCTTATTGCGATCGGAGACGGTTGGGTTGTTACAGTGGGGTGATAGCTGTCGCCGTGTCGGGACTCCGGGACACAAATTGAGTTGGTAGCTACAGAGGACGGTCGTAGGTGAAAACGTTAGGCGAGCGACAATCCCCGCGGAGACAGCGCCGAGGCAGCGCCGTTTTTATCTCGCCGAGATCGGTGCGGCGCGGCGCGGCGCGGCCGCTCGACCGTGTAATTGGATGAGAACGGCGCGATCCCAATAGCGCGCCCTTATCTGTTCGCGGCAAATCCACCCCCCCCCCGCCCCTCCGCACACCCGCGACGCCCGACAATAAGTTTTTAGTGAGTAATTCAAGATAACCCCTTGATGTTGTTCATTTTCACACTTCCTTTCGCGAGAACAGCTCTTTATTGCGTAATATGTAACTGTCTCGTCGGCGACGGCGGTCCCGGGGGTCGTACACAAACTTCGCCCCTTTTATGATGTTAATGCGATCGCCTCCGACCCTCCTATCTGGATAATGATAATTGCTTTTTCCGAAATTATTGTTTGATGTTGTCGCGCGATGTAATTTCTTCAAGTCTTTAAATGGAGTTTTGACTTTGACGTTAGCAGGTAATTTGTTTTATATATTTTGTAGGCAATTTACTAGAATAATTATTTCGATTACCAACAGTTCTTCTGTGAGTAGGTACTTCTATTGATTCAAAAGTTTACAGGGTGTAAGAAAACATTTGATTTCACTTTTTTGCTACAATATCTTTGTTTTATAAAAGTAGTAGTTGCTAAGGAAGGCTTTTGATATTTCTATCTAGGTTGGGCGACTATTTGGCACGGAATCTGCGCTACAGACGTTATTTATTTATTTTAACACTTTAAGCACAAATGTACAGAGGCGGACTTAATGCCATAGGCATTCTCTACCAGTCAACCCCACGTTCCAGACGTTCTCCCACTTAAGTTACTGACCACCCGTATTCTACTCAGATTTGTATACAGGGTTATCTGTAAAACACCTATGTTACTAACATCATAATCAACAACTTTTGTTCTAAGACTTTTAAAAATTAATTATATTTTAGTTCATCAGGTTTTCATTCAAAAACAAAAAATACTTAAATTGAACGCTCTAAATGTTACGTAGTCCATGCGAAGCAAAAGAAAGCTCTTTCTTTTTCTTTTTCCTTTGCTTCGCATAGACTTCGTAACATTTCGTTTTACAAATAACCCTGTATATTGGACATTACTTTTTGCGATACATATTTTTTAAACGAATCAAAACCAAGAACATAAGAGTCAAAATCTACATCAACAGTTTTCCTGAACGGTTTTCCATATTTGTTTTTTTTTATCTCGCGCTTTTCCATATTTCATGCTTGACTGAGCCCATACTGAGTCTATGTAAACATAAACAAAAACCTTCGTCAAAGCCCATGATAATCATTTTACACAAGACTTATATCAGTAGACATACGGCAATCCTTTCTAATGGGTGGACGATAAGCTGCAAAGTCCTAAAATGCGCCTCATCTCGCCCAGTCGGGGAGGCAGTGCTCTGTTTATCTTTATCATTTACGTGCCGCCATGGTTCGGGAGAGTGCTCGCGAACTGTCGTCATATTCCAGCGCTATCAGATGGCCTCCCCCGGGCACGCGCTATCTCCGCGCCTAACCGCAGCCCGGAAACAACTGCTCGCTACAACTACGACATGTTTATATTTTTAAATACATACATAATGTTTTGGGGAAAATCTAATGTGGCGTGAGGATTGAAGCTTTCGGTTCCTTTTATACCTCGACTGTAACCTACGCCTCATCCTTTTATTTCATAATTTCGAGTAAGCTTCATTAAAAGTGCTACTAAAGTTCGGTCTGCTCGTATCTTTTTTTAATATTTAAATGACGAGGAGCACCTTTAAAAACAGAACGATTCAAAGATTTACCTGTTTAGAATCCGCAAATTTAACGCTTTTATATACCTACATATTACCCAAAATGATCGGCAGATTCAATCTTATAAACCTCATTCAATAACGCAAAAAGCAATTTGGAAGTTCGTAGAACAATTTCGTCAGATCAAAACACGAAATAAGCTCATCTGAGAGGGATCAATACAAGAGGCACGAGTACCGAGAGCCAGGAGTCGCGGCTCACGTCGCCAGCTCTCATTTAAGGATCCGCCGAAAACTTATTTTTTACTGTGTTCATTATTTTGAGTGAAATTGCGAGAGCATTAAGTTGAGTATAGGGTGGGACGCGACGGGCCTATTACCGGCACCTTGTGATCAGCGCCGCGCCGGCCGGCCCGTCCGTGCCAACCGCCAACACAACACTCGCAACACATATCATTAATTTGTTAGCGATTTCTTGGACTGTTCCTCGAATTGCTGAGAAGTGGTGTGGAACATGGTGTGTACCATGTAACTGTTATTACCTTTCGAAAGAGAGAACTGTGCATTCAGTTATTTAATAATATTTTGGCAGCACTGGTAGTTGCTATCAAGACATTTCATTTTTCCCTTTTGTTATCTTTTCATTTTGGTTTTCGGTAAAAAAGTCGAAAACATTGATCATTACTATACTGTATAGTTGCACATCAGTATAATATATTCAGCATAATTTTACACTTGGATGTTACAATTTAACACAGAGTCGGTATCGGCGCGGCGCGGGTATGGCGCGGCGCGGCCCAACAGAGCGGCCCGTGGCAACGCATCATAAACGTGCCATCGGCGCGCCAGCCCTATAATTTCCTCCCTAATTTTCCCATTTTAAACCTGTGATCCAAATTAGGATTTGCATAAAATTGTTAATGACAGTTAACGCAATATTCGACGTGTCAAAATTGGCGTCTACCTATTCCAATTTTATTATGGACTATATTATCGCCGAGATCGTCTTAAATTGGGTTCGAGCGGGTAATTTGGCTAAACATTCGGTTGAGCAGAAGCTAAAAAAGTTAATGTGAACGGTATTAGAAACGCTTTTTATAATGCTGTGCACGTAAGCTTTATAATGTCTGCTAAGTGTCCCACACAATGGGAACATTCTGCTAGAATGACTGTCATGAAACAGACAACGCAACAGTGACCGCAGAGATTACAAAAATGTTTCGGAGCCGTAGTTTCTTGGGTGGCAATAATTACTTATTCTAACACTTTATTACAGCTAAATAATGGTAATAAGTGAGTGAGAGAGCTCGGCGGTGGCGTGTCTCCTGTAGCCTGTAATCTCGTGCCGGCCCTCAATCACGCATTTCTCACCCGGGCGCGTTGAAAAAATAATACCTCCCAGAGATTTGTCTATAATTTGTCGGATGCCGCACGTCCGCCGCACGTACAGAACCGCGCTCCCGAAACGTAGCAGCTGAATCGGTTTCTATTCCTTTGTTATTTTATTTAGACAGTAGCTTTCTAATATATCTATACTATAATTTTCGTTAGATAAGTATAGTCGACTTCTGTCGGGTTTTAATATTAGCAATTTGAAGTGTTACGCAGAATTACAGATTTAGTGCCTGAGGTTTCGTGAGGCTGAGATGTAACGATTTTGATACTTATAGAAAAAAAAACAATTGAAAAGCGTTATTTTTTTTTCCTATTTATGTGATGGTTGGTATTACATGCTAACATTAGATTTATCTCACAAAAGCGTTTATCCTGTCAATCGGATTCTATTCATTCGCCACGTGTGTTGTGACCGCACCGAAATTCCTGATGTTATGGGAAATTAGCCTACAAACTTACACATTCTATAGTGTTATTTTGACAGTTGACTGACAGTTGCTTTCGATGAAGAATTATGCGTAACTGACAAGTGACGTAAACCGAGATAATATAACAACATGGCCTTTATTTCCACAGGGCAGCCATCAAAACAGTTAACACCGTAACAATGTGAACTTGGGCAAATAATAAAATGTGGAAATAAAAAGGTAGGCACATGTTTTAGGAACAAGCTTGTTGACTTGAAGTGTTTTATAAACAAAACGATAAAGTATAATCTTAAATGATCGCTGTTTCGATTTGCTCAAACATCACTACCGAAGTACCGAAGACGTTCTTCGATTCGGTCCGATAAGTTTCATATGACATTATTGGCAAGAAATATAAACTGTTCTCCGAAGTTCGATACGCGATACAATCGGGACACGGACGCAGAACGTTTAGCTCGGCACACTGTCACTTGGGCCACACAGCTCGGCCTGTCAAGCTGCATGAACGATTGCTTTTTGAACGCTACCTACAGTCCCGGGCCACTCACAATGTCCATTCACATAAGACAAATCCGTGTAGCTGCCACAAAATCGATGTTAATCTTCTTCATCTTTACGCCTTTTTATCCTCGCGGGTTAGTAATAAGCCGGAAGACACATTTAATTTAAACCGTCTACGTTACAAATGGTGTTCCCGTGTATCATGTGTGACATTTTGTGGTCACTTTAAGATGGCGTGACGGAAAGGAGGTTCATACGCACGCTCTATCGTGACAAGATCTATGTCATGGTAGTGCTACCAGGCTTTTACAGTGACATGAAATGTGCTCTGTAAATGGATTGTCACCTTTATGTTCAGTCTTATTAGATGACAATAATTTGCGCGTGAAGAAAGTAGTTGCACAGGCGTATAATTTGCGCGATATTCTGATGTGGAGAAAAATAATTGCCGTGACAAATCCATAACTGTTGGCGAATTGTCGTAATATGTTTTTTATAAGGCCTTCGATAGGCAGCGGCGGCAGGTGAGAGAGTTGATCGACGCTCGATAAATTAGATTGACAGCTGGTGTGTTGCTTGCGTAAGAGTTGCTGCCGCTCTCGTGTCAGACTTGTTTGCGTTTCCCAACTCACAGATAATCGCAACAATCCTCTACTGTTAGAGCTATTGTGTTGCTAATTTACTGGTGTTTTGTTGTAGATAGGTACAAGATTTGTTAATAGTTCGTTTAGCAAGATACTTTCTTACGAGATAATCACGTAATGAAAGTGAAGGCAACATAAGTATTGTGTCCTTCGTTATAACTTTCAAATAAGACAATTTTGAGCTTTGTTTTTCGACGAATTATAAAACAATAAACAATATTTATTTGTTCAAGACTTAAACCTAATTACAGTTTTTGTACCTTAATTAGAACTTAGTTAATGGCAAGTTACAAAACATGTGCATGGGCTTAAACTAGGAGGATTCCTGTGCTATAAGCACCAGTCAATGAAAAAATTATGAATTTATGAAATTCTTTAACCAACTTCCTAAGTACTATGTTGAATTTTAAGAAGAAAATGTTAATGTTCCTGTTTAGTTTTAGCTTTAACATTTATATATAGTATCCATCGTTATAACTTTTAAATAAGACAATTTTGAGCTTTGTTTTTAGACGAATTGTGAATTTGTGAAATTCTTTAACCACCACTACGTACGTAGGAAGGTGGTTAAAGTACCTACTATGTTGAATTTTAATAGGAATTTAGTTTTAACAATATCTTGACGCTGATGTAACTGGGAAGTTTAAGAACTTGATAAAGAACGAAGGGAAGTGTGTATTTGCACGTTATATTGTGTGTACCGTGCTGAATAAATACTTTTTTTCTGCAAAAATTACACCTAATTAAATAAGTACGACATAATCAATCAACTTTGTGTTAGTATGCTCCTATATGTAATAGTTCCGTGTTCACATACGGCGAGCACCGTCATAGATGGTGGCTACGTCCTATTGTGTTCTGGGGCTGTCGCGTCGCCTAGTGACGGATTACCGGCTTTTTGCCGCTTATTGATACAGATACAGTTGATATTGATACACTCGGCTTTGTATCTGTTACCTTTGCTGGCAGCCGACTGCTGGGGCAGGGAATATTGGAGAGGGATATAATTTCAATCGAGACGAGGAGACTTTTTTCAGCGGTTTGATGAATATTTTTGTTTGGATCATGTAATCAGTACATAGTAGAAACATTTTATACACCGTTTTCCTTACTGAGTTCCTATATTACATACTTCCTTATCCACATTCGGCGAGCACCGGCAGAGGTGGTGGTTGTTAGGGTCCATATTGTGCTCTGTGGCTGTCGCATCGCTACAGTTGATACACGCAGCTTTGTATCTGTCAACTGTGCTGGCAGCCGACTGCTGGGGCTGGGAGTATTGGGAAAACTTTGTTAAGCGGTTTGATGAAAATTATATGTTTGGAGATTTTAATCAGTGCTTAATTTTACCTTTCCACTTACTATGCTCCTATAAAATATTTTAATTTTGGGTTCACATTTGGCAAGCTCCGTTGGGGATGGCGGTTATGTGAATGTTCCAATGTGCTCTGTGACAGTCGCGTCGCCTTGTGACGGTTTACCGGCTCTTTACCGCTTATTGATGCAGTTGACACACGTGACTATATATACCATGTTACCTTTGCTGCCAGTCGACTGCTGGGGTTTGTACGCCATATTGTGGCAAGCTATGCTAAAACAATTATTGTTACATCTATTGCACCATATTCTGACAGATAAACATTATTTGATTTCTCTTGTTTTGGTGGGAATATTAGAGAGAGATAATTATGTACATCGAGTTGGGGAGACTGTTTAGCGATTAGATAAAAATATATGATTGAAGAACTAAGTCGATGCTAAAAAAATTATGTGGTCTGAAAATTCTCTAAATACCTAAGTCTTATGCTTTATGTGACGGTTTGTTGCTTTTTCCAATCATTGTACAGCACCAGTGAGGATTCTAGGCTGTGGTGAGTCCTACTAAAAACTTGGTTTTACCTACTAAATACTAGTCCAGTAACCTTGTCGCCTGAAAGTACGAGGTAGTTTGCGTCAAATACGGTAGTAATACCTAAGTCTTATGCTTTATGTGACGGTTTGTTGCTTTTTCCAATCATTGTACAGCACCAGTGAGGATTCTAGGCTGTGGTGAGTCCTACTAAAAACTTGGTTTTACCTACTAAATACTAGTCCAGTAACCTTGTCGCCTGAAAGTACGAGGTAGTTTGCGTCAAATACGGTAGTTCTAATTTTTTAACAGACTTCTTTGTGATATTGGCTTAGTGAATAATTCAAGTTCGTGACCACGAGCGCCGAACGTAACTTTGTCATAATTAAAAAAACGGGTTTTTTTTCAGATTTTTTTGGCGATTCATCATCTACCTAGCCTTTTCAACCGGATTTAGCTGAATACCAGTATTTTACATAGAGCGGCTGCCTACCAGACCTCCACAACCCGATTTGGGAGATTATAACCCTAAAAGACTAGTTTTTGATAGTACCTCCTCAGGACGTTTTTAAAGTTTCAAATAAAAACGAATAGTTCTATAAACTTTGAAAAGCTTTATCGAATTTACCTTGGGAACGGTTTTTTTTTTCAGATTTTGGCGATTAAAGGACTACCTAGTTTTTGCTAGTATCGCTCGTTTATCGTAGCTACACACATCAAAAATGTTTGCGATCACTTTGAAAATTCGAAAACTTCTTTGTTACGGTAGATTATATTATGATTTCTTCTTCTTTTTAACCGACTTCCCAAAAAGGAGGAGGTTCTCAATTCGGTTGTATTTTTGTTTTGTATTTTGTTACATCATAACTCCGTCAATTATGAACCGATTTGAAAAAATCTTGTTTTATCTGAAAGTATATTTGCAGATTGGTCCCGTTTAAATTTTTAACCGGCTTCCCAAAAAGAAGGAGGTTATCAATTCGGTTGTAGGTATGTTTTCTTTTTTATGTTTGTTACCTCATAACTCCGACAATTAATATGAACCGATTTGAAAAATTCTTGTGTAATCTGAAAGGATACACTTGCAGATTGATCCCATTTAAATTTTATATCAATATCGGTTGCGAAGTTTGGATTTTAAATCGAAATAGCTGGAATTCGTTTACTTGGATGATAGTTTTTTGTCATCTAAGTAATCGAAATTGCGTATTTTGCTTTTCTGCGATTTTAGTGGTGTTGTTAGGCGTGGGGTACCACTAAAAAGTGAAAAATAAATAACTTTTTACAAAAACATACAACCTACTACCAAGAAAAATACACTACAAATTAAAAAAATAACTTTAATTTCGGAAGTCTGTGTCAAAATACGAAGAAAGTAACAAAAACACCGACTTCCGAAATAAAAGTTATTTTTTACTTTGTAGGGCTTTTTTTGAAAGTCGTTTCTATATTTTTTAGATTCTTTTTAAAAAAATATAGAAATAGAATATTTATTTATTTATTTAAAATACTGCCACATCACATACATAAAACCCTTAAAAAAAAACAATAACAAAAAATCTGATGCACATGACAATTAAGGCGTAAATAGCGCTGAACAATATTGCTTGCTGCCATGAATTCACAATTGATAACTAATTTTAAACATAAACATAAAAAGTAAAATGGGTACAATTTGTTTGAATAAATTACACAAATACAAATATAAAAACTTTAAAATATCTCAATAAATTAAAATTAAAATGAAACTTCAAATTTAAAAATGTCAATAAATTAAATATAAAAATTAAAAATGTAAAATTGGATTCATAGCATGTCAACAGAATGAACATTACAATTAAAACACAATACAATGTGAACTAATTAAAATAGAATTCAAATCATAATCATTTAAAATAAATTCAAACATCTTCTATACATATAATAAAATCGTAGAGTTGCCGTGTCTGTACATTGAATATTTTCGCATAAAAAATACATAGAAATGTCAGAAAAGTGACATAGAACACAAAAAAGCAGTTTATGAAATTCTTTTCTGTTTGTCTGTGCGTCTATTTGTCTGTGCGTTTGGAGGAGCATCACGCATAAACCACTGATTGGATTCAAAATTTAGCTACTTCAAAACTATTAAGTGATAATCGGAGTAACATTTAGTGTTTATTTCATCAAAATCGACCCACATATTCAAAAGATATCAAATTTTAAAGTTTACGAAGAAACATCATCGAGCGCTAAAATAGGTTGTTTTCATTGAGACTTCAGATACCTACTTGCAATGCCATCTATTGAGAAAATTTGTAATAAGAAATGTGTGAAAAGACCCCGAAACAATGTAGTTTTGAGTTATTTTTTAATTAAACTTAAAATGTAGCAAAAAAAAAGGGAAAATTTTATTATATTATCATTACTTATTTATCGTAACGTGTAAGCTTCTAAGTTCGAACTTATGAGTATAAAGACAGTTCAGTTACGTTGTAGATCGATAGATGGCGTTGTACTTATAACGCGTTTTTGTGAATCGCGGTGTTAAGATTCTCCGCTAAGCTTCTAAGTTCGAACATATGAGTTCGACTCGAAGAATAAAGTCACCATCGACGCCCACCGGATCGACCGCTGCCGCGGGACCTGATCCCCGCCGCAACCTCATCCGACCCGGACCATGACGCCGCTCGCAGAATACAGTTGACGGGCGCACGCCGGGAGTCCAGCCGAAGCCCACCAACCCAACTGCCGTTAGCTGGTAGAGCGCTCTCTGGAGGCTCCCCTTACGGGGACGCTGCCGGTGGGGGCAGCTCTCGCTAGCGGCACAACACTCACCGGACCTGACGCTCGGACTTGACCCCACGTGGCAAACAACGCCACAACCAAATGACCCGCCTGTCTACACAGGCGGCGATGGAACCCACTGTAATACCAAAACAGGTAGAACAGTTCCCTCCTGTTCCCCTAGAGGAATAGTGAGACGACTCGGAGTTTAAAGTCAGTTCAGATACGTAGTAGATATTTATGGTATAGCTATGGAAGTATGGGTTTGAATGACTAGATTTTTTTTCGTATTATCGGGAGGAGAGAGTAGACTTGGGTCGTACTTGCAAAATCGAGTACCAGGGCTTCCAGGGCTCGGGATACTTTCAAGTATATATATATATATACTTGAAAGAAATGGATAGGAAATTGACCCGTAACTTTCTAGGAATAAGGAGCACAATTGCGTTTTCAAATAAATACCTTCTTACGACGATTCAAGTTTCTACTTTCTACTTCTATTTCATCCAAAAGCCCTGTTGGAAGAAAAAATACTTGCAAGAGAAATTGAACCCTGACCTATTATTAATAAGGAGCACAATCGCGTTTACAAATAAATACTTGCAAAGACAAACCATTAAAGTAAAAATACTTGCATACGAAATTTTTCCGTATACTGTTACAAATAAGGATCACAATCGCGTATACAAATACATTCTTGCAAGGACACCATTAAAGTAAAAACCTACGAAATTGTTCCGTAGTCTGTTACAATAAGGAGCATGATCGCATTTCCGAAAACTAACGCAGTTATTGAACTATTGAAGATTGTATTGAAAAACTACGTAGAATTTATGAATTTTGTAAATTAAATACCGCTACTCAGTCAAACCAGTTGGTAGGTAAGTAGCACGGTATTAAATTAATAATGAACGAAACCATTCCTTCCTACTTAAAAATAGGCTTGGGACTGTCAGCTGGGAAATATAATATTATTATTATGATTATTCAATGATTTTATTCACTGGTCTACAATCAGCAATATTGTCAGTAAAAATCGGAGAAAATGTGTTTCTTTTTGGACTGTGCTGGACGAAATTAAGAATCCACTTTATTCACCACCATTCGTTCGATAGTCGGTTTTGTTGATTTTGATTCAAGATTAGTTTGTACCAGGAGATTAGGTTCCTGGGCTGGTCGGCATTTCAACCGATAGAGATGATACAGTGCCCTGCATTAGGTACCCTCTTCATAATTATATTCTTAATTCGAGAGAGAGATCAGGATACTCTATCAGGATAACTGAACGTAAATTTTGTATATGCAATCTATATTATAAAGCAGAAGAGTTTGTTTGTTTGGTTGGTTGTACGCGCTAATCTCAGGAACTACTGGTCCGATTTGAAAAATTCTTTCAGTGTTAGATAGCCCATTTATTGAGGAAGGTTAAAGGCTATATATCATCACTCTAAGACAAATAGGAGCGGAGCAGTAATGGAAAATGTGACGCAGACGAAGTTGCGCGGGTCAGCTAGTTTCAAATAAAATAATTGTTTTTCCATATAAAAAGGCTTTCAGTCCTAGCTTACGATCATTCAGAATTCTCATTAAGTCAATTTTAACGGATTTAAAATACCCTTTCGCGGAAAGTTGTAATAATTGAAAAATGCCAAGAGGATTATCAGAAGTTTTACAAGCAAGAATATATAGTAACTTTGAGGAGAGAAGGATACACCATGAGAGAAACAGCACGCAGAGTTGCTAAATCCCAATCCTATGTCGTGACCACGTTGCAGAGGTACCACGGGGTAATTTAACTAACCGACCCCGCCATGGTCGCCCAACTGTTTGGACTGCTGCCCAAAAGCGCTATATGTATTAGATTGCTAGCAGCCCGTGACACAACAATCATCGCTACTAAAATAAAAGCAGAAGTTCGGGCCGCCTCTGGGCTTGAAGTTGGCACTCAGACCATTCGGAATTGCTGGCACCAGGCTGGATTACGAGCACTGAGGTCTTGGCAAGCGCTTCTGAATTCCCGGCAACGTCAACGACGGAGATTGCAGTGGACTAGCTTCAGCAAAATGAAGAAGATGAAGAAGAAAACATTTGGCAAAACTGTCTCTTCGTTGACGAATCGCGAATCAGTACTCATCCATATAACCGAAGCGTCCGTGTCTGGAGAAGACCAGGAGCCCGTGAAAGGCAAAGATCTGTCACTGGAACAGTTCAGCAAGGCGGGAAATTGGCGTTCTTTTGAGGATCCTGCCGTTTTGCCGAAAAGATTTTGTCAAAATTTCATTACCCAAACAAATTTTAGCAACATTTTTTTATAAGTACCATTGCAATTTCGAATGATTTTAGTACCTATGCATATTTTTATTTGGTCAAATTTTTACTTGGCAAAATATTACCAAGTATAATGTCATTAGATCAAATTGATTTATTACAGCAAACAATCTTCAGACAATAAACGTTTGGTGAAATGATTTGATAGGACAAAAAATATTAAGGCAAAAATAAGATTTTTTGGGAATTATATAATTATTTATTTATTTATTTAAATAGGTTTACCAACAGCTTCTGTATAAAGTATTTCTTAGGATAAGTAATACAAGCCTCATTCTTATACAGTCGCCAATTACAGGTTAACCAACATTGACAAAATTAGTAATAGTAATAACACAATAATAAAATTAGAATAAAATTACAAGGTACTTAATATAATAATAAAATCAACAAAATTCAATGAGTTCAAGATACCAAATTAATCAAAGAGAAATAACAGCAAAATAACATAATATAAATTAATCAATGGAACAAGATAATCACAATTTTCAGAATAATATTAATTACGTAACAAATTGATAATCAAATAATCAAAGTCAAATTGATGGTTACTTGATATTAGTTTATTTATGGAAGTAGTTGCCGGTTTTCAGCAAGGTGTTTGAAAAGGTTATGCTAAATCAAATGCTCAGTCACTTTAATGAGAATAATATTTTACATGACAAACAGTACGGTTTCACCAAGGGGCGCTGTACAACTGACGCTGGTGTAACTTTATTAAAACATATCTTCAATGCGTGGGAAGAGGCGCAAGATGCCATAGGTATCTTCTGCGACCTATCGAAAGCGTTTGATTGTGTGAGTCATGAGACATTACTCCTGAAACTAGAGCATTACGGACTAAGTAAAACAGCCTTGAACTTAGTAAAATCGTTTTTAAATGAAAGACAGCAGCTAGTTCATATAAACGGCAAAAATTCAACAGGATTAATCGTGAAAATGGGGGTACCACAAGGCTCAATTTTGGGTCCTTTCTTATTTCTAGTTTATATAAATGATTTGCCCTATATTTTAGAAAATAAACTCAATATGGTGTTGTTTGCTGACGATACATCTTTGATTTTTAAAGTAAATAGACATGCAAACAATCTTGACAATGTAAATAACGCTCTAATGAAGGTACATGATTGGTTCACTGCTAATAATCTAGTGTTAAATGAGAAAAAAACGAAGTGCATTCGATTCACTTTACCAAATGTCAAAAGTAATAATTGTGACATAATATTGAACAAGGAGAAACTAGAATTAGTCGAAGAAGCAGTTTTCCTGGGGATTAGGCTAGACTCAAGGTTACAATGGGGTCCTCATTTAACATCTCTTGCAGGAAGGCTAAGTTCAGCAGCATATGCTGTTAGAAAAATTCGCCAGTTTACAGATGTTGAAACCGCTAGACTAGTCTATTTTAGTTATTTTCACAGTATAATGTCTTACGGTATTTTACTTTGGGGACGGGCTGCTGACATCGAGTCTATTTTCATTTTGCAGAAAAGAGCCATCAGAGCCATTTACCATCTGCGCCGGAGAGATTCTCTAAGAGAACTGTTTAAAGAAATTAACATCATGACGGTCCCTTGTCAATATATTTATGAAAATATTATGTACGTTAGAAAGAATCTACATCTTTTCAGTAAACGAGGCGACAGACATAACTATGTCACTAGAAATAGGAATCAGTTAGTTCAACCAGGTTTCAGACTTGCTAAAGTAGCAACATCTTTCATGGGATACTGTTTAAAGTTTTATAACAAAATACCGCCACATATACTAGAACTAAATGAGACGAAATTTAAAAACTGTGTAAAACGCACACTATGCAAACAAGCATATTATAAATTAGGGGAGTACATTGACGACAAAAATGCTTGGCTCAATGCTGGTCCGCTCCACAACGACTAAAATGCCCGAACTTTGATGAAGATGTGAAAACATTGTTGGACCTGCTGAAGATTGTAAGATTATCTTTGCATTGTATAGACTCATTAAATAATCTAACCATGATTTTGTAAAAAGGCAGTGTTTAAAAGAGTGTCCATGGAGTTTCTTGCACGTTCTTCTCCATAGGATCTACTCTTTGGAACGTGCAACTGCCGCGCTGGAGATAGGGTCGGTGAGTTTGTTTTGTTGCAGAATAACTTGCTACTCTTGTCGCTAGCGCGGCAGAATTAGCTTCATCTATTTGACTGACATACCTTGACTATTCAAAAGTGCCTGTAAACTGGTCTATTTGAAATAAAGGATTTTGTATTTTGTATTTGTATTTGTATTTGTTAGATTAGGTTAATTATTAAAAAATGGTTAGGTTAGGTTAGGTTAAAACTGTGACCTCCTACGCACGAGCCGAGCGAGCAAAGCAAGCGGTGCCGCGGCAGCGGCGAGTGAGTGCCAGAAACGACTTCATTAATAGAAAAAAGAGATTGTTTTTATTAGGTTACCCGGAACTGAACTATTCAGATGGATGGGTAATCTTATCATAGGTACCGAGATTCCTCAGTGCCTTGGAGAGCAAGTTAAGCTTTTAACACGTTTTCTAGATCTTTAGCAGTCACGAATTGTCAGAAAACAGAAAATCTGATCGCAGTCTTGCCACGGTGTACCGTGCTACCTAGCTACTGGGAGTTTTAGGGGTCAGCTGAATCTGGTTTGATGTAAAGGACCATGATATAGTCGGGAAAAGGCTAGACAAATGATGATTGATTCCCGATGCATTTTCAATTTTAACACAAAGTGTAACTTCACACAACGTTCACTATTAGTTATGCGTAGTCACAATTTATGTGTGCATAACTACGGACGGTACGGATAAGAAACGGGATAACGACGAAATAACTAACGAGACGAATTGGATCACTATCTCTGAAATAGCTCGAAAACAATAGAAAAGAACCGATCAATGACATAAGGCTTGTCATTAAATTAGCTTGAGGATTTGTTATTCTACTCGTATTTATAAATGTTACCATTCAACTACATTTTATTTAACTTTTAACTTAGGCGCTACCGACAAGCAGCTAAGTACTTACGGCCTAATCATATTACCTACAGCAGTTTTCAATACAAACCTACCTTGTGTACCCACATAACGTTAATCAAACCCTGTCAACAACATAGCAATGTCTTTACCTATACACATAATTAAACAGAGTCACGTATCATTTAAGCGCAGATTAAGGGTGTACTCCAATGACCCTTGCGATTAGTAGCCGTGGAGGAAGCTCTGGCTGGAGAACGCAAAGCCGCCAGTAATTGCGGCCTCGCCGATATCCCGGCAAGCCCCAACTTATCCCCGAGGATGTTCGTTAGTGATGCCCACTCACTCAGCCGAACGGGAAACACTTTCGAAACAATTGCCAACTAACTGTGGTGCTCTAAAACAAAAGTGTCATTAAACTGAGTGAAGAGCGGATGACATTCCACGAATGTGAACTGGGATTTTGGGAGGCTATTGATAATCTTTGAATAATATTCCGTTGCTCAAATATGAAGATTAGCATATATTCGCAAAAGGCTTCGTCGTGACGAACTACTTACCTGACTATGTTCTCCTTGACTTAATAAAAATAAAGTATCGACTAAAGTATTAGGTATCTGTATAATCATCGCGTTGGTAGCGGACCGAGCTCAATGCCTACTTGGCGCATTTTCTACGGTCCGAGGATCAATGATATAAAAACAATCACACTGATAAATTACTATCAGAGTTAACTAACTGAAGTGAATGTTAGTGATTTCTTTCACCGCTGCTGCCGCCCGCACCGCTGCGCGCGCGCAAGTCATTCAGGCATCTCGGCGGCCATCACAAATTACAAACAAAAAGCTAGGAGCGTCCTAATCTGACGTCGCATCACGTTCGATCATCGACTGATCATGATTTACGGACACGCTGAACGGTGATAGGTGATCAGCTTCGTAACAATTGATTCTCGTTTGTTGAACTTGCGCGCGCGTCATGCATTTCTGTTTATTGTACTAGTCATTGAACAGCGTGGAATCGCACACGCCGATATGTACTTACTCAACAAATCAGTGCAATAGATGTTCTGTAGGAGCGTATCGCGTTTTCAGTTAATTCGCATATCGCGGAACAAGTCAATTTCGCAATAGGTCACGCGGCTTACTAAGCCTCTAATGACTTGTGATTTATGAGTTCGGTTTACACAAGCCTTTGTTCACTTTTTCATATTTGGTAACTGGGCTGACGTTATCGATGATGTTAAACTGCAGTTGCGCAGCTGATTCATTTAGCATTTTATCTAAAGACTTCAGCCGTTCTGTGTTTAATAGTATGTAATCTACTTATAGACACATTCGTTTAAGTGTTACCCAAGCATTTATACCTCCAGTTCCACAAAAAAACTGATTGATCATCGGATTCACCTGTGAAATATTCTAAAAATGTAACAAAAGCGAAGAATTAAAATATCGATCGATCACAACACGAGTTTTGTTTAGCGCGATCTGGCGGAGCTGGGTCGCTCGGGGCACGGAGCCCCACGTCAGCCCACCTGTCCGATTAGCATCACCTCCTTTATACGGGTCACTCACTGACGGCGTCAGGCACTCTGCCGCACGCCGCGCCTCAATTGAAATCTGTTTCGTTATGCCATGTCAAAGGATCTAGCTGACGCGGAGCAACGCCGCTGGATTACATGATGACTAATAGCGAGGAACGCAACGCATTCCCCAACTTTATAAATGTTGCGTGATTCAAAACCAATCAACGTTATAGTCAGCACTCAACGATATCAAACTTCCATTACCGTGCAATATCAATAGACTAACAATCGTCTGCTTAATTGATTACAAAAACAATGTTGTTATGGCGCTGGGACGCGGACGGATACGTTTACTTCCTCGGTTCTTGCATATTAATCCGAATTAAAACCAGCGACGGTACCAAATGCTGCATGGGCATTAACCGGCCGGCCCTAGAGACTCCATTACGGGCAATAAAATGCCTATTATTATCGAGGGCCGAAAAGCTGATGCACGCGATGCAATTACTTGATTGGCGGTGTTCTGGCCGGTTCGGGCTGAGTCGTGATTGATGGTGTACATAATTAGAAAACACTTCAGCGTGTGTCTTCATCGGCACAATCTTAATTGCGGGCAGCACTTACTGCGCTGAGTCAAACAGCACGTGCCACAGCATCGCGCACCGCCCGTCGATAATAACTCGATACTGTCTGAAAAACATTCACGTTTGATGTACGCACGGCTGCAGCCACGATAACGGTTGAACGCTGCTTTATGTGCCTCTGATACGAGCTCCATCACTTTTCATAAGACATTCTCTGAACGATAGTTGATTATAAAGTCTGCATCTTTAACAGGTTAAAATAGGTAATGCTATCTTGGTCGGTAGTCCTATGGATAACAACTGTAGCTGGACTCATGAGCATTGACGGTGCGTCGTACCGGATGTGGCTGTAGTCTCACCATTAAGGTTATAAAGCCGCCACAGGAAGCTAAATATTCAATAAGTATGCACTTTCTAATGTCTCAAAGAAGAGACAGTAGAAAGCGTTTTGATTAAAAACATATTAGAGGCTCTAGACACAAGGGGATAGTATCCAGCTTAAGATAGCACATAAAACCGAACAATAAACTCGCATGTCTACAAACTCATATAGGTATTATAAGTAGCTTCGGAATTAGTTAGTAGTAATTGTTTACTGATCCACTTATTTAGATACCCTGTATCTACCAGTTCTTATCAATCTCAATATACAACTAAACAGAGTTTTCTGTTTCGCTTAAATGGTTCAATTTAAAAACATTAATTTAATAACCGATTGAGGTAATTAATTGAGTTAAAAGCACACATCATAATAATGACTAACTCCTTGAAAGATTTCAATTTGCGTTCGGCGCTGTTTTCTTTCCATTTCTACATGTGTAAGACGCACTCAAAATACTTCCTAAGCTGCTTTGCAAATGATACAAACCATCAGGCGGAGAGTGAGCGGCCGATAGCGGCCGACACCTCGCAGATTTATGGCTGAATGCCGATATGGCCGCTATTTCCGGACTATATTGATATTTTCAACTCGCTGCACGGCTATTAGCTCCCGACGCGCTAAAGTACTCTGCGAAGTGAATTCGCTGCACCTCAATGAACACCAATATCAATTCCATACAACGCGAACACACTGGAATAAAAATAACCATAAAAATCGTGATGCAAAACAAAGTAGCCTGCCCAGATTGCCTACATACTGAAGGCTGGCGCGCAGCGTTTTATATTATTTACCACGGATTTGTCGGAAGTGCATGCAATTGAAACTACTTTACAGTCGCAAAGCTTTTCTTAGCTCCGTTGCATAAGTCGAGGTCTGTGAGGCGGATGCAGATCGGCGGCCGGTGGAGCTGTAGCGCGGTGGCAGCACGCGCGCCTCCGCAAGTAATCAACCTATTAATAAGGGGCTCAGCCCTAATGCGACCAATTAAAACGGTGACTCTCGTCTTGAGACGCCCACAGTTTTTGGGCTCGTTCCAGCCGGATTAGGATTGCTTCGACGAACGTATTGTGTGTTTTATACGCTGCGTCGGCAATGATGCTTCGCGCGATTGTGTTTTATCTCGTTTTCATGAGAATTTTATGCAAATGCGAGATATTAAAATATTCAATTGTCGATAGCAGTCATCGCCCGTAATTTCAGCCGGGGGCGAGCATTAAGTATGGACCGTGACTGCGTTGACAGGGCGGGAGGAGGGCGGCGGCGGCGTCTTTGTCGGCGTCGTTCTTTGATCGGTGCGCGGGCGCCAGTAGCGACGGGTTCGAGTGCCAGTTTACGAGCGCCGACGCGTTTTATTACCAGCTGCCTGCTTCAATCAATAAGCGCGAACGGCCATAAGCCAACCTACGCGGTGCCAATGTTGCAGCGGCCAAAATTCGCACGCTGCTGCAATGCCTTTGGTTTCCACGGACACCTGATCCATTTGAAAGGATAAAACAGTATTTTGAAATACTTATAACTTCACTAAATATTTTTTAAAGTAATTTAGCTATGTGATAAACGTTTCCGTCTTGCGAATGAAAGGTAAATACAGCGCAATCAGCTACTCAAATCAGTCTGCGAGTTGTAACAATCAGCGGAGGTAAATGGGAACTCGTTACAAATTATTATAATTTATGTACGTATATTATAATTATGTATGTCAACGGCACATCAGCTAGGCTATCGGAAACTGTCAAATTTTCCCAATCGAATTTGAATCCAATAATTTTAGTAATAAAGTTGAAAATCTAACAAAGAAATTTGACATATTGTTGTAGCTTGATGTGCTGGCGTCTGTACTTGCTATTGCTGCGGTGAGGCTTGAAACAGAACATAATGGCAGATAGTGTTGCTTTGCTTACAGCGTTATTTTAAAAAGAAGTCAATGTGGCGTTTATGATACGCATTTTTTAATAGGGTAGGTACTCAGAATAGCCTGCAGGCTTTTCGGTAGCAATAAGAGACAAGGGCGTCAATAAAGGCAGTGTAGGTATGTGTAAGTTTCAGAAAATCAAGCTAGCCTTTTCCTAAACATATATATACGGAAACAGAGTTCAATAGTCTGTATTGAGTCCTCCAGAATGCAACTGAATTTCAATATTTTACGCGTACTTATCGTCGATTCTCAGATGAGATCGCGCAATTATCAGATGATCCCAAATCCTCCATTAATGAAGTGTGCAAATTCTTCACCAACGTGGGGAAGAGTTTGGCAGCTAGCATTACCTCACAATGGTCATATCTCAAATGTGTCAAACAGTCAGGTTCCAAACACGAGTGACATTCCGCCGCTAGCCCCTGCCAACTCTTTAGCGCTACTGGAGGTAGACGAAACTGAAGTCGAATCTCTTATTTTACAATTACGCAACGACTGCGCCATAGGTTGGGATGGTATTTCACCCCTCCTATTAAAACTATGCCGTCAAACACTAATTCAGCCTTTAACGTTTATCTTCAATGCGTGTCTTCATAAGGGTGTTTTTCCTGTGGCACTTAAAAGAGCAATAATACATCCAATCCACAAAGCGGGGAACAGAAGCTGTGTTAACAACTACAGACCCATCTCGATTCTGACAGCCCTCTCCAAGGTACTTGAAAGAATACTTGCCAGCCGTCTGAAAAGTTTCTTGGAGAAGTATAAAATAATCTCCGATAACCAGTATGGTTTTCGCACTGGTGTTTCAACCGAAGATGCAGTGCTTGACTTGACACAAGTGGTTACTAAAAATCTTGACAGTAAGATGAAATGTCTAGGAATATTCCTTGACCTTTCAAAAGCACTTGACACAGTTTCTGTTCCCAAGCTCATTGACAAATTGGAATCGCTCGGCGTAAGAGGTATAGCCCTAAAAATCTTTGAAGACTACCTATCGAGTCGTACCCAAATGACTAAAATTGATCATTTTCTTAGTGATGAGGAATTGGTCTCGCATGGTGTCCCTCAGGGAAGCATCCTGGGTCCCATTTTATTCCAAATCTACGTAAATGACATGTGCAGGATGCCCCTCCCTAACGCCAAGATCTTTGCGTATGCCGACGATACCGCGATTATAGTCGATGGGTTAACGTGGGACAGTGTTAGGAATAGCGCAGAGGTTGCACTTGCGAAGGTCACAAAATGGCTTCATCTTAATTTGTTAACCCTCAACTTGGACAAAACTTCTTTTATACCATTCTCCATTCGCCATAACACTGCACCTGGCCAAGCCTTCTCGTTAATAGCTCATACCTGTTCACAACTTGCATCTCCGTGTCAGTGTCCAACAATTTCAAGAGCCGTGAGTGTCAAATATCTTGGTGTACAAATAGATGCAGGGTTACGATGGAATCTGCAGGCTGATGCCGTGACCTCCCGGATTATGAGACTTATACACGTCTTTAAGTCGCTTAGAGACTCGGCCTACGTCGATACTCTGAAAATGGTCTTTTACGCTCTGTGTCAATCAGTGATAGGGTATTGTATCCCTGTATGGGGTGGCGCAGCAAAGGCCAGTCTTATCAGGGTGGAGCGAGCACAGAGAGCTATTTTAAAGGTAATGCTGCATAAGCCTTACCGCTACCCTACTGCCCAACTGTACGCGGAATTTAAGGTTCTCTCAGTCCGTCAGCTCTATGTACTTCGCTCAGTGCTCAGAAGACACGCTTTTGTCCCCCTTCCGATCCAGGAAAACGTACCAATGTCCCTCCAGGCACACAGCAGAAAACCTCGTTCGCCAGACATCAATTCAATACCCTCAGCGCTCACCTTTACAAAAAAACCCACCAAGTCATTACCATTCGCGACCTCAATAAACACACAGCTAAAACTAAAGTGACAAAATGGCTAATGCAACAGGATTATTCACAAACCGAGGCATTGCTTAAGAGTGTGTATTCCGTCCACTAGCGCCGCCAATCGTTTTTTGTTAATTGTGGTAAGTTTGAGACACGTGGATGGGGAACCGCTCTGTGGTGCACTGAAGAAATGTATCTATTATTTTTGACAGCTATTTTTAATACATAACTCATGGCTAAATAGCCAAAACGGCAATTATTGCTAAAAGTGGCCACTTTTAGCACAACTCTCAAGACATAATAGATGCATTTCTTCAGTGCACTACAGAGCGGTTTTTTGTCTACGTGTCTTAAATTTACCACAAATAATGGAAATAATGGGAAGCGATTGGCGGCGCTGGTGTACGGAATACACGCTCTTAAATTCATTGCTTAATAACTTCTTATTCACTGCACACTCAAAATCTCACCCACACTTCAAACACACACACACACACCCTCACACACACCCCCACACACACACACGCACACACTCACACATTTTGGTTGCTCCACCTTTTCTTCTTTCTGGTCCTATACAAATGGTTAGTTTATAATATACATTTATTTTCTCTTTCTTATATTCGATGGCAGACCGACACACTTCACTAGCTTTATTTTGTAATAATAGCTGCTCACTGTCTCTTGAGATACAGGGCTTCCCTAGTTTAAGAGGCAGGGTTCATCATTTTGCCTACAGATCTTTGGTCATGTAACACCTGACTAGTCCTCTTCTACCAAACAGTCCATTTATTTATGTAATTTGAAATTTTTACTATAAGTTCTATACTACTTACTTAAACTTTGTAGGTACTTCTTATCTGTAAGTTTCTTGGCACAAATAAATTTCATTATTTATTATTATTTAATAATATAGAATTGTGGAGGTCGAACCCACAATTCAAGTAAGCAAATATTGATCCTTAAAGATAATAAAACCTCTGTGGTGGTCAACAAGTTTAATGTGTGCACATTGCCGCCATTTTGTTTTTTTTTTTTAAGTTACGGCGCACTATCTATCATGCATAATTAGATTCAAATATTAGTTTCAGCTTAATTTAATTATTTATTAGATAATTTATTTTTTTTACTAATTTATGTACCTACACACAATATAGGTACTTAAAAAGAAAATTTTGTACAGAGAACGGAGCACAAAGGTACTGCTTATTTCAAAAGAATAAATAATTAATCCTCCATTGAACAAATGAATGTTAGACTTTACAGATTTTACCTTGGTGATAGGTAAAATCTGAATCTACAAAGGGATTAACTATATTAATGTTAGACAAATCATAACAGCTAAAACTACTGCTATACTTGGCGTCGTTATAGTTTCATCTGAAAAAGTAATTATGCACGTTCTAGTTAGAAATGCATAGAATACAGTAACTAAGTTTCAGCCGACGGCAGATGTCGTCATGTTAGCGCTGCTACGCATGGACTGTTTAAAACAATTAATATCGATATGAGCGGCTACCGAGCGGCGATCGATTCTCGCGAGCAATATATTTAGCGTCATTAACTTTCGATACACCATCGATATCGACGCTCTACTGTATCGGCATCGTTTATGCGCTCTAAGGAGAGTACCGCGAATCTGCGCAAAAACTCTTTCATCAACACCAACTAAGGACGGGACGGCAATTAGCTTCGATTGCCAACGAGGACGGGTTTATGCCAAGTGGATTCATTTTTTTATGGAGCCAGATTTTTTTTTAAATTTCTCTGAGTAGGTATTTAACAAAATGTTTCGTAACTAAACGTTGTTCTGATAACGCTGCCCGTCCACGTCAGACTTTTTGTAGATTCTCGGGCCGAATTTTCCTTGCTAGGCAAAAACTACCGATATTTTTGTAGGCCGTGTGCGTTACACTATTGCAATCAGTTCGTTCTATTTGTCTCCTACAAAAAGTCGGTCGCCGATTATGAAACTTTGACGTTCAGCCTGAGTCTTTTGAAACCATAGAGAAAAATTGTGAAGAATTTCTTTTAAAAGTTAATATAGTTATCTCACTAGGATGCATAGGTTTCTGTGATCGATTACCTTAGTTTAATTTTTAGAAAGAGACCTTTAATTTTCAGATCAAGGATACCTTCAAAACAGATGAATAAAAACTACAGAGATGCATTCACTCATGGTTCCTTTTAGCACAGCACCCTCCAGGTAATAAAATGATATCGTTACAGCAGCCGGGCCGCAGTAATAGTGGACGCCGGTCCTCTGGCGGCCGAATTTGCAAAAAATCACGCCTCAACAAACCTTTGTGTACTTGCTGATGGTACGGTCTGCATGTCAGTACATCAGAAGCTAGGACAAAATATGTTATGTTCCTCATCTATCTTTTCTGTAACTTATATATTGTATATTATAAAGAGTGTTCTATTCTATTCTTCATCATCTGCCTAGCCTTTTCCCAACAACATTAGGGTCGGCTTCCAGCCAAACCGGATTCAGCTGAATACCAGTGTTTTACGTGGAGCGGCTGCCTACCAGACCTCCACAACCCATTACTTCTTGGTAAGACTAGAGTCAGATTTACTGGCTTTCTATTCTATTCTTATCGCTGAAATATGTCTATGAGATCAACTCTAATTAAAAAAAGTTGTTTGTAGACTGCGATTTCCTGATACCAAATTCTTTCTGGATGCCGCTGTTTCCTTATTCTTAAGATTCCTATTGAAAGTGACACTTCTCCAAAACCTGTAAAATAGTTGGGTAGACACTTTTTGGGGCTATACTAGAAAGTTTGGTTTACGCTCCGTGGACCGTGGTGGGTAATCCTTACTAATATGCTGATGATAATGCGAAAGTAAGTTTGTTAACTACCACTTCACGTCTTAGGTACTGCTGAACGAATTTGGATGAATCTTGGCATGCGCGTAGACCATGTCCTGAAAGGAAGAACACAGGATACTCTATAAGCTGAGAGCTAAAATTATTTTATTTAAATAAATAAATTGTTAGTAACCGGTTTGCACTTATAGGTACACTGTACAGTTACTTAACTAAAGACGAATAAATGAGAAACCCATCCCTCTTCTAAAACACCAAACTACTAGAGTATAATAGTCTTCCCACCTATTGTCTTATTACTATAGTGGCCAGCCAATACTTACTGTATTGGCTGCCACAGCCTTCAGGATGCTCATCTTTCAATGTCAACATGGTCACTGTGGTCGTTAGTAAGAAAATGCCCAAGAAATTTAAACTTTTCACTCTACGAATTGACTTACCGTTTATAGTAAATTCGACATATTTCTCGGCACTTACCTACCAGCAACCCCAAAGACGATGTATGCGCACTTATTGGCTTTATAGACCAGTCCATGCGCAGTAGTGAAGGTCTCACAGACCTGAAGCAACTCCATGATCGCTCCTCGGGCTGGGCTCGTCCTAGGACTGATGTTCTTGCAACTAACGCCATTTACCCTGCATCCGACACGCATTTTGTTAAGCTCAGCAATAAGGTCATTAACGTATATATTGAAGAGCCGAGGAGATGACAAACCACTGCTTCACTCCACACTCCAACCCATATGATTCCAAGGACCAAGGACAAGACCCTCAGCACATGCCGAGAGTCCTGTCCTTGGTTCATTGTTGTGCCTGCCTGCATATTTTAAAAGTTCTATGAATGAATGAATGAATTTATTTATTTCCAGATTAACATCCAATACAACATACACATAAAACATAAAATAAAATAACAATAAAATAAATACATAACTATAGAAGCCGCCAATTATGTTATCGGCACATGGTAGGACTGCCACTTTTGATGAAGGGCTGTTGCCCCAGTCCCGTACCGCGGCCACCAAGGAGTTGGCGGAGCGATATATGGCGGAGCGTGCGGCGGCCGAGCGGCTCCTTAGGAGCGCCGGCCAGCCGGGCGCGCGGCCCTCGCAGAACATGGCGCTCGCGCTGCACCACCGAGGCAGTCTGAACATGGCGCGCCACGCGTCGTTGCTATGCGAAGCACAGGGGATTTGCCTCTACTCAAACTATTTATAACCGATCTTACTAGCTTCACATGAGACACAAAGCCGATTCGTGACCCTGAGGGTTCAAGCCGAGACCTTACTTTGAAATAGTAATAGTAATAGTTTATTTGAATAACTAAGTATTACAAAATATATCTCTTAGTGTATGGAAAATATAATAACAACAATGGAAATTTAGGAGAATTTACGTATTCTCTTGTTTACATAATCACTATGTAAACAAGAGAATACGTCGACGACCGAAATAGTCCCTATATAACCTTCCCTCCTCTTTGGGATAATTTTAAAATTTCGCCGGTGGCACCGTGGGAAGGCAGTTGGTAAAGAATATTGAAACTGATTATGTGCTTACGCAAAAAAGGTGAGAAATAAACTTCAAGTCTTTTTCTTCTTGGTATAGTAAGCTGAACTGATGGGTGCGCCAAAGTTCACCTAAATTTCCAACTCCGATAATTGGAAATCCGAAAATGTTCTCCCTGACATTTTTCATCCTAACAATCACAATTCCTAACTACTCTATCTCTAATGTTCAGAATTCCGAAGCATTCAACTTCATAATGTCAGTAGCAATAAACATCTATTATTCTTTTAATTGTTTTCCTATATTTTCTCAACATAACCATCTTTTACACTATTATTCAAAGTCATATCTTTTTTGTTTAGATTTCTTTTTATTTTATTTCTAGCGGTGTGTACCTGCAAAGATATCCATAGGTTAGGTTAGAACTGTGACCAACTACGCGCGAGCCGAGCGAGCGAAGCGAGCGGTGCCGCGACAGCGGCCGGCGAGCGCTACCTCGAAATTGGTCGCGAAATTTTTCTATATTAGGGTAATTACGTTTAGGGATAAAAACGTTATTTTTTTTTTTTTTTATTCAAAACGGGGAAACTCTTGACCCAAATCTCACCTGATGGAAAGTGATGATTAGGCCGAAGATGGAAGCGAGTTTCACCCGGAATCCTCTTACACAGAGGAACTGGCTATCATACCTCTCTCTGCCGGAACACAACAATGCTGTTAACATTGTTGTTATGGCGACAGACTTAGACATGATGGTGGTAGCTTGCCAGGCGGATAAAAAACAGTAGGAGTTTCAATATATTTACATTAATGATATTATTTATAACAATTTTCGGAAACATGAGTGTTATGAACATTGCCGGTAGCACTACAAATAGTATGAATGAAACCTTTAGGATGAAAAATTTTAGGAAGAGTGATCATTCGGATTACAAATCATCAGGAAGAACAATTTCGGGTAATGAACTTTAGGTGAGCCAATATGAACCCTGAACTGATATTTGTTGTAATGTACCGCATGCATGAAATAAATCTTTTCACACAGCCTTGATCCACTGAAACTCAACAACATTTATGGTAACACTCTACATTTGCAGACGCTACATGTGCGAGCGGGCAACACAAAGAGCGGGCAAGCCGAGCTTACAGGTGCTTAAATCGCGATCAAACATGATCGAGACGGGCCCGCTAGGCCGCTACCTCGCATAAATAATACCGCTCCGCACATGATAAGTTATGTACCTTATATGAAACTCATACGCTTATCCGCCAACTTAATGGTGAGAAAATTGAATCGCGGTGCTGAATTTTCTTAGCATGCACGTAAGTGTTTTTAATTATGCTAGGTTAGAAATAGTTTTAGATTAGAATTGACGAGCTCGTGGCTAAATAATAATAGGACGGCAGCAAAGATAAGATATTCCTAACCTTCCTACTAATGTTACATGTATCGAAACTAATTAGGAAAGGTCTGTAAATCAAGCATTTAAATATGATCTATGTTGAAATCACAACTTCAATAAAATTGTTTAGTGACTTTCGCTAAGAGCAGAATGCAAGTGATTATGTATATGTTTTTGGGACCTTATAAGCTTCCCAAAGCACGTAGGTTATCGAATTACCTCAGAAATGATCTTACTTAAAAACCAATAACCGAAAGAAGCTCACAAAAACTTACAAAGCCCATTCATATTTCCTAACAACTCCATAAAGAGCTCTTAAGAGCACTAGAACAGTATCAAATGTGTGGCGCCAGGACCCTCGACCGCCGACCGTCGGCAGCTCAATGTTGGTGGGTAATCTCTCAGTGAGCCGCCGAATCCATCACTCTTGAGCACGTAAATAGTTTGAGAGGAAAAAATGCATGTGGCCCAGTTATCTGCGACGGTGCAGCGAGTGTGCTTGGTGCTATCCTACTAATGGGCCTTTTTGTACGCCGCCTGCACTTGTATATAGGGTTTACCTGTTTAAGGCATGTGGCAAGAAAGGATAACAGTTGCTGAAGAAGCATCAACGCTCATTAAATTCGTACTTCCGCATAAATTGTGACACATTGCAAGTAGCTCTGTTTTTTGACGACTAATGTTACCAACGTGGGACGTGTGAAATGAAATTCTCAATCATCTGTTCCACAACAGACGTACCACGTACCTAGTCAAGGATATAAAAATAAACATAAAAACAACTCAAGTAAAGTATCACAATACTTTGTTTGTCCTCTTAACATTATTAACACATCTGTTGTAGGAAAACATCTCTCTTCACCCAAATGGTCGCAGATCACAATTGTCACCAATTAACAGGGTGTGGGCGCGCAAAAAACGACCACCATGATGGAAACACCTTGGCTAATGTGCCAGTTGACAAACCAAGATACAGGGCGTGAAAAAAATATAGTTTTGCGAAACCGCAGGGGTGCCACGTTAGTGGTCGCCTTGTCCAAACATATAGACCTCCATGGGTGACCACGTGGACGAGTTCTGATAGGTTTTTAATGAACTTGCAAGTTTATAATGAAGGAGAGATTAAAAATTGTGTCTATTTTGTAGTACTCAGAAAGGGCAAGGTAGGCGGACGATTGCCCTTTTTTACCTTAGGTGGTCTAGAATAAATTGCTTTTTAAAATTAAGGCTGACTGTTGCTCAATTTTTTGCTGAATATTTTTTTTTAGAACCTTTTAATGTGGGCTCATTGATTAAAACTATATACCATCTGTGAACGTTGCGATGACATCTAGATAAACACTTCAAATAATGATTAATTAGGGATAATTGAAATGCACTAACATTAACTCGCCGACTATATTTGCCACTACTTGCAGATTGAAGCACAATCTCTGTTCCAATATATTTTTTCCCGTCAATACAATTTAATAATTCGATTACCAATATCGATAATACATTCCCCAGTGCCAACGCTGCAAAAAGTATCGCCAAATCATTCAACTACAATGACGAAATCCTTGAACTTTAGCCACAATAAGAAGGTCCAATTTTTCTCAAGTCACTGTGCTGGCCACACTGGGTAACCGCAAATATGGCGCCTGCTTACCCAGCATTTAGTTGATACTTGGAGACGCCCACAATAATTCATGAGTACAATGGGGCCACTGGAGGTGTCTTTGATAGACTTAAGTGAGTCGCGAGTGAGGTCGTGATGAATGGCACAGTGGGAGCTAACGAGACTTGTATGATGCTGGCAGATGTCACCTGGTTAGGGGATTTTATGTATAAGGGTGATGTTGTAAGAAAAAATTCAATTGTTGGTGTCCTTCCTCGGCGTAATTAATTAATCATGAATACCATGTGGCTTTATAACTTGAGATGTTCGTTCAATAAAGATTTCTTAATACACTACTCATCCTAAAATTCAAAATCCTTCTGTACTGGTGACTGAGTGACTGACAGACAACGCTCAGCCGAAACCACTGTTCGTAGAACGCTGGCATTAGGGAATATGCATGAAAAAAATATTTATGATCTGAACAGTTTATCTAAAAGTATAGGAAAATATAACTAACTGTGAAATTAGAATCTAAATTGTTCGAAAAACGAACGAGATACAATTATTTTAAACAAATATATCTGTCCCTCTCGCAAAAACGCTGTTTTCTATGGCAGCTGTATAGTCGTCGTGTAATTTGACGTCACATTACGTATCGGACTTCTCTTTCTAACTGTAGTCTTTGAAGCGTTATAACTTAATAAATGATGAAGGTATTTAAAAAATAATTTCATGATTGCTTACTAGAGCTAATAAATATTTTATTTTGCAAATAAAAAATCGCATGCATATTCCCTTTTAGGTTGCTTGGTGAGTGGGTAGTGGAGGCGAGAGCACTAAGAGAGAATTTTTCGAAATTCGAACGGGAAAACCGGGATATGCGCGTACAAAGCCGCGGGCAAAAGCAAGTACAAATTAAAGTAGATACGCGTAAAATAGAGATAGGTAAGTATCATGACAGATCCTTATGTGATCTATGCTATGTCAAATGGAACTCATTAAACAAAACCTTGTATCCATACGATGGTGCTTTGAATTTTTTTAGCACTAGAACGTAGTGCAAGTTCTTTTAATTTGCAATGGGTTTGCAAATTAAAAGAACTTGCACTACGTTCTTGACTTTTGTTTAGGGCAGATCTGACAGAGACAAAGTAAGTATTTAACTTTTTCGTAATCACTTCAATTAATCAGGAATCCCATGTAACCCTATATTGCAATCAATATCAAACTTGTTCCTACTATTCATTTCAAATATTTGCCGCAAATCACTTTCCAAGTAACAAAGATGTTCTCCAAACAATAAGTGTCCCTTGTTTAAGAGGGACACAACCATTGAATGAGTATTATAGCACCATAAGAATGAAAACAACGATGTGTAATATATAGTCATTCGAGGACACGAATAGACACCTGGTGCAACATGCTGTGCTGTGTTGGCTAAATAGAGTGATCTTCGCATTCATCTTGACGAAATATTTTGGTTATTTAAAGTGCCATTACGTTTTATTGATGAAAGAACTACAGGTCTAAAAAGTCCACTTTAGTAGAATGATAATGTTTATCACAAAACAATCTGTCAAATTTTCATCTTTATCGCTAAAGCATTGAGTTCAAACTTCAAGGTTATTTGGGAAAATCAGACAGTGACGGGCAGCTCAATGTGCTTATTGATGCAACTAAAGTGGCCTTTTTAGACCCGAAGTACAAAGTTCTTAGAAGTTCAGTTAGCTTTCCGTCGATATTAGGAAGCTATAAGATTACGCAGTTAGAGCACCCCGATGTTCTGTTCTTCAAGAGTTATTTACTAGTGTATCAACCCGCAAAGAATCGAGGGAAACGGCTAATTTAATGTTCGTAGTCCATGAGCAAGCAAACGGGCTCAATTTACTGTAGGTAAGTACTTACCTCGCCTGTTTCTTATGCAAAGCTTCATACATCCGGCATTGACGGCTTGACTTGAGCTTACAAATAAATATGGAGATACAACCATAAGTGATACAGTATTAAGGAGAGGATTACTCGCTATGATATCGTGACACTTTGTAATGAGCCTTGATATTTATTCGTGGATTTATTTACTTACCAAAGCATAATAATATAAGACGGAATGCGCGTCGTGTCGAGTGAAGGCAGCGACCAACCGAGCCAGATATGTCTTCGTCACAATTTACATAAATGATGTATGCGATCCGCCTAATACTGCGCGCTGGTCATTTATTAAGCGGTTGAGTAGTGGCGCGCGCGCAGTCGGGCCGCATAGCGCGCGTGCCGGCCGCGTCGCCGCCAGCCGTCCAGCCGGACCACACCAGAATAACACTCCGGCCTCGTCACAGAATGCCATACTCGGTTCTGGGTCAACCTTGTTGACGTATGTAAATGGACAAAACGATTGTTATCTCCAGATAAGAAACGCTGGACGCCACTTGTCTCATAACACAACGGTGCCATTTAAACCGAATGGAATCTCGAAATGGAGTCATCGAATAGTAACGTATTTTTTTTTTTGCAAATCTGTCTTCTTTTCACAAAACTATGAAATGTAGGGTAGGGTAAACTATGAATATTAGCGTGTATACACGTGTGCCCGTGCCCGCCCCCGGCGGCCGGCGCGCGGTGGCCAGCGCGGGTGGTCTGCTCGCGCCGCGCGCCGCCCGCTCCACGCGTCAGCTTCACACGTCTACTCGACACGATTCTACTCCACGATACTCACGAAACTCAAACAGCCCTACGGCTGACGTCACAAGACACAAAATCCAGCAATACGAAAAAAATACAATGTTACCTTTAGAAGATCACCGATGCACCGAGCAACTCATTACACATGATAGTAGGTCTACCGAAAGTAAAGATTTGGACGTAATAACAGATGGGTGTTAATTGCTATCATGAGGCGTCAATAATTGTTTTTTTAGTCACTAATGGCAATGGAAGTTCCGGGTTATGAAAGTTTTTGTAGTGTGTAATCAAGTCGTAATCAGCGGTTTGGCTAGAGCGTGTGAGCTACTCTGCGGCCTCACCTCAGCGCGGGAAATTATTAGTTTGGTGGATGTGTTCCGGCGAGTTCGTGTCGAGGCGCTTGTGAGTGCTGTATGAAGACATTAGAGCGATCTTTATGAGCCGTTGCGTGTGGTTCCGTGTGTAATTCACAGCGCAATCACATCTCTCGTGTCTCAGCAATTTATGAATAAACATCGGTTTGTAACACCATTGAATCTTGATGATTCATTTTTTTTTGTTATTAGAGGAAGATTTACAGACACGCGTATTATCAGCCTCACCCGGAACCTTCGTACGTCATTAAACAGAAGTAATAAATAAGGTAAACACAAGTTTCGGAAAACAATTTGTAACGCCTTACTACGATCATAAATCACAGACATGCATCTTGTTTCACAGAACCGAAGCATTGCCGAAATATTTAGAATCGTTTCTGTCATCTCACGGGTTCGTTTTTGTGGAGACTGGTTTTTGTGCGGACCGCTACCGACGGCGCTAATGAGATGAGACTGACGAAAGTTGTGCGCACACACACTATCTGTTGATTTTACAAATTAAATCGAGTATATTATTTAAACTTTAGCATTATTGAAGTTAGCATTAAATAAACAGTTAATTAAATACCTATGCATAATAACAAGTTGTGTAGCTACATTGCATAGTGAGACAGTCGTGAACTCAGGGCCACCCACGCCCACCTAATAGTTAGACGCCACAGACTGAAGCACGGAAACCGTCCGTGACGTCGCTTGAAGCGTGTCATGATCCTCTTGCTACCTCGGAATTCACAACATTGCCGAGTAGCCTGCCTGATCCTTATCTCCTTCAATACCAAATTTTCATCTTATAAAAACAGATATAATGCCAACATTCCCGCTTCAGTTAGGGTGACACCATTTGGTTTTTCTTCCTACGTAAAAAATACAATCAGCGCAACAAAACATGACAAACAAGAAAACAATCTTGCAAATAAAATTTTCTATACAACGAACGCGGGATCCGACAGATACTATCGCAAAACCCACTATTTTCCATCGCAGTCGGCCATATTTTTGTCAATTTTTCGTCTGACGTATCCCATTTCCTATTCAGAAAAAAACATTGAGCAGACGTGAAGTTGGAAAACAAGGGAACGGAAAAAAGAGCGTCTCGTTTGAAACGACAGATAATCGTGTTAGCTGGCCGCACGGCGAGTAACTGATGCGAGCCGAGCCGCGCCGCGCCGCGCCGAGCCGCTGCACCGAACACAATGAGATTGCGGTGTTTTTTCCGCCGACGCTCCGCTGAGACAAACAAGGGATGCAAATTCGTGTTGACACCGCGATCCATCTTGTTCGCCTCTCCAGAGACCAGTTCCTGAATAAATAGTACCGTGATTGAGATGTCCCGGCGGTTTATTTGTACGAGTACGTAGCACGGTTGCAGATGTTTTTCTTGGCGGTCGTACCGAAAAATAAGTCTCGATTTCGCTTTGCGAGAGTAATAAATAAACGTGAGGTCAGTGAGTAGAGGATGCCAGCAGTTTAGTTTCGCTTAATCTTGGAAACAAAACTGGCGGTGTATCGTAAAACAGGGGCAGTGCGACCGCGCCGCGCTACAAACTGGGACCTTCCTGAATGAAGAGCGGCGCCCGGCCCGCGCCGCGACGCAGACTAACGCCCTGCACTGAATATTTAAAGCAGCTTTGCTACTTTTTATCTTTCAGCATAACCCCAACTTGCAGATGCACTGTAATATTTTACTTTCTACCTTATACAAATAATAAGAGATTCGAGACTCAACATGTACCTAATAAATAAAATATATTAATCAGGAACCTCCTCCTCATCCTATATCGACAAAACAAACAGAAAATCTCATTCCCACAGGCCATTTTCTCAATTTTCACAACATTCCGACTGCGCCCGACCCGTCGTTTGCTTCCACGGTGGCAACGTAAGGGCACAGCGAATAGATCATCCTCGGGATCGGGCGCGCCGCGCCACTGTCCAATAAATATATTGTTTCGCGCACAGCCAGCGCAGATAAAGCAAGCTCGCGCCTCGCTCTGCCTCGCTGCCGCTGGGTGCCGCTTTACTTACAGCGACCCGCAGTTTCCTAGTTCTAAAACATCAACATTGTCTATCCGACAGCCTGTAACCAGTGTCGAATGTTTGGTATTAACAGATTGACATTTCAGTAGCGAATGTTAATACCGTACATTTTTGACCGTTCAATAGTATTCATAGATAGTTACTTCTATTAATTTGGTGTCGGCCCGACATGTCATTTCCTTACTTCTTCGCCATAGGGCTATCATATCCAAACTTCACAAATATTGTAAAGTAAAAATTTTATCAATAAAAAAACCGGCCACTTGCGAGTCGGACTCGCTAGTGGTTTCGAACGAATATATATTTTTTTAACAGGTTGTTTAAAAATCATAGACCTCTTATACGTTTTCTTGTAATATATGAGTAAAGACCTATTAGTAGTAGTATTATTAGTAGTTTCGGAAATAAGGGGGTCTCTTTTCTTTAATGACTTGCTAATAGTGTTGATTTTAATTTTTAAAACAATACTTTTGAGACCTTTCCGAAGAGCCCTTTTATTTGATGTCTGTTACACGGAAAAAATTAAAATATATTTTTTTTATCTTCGCCTTAGTAGTGACCCTATTTTCAAAATTGATTTATTTTCTTTATGCATCCGTGTTTGGGTCACAGAAGGTTATACATGTACTTCAACTGAATCGGTCGAGTAGATTCGGAGAAAATCAGTTGTGACAGACGGACAGACAGATAGACAGACAACCGAGAGATCTTATGAGGGTTTCGTTATTTTCAGACAGAGGTTCGGAACCTCAAAAATGTAGCGCTACGACGCTAGTTACGAATGCTAAGACACTATGCGAACTACTCGCAGCGTAGTCTTGCCGCTGCAAACATTTTTTTTCAAATGATCATTTAATTTTAATTTACAGCAAATTAAATGCAAACGTTACGGTGACAGCATAACTAAACTGAAAATATTATAATGTACTAGCTGATGCCCGCGGCTTCGCCCGCTCGACTAATTAAATACCAAAACTTTCCTCGAGAACCACTCTATCCATTGGTGAAAACAGCATGAAAATCGGTGCAGTAGTTTTTCAGAGTATCGGGAACAGATAGACAGACAGACGCGGTGGAGGACTTTGTTTTATTTTATTTTTCTTGATCCTGTGGAATTCATTAATTGTTTAACTTAGTAATGCATTTAAGTTGCTACGAGGGTCTACGACGCATAGCAAATTCATTGCCTTTTTTGTCGGGAGAGTATGATATTTTGTTTTTTAGTTTCTTTTTTTTTGTTATTTTTCAATTAAGATTTTACGTATTCGACGCTTGCATTGGGACCATACCGTAGCTTCTATGCCCAGAACAGTGTCAGCCAAACGCGGAGAGCTTGGCGTTTGCACATTATGACTAGCGGAGGGTGTGTTATATTACACTTATTTATCATTTCAGTTTTGTTACCCACCGCCGAAATACTGCGGGTTAAGCATGAAATGACCAGCGGAGATTCTAGTGCAGCCTTACCACACGGTGCCATAATGGCATGAAGAAATTACGTATAGTATAATGAAAATTAGTTTTGTAAAATATTATTCTTAGAGTAAATGTAGTTATTGCTGCTAATTTAACATAATTGTTTTTCCAGAGTAAAACACGGTAACTTTAGAAGCAGGCTATGAGTGTTATTTACGTGGTCTTTAACTACCGACCGCTAATAAACTGAAAATTAAACATATTTTCCATCAACACGACTGTGTGTTTAGCAAAAATAATTTAACATACTTTCGCTAAATCCGTAGCCTATTTACGTACAATATTGTGGGGAGAAATTGATGATTCAAGTGTGGTATCAAAACGGGGGTTGTTGGGTAGAAAAGAGAGCAAATAAACAGAAGTGGAGAGAAACCAATACGATTTAGCGCGTCCCGGGAGGCCCCACGCCAGCGTGGCCGACCGGCGTATTGTCACGACGGATACGTCACAGGAGGCGTTTAGATTTACACTCGTACGTCTTTAAAGAAATGCACGTGGGGAAACGATATTAGGTTTATTTTAAAGGGGAGTGTGATTTTGATTTGGTTATATGATTTGATTTGCCGAGATTTTTTTGTTTTAGGTACACTTCCTATCGCGTGTGTCTTGTTGAGATATTGTATGATGTTGAATACATTTACAAAAAGGTATACGCCACGTATGTTACCTACTGCAATTAATTTCTTTTTGTATCAGTTACAAAATCACTGAAACGGAGCCCTAGATCTGTACTAAATAACTATTGCAAACAAACGTTTGTATTTTTTTTTCAGCAAGCAAATATTTTGGAGAGACGAATTCTTTACCAAAACACAAGTAATCTTGTTCGCCATAAACAGGCTATTACAGAGCGGGACCCACTTAGGTCCACACACCGGAGACACTTAATCACGATAAAAGTAGTAGTAAGATGTGTCGCACATTAATTAACATCGGACCTTCGTAATTTATTCAGGTGACGGGGAAGGCGCCGGGCGACGTTTTGTCGCTGTCGTGTTGCTTGCAACGGTCGCAGGTTGCCACGTCGCGCCGTGGTCGCGCGACAAAGACGATGCAGGATTAGGTATGTGGCTTTGAGGAAACTGTCAGTGAAGCTTTTAAATTATTTCTATTAATTTTTTTTTTACGGATTGGTTGCACCTAAATGAGGCATTTTTTCATTAACTGGAGGCTCCAAACACAGTTAAATGTAATAAAATTTTCTGTTGCCACAATAAATTATTAGAGCTGAAGCAAAGCTTAAGTGACCGAAAATCCAATCTGTGAATCCGGATTATGATGGTCCATTTGATGCAGGATTTTTTATCTGTAATCAGAGTGCCAATTCTACTCATTTTTACATTCGCATCTCAATCGCAATCTGTCATAAATGTATGAAAATTAAGGCTTTTTTTACAGTTTGTGATTGACATGCGAATGCGAAAGTTGTTTAAAAATTAGTTGTATTGGCCCCCTTACGATACAACATATGCTGTCAAACTGTTATTTTAACTCCTTAGATAAAGGATATGTGTGTATCGAAAAATCAGACCTTAGTTATTGAAATTCATACAACTTGTAATTTGAATGTCTTGTTAGTTTAGAAATGACATCGGAAACGTCTGATATTCGCAAATACATGAACACTATGCACATCAAAATACACATAAAAATAAAAATCCTTAAAATTCAGTTTCTTGATTCTTGTCAGTGTCAGCGTGGGAGCAGTGAGCAGGGTGGCGCTACAAAAAGACTCGCGCGAAGAAGATGGATGTGTGTGCTTCACCACGGAGCCACGGAGCCAGTGGTCACATGTTACACATTGTCCTTCGCCTTTTTCCCTCTTCTAATTACCTTTCTGATACGTCATTTAGAAGGTTTATTTTATTAGGACTGCTTGCTGAATAATTTAGACGCTATTTTTTTCTCTAGTCAACCTTTTGCAATCAATTTCACGTAGTTAATTATTCAGTTAGTGTTTTGGTGAAAATAAGTTCGCTTCGTTGAGGGCATTAAAACAACGTGTAAAGAATATTCACGTAAGATTCATATTTTTTTAATTTTTTATTGCTTTGCTTCACACAAAAATAGGTTAAAAACTACCGAGTTTAAAACAGTTAAATCTTTAGTCTAATAAGACAGTAGTACTGTACTTATGTAGGTGTAATTAACATAATAACACGTACCATCAGTCAAATTATGTCAATAACACTGTAGTATATAATTAGAAAATGGATAAAACACGAAATTAAAGGGTTACCTAACAATACATGAAAACTCTGTTTGGTTTCATGAAAAATGTAGAAAGTTTGTTTTAATTGTGGGTTACTCAATAAGGGGTCCGGTAAGTTCTGTTACAGCAATTAGGTAAGGTACTACTGCTGCCTATATTGGGATTTATTAAGTAAAAACCATAACTATCTACTGACTGTAAGCAGAACGATTATGAAACGTCTTTAATGGGAAAACCACGACCACACTTTTCCATTCTGATCAATCTGTACGATGTGCATGATAATTTAGCATTATAAAATAACTTAACCAACAGATTTAATTATAGTGAACACATAAATTTGTAGCTAACAAACAACTGAGAGAAATCGCCTTCCACTTTAGTACTGTAACTTACTCATAACTTTTTTTTACTTGTTGTGGGTTTGCTCTAGATCAAAAATGACAGAGACAAAATCTACGATGAAGCGAGCTTACCCAGAAGTGACCTGTTCACTCTTCCTTTGAAAAGATTAGGGTTGTTAGCGTTTGGAAACACAGACCCAGGCAGAGAGTTCCGCCCCCTTTCTGTGCGCATATGAAAGACGCTTGGAAACGCTTAGTGCGAAAAGGTAGGGATGGTAAGTTGCAGTGCGTCTGGATATCCGATGGTAGAAGGGGGAACTACAATCTGTAGAAGACTGACAAGCAGGCAACTGAACTTAAATAAACGTAACTGTTGCATTTTAGTGGAAAGTGTTTCTCTGTACTTTACTGAACTTACAAAACTTTGACGACAAATCGGTGCACGGAGTTAACTTCTACAGCCCGTACACAACCCTTGTAACTTTGTAAGTGATTCCTGGTACATTATTCAACTCAGCTTATCACAGTTACTGTTTGACATAGGCCCCTCCAAAGCTGCACCAAAGGGCCAGGTTCTACACAGTCTGTCTCAGTCACCGGTTAAAAGTCTTCGGTTTGTGAACTTGGGGCCAGACCTTCAGAGGGACCCGAAAGGGCCGAAACCTGCCGGTGTCGCGGGACTATTCGAAAGAGATACCGTGGCTCCGGAACAAAAAGGGCACTGAAGGAACATGGATGGGTTTTAGTCAGTAAGAGTCTGACACTCCCTCCCGCTCCGCCCAGAGCGCGGGAAGTCATTTGATGATTTCCCATCCCTAAAAAAAAAGGGGACAGATCTTGCTACGCCTGCCAATACGCGGTCTCCACTCCAGGAGTCATCTGCTCCGTCAGCTATCGGTCCCTCGACAGAAAGAGCCAGTACACTGTCGCCTTAACTTGCTATCTCAGCAAGCTTTGTCTTAACCCTGATGGTGACCCTGTTGGTTACGTCACTCTCTTCATAAAGTGTTGAGTTAAATGTGAGGACCAACCTTACCACAACTGTCTACAAGTTCGCGCCGTATTTCATAAGTGACTGGATAGATACACTTAAAATACAATATACATACACACAAATCTAGATTTGAATGTAACTGATGCATGTGGTTACATTTCGAAATAAGTATGCGTGTTGTATAAGACATTATGGCTCTGATATTTTCGTTCACCTCATGTACAACTACCACGACGGATCACCGCTGCGTGGGCTCCTATTTCTGTCTGCAGGATTTAAAGGAAATCTAACACGACCCTAACCTATCCGTGTCGGGATGCCTTAAGTTTCCTAAAAGCTTTAGGTTTGCTCATTTTTAAGAACGAAACTTTAGGTTTAGGGGTTCAGAACGCGACATGGCATTTCTTCATTTTTACTACTTACGCGTTGTGTTTTTTTTCATACGGCGTTGTGAGTTGTGTTTTCGCTAGCAATGAGCGTTGTTGGTCTTTGGGCGTAACACATATGTTCATACAAATGGATCTAGAATTGGTGGAAGAAGAGGTATGTTATATGAGAAGTGGAGGTAGTAATTATACCGAAATTTAATTATATTTAATCATTGATGAGCATCACAGAGCACAACTACACTACTTTATGGTGTAGTTGCGCACGTTGTGATACCTAATCATTCTCAAAATGAAAAATGGGTCAAATTATTGTACTCGATTTACATGTACTTTCGTTTTGTGTAGGTATAAGTATATGGTAAATTTATTTCGAGTAGATTTTTACTAATTCGAGTAGATAAGTACCAAGTTAACGTTTAAAATAGGTTTACCTACTACAAATAAAATGAAGTAAGTACCTAACATGAGTGATAGTTACATTTTAAAGTATTTCATTGAAGCATTCAGTACCCCCTAATGTCCTAATCCTACTATTCCTTTTGTTCACAGGTTTGTGCCTAGCAAGATACGGCAAGCAAAAAGTATTGGGGATAGAAGAACACGTTAGCCAGCTGTATGATGGAAGTTCCGATACCTGTTTAAATTATCTGTGGATACAGTCATACCAAGTTCCTTTTGTGAGGTTATAAGAAACTGCCGTAGTCCTGTCCTGAAGGTGTTAAGACATTTTCACATGTAGGTACGACATTTAGGATTCTTATGATTCTTTTTATAAGCATAATAAAAAGGTAAGTTCGGTGGTTTTTTCTCATACTAAATGGGAGAAATGAACGTAACTGATAATATGAAAAAACGCAGATAACTAAAGATTGTTGCCGGAAATACACGGTACAACCGGTAGTCAGTGCTTCTAATTTATGATCATAAACGTTAATCACATCAGGTTTCCTATATTTATGTGTAAAAAGAACGACCTCACAATATTTGAATGGGATGGATTTTCAATAAATTATTCTCAAGTAACCACTTACAATAAAACATTAGTAGGTAATAAAAAAATAAAACTTTTACGAAAGTATTTTTATAATTTTTCACATTGATATTTTAGTGCTGGTAAACCCCAAAATTTCCAACCAGTCCATATCAAAATACCTAATTGTCTATCTTTGAAGTTCTTCATCAGATTTTTACGAAATTTGAATACGACTATTTCAGAATAATCCTCTTTCGAACAAAATATTAATATCCTAATTAATAACCACACCTTACTTTGTAGTCGTTGAAAACAAAGCATCTTGAAACAACCGATTTCATTATGCAATACCAAGCTATTGTGGGTATAGAAAGCTTCGACCTGGAATCACTTATGTAAAGTTTAAAATTAAGAACTCTTGGAAAATATTCGGTATACAGACTGAGTTGTTCAGGCTGTGTGTCTAGCAGCTAATGAATGAGCTTAGGATTGTCATTCTATAGAATGCCTTGTCATTCTTTACAATGTCGAGTTTGCCTAGACATTGTATAAACATTTTGTATCGTTTATCTTTATTTTTACTCTACCTAGTCAATGTACGCAATGCCTAAGTTTTGTAAGTATAAAATGCCAAGAAATTATGAGAAAAGTAGGTACTTAGATATAAACTGAAGAACAAGTTAAACATCTCTTACTAAATGAAAGCCAAATTGACTATGAACTGCCTATTTTTTGCAATCTTCAACTAAACGAATTTTAAATTTTGTTTTAACGAATTTTTATTTATTATAAATGAATAAGAAAATCAGATTAAATATCTACATACATAGTGATCGCGAAAATACTTTGAAGCCCTAAGCTCTCTTAGTAAGAGAGCTTAGGGCTTAGGGCTAGAGAGACAGGAATACATGGAGATAATACATGTATTATGTGTGTGTTAGGGATAATACATGTATTAAATCAGAAGGCAACCAAAAAGTCTATGAGCGAGATCGAGAAATGACTGGCATTCAGCCAGTCTATTTTTTCATCAAGTTAAACTTAGGTGGAGTAAGCATGCAAGGTACCTACTATAATTCCATCTTGTTTGTATGGACTTACAGCTTAGGTTCGTTTCATTGTATTTCATAGGCAACCAAAACTAATACCGTAACATTTTCTCGAAAGCTTCAATATCCATACCTGTTTCAAATTCCGCTCACTTCTTAAAGGGGCAAAGTATACCTAATAGTAACATAGATCTAGTATTAGGTGTAGTTTACATGCATTATGTGGGTAATATGGAACAGTATGATTTAACTGTTTCAATAAGGGAACGGTGCTAAAATTTTATCGTTTCGGAGAGAAGGAAGGCAGCTGCCTAGCCATCTATTGGGTGGACGGCCGCTGCAATAGTGTGCATACTTTACTTGGACTAACTTAGGTCAATATGTTATGTATGCAGGGTAATATCGTGGGTAAGCACATTGCACAATATTAGGAAATATTTTGGGGTAAGTTTCGATGGAAGTCATACTTTGATCTTTTACAGATGATGTTATGAAATTGCCTGCAAGTTTTTAATACAAAAGGTCTGAGTATAATAATAAAAAAGTATAAAAAATGTGAGTATTTTAAAAGCTGATTAGACGTAGGTATTGTTTAATTTTGAGAACTTAGTAAAGAAAAAGACCAAGTAGAATAAGAAAAACACAAAAGTTTTGTGGAAAATCTCTTAAACCTAGATAAGATTATTATTTATCATATCAGAAATATTGAATTAGATAATGTTAATAGGTAATTAATATACCTAGATAGGTATATAGATCAATAAAATAAAATTACGAACCAAAGAAAAAAATAAAGTTTGGAAGTTCCCTCATTGCATCTACTAAGATTCGAATAGACAGGTCACCTATGTCATCTCCATTTAATTTGAATAAAACAAAGATTTCTCAAACTATCAAAGGTTTGCCATCGAAAAAACGAAGCATGTCGCGTAATCGGACGATACTTAGCGAAGAATTGCCTCTCCCACGCAGACTTGCACAGGATGCACACTACAAACAAAACATCAAAAACAACTCTACCTACCTCTAAATAAAGTAGAGTTTTGTTTGTGGAGTGGCCGTCCCGCCTACAAGGGGCGTCCGTTCCCCCTCTTTCGTCGTCGAGGCGAGTGCGTTCACACGAGTTTGCTACTTTTAAATTTTAATCACAACTTGCCGTTGATTTGGACAAAAAGTGAAATGGACGTCTCTGTGACAACTGAAATGTTTGCAGTGTCATTTGTATGTAATGCAGTCATATAACGGGTAGGTTGATAATTGAATTTTTGATGTCTATAGGGGTGATTCATCGGTAATATTTTGATGGGGAGTTGCTATCTAATGATGGTAAGGGAAAATGTGTGCATAAAGTTATGTAAGCAGTGACTATATTCATGTTTGAAAAGTATTCAAATTATTTTCTAAAATTACATAAGTATTCCATTTTCAAACAATAACTTGTCCTAAGAATGAATAAACTTAACTTCCCTACCTAGGTATCAATATCAAGATACCCGTTTATTTGGTAAAACAAGCATGAAAACCCCATAAAAGTAAAATTAGGTCAACGGGCTTCCATGAAAATTGTTCACAGGTGGTTTAAAAACTGAGTTTGTTTTCAAACTTTTCTTTATTTTTATTAGGTTTTATTTTTCAGTTCAAACGTCCATTTTGTTTGGTCTCCGTCATTTTATTAGTGTGAAACTGTGAGTGGCAGTCGATGTTATTACTATTTCAGTAATTGTAAAATCGATTTTAGTGTGAGTGCTAAACTAAAACTCATTAAAATGAACGACTCTGAGTTATTAGTTTCCTAAGAAAAATTAAAAGATAAAAGAAACGATTTGAGTTGAGAACTGTTTTGAGACAGTGAAAAAGTATTGTGTTTATTTAGAATTGTCTATGGTTAATTCGAAATGCATTTATGACTACGTTAAAATTCTTAGCAAGCAATCACGATTGGTATCAACAGCCCTTAGATGTTATTTCAAATACCTTTATCAATTTTTTTTAAGAATAAATAGTTCATATCTGTAGTATGAAATATTTAGTTTTTATTACAACAATAATTAAAAAAATAAAACAACTAAATGTTCACCTAAAAATATTAAAAGGTAGGTTACAGAAATGTTTACGAAACTGTAAAGAAATACTTTTGAACTCTACTAAAATGATGAATCGGAGGCAAAACATAGCTCTGCTTTACCTTCAATTCTTGTTTTTATTCAGAAAAATGTGCCTTTTGAAAGCCAACCTTGAAATTGGTAATAACAGAGAAAATTAACTGATTTATTACCTTCATTATGTTTAAGCAACTAGCCATTAAGTGCTTATACAATAATAATTGTTGAACCGTTGACTGAGTGAGCCATTTTTGTGGTGAAATGATAGTGATATACTACGTTGCCGCGTTGGCTGAATTTTTTTTTTTAAATAAAATATAATCTCTTGGCTTTTCATATACTTTTCAAGACTAACATTTTTAAGTCGCTTGATAGTAGGAGATGATCTCTGGAAGTACAATATAAAAAGTTATTCTAACTGTTTTTTATTTCTTTTTGCCCAGGAAAAGTACATGAATGCTGTGAAAAAAAAAACGACGTAGTTAAATTTAATCTCTATAAAAGGCCAAGGCCTGTTCACAGTTAGCTACTCCTAGTCTTTAAACCTGCTTGAAGTGTATTATTCCAGCAGAATTTTAATAGGTAAACTTATTCACTTATTTAAACTGCCTATACCACTAATGCACAATAGTGGAATAGGTGCATGATGGGTGCAACAAATCATTTTCTACCAGCCATCCTTTAGGTTAAAAATATTACATCAATTCATAATATTGCAGTCGAAAATTTACTCGTATCTACTGAACTGCACACGACATTGCCATCTTCCCTACCATTGAAATATTTTAACGAGTTAAGTTTGATTCGAAAGGGGCCCGAGTCTGCTGTTACAATAGTGTCAGAATGGTTGATCACTGATTTCGAAATGGTTGATTTTGTCAAGTTTGGTAATCTACTAACATAATGGCGTCAATATGACATTCCAATGATCAACCACTGACACGCCATTGAAAGAAAGCCATATGAATGGTAATCTCGTACATAATGACAGATTTAGTATTTACGAACTTCTCACTACTTCTGATTGCTTATAACACTAATAAATAATATGTAAAACTAAATATAAATAGAATCTGGCATGAATAAATGCTCAAATTTAGCTCGGTTTTATAATAATGGCTTTACGGCATTCCTACCGCAATTCTATCACGAGACCATTGACGTGACAGTGACCGGCCACTGACGTGCCAGTGACCGTGCCATTATGACTTTAGCAGATTACGAACTTTTAGCAAAATGACAATGGCATGACAATGGGATCGTGTCGGAATGACTAATTTATAAAAATAGCAGACTCGAGCCCCAGGAAAACTGTTTTCAGGAAAGTACCAAATATAAAGACGTGATTCGAGCTCGTCAATATCGCAAAACCGAAAATTTGCCCTATATTTCTGGAATTAAAATTATTTTTACAATATGGGAAGTACCTAAATAATTTATTTCAAGTAGGTAGGACATCTTGTCGCGCATTTTCTTAAAGAATTCATGGCGCGGCATTCATCATTACTATGAGACGTGTAAGTAATCAATTTTATTCATAATACCGAAGGCTATTCAAAATTAACGAATAATAACAGTTATTATCGTTGCCTTACATGGAAATCAACAAAATAATTAATGCGATTCGTCACAATTCGCGTATCGGCGGCCATTTGAGCCGCTATTACCGGCTCGACTGCGATAAGCTTTACTGCCTAACGATATGGTTAGTTTGAGCTCCTCGCACGTAATAAATTATTATAAATACAAAACTATGAGAAAGTCTGTGAGTTTAATTTTCCGCAAATTTGATCTAACGCTATAAAGGTGGGCAATCTCGTGCGTTGTGCGCGGCGCGTTGATTGCGCATTACCACTGTTTACCTACTCTGCGTCTCTCCGCTCGCACACGTAATGAAGTTTATAAAGTCGCTCTAATTGAGCGGTTACTGAGCCTGCTCCAGGAGGTAAGGTTACAATAACATTACCTTAGCAATAGAATTTAAGGGGCTGCAAAACTTGGCGCGTATCGCGCATTTTGAATATCAGGGATTTTCTTTTCGATTCAATTAAGAGGAACCAACTGCGAGGAAAGTAATTCCAATCAGTGCATACCTACCTACTCGTGGCAAACAAATTCAAATATATTTTTAACAAAGACTAAAAATAAATAAAGTTCTGTAGGTACCTGATCTAAATTAAATTTTCAATTGGTTGTTTTCGATTTGTCCCTGTTTTTCGATCTGTCGATTTTCGTTAGCTTTTACTACGGTGAAGTAGAACTGGCAGATAAGGTAACTTAACGTAGCGTTTAATTAAGCTTCATTTTGATTTTTTTTATTTTTTTTAGTCAGAGATATTAAGTTTGTTAAAAAATGCAGTTTTTTAAACTCATGCGCATATTGAGAACTTAAGTGGTTGTATCACTTACTTCACAGCGTGCATAATGTGTGTAGGCGTCTACGCACACTCATTGAATTCTATGTAAATGTGCAAGCGACGCTCATCTGCTGGGAGCAATTTGCATCGTGTAGTAAACTTAGGGCTTATTTATTCACGATATGACCGCGAATATTGTAGCGCGGCAATCTGCGCGGGCACAGCCCCATCCATGGCGGCGGCGAGCTCTCACAGGGCATAAATAGTGATGCGAAGCGTCAGCGCAGCGAGTAATTCGAATAAATACCTCGATACAATCGGCTCACCGTTTAACGAGAGAGCCTTTTCCGCGCGCCGCGGTAAGCCGTTTAGCGAATTTCAATAGTTATCACGCGGAGAAAAACTCGCTGGCGAGAGGGACGGCGCGCGAGCGAGCCGGCGCGAGCGGGACGGACTTCATAAGAAAGGAATAATAAAAAAGCGGTTGTGTGTGCGTGGTCGGAGTGTGGTGGCATAGGGCGGGATGCAGGCCCCTCCCTGAGCGCGCCGCCCGCCAGCCGCCGCCGCAGTAGTCCCCAGCGCGCCGCGCCGCACCGGTCCACCCGCTCACACGCGCCGCGTCCTCAGCGCGCGTAAAAAGTTTCAACACTCTGCACGAAACTTGCACGCAGTGGTTACGATACCGAACTACGTAGCGACCTTAAATTTTTACGTTGTTCTGTAAAAGACTAGCTGAAAAGTTTGTGTTTTTCTTTTTATTCGGAAAATCTGTGATTTTTGCGGTTCCTGTAAATCTAGAAAAATAGACTTTTCTTGAAAAGTTATTTAACTTTAAGTATTTTCTTACGTTCGTTTGTTTATTTCAAAGCTTATCGGGACAATATTCAAAATCAGCAGTAGCTAGTGTAAACTGCAGCAGATTTCGAACTTCAAAGTTACAAAGATTATGTACTGGAACATCGATGGGATGTTCGGACGGTGACGGCGAGTGGTCGGCTGGCAGGCTGGGCTCGCAGGCGGTCAACTTGATGCTGCTGCAGGGCGAGGGTCGGCAGGGGCCCGCCATGGAGGAGGACTGCTCCGCGCGGCCCTGCGCCACGGACTTCTCCATCGCCGCCATCATGGCGCGCGACCGGCAGGAGAGGCGAGAGAGGCGGAGGCACAGGGACCCCAGGGAAGACACGCTCATGCCTTTAGGTGAGTCTCCAAAACTTTGTATAAATCTCTCAAGTATAGGTACAAGTTCCTAAAAAAAGTATATTCTAGAAGTACTTCAAGAATATACTTTTTTTGGGAACAATCAGAATCATTCTAAAAGGAAAATATCATTCTAAATTATAATATATCACAATTGATCTTAGTACCAAGTTGGAACTAAGTATACATTTTTAAACCTTCAACCTTCAACTCAAGTGCACTAAGAAGAAGAAACCAATAAGAACAGTCTAGAAACAAACTGTTGTAAGTGGTCGAAACCCATTAAAAACTTCTCCAAACTAATGTTCCAATAAGATTAACTTCCTTTCAGAAGTAGAAGTTCAATAAAAACTTTATTGGTAGGCACTGGCTGTTGTAAAAATTGTTTGAAAAGCTCTGCTTTACAGGGTAAAGGCCATGGAAGAATTGAATTTGTTGGTTCATAATTCTTATTGAAATAAAAAAAGATAAAAAAAAAAACACAGAAGTTACTATTATTCAGGATCACTCTACTACATTTATATCGCAGGTATTACAATGTTGTTTTGTTAAAACTTTTTTAAAATATAAAGAAAACTTACTAAACATTTTAGGTGAACCTGATTCAGAACTTTATTTTTAAGCATGCTTCTACTTTAACTATGTAAGCTGAAGAAATCCAATATACATAAATCTCGTGTCACAGTGTTTGTTATCAAACTCCTCCAAAACATCTTGACCGATTTTTTTTGTGTATATTTGGTAGGTCCGAGAAACGGTCGAAAGTTATTTTTTTATATGACATAACAACGTTTTCTGCGTCAGATAATAATAATATTATCAATGCATTCATAAACTAAATTTTCAGAATGAGGTAGCCGGTACACATACTCATATTTTCTGAAGTCTTCGCTGAAAGTTATTCCAAAATCTACCAGTACATTTTGAGATAAATTTCGTAATAAAATAAACATGGTCCCCTTAAAAGTATATTTAACTCATTCAACATAAGCTCTACAAATAAATTGAAAGGCTGCTTACAACAAAAAAACAATTCACATTATTAGATTTAGGCCTATCAGTACACAAATCCTTTTTAATAAAACAGGAGCATTAAATACAAAAAATATGACAATGTTAAAAGGTATTTCCCTAATCGAACATAGCAAATCGATTCGAAATGCCTGTCATTAAAGGTATTGTAATATTTTCTTGTAAAATGAAAACATGACGATTATTATTATTTATAGCTAGTTCTTATCGTGAATAAATGTTAATATTACCTATCAGCAAACTATTTGCTACAAAACTTACGTTAACAACTTTATAAACTTGACCTGTGAAAATTGTTACCTACCTATTAATAGCAAAAAGAAACGCAGAAGACTTAAAAGATAAAGATACGTTTAAAGTTATCATTTTGTTTTTTTTTTGTATGTTGTTTAGACAAACATACGTTTTTAACAATGTTCGTCAATAAAATACTCGATCTTTTTGTTAACGCAAGGGTAATTTATGATACAGCCTTTTAGTTACAGTAACTTTGATAGTGTCATAAAATTAAAATGGAAACTAAGTTTTATGTCTTTAGCGAGAATCATTTTGAATCGAGACTGCATCATATATTTTGACGATTATTTATTTATCAGGTGCCTAAAGTATTTTTATTAGTATTAATGCTGGGGTTTTGAAAAGTACAATAATTGTGTTGGTTTAGGGCACATTGTACTTATAAAGTTATTATGAAATGGGTACTTTCTATGCTCTATCATAATATAAGTATTATTATGTCGTAATATCTGAAAATTATGTTTTTAATTAAGTAGTCGGATTCCCGTTTGTTTAAGAAAATTACTCAAAAGGAAAGCCTTTATTTATACACATAACAAATCAAACCAGAAGGCAAATCTTATTACTCCTTTGTTAACAATATAGATTAAGGTTTCAGGTTTCAAAAACTTCATAGAAACTAACTAAAACGTATAGTCATACTTCTTAGGATGTTTTTGTTTTCAAAATATTTTTTTATTTAAACCTTTTAAGGGCCACCCATAAACATGTTGTAATGTTTAAAAAACTAAAAGGATTTATTAATTGTCACGAAAGTGTAAATGGTAATAATTTTGGACATCCAACTTTCTAAACCGCTTTGATGGATGTCAAGTCCTAGTATTAAACTCAACTATAGAAACAGAGGCTTTTATCTAATTATCGGTCTATATTTTATCAATAGTGCATTAAACTAATTTTAAAATTATAAAACCACAAATCAGGCATAGAATAAAATAATTTTTATTTGAGTTTCCATGACCAAAAAACCTACCTAACTTACGACTATGTTTGTAAGCACTGACTAACACTGAACGTACTTTAAATAAAAAAGCAACTTAAGTAAAACCAATAACTTTACATCTGCAACTTGTACCTACTCTTTTTGTCCAATTAATAAAGATCTATTCTTTTTTATTGTATTCTAATCAAAACAACTTTAATAAGGTTAACAGACACAAGTATTAAAAATCGTCTCAAATAAAAGTAAAGCATTTAATTAAAATATTATTATTTATTTGTCACCGAAAAATGGTAGACTCTGTAAGATTGTAATAAAAAAATCGTTTTGTATGGTATATAGTAATAAATCCCATCCGAATTCAATTGCTTCCATTATATCCGTGTCTTATCTAGAAAAAAAAAGTTTGTAATTCCACATATTTATAATCTTACGAAGTTTGCCATTTCCCGGTGACATATACATTTGAACACACTAATTGGTACGCGACCTACGGCATAGCAAAAAGAAAGAACAAAGTTTACAGAAAATTCTCAAACGCTCAAAGACTTTTTATATAAACATGAAATTCATGTTCAAAGCTATTTATCCAAACAATTATTAATTCTAACCTTTATTGTACGCTCAGTAAAATTATTTGTTTATCAACTTAGTTTTGAATGCCACTTGCATGTCATATTCAAAAAGGCTTTTTATTTTCGTTGCAATTAGGTAATTTCAACAGTGCGTCTAAAAAGGCCATTTTAGTAGTATCAGAAACTACATCTCGCTTATCCCAATCAACCTGTAACCTAATGCGTTAGCGATAAAGATAAAAATTAACATTTGACAGATTGTTCTATGATTAATATTATGATTCTAATATGAGTATACTAAAGTGGCCTTTTTAAACCCGCGCGAATGCACTCTAATTCGCACCGCCATCGCAAACCGTCAAAACACTTCAAATTTTGACAAGTATTAGACATTGATTGTCGCTGAGATGTTCTGGCCACTTCAATTTCAATGCTTTTTAGCACGAGAATAAATACGCTTTTAAACAGTGCTAAGTAACGCACAAATTCTTAAAATACTATAACTCGAAACATTTATTTCAATTAAATAATTTAAACCACACTTGCTCAAAAAAATCATTTTCGAAGCCTGTATACATTGTTTGAAAGTTCAAAATTACGCACCATACGGATACGCACGTGCGGTAAAATAGGTACTCTCAACTATGTACCTACTTTACCTTACTTACGTGCGGAGCGTACTTATGTGTCGTGCACATTCTATACGGTTTTTCTCAAATTTCCCAAAAAAAATATACAGGAATTCCGCCAAGTAGATGCACAATACGAGAATAACAAAAATTAAAAAGCTAGGAGGTGAATTATAGCGTATTACACTTTTAATGCTTCCTTATATTTTTCAATAATACTCAATTAATTAGGTATACAGATTTAAAATTATCGCTACGTAAAACTAAAGCTTATTCATTTGTCAAGTATTTTGAAGTTTAATTTAAACGTAGAATATCAGCAAAATAATAAAGATATCAGATAATAAACTGAATGATTGGACCTCCTTGGAAGCGCTCTTGAGGCAAAGATGAGACGACGCTGTAGTTCTAATTTTATATTTGCAATCGAAATTGCTCGTAAGCCATTATAATATTGCAAAGATTGTTGTGACTTTTAGTGTCTTTGCTAGTTTGTCTCATTTCTTGCAAATTTGTTGCAAAACGTTGTATGACACACCGACACACGTATGGATATTGATATTTACAAAAACTCGTGACTATGGTATATTCGTGTACTCGTTTGTAAAAACCAACTTACCGCAATAATATCATAAATGACTATTAATTGAAGTGAATGCACCAAATAAATATAGGTACTCGTAAATTTGGTTAAAATGTAACAAATTTGTAGGAATTAGTTGGCTAAAATATAAACATTTTACTAAAACTAGAAAAATATATTTTGGGGGAGGCTCAGCAATGAGACAGTACAGGCTAACTAAAAAAAAGTCAAAAATGGCGTCAAAAAATTCGTTCGTATCTCTGTCAACTGGAAGTGAGCCCAAAACAGAGGGCCAATTCTACTATTTTTTAATCAACTTTCGCATTTGCATGTCAATCTCAAACAATGACAATGACAGTTTGCGATTGAGATGAACATGCGATGCGAATGTGAAAATTATTAGAATTAGCACACTGGTTAACTGACATAACTAAATTATATCAAATTGAGGTTAGGGTTGCACGAGCAATGAAAATTGATCAATAGGGTATTTAATTTCTATGAAAAATATACATGAATGTATTATACATACTTATTTGACATTGTGATTAAAACAGGATGATTGGTGAATTAAATTAAATTAAATAGGTGGAAAAACAGAGAAATTAGACGCTTTTGAAGTTATTCTTCTATCATTGTCACACAAAATTTCGTTTGAACTGGACGGCTTCAATTCAATATAGATAGCTGGACTTGTGAGTGACGTCACACGCAATTGGTGTTGTCTCTGTTTATCACAGATTTTAAGATGCTGATAACACCGCTATTTTTTTAAGTTTCTAAGCAATATATTATTTTAACTGTGTCTTGTCTGCTCTCTAGGTATTGTTTTGAGAAATGTAATAAATAATACAGTCAAATACCCTATTATAAGCATTATATTTTGACGTCACAATTAACTATGTATTATTATACATAGTCAATTGTGACGTCAAAAAATATGTGAAAGGATATCAATCATCCTATTTGTAACTATAATAAGATGTTTAAGTTGATGTCAACCTTTTTATTTTTAAATTATAAAACAATTTTCCGGCAACGGCAGTGAGAGTCAATTTCACGAAATATTTTGCAATGACAACAATCAGCGATATATAGACACACTCCAAGAAACTAGGCAATACACGAGTAATATACCTAGTAAAAAAAAAAATAACACTAGCAATTAGAGCAATTAGAAACAATATTGCCGAATCAATTGCTGCATTTTATTGAAATTGCTTCGCATTGTTCGTTCGTTCATTAACTGCTCCTGATTGACCCATACATGTTTCCGAGCAATAATAGCTCAAAAAATGTCCGTGCAAACGCACCTTTAGAAAAGCTGTCTTTTAATATTGCAATGTTTTGGGCACTTGTTCCTTAACAGCAATTTTAAAGATTTTTCGATGACCAATAGTTTCTTCCCTTCCTCTTTTTATCTCATTTTTACATAGATAATATATAGAATATACTTTAGTAAACACCAAAAGTACCAGCAGCGTTTTGTTTTACTCTACAATATAATTATGTAATAATTTAATAGACTTATAACTATAGTCTATTTCTAAATAAAAAAAAAAAACAGTAAATATTTAAAGTACCATCATCTAAATATCAAGACTCTCCAAAAAAAAAAAAAACAAGCTGATGACGTCACGTCATCATGCAACGAATAAAAGTTAAGTTTAAAAAATGGCAGTCAACAATCGGCATGGCTAACGTGTCGATTATAACATTATCGTCTCAGGGTCGCTCTTTGTCGCTACCTACTCGTAATCGTTCGGCAGAGGAAATTTACAGCCTGAAGCGATGATAAGGATTATCATAACAATGGCCCTATTCATACGGCTAGTACCTAGGTACATAGGTGGCGGAAAACATTTTTCCTATGTTTTTTTTAACAGAAGCTTTGGTACTATTAGTTGATTCTGTATTTATACTGCGTGTATCTGACATCGACGCACAAACGATTTCCATGGGTCCAGGGCATGCTTCTGGACACCCCGGAGTTGGAATTTTTCGTCAGCTTTTTACTCATTTTTTTATTTTTTTCAAGAGTTTTTTTACTTTAGACTGCTCATAATCGTTATTCTGACCTATCCCAATGAGATTTTTAATAGAAACATTATTAATTAACTACTTTGACTAAAAAGAGCAATCTAAATAAAACCATAAATAGGTTTCAGCTCAGCTGAGGTGATACCTATTTATGGTAATCTTGAAAAACTGAAAACAGGAGAAAAATTCCGACGAAAAATTCCAACTCTGGGGTGTCCAGAATCGTGCCCTGGACCCATGGAAATCGTTTGTGCGTCGATGTCAGATACACGCGGTATAGAAATAAGTTAACTGAACTGAAAAAGGTGTCTTTTGGTAAATCTGAAAATTATTCAAGAAATAAAATCTGTACCACTACAATAAAGTTGAAGAGTTTGTTTGTTTGTTTGAACGTGCTAATCTCTTGAACTACCTGTCGGGTTAGGGAAATTCTTTTTGTATGTGGTTGACCCCTAGCTGGGGCAGAAGGCGTCCACAGTAGTTCTCTTTTGCACAGTAGTTCTCTTTTGCCGTTCCCGTATAGGCTAAAAGTGATACAAAAAAAAAACTGGCCAAGTGCGAGTCGGACTCGCGTACGAAGGGGTCCGTACCATTATCGTTTTATCGTTTTATACGATTTATGACGTATTAAAAAAAAACTACTCACTAGATCTCGTTCAAACCAATTTTTGCTGGTAGTTTACATGGTAATATACATCACATATTTTTTTCAGTTTTATCATTCTCCTACTTTAGAAGTTACAGGGGGGGGAGACACCCATTTAACCACTTTGGAAGGGTCTCTCTCGCAAACTATTCAGTTTAGAAAAAAATGGTATTAGAAACCTCAATATCATTTTCGAAGATCTGTCTATAGATACCCCACACGTATGGGTTTGATGAAAAAAAAAATTTGAGTTTCAGTTCTAAGTATGGGGACCCCCAAAATTTATTGATTTTTTCTATTTTTGTGTGAAAATCATAATGCGGTTCACAGAATACATCTACTTACCAAGTTTCAACGGCATAGTTCTTATAGTTTCGGAGAAAAGTGGCTGTGACATACGGACGGACAGACAGACAGACATGACGAATCTATAAGGCTTCCGTTTTTGCCATTTGGCTACGGAACCCTAAAAAGGGGAAATGCGTGTATGAAGTTGCGGGTAAAAGCTAGTAAGCAAGTTTAGCAAACTCTTGTCTGCTACCTACTATAGGTATAATGTATGTATATGTTCGAAAGTTGACAAGCTGCGAAATGTTATATTGCAGATATTTTAGAGCAAATATATATTTTATAAATTGGTTCATTTACTTAGCTTTCGTATTTTTAAAAATGCCTACGAATCTCTGTATTTTAACGGTTGAAATTTTTGAAGTCATTATCAGAAGGTACATATATAAAATCTTCTCAAAAATCTATGAAAAATAGAGCAGACACAATAACTTTTTATTTAAAAAAAAAAAAAAAAACGTTGCCCCACACTAGGAATTACTCCTGTATCGTGGGTGCGTTTACAAACATACAAAGTCACATACACAGATAGCCAGACCCGGAACAACTATCTGTAGGCCATACAAATATTTGTTCCGTGCGGGAATCGAACCAGTATGATGTCTAATTGCGCACAACTCGTTATGAAACGTCATATTTTCATAAAGGGCCTTTCAAAACAAGTAACTGAAAAGAAATCCAGTGAAACCGCTCCTTTTTATTTTTGACACCTAAAATAAATAAGACAGTTTGTCGGTTGTCAATCTGTCAGTTAATAGAGTGTGAGACTGAGGACGATGAGATATATTTATAAAATATGTGTCAAAAGTATGTGATAAAGAAATTACAGATGTTTCAAATTGTTTTGATGCCGTCGCGCTAAGATTGTAGCCTCGTAATGACTCCATTATGATGATAGGTTCTTCTTCACGACAAAGCGGGATTTTTTTTTAGTGGCTACTTAACTAAATATACATCTTAATGACGCATCTATTTTTCTCTAGATTTTTAAATTAACTTGTAGAACAATAATAAAATGCTGAGAATTTTTATTAATCATCATCATCCCACTTTATCGACCTCACATGTAAATGTAGGAAGACGAATGTATGTAAGACGTTTGTCATTTGTATTTTCAGAAAAGTTCGTGGACGCGACAGCTTCGGCGTCGGGCTCCCCATCCCCGCCTCTCGCTGAGTACGAGCGGGACTCCCCCGTGGACGTGTCGTCCACGTCGGAGGCCGGGTCCGCCAGCGGAGCCCCCAGCGGCTCCCGGCCTCTGTCGCCGCCCCCTAGGAACCCGCAGCTCGTGGAGCGATGGTCCAGCGAGGAGATGCGACACATACAGTGCCACCTCGAAACTAAAGAGCTCTGGGACAAGTTTAACGAATTAGGAACAGAAATGATTATCACTAAGACTGGAAGGTGAGTTCTTATTGTTTTTGTAATAGTTTTAACTTTATAGGTATACATCGAAGTAGATTAAAAATTAGTCGGGAAGCATTAGTGCCAAATTACTATGGCCTAGGTACTCATTTATCCACTGCGAACACATTTAAATTAACTAAACTAAACGATTGTCTCATAACTTTTTATACATGAGCTCTTTTATGGGTTTGATTTCCGGCACATTGAGCATTTGTCGATTATGACTAACGCTCAACTTGCAATTCATTTATTTTAATTACCTGCGTTAGAATGGACGGTTGAAAACAGAAGTCGTTTTATCGCAATTAATTTTTCATTAATTGAACCGAGAGGCGGATTCATAACAAGCAGTAAAGCACGCGTTATTAACCACTTAAATGACGAAACGAATTGTTTTTAGGCTTCTCATGTTGAACTTGACGAGAAATCAAAAACTCTGTGGTAGGTAGGTAATCGAATCGCGATTGTTGGTTAACGAGATCAAGGCAATATCGACGGCGCGTTTCAGAGGCGATAAGGTAGGTGGCACAGTGGAGGCGATGGCGCAAGGCGTGTCGGTCGCGGCGCGCTGCCGAACAATGGGCAATCGCCCGCCGCCGCGGTGCCGCCGCGCCGCGGCCGCGCCGCCCGAGCGGTACTCGCACGTTGAACAATGAACGCCACAATCAAAAACGTAACGATCACACCAATAGAACATAACATAATTGCCTTCCAAATAATCTGCTCGTTACAGCTACGACAGATCGAATTTTCATCTCATTAAATCCTGAAATTATTTCGTGCTTGTCTGAAATTTACAGGTTTAACTCCTATCTGAAAATAGATTTTAAATATACATGACTTAATTAAAATTTTATTTATCAAATGAAAGTTAAGACATATTAAAGCTTTTTCCGTGTAGCGTTACATGCGCAAATGGGTAGGTACCTACGTTTGAAGTTGATACATACAAATGTTAGTGACCTGCAATTTATTACTGAAAAGCCCTTTAAAACTACAATTTAAAGCATCTTTCGTAGCCTGTTCATGGCTTCCCATGACCAGACGTAGAACTGATGAAACGAATTGAATCGAAGTGTAAAGACTGGAGTCACATGGAAGTCTGATTAAACTTGGCTAAATCTGAAAAACAGTTGCCTGCTTAGCTAGCTTTTATTTGACGTCCAAGCAGGTAAAAATGATTTGTGTGTAAGTGTTATCGAGGAAACACGGGCACGGTGTGAGTGCGCGGCAGTCGCGCGGAGCGGCGCGGCGGCGGAGCGGCGGCGGAGTGGCACCGGCGACGCTTATCGACGCCCGCGTAAATCAACGCGACAGCCCACCGATCGTGACAAATTCGCAAACCTAATCTTTTGATAACGTTGTAGCTTACTCAGACAAACCACACGATACTCGCCGCTTACAAACGCTCCACCAATATTCTCTGTTGGGTTCTGTATTTCACATAACACCTATACGTATCGAAAATATCGTTGTAGAATGCCCAGCCGTTCGATATTTGAACCTAATTAGGGAATCTAACCCATTTCACAGTTCGCTCTGAAGTTTATTTAATGCTAAATACGTCGTCTCCATACAAATAATTGTGAACAAAGGCCGGGTATAATGTATAAAACAATGAAGGCTCTTTCACGGACTATAAAGCTGTATTAATACCTCACTTATTTATTCCTTATAATGTTCTCGAGTTAACGACGCTTCGGGCGTCCAGTTTTTCTACCACGCACCATAAAATACGACATCTGGAAATATACATACTATACCAGACGCATTCATTTCCGAATTTAGCAACACAGAACACAATAATAACTGTGTTGATTTGCTATAATAACCGTTCGCAAAAAAGATTGTAGCCATGTTTCGTTTTTATGAGGATGTTTAGATGCGATAGATCTTCATAATTACCTCGCGTTATCTCTTTTTCCACATTATCGATGCTTTAGATACGGCCGGTATCGGTAATAAAAGATGGTGCGCGATAGCAGGCGTTACAAAGGGCTTTGGGAAGTCGCAATGGGAGACAATTTGCCACACACCGTCACGCGAGCTTATCCGAGTCGGCCCCGTCGATTAGCATAAATCTCGCCAACTAACCGTCACAAATGAAGGACGGACGCGGGACGCGGGACGCGGGTAGCGGCTAAACAAACTGACGCGAGCGACGATGCGATCGCGCGACATTCGCATGTCGCGGCGACGATGCGCGACGAATCGCGACCGTCGGCCGCCCGCATAAATCAGCATTATCTCGCGAGATAGCCGCGCGCCTGGACCCACCCCGCCGTATCACGCGGAGCCCCGTGTCGTTCGAAAAAATTAATGACTTGGAAAAACGATTCGCTTATGAGGGATCTTTCACTGTAATTGAATTGCCCCGCAGAGATCGGCCGAATTGTCGCACAATATGTCGAGTAGGTGACACAGAATCAGGTACACCGACCTTTTGTATAATGTTAACGATATCTAGATAAATAGAGTCCAGATGGAATGCAAACGAATCAGAGCCACAAACCGGTTCATCATCATCGTCAACATTTCAGCCGGCGCCCAAGCGTCGTCGATCCGAACAGTCCTGAGCTTGCCATGTTTGCCACAGTAATAAGTTCCAAACGGTCTCAATCAAATCCCTATTACTGATTCAATATTTCATGCTCCATAAAAACACAAAAGGCAGACTGCAACAAAATGAAATCCCCACACATTATCTCACCCCAAAAGATAATCGCTGCACGCGTAATAGAATAATGTAAATATGTCGGTGTGTCCGTGTGTCCGTGTGTTGCTAGTTGGCATGCTAATCGCGTTGTCTGTAAGCTCCGTTTTAAAACCTGCCTCGCTGTGCCCCGCTCTTTTAGTTTATTCAACAGGGACCCATTTTTCATTCGCTCGGCAAATATTTTGATGTTTGTCGATTATTCGGCTTTGTGTGCAAAAGCTTTCATAAGCGGAGAGTCCATCTGATGCTTTGTTTATTGTATTCGACAAATTAGGAGCGCTTTATTAATACACCGATAGTATCGGAAATGACAACTTCTGTCGATTAAATTAATTGCTGTCATTACTTATGTGGTTTGGGGCTTTTTTCTGATTTGAAAGTGTGTTGGTTTTCCTTAAAAAAATATGTTATTGATTAAATACATTGTAGAGATTGTATAGTTTGCATCGAATGCTATTAATAGTAACCATATTTTAAATGTAACTTCTAACTTGAAATTCTAAATTGCCGCCGAAGCTAAAGAAATATAGACATGTGTCCCAAAACTATATCAAAAGACCGGATTATCAAGTAGACGACATTTACTGCATACAGATCAATAAACTCCAAAGAAAATGTATAACATTAGCATAGATATGTGCAAACAGTCGTATTATATATCATTTATATGTGGGAACAGTGCGAACAGATTTAAATTAACATGTTTTACTAATACACAATACGATCCGTCGTCGATAGCGGTTCGTAGCCGAAGATGTTTTCGCCGGTCTCGTTGCCAACACTCTAATCGTTGGAGCACTGTTGGCAGCCAACCCGCTCTTTGATTTACTTCTCACCAGCATCTAACCATCGTAAATCTTCCACATATGATATATACACACACTTTTATCTTATACGTATGTTTTCAAAGGCATTTTAACTTAACAGAACATCACATAGCATCTAAATTAAGATTGTTCTTGTTTATAAATTACTCGTCGAGTCTTTACGGTATCGTGGAAGTTCTGGCATGTACTGAAGTATTTTGACGTCTTTCTTTATAATGACTGCGACATGAATTGTGCCTGTTCGTTGTTTTGATCATCAGGGGGCCAATTCTACTAATTTAAAAACGTTCAAATTCAAGTCGCATTCGCATCTCAATGCCAAAATGTCAAAAAAGGTATTCTGCTAAACTTAAAAGGACAACCAAAGTTGAAGTTTCATGCGATTATATTGCGAATTGAATTTTACAAAAAAATGTATTGGAACGGTATTCAGCTATTTTTAAAGTTGAACGACATTTGAAAATGTGACAAAAACGGTATTTTGCTAAATATAACAACGTCAAAACTGACGTAACCATGGAATTATTTTGAGATCGAAAGTTGAAGGAAAATTTTAGCTTTTGCAGATTCAAATTTTTTATTTTTTCTCTATTTAGTCCTCAAAAACATCATGAAATCCAAGATTTATTAAGCAGAGCCATGTGCAGTAAAACTACAATACATAGTTCTGTGTTTGTGTGGTGAAATAATACAAAACGTGTTGGTTCAGCCTGTGGAGGGATTTTTATTCATCGGGCTCTGTGAAGAAGATGAATTGGTGGTGATACGACGTAGAGCGAGCAGCAGAAGCTGTTCTCAGTGTTGTAGGCTAGGGCGCCTCACAATTGACGTATATTTCAAAAGCGGCCTTGCGTTTGAAAAAGATTGCAGACTCACTTAGTTTTACCAAAATGGAGCCGTTTATCCAAAAGGATACGCTAAGGACTGGACTATTGTTGCAGCAAGGTTGGTCTACTAAGCGCATACTTATTATAATTCAGAAATAAGGCAACAATGTACCTATATCCTAAGCTTCTTTATCACCGGGAATTGGTAGCTCCTTCAATGCTAGACTAGTAACATAGAGGAACAAAACTCGGTTCCTTCAGATTCATACCTATGTAGCAGGATAAAACGGACTTAGACCACCAATGTGTGGTCAAAACATAAGCAAAATTCTCTGTGATTTGTCAGAGAAGTCGCTTTAAGAGGAGGTCCGGGAAAAGGCTAGAAGAGAGAACTTTTAACGATGTTAGTCTAGTACTTAATACTCTTTTCTTCCTTTCAGATACTTTACTTTTTGGAGTTCCTTTGGTATAAATAAGATACGAGTTTATTTCTGCATCATAAGAACAACTGATGGAAAGCATATAGCAAGATATTATAAGCAAATGAGTGTTTTATTTTTCTGTGAAAAGATTTCTAAATAAAAAATAGGTGTTCATTTTTGGTGGTCACTTTATTCTCCAGTCGTTTAGTTCTTAGGACTATTTGGTCAAAAATTAGCAAGTACCTAACATTTTACAATGCTTATTTAGGAGATAAATAAATTAAAATATAAATCCATACCTACACACGTCTGCCTAGATACTCGATCTGTCGATTATCTCACGTTAGAATTATTGATTCTAAATTAAGGCAGTCTTAAAGAAACCTTACTAAAAACTGAGAACCATACCATGAGAGGAACGCAGCTAAACTAAAAACAAATCACTCAAAAAGTCTAGATTAAATTCTTTTGATTTTGAATGGATGAAGTCTTACAATCTAGTCGTAGCATGTGGTAGGGTGTGTGTATTGTATTCTACTGGTAATCCTTCTTCAATTTTTAGGTAAGTATTATTATAAACGTGAAGGTTTGGAAGTACGGATGGCTGACTTGATGAATGTTTTTAGAGTTCCGTACCCAAGAGGTAGCCAGCGGAACTATTAGTAGCCTCCGCTGTCTGTCCGTCTGTCTGTCTGTCAGCGGGCTGTATCTCAAGATCCTAAATAAGAATTCAGTTAATTACATAGAAATATACAATCTGTGAAAATTAGATTGTATATTTCTATTGTTGCTATGACCCTTGAAACCCTTCATGTGTGGACTGATTCTCACGTGGTTTATTTTTTCTACTCTTACATGCAAATAATAGGAAGAAGATTTAAATAATATTGACGCCTACTAGCAGATGAATAGCAACAAGTTGCGTTCATGTGTGACTTTTCTGCATTATATTCTAAGGAGTTTTATTGTGTTTCCAGTTTTATAAAGTAGGTAATATTTTAATTTACAAGATAATTGCAAAATGTTAGTTACTTTGGTCAACTTTGTTAAAAAAACTACTTCATATTAAAAAAGCTATAGCTACACTCAAAGTTATTTTAGGGTTTCATTTAGCAGTATAACAGAGTCAAAAATGACGTGCATGTGTCGCAGTCAAATATAAAAATAGTATACGCCGCTTTACGTAGTGGCTAGCTGTTTCACTTAAAATCGGAGCCGTTTTGTATTACAGTGTTAATTCATGTTTAGCCGGATCTTCATTGCAATATTTTCTACGGTTGCTCATGGTTCACTCAGTGTAATTTGTACCGACCGACTGTAGGATGACCTCATTGACTTTAAAAATGAGTTCTTTTACCACGGTTTTCACTCATCCGACTAGAGTCAAGAGCAAACCCATCTCAAATCAAAAAAGATAGTACCTACATTTGCATACATGGTAATTACATAGCTGCAAATTAAATACGTAGTTTAATTTCAATGATACATTTTTTTAAATAAACACCTATTTTCTGTTCGAATCGCTAAGGTGTCATCCTGATACGAATAATCTTCGAAAATACTACATGGCGTCCTCTGATGGTGCGTTTGCTTTGCCGCGATAGGGATTGTCGCAAAAATTAACGAGACGATCGTGTAAGTATTAGCGCTTTGTAGTAGTTCGACGCCTTAACGGGTCAATATTAATCTTTTAACGCTCAGTATTAAATTTTTTGTTGTTATGGTAGTCACAAATTACTTAAATGTATAGGATTAACCACGGATTTACAAAGGTGGTTCAAGACACGCTAAATTAATTACATAAAATTATGGCTTTCTCATTAAATAATGTGATAATCCGGCTGGAAGCTGATCCGCCTTCAATAAAACTGTTTACCATCTCCATTTTAAAGACCAGATAGTCTGTATGCATTTATAAGTCGGATTTTACTGTTTGGCTGTGACATGATATAAAACGTATATAGTTTTACTAAAGGTTACCAACTAGAACGCATATTTTACGCAAGTGTCAACCATGGAGTTAGCCTACGTGGTTTGGTAACCGGCTTTCATTTTGTTGGACTTAAGTTCAAACCCCTCTTTTTTATTCAGTGTTTTTGTAATTTTTCTTTTACTTTTACGTTTGTTTCTGTCTATTCTATTCTATTAGGGGGTTTTGGTTTCCGCACTTAGTCCTGACGTTGGACCATTGTACGTGAGCCATGGCGGCCGTTACTCCAACCATCCAACCTCCCTCCAGAAACAGATAAGTTTTCTCGGCGTGTTCAGAATATCTGTGAGCAAGTTTGGTGACCCTATAGTTTGCTTCCGTATTTCGGCGACGCCCTCACAATCAAGGAGTACGTGCGGTACCGTTTCTTCCCCCTCCATGCATGCCCTGCACAGAGTGCTGTCCGTTATGCCTATCGTGTGCAAGTGTTTATTTAATGAGCAGTGACCGGTGATGGTCCCCGTCACCATTCGCAGGCTTCGCCTATCCAGTCGCAGAAGGCGCCTGGTTAGTTTTCGGTCCAGGTTTGGCATAGCTTCCTTGGACTGCCTGCAGCCTGGTGCCAAGGCCCACCAGCGTTCCGCTTGTTTGTGGGTGTGTTCACGCAGCCATGTGCGCAGTTGGACGAAGGGGAACGGTACTATGGTTTCGGGTCCACTGCAGCGTCACGGTGTTGCGGTTGGCCACCGTGACGTGTTCGAGTGCATTGTGGCATTCTTGTATGAGTTTCGAGGTAGTGTAGCTTTTCTTTAGGGATTGGAGGACTGAGGCACTGTCGGAAAGTATCCGGATGTGGGTGTCCGTGACTTCCCTGGCCTCTATGGCATGAACTGCCAGGATAATGCCCACGCATTCCGCCTGGTAGACGGTGTTTGTTTCTGTCTTTCCTAGCAATATTTAAAACATCATACGCCCATGTACATATTTACATTCACAATAGGTATCAATGTTAGGTATAGATTTTTTAAAGTTCTGAAGTGGCTTTAGTGCAAATATGAATAATAAGATTATTTACGACTTTAAATTTCTTTCTGTAGTAAGTAGTAGCCAAGTGGCAACTTAGAATTTCTATGTACCTTAGACTTTATAATGCAAAAAAGGAAATAACAAGATAACTTAAATCAATGTTTTTATTTGTAACATTCTATATAAAAAACTAGAATTGTAGTAAATTATAATAAACAATATAACATTGTAGTATCGTACAGTCGGTAAAGTCTGTAAATCCAGTGTTTAAGCTTCAGCCAGTAGGGCCAGGATATCGATGAAACTGCTGTTGTGATCAGCAAACGAGCTGAGTAGATTAGGTTCATTGCAGTACGAAGGACCGCCTGCATCATAACGGCACAATCAGTTCTTATGGTTTTTACTGTTATCCTTTCACTTTAAACACAAACACAGTTTTTACAAAGGTTCCGAGAGCTTCTATTTACCCTAAATACTCAGATTCTATTCCAGAATACGAAATGACGCAACCCATGGGTATAATATAGTCGCTCGCGCTGATAGGTGCTGTGATGGCTAATATAGTACTTCAAAAAAAGGTCTTTCATCTTTTGATAATGCAATACATCTATACAGTAATACATTTCAGCAGAAAATAAGAGTTTCTAACAAAATATAATATTTTGACTAGCATTTATGACGTCTCTTTTTGACGTCTTAAATCATCCGCTCCACGCCTGCGCGGCGTATTTACAAGTACGTTCCAATTGAGGTAGGTATATTTCCAATCAAATATTGTTTGCTTTGAAAGTCGTTTCAATGTTTTACCTATATAAAATATTATAATCGGAAAACGAAAATATTGTGAATATGAGTTTAACTAAGCCCGATAAATTGGACTTCAATTTCTATAAAAAATTACGTTACTAAAATGGAAATTATCACAATTATTGATAATTATCATCTGCATGTATTGAACCAACACAAAACCATATTTATTTTCGTAAATGAAAACAAACTTGCCTGGTATGCGACTAGAATGTGATTATACTGCGATGCGATTGTGAATTGAACGAATTATAATGTTAGCAGAATACCATTTTCCAGTGTCTTAAAAATCTAATCACATTCGCATGTCATGTTTTTCGCATGACACGTTATTTAGTAGAATTGGCCCTCTGATGTGTAAATGTTTGATGTTAGGTCGTAGCAGGTAAATCACTTGTTTCTCAGATTTGTTTTATCTTGGTATGATAACAATTGAAATATTGTTAACAAAATGCAGATACATAATATTATAGTAGGATCTTGCATTGTTTTAATCTTAAACATTTGTTTCGTTTTTTTTCTGGTAATATTTTGCTAACAATTTCTGACAGTATTTTGCTACCAAATATGATTTTGATGATTTTTCGAGGATGTAAAGGGGTTGGAAAACGTCACCTGATACTCACTTAAGCATTTCTCATTCAGTCTCTCGGCTCCATAACAGCCCCCCCTCGGGAGTCTGTTCTGAATCGGCTACAATCACAAAGTTTACCTACTTGCATAATTATGTATGAATTTAGCAGAATAATTCAATCATTCATTTATGTATTTCAGACTAATAATGTCCATAATTGTTAGTAACAGAGGTCTTAAAACTATATTAGTCAATTTTAAAAATCAAAAATAATCAATAAAAAAAAAAACAATCATAAAAATTGAATTCAAAATTATTAAAATCACTATGCATTTGCATTTATCATTTGCACTCATAATGCATTTTCTGTTAACATTAAATTTTTCAAACAATAGCGTCGCCCGAAAAAAAAAAATCCTCCGAGGCCACAACACAGCACATTTTTACCTGTAATGGCCCATCGCGTACGAATTCCCACAACTAGGTCCGTAGCGATTTATTGAACAATATTCCAACCTGCCCCGTGCGTATGTACTCGAGGTGCCTCGTGTTTGTTAAAAGCGCTACTTGTAAAGCAAGCGATACTTTTGGATGCGTTTTATTTGATTTAAATTCTGCTGATTCGCCAGTTTTCTAAAGTTGTCGAAACTTGGGCTTGTTGATGAATTATAGACTACTTCTTTGTGGATGAAACGCTTATGAAAATATAACACAAGCGCATATTCAATGAATTAATCAGCCCACACTTCTTTATTTTAAAATTTTTGTTGCATAACATGTAAAGTCATGCAATGCTAAAAAAAGTAAGTGTATCCTCTTTTCTGGGACTTGACATTATTGATCTTGAAGGTGAAAATGATGCAGATATTATGCAATATTTTTCATTGACCACACAAATAATGTTCCAGAAATGTATCGAAACGGTTTAGTCGTATCCGCAGCTTTAAAATATGTACCTTCTCAGTTGCGATAGCGCGCACACCGCGCTTACACGAGCACGCGCGCGGCTCGCCATTTGTCGCACTCGCGCGATAATTGTTGATATACGATCGCGATCCGACACCGTAATTGTCAACGCTTAATCTTCTAATTGGCTCGCATTTACCAATGCCAACGTGTCGCCTCTGCCCATTCGCATCGATAGTTCCTGCAAAAAAAAACATTGTCAAATTTTTCGTACAATCGTTAAACATAACCGACTCCTATAAAAGCTCGGATCGAGCAGAGTCGAAAAGCAATTCGCAACGCCAATTTCAAGAACAGTAAAAAGTGCGATTCACAAGTGCAACTTGAAACGGCGTTTAAGAGCGAACCGAGGGCGGCGCCCACCGGGGGCGAGAAAACAATTTGGAATTTTATCGGTGGCAAGGTGGCGGGGTCGCGGGTGGGGGTGCGGGGGCGCGTTACCTCTGATTTATGTGCGACATTAGACGCGAGGTGGGCACGAGTGCGAAATGCACACGCGCCGCGAGGACCATTGCCGCGCACTTGCCACTCACTCCGAGCAGTTCCATCTCGCGCCCGCGTCTTCTTTATACAACACTAGACATAACACACTTAGTGACACAGCCTAAATTCCAGTATAACTTCTACAGATAAAACTAATTATGTTTTGTTAAATTTTCGTTATTGAAATCGACATTATATCTAACTTATTAATCCTTGAGTAAATAAAGCCCTGTCTTAATTAGAAGATCATAACTTGGTCGTCATTTCATCTGTAACAAAGTCTTTTAGCAATTTAAAATTTTATCGAAAAAGCAGGATTCATTAATGAAACCTTAATACAGCTTAAACTTTACTAACTTACTGATGTCGTGGATATTTCAGTGTCATTCCAATTCAAAAGCTAATTTCACTAAAACCTTAAATGAATCGAGTTGGTCGGAGCTCGCACATTATTTAACTTGCTCCAAGTTTAAATTGAAAACGCCACCAAACTCTTTGCGGACTCAGAGTCAAATTTTGAACTTTGCCGTTGAATCGGAAATTTCTTTATAAATATCTTATTAAGCTTAAATTCAGTTGGTGTCACGCTGCCGACACTAATTTTATTCGTGAAAGACGGCGACTGAGCGACGGCGAGACGCGCGGCCGTGGGGAACACTGAAAATGTATGCAAACGGGAAACGCGATATTTGACGGAGCTGAAAACGACAAAAGAATTAAGGAGCATGCGGCCGAAGGGGGTGGGGGGGGGGGGGCTGGCCGGGGACGCGCGCGACGTCGACGACACCGCCCCACAGGCACATCGCGAATTCACTTTGCTGTGTCTTATTAAGAGATTAGCTGTCATTTCAGTGCGATCAACCCTTTCATTAGAAAACAATTTTTAAATTACTGAGGACCTCTAATAGCCTTATAATGACAAGCCTACGATATGTATTGAAACATGTCATGGAAATGATTGTCATGTTTATAATTAAAGTGGAAACTGAAGTATTAATCGGTCTATGATTGTACTGAAACGAAATGGAAAATTTTAATTTTCGGGCATTAATAATTCAAACACTCAACCCTATCTGTTGTTATCTAGGTTATGTGAAGTGAACACATGCAGCCTATTTGAATACGCGTGTATTAAATGTGTGATTCATGTAAATGTACCCTTAGCAAGTGTATCGCGAGCTAATCTGCACCCCCTCCGTGCCACCAATATGCCGCGGGGGTGGCGGGGAGCTCGAGAAAACGTGTAAACTAATTATGTACATTTTCGTAGCCACTTATTTACATAACCACGACCTAAGCCCCCGCTTTCACCGTGAATATTTCATTCGTAATCTTTACTTTGACGGTTTAATATGACAGCTGTTGTTTTGTTTGGAGGAAACTTTTAATTTTTGTCGTTTTCTTCCGGTAGCAGCGCCCTTTGTGTGCGCGTTACCCGACGCCTCCCGTAATGATAGGTGATTGTCGAACAACTTTTTTTAATACGGATAAACGGCTGGGAAACTTCGTGAGGTGTAATTTGGAATTTTCGCCGAGACGTGTCGCTGTGGTATTGTTGTCTGACAGTGGGGAAGGTGCTTATTATTTTGATGACTGTTTTGTCTACTGTCGGGGGAGTTATTGTATTGATAGTTCGAGGACAACAGATATCGATTGGTTCGAAGGGTTGTCACGTAACGGAGTACGTGGCGGCTACGAGAATGATTCATGAGTCGTCAACAGGCTGGCTTGTTGTGAAGTGTACAGGAAGCCGATAAGTAAAACTATTAGTAGGTAATGAGCGAGTGTTGCGGCGTTTCGCGGGTATTTATACCGCGCCTTCGCTCGAACTAATTTATGGAAGTAAGTACGCGGAAAATGTTTATGTACGTACTTCGGCCCTCCCGCCCTGCGCCGGTGACATCCGGTGCCTTCGCTATTTGCTGCTACTAGCCAGCAGACGTGGAATTATAATACAGTGCGAGCTCAATTGTTGGAAATTATACGTGAGCGTAGGAAGCATTGTGCCTTTGGAATATTGCTTCTTAGAAACGATTACGAATTTATTGGCTAAGAAAAATTGTATGAAATAGATCAGTTGAATTCTCGGAGGTAATAAAGACAAGGCGTTGTTTCAGCACAAAACGAATGGCAAGGACCACCGCGCGCGCGACGCTTGTCTTTGATGCAACGGCGAGCTGGTGACAGACGCGCTTCATGTAGGCATTACTCAGGGGCTGTCCGCCGCACTAATGACTCTTTGTGATATTAACGGCATCAGAAACAATGTAGTCTTCCGTCTGAAGGACTAAATAGAGCCATACTTAAATTACTAAATAAATATGAAACTCACGGTCTTTAAAAAAGATAGTATGGTGAGAAAAATTAGACAGAAAATTGGCGACGAAATTAAATTACCGTACATTGACATAAGCAGCAACTGTCATTATTTGACCGTTTTATTGGATTACTATAGTACCCAAAACACAGCAAACGTAACGAGACGCGATGTGTCTATTGAATATTTTATCAATACAATACAATACAATTAATCCCCCTGACTGTACATAATATATGTAAGTCTATTATGAAAGAATTTATGGCACGTTAAATGTATAAGGACGTAAATATATTTCTAACACTTGCAATAAGTACATCAATACAATTTTAGTGTGAGCTATATTCACGTTACTATGTAGCACTTAATAGGTCTGTACTACATAATAAAACAATGAATGTCAACTGAAATAGCGAAGCTGCTGTAAAGTGTAGATCTCATTTTCCTTACCTATCCGCATAAGCAAACCCGCAGTTCTTTAGAAAGTTGTGAGTGTTTCTGGAAGTTATACTTTTTTGTTTTATCAATTATTGATTTTCACTTGCCTCTGAAATCCTTTAATTGCCAATAATTGACTTACCTTACGGCATTCAAAAGTGTAAATTATACAAAAAAATAGTAATCAATATAATTATATCAATCGATCTAGCCTTTTCCCAACCACGGTGAAATCAGCTTCTATTCAAGACGATGCAGATGCAAAATCTTTTGTCAATCTGGTTTATAATGATAATAGTTTGGTTAAAATGGACAATTCTAACATCATTCAACCACACAGCACAAACAAGTCACATAGAAACTCATCGCAACTATTTGGTGCGCATCGCCAGCTATCATATAGGTCACGACATTATCGCGGAGCCTCCATCGCTAGTACTGAGACGAGGCTCCGCCCGCTCCTCGTTGACATGTAGCGTTTTAACAGTCAGTACGTGCCTCTGCCACCCAGTACCTCCACCCACGGACCCCACCCCCCACTAACCCCTAGAACTGACGACATTAGCAGCCGCAGACATAGGGCACGTCCCGGCCAGACGTTGACATAGGTAGCTAAAGTTAAATTTGCTTTCAGCTTTACGTAATATTTTTTGAGAATGTTAGTTTGTAAGTTCGCTTTTTATAGGGGTTCTGTTTTTATGAGCCGTTAACAGGTCAGAATGACGTGCCTATGGCAGCTCTGTCGTCAAGCCGTTGTTAAAATGGTCTTTAAAAATGGGATGTCGTTAATTAATAGAATTCCTTGTCTGAGGTAAACAGAATCTCTTATTTAGAGCTTTTTAAAACTTATAAGTTATTTCAAACAAATAAATGAACATAAAATTCTTTTTAATGTATATATTAATTTGGTATTTTTCACATTTGTATATCTGTTCCTATGCCTCATCAATCAATGTCAAGCTTACAACCACGCTAAACACAACAAAAAAAAAAACTATTTGCAGTAAACGCCCCCTTTTGTGTATACATGTATTAATTTACTGAATTGATTCACCATAGCTTGTGTAAGCATAAAAACACATAGGTGGTTCAAACCACAACTCCATGTCATTGCCTATAAAAACCGCATGTCACACAAATCGTGTATACGATAATCCTCGATATTGCTTTTGATTTAAGGGCTATAGTTGTGTGTGGAGTTAGATGACATAGGTTACTAAGTATTGGCATGGACGACTGTGTTTACGCGGCCGTCGCAATGGCTCCCTCTTATGGAAATGAAAACAACCTAACTATAGCCCCCCGTACCGTAGTGTTTCTAACTTAGTACTTACCTAGCTGTTAGTTGTTAGGTACCTAAGCCTGGCTCAGCTAACTAATGGAACAGATGTCGCAAATTATTCCTTGGGTAAACACTTACTTGCATAAAAACTACTCGTTTTTCCCCTGAATAGATATGGCAATTGGTTCTTAATCGTTCTTCAGTGTAAAACGGTTGGCTAGGCCTTTGTATCGTGTTTAAATAAAAAACAGTACTCGTAGTGTTTAGAATAAATTTATTATTATCATTTGAGATGCAACCCTGTTATTTATTTAAGCTTTATACAACATGAAGTGTGCAAGGATGGGCTAAGGTAATGTAATACCATGCAGTTCCGAGTACATTCCAAACGACCAACTCGATGACGTGAATTCATACCAGTGTTTGGTATACCAACAGCAGTGTTTGTATGTAATTTAGTAAGCATGCCCAGGTTACTAAACATGGCTATAATAAGCGAACAGAGGGTAGACGACGTGGGGAGGTGCAAGCAGCAGTTTTCGCAATATTGTCGCCAAACCTCCCAATTTCGGTGTCGACTTGCGAAACTCCTCGCCGCGCTTTGTGAACCTTACAGGTGTGAGCCTACATATAGAAGCGGGTATTCTATATGTAGCGTGCCGCTTCTATGAACGCGACTCCAAAATTGTGGGCTTTGCGGGAATTAGCGAAGGATTTACAAGGAATAATTCGTAGGAATGCTGTACGTTTAGCTGCGCTCGTTTGCTTGACGAAATTTTGCCCTGATATTTTGTTTAAAGCAACTCTAAAGCCTGTTTTTATGTATCCGTTTCTACTACACAAACACAACAAAAATTGACTCCTCCAACTGCACGTAGTAGATTATTATTCATTCTCTAAAAATTCACTAACGACCGAAATAAGCGGCACAACAAGAGGAGTGTGGCGTGTTCTGACATCGTTCGGCGTGCTATGTGACACCATTAGCGCAACAGACCGCGCGGACAATGCGAACAAAACGAAGCCACGGAATTTCGCGCAGCGGCGGCGCGGATACCGCGAGAGCCGTCTCCGCCTCCAGGAGAACTGTACGTTTACACGCTAGTTTTTAACTGAACTTCATATATAACTTGTAGGCAGAATACATTTAGAATATCAAGTAAATCGAATAAATCTGTGCATCGCTATCTGCTGCAGCTACCAATGAATATTTTTCTAGCACTTGTTGTTGTTTTCGTAGCAATTTCGTAGCAGTTGCTACGAAAAATAATCGTAGCTGTTTTGTGACACTGAGAGTTTCCGTGTAATCATTTTAAGACGTAAGCTTCATGTTTTAGACTTCTGAGTATTAGTATTCCTCAATTTTCCCGAGATAGACCCATTTATCGTTAACATTGATAAAGCCACGTAACCACTTCGCAAGTCTTCACCATCATTATCATGAATGTAGATTGGTTGTAATATAACCGGACAGCCACGTTAACTAGTCGTCCACTTCCGCGACGCATGACGCGTCTCCAGTGCACGTAGGTGCTCCATACGTCTGCCGGACTGACAGATTCCACGCTAAATTCTACGCAGATACCGTACGACCCGCCTCCACACACTCCAAGCATTTCATTGCCTCTCAAAACCTCAAAGAATGTTAAGTAGCTACGGATTAGTTTTGTCAATATGTGAACGTCTAATTAATATTTAGTTGAAGGCCCTTTTTTTTCTTGTGAAAGCTACCTATAGGAACAAAAAGGCAAGGCTTCCGGTGCAGGGTAACACGCGCGCTACAATAAAGGCAGGTACTCACACTGTATCATTACCTCGGCTCGCCGCAATTAAAATGGTACGCATAAGTAATATTTGTTTAAATTCACTAATTATGTTGCCGCTAATAAATACATACGCGCCACATCTGCTGCGCTAATGGCGACGTAGTGCATTGTACAAATGTTTTATTTGGTGCGCGCGTTGCCCGTCCGCGGACATGTCCTACCTTGTAATTTTCTGTTTGTGTGAACACGGTTTTTACGTAAATATTTAGAGGGATATAGGTAAATGTCAGGGTGGTGTCGCCAAATGCCACTGTGGACGTAAAACACGTGTTAGTTTAGTGAGAATATGCTTCAGGTTATCGATGGGCTATCGGATACGCTCGATCACTACGTAGAATTTTCATTAGAAATGTTAGAAGTTAATATAAAAAAGAACAACTAGTTATTTTTTGTGGTAGGTAACTCGTATAGTACTGCGTGTGTCATCACATCACATTCGTTTTTTTACCTTTTCAAGCATCAGCTTCACCGTTTAACTAAATAAGTGGAACCATCCAGATACAAGTCAAAAGTGACTAAGACAAATGATTTATTACGCGCACATTTTGATATGGCAATTGAAACTTATTAATAAATGAAGCGTTACAAATATTTTTCCGGGCATTAGCATTAACGACGGCAGGCGTGTGATGGCACCACGCCGGGCGGCGAAACTTATCTCACATCTCCGTCTATCCGACAGAGATATTAATCAACGGGATTGACAAAATCGTGCGAGTGTCGAAAATTTGACGCGGTTTCGTACCCGGACCTCCCAGGAAGAACTATATTTCTCGCGCGCCTCAGCCGCCGCCCAACCACGCCCCACAGCTCATTAACTGACTCTAATGCGCATCAATCTCATACTTTCTCCCTACGGGAAAAATACAGTTCCGACCACACTTTTTTTTTTCTTTCAGTAACGCCTTAACACGACTACATGTGTATTTCAATGTTCAAACGCCGGATTGATTCGATGCCACACATGCTGACACAACAGCGGCGTCTTAATACGATATTGATGATAGCTTACATATAACCTATTCTAATGTTGTTGATATAAGCGGACAGGCTGATGGACATAATAATTAATTAGCACTCATGAAAAATCTAGTGTAACATAATGAGATGGTGGAGCTCCGACGTACACTCGCACACTGGCGAGCCTGGATGTAATGATCCCGAGCGGCGCGTGATCATTTGTCATCGCGTCACTCACACGTCAGCGCCGCTGATACGCCCTTTTCCTTCATAATCGCAAATCATGATTCTATGAAAAAGTTTAATAAGTAAAATAAATATAAAGTGAACGTATTATATTTCCGAGTCATTACTGCCGACGGAAAAACGTAACGAAATATTTAAAGACGATACAAAACAATTGATATTTTCAGGTTAAATGTGAGTGTTGGTAGAGCCGTTGAAATGAGATGAAGATGTAATAGAAACTTTCAATTACTGTTCAGACCTGTTTTTCTTTAGAATTGTACTAAAATAACTTGAATACAAGAGCAATACACGTATGAATAAATCACCATTGAATAGTAAAGTGGTCCTGTTCTCATGCCCTAACAGAAGGTAGACATTAAATGTCAGGGACTTTATTTGATGTAGGTCCAATACGTGCTGTGAATAGTGCAGATCTTGCTGATAACTTGTTGTTACTCCTACAGGTCTAATTGATTTTATAATCCGAATTGCAATGACAAGGAGGATACTTAAGCTTGAGTTTTTTAGGTTGGATATAATCAATCATTGATTTCGCCGGTGTATTAGTAGCTGCAAATGGATTTCCCATCGGCCATATTTGCATTGTTTTTCAGCACATAGGGAGTTATCCACAAAGTAACAGTATTTTGTGGATGACTTCCTTTATAAAATGTCGTAAGTACAGTTGATCTTTTCTTAAAATCAGCTACCAATTCTCGTCAGCTACCCCAATTCATTTTCATAAACACTTCTACACCGAATTCGAAGTTAGAATTAGTTTTCTCGTAATAGGAGCTACAGTGTAAAGTTTCAAAAGCATGTCGGCTCGGGAAGGCGACGAGTCGTGACCATGTCAGGCTTGTCAGTCAGCCAGTGTGTACACGACACCGCCCATCAAGCCAGCATGGTGACCATGACGAATACTACACTTGGCTGCTTCACTGCTCCACAGTTTATAGACCGTTGATTGAAGTTCTGCAACACAACATAAGAAGACTAACATTTGCAAATCAATATCATTACGAAACGGGAGGTTCACGTTTCTTTGTGCCAGTTCTGTTTAAAAGCTTTTTTCAGTTGAGTGATTTTCGCTAATTGAATTGTGTGATGAAAATAGAAAAGCTCCATCCTTCATATAATAAAAACTTTAGACTTTGTTATGCTCAGACATTTCCACCGCTTAGATTAACGCCTTCTATTTTCGAACAAACACGATTCAAACCGAACTGGACTTTCTCACTACAATCGTCGCCGAGGAAACCCGAAGCTGTCTCACAGACCAGCTGATACGAATCTCCGTTTGACGAGATTATCCGAACTTACTCAATCGCAGTCGCTCGTTGTTTATCATCGCTTAACTGCACCACAATCGGTCGTAAGTAGGCCTATTATCCGACATGAAATATTCATTGGCCACCGACACAGATTGTTGTCACTCGTATTATGCAGCAGAAATCACTTAAGGCCAGGTATAGAGAACTATTAGCGATAATTCGCGGTAATGGCTGGCCAAGCGGGTTGCCGTGTTCGACAGAACACGACGCGAATGTACATAATGTAGCTAATGTCGATGATAGCGGTGTAATACATGAATCTGAAAAAAAGTGCAATAAAAGGAAAACTGCTTTGGTCAAGCATGAGAAAACGATGAAGGAAAGATTGATTTGTATTTTATTTTTTGAGAATCAGGCAATATGCTTTAAAATTTTAAAAAATGGTTTTCTATAATCCATTGGTAAATGAACTCATTCTGAGTAGCATTTTCTAAACTTGCAGCTCATACATTTATCGACTGAATCGTTCCAGTACTGAGACAAAAGGACAAACAGACACAAGAGTGATCTATAAGTATTCCGTTATTTATTCGGACTAACGGAACCCTAAAAACCATTTAAACAAGTAAGAATCTTGTAGTATTGGATTTCGTGATATCCCAGTAATTTGTAAATTAATTCACAATAAGTAAATGTTACTTATACAACTAGCAGATACTGGTACTTTGCATAAGTAATAGGCACCTATCTTGTTTATGCTACAATATTACTTGCCTTATAAAATCTTCTAAATAATTCATTAACCAACTTTTCAAGCCCTGCGAGTAACTTTTATCACCACTTAAGTATATCTGGTCCGATAAATAATCTACAATTTACATTGAAAATAATGTAACAGATGTTTAGTAATCATTCGCAGTTTTGCCAACAAATTATCAAGTATTATGATTAATACGACGCTACAGTTATCGAGTGGCTAGCGTCAAAACTGCGCTAATGAGTGCTCAGCATTCGCAGTCTCGCGCCATCTGTCTCTAATCAACGAATCGAGTTAATTAAAACGCTTGGCAATATGGCGGCGGGGTGTAATTGCTATTAATAAAGCGCTTTCCTGTATAATTAGACGGCAGCGCGCGGATTGGCTGCGCGGCCCTAATCACGACGTGATAACACTGCGCTAATGGCGTGCATAGCTTTCTATTGCATAATCACGACCTGCGCTCAACTGTCGGCGGACTAATTCGGCTTTGCTGTGTGTGCTCTGATGTTACGTTCAAGTAAAGAGTTTAAAAGTTAAAATATAAGGCTTCCGCATAAATATTTCGTTGACTGTCTCTTAAAAACAGTAAAAAAACTCATCTCGCTAATAAAAGTGTTAATTGAGTTTCACTTTCACAAGACGTCTATAAATAAATTTCGAAGATACGTTGTGTTATTTTAAGTAACATCATTAAAGGATTCATGGTCGAAAAAAACCCAATTGTCCATAGAAACAGATTTATCAAATGAGACGCCGAAGGAAACAATGATTGACGAGTTCGCACCTCGGCTCGTGCCTTTCTAATTAAGACGTCATGCGTGCGCGCACTGTTGCGACTCTTCGCGCTCGTTTAACTTGCAACACTCATCTCGGCCCGTGTCTCTGCTATACGCTTAATTGTTACATTAGCACTAACAATCACTAAACATCCTCAATATTATCACCACAACCACCATTAAATAAATTGCAATCAACGTGACAGATAAGCAAACATTTCCGACTTCCAATTGTGTAGTGAGTTTCTCATACCATTTATAGCAGTCAGTAGAGATCTTTCATACGAACAATACTAATCTATACCAGACGTTAATTTATGATACGCGTATAAACTTAAATCATAGAAATGTATTTTAACAATGTCATAACGATAAAAGCGCGCTGTAAACGGGCGCCTCTTATTTCTGTCTTCGGTACATGCTCATTAAAGCGAGTCATGTGCGTCCCAGCGTTCTTTTGCTCTCGCTCGCTTTTCCGCTAACTTTTGGGTGGTAGGATGATGAACGACGTCGGTGGTCATATATCATTGCGGTAATATATCGCGAGTGCGCCGAGTGTCGCCATTAACGCATGCGCGCAATTGCCCGTGCTCGCGCCTGCACGAGCATGCACCAGCGCGCCTGCTATAAGAAGCGTCTCACAAATCGACGCGCGCGACCACAGCTAAACGTGCATAAATCTTATTAATGCTATTCTTATTTTCGTCCACTCTCTCGATCTTGTAAAATCATTAGAACTCGCAGAACGACTCTACGTCGAATCGCCTTTGTTAAAATATCCCAGCGTTATATGGAGACATAAAATTTTCCTACGAAGGAACGTCCCCAATCAAAATTATATTGTTAATCATAATACTTGTACACAATGATGACGAACAGCTTGGGTGGTCGACAGTCATATTCCATCAGTTATGAATGTTCTTGTAGATCGTGGGTCAAAAGCCGCATACCGTTTGCGCAAGCCCGATGGCGAATTGTCAAGCGATCTCGCGCACCGCTGCGCCTCTGGCATTGTCGACAAAAAGTGAGAGGCCGATAGACGAAACCACGTCTCAGCTTACAACTAAAGATTTGTTGTTTCCGTTCTCGCCGCCTCAATGACTACCATTTTATGTCGATTAGGAGATAGTGTTTCACGCGCCCGCTAGTCGCTACCGACACCAGTTTTTGTGACACTCCTTTCTGCTTACAACGAGTTTATTATCGTTGATCAGTTGCTGTCGGTTGCTTTTTGTGATTTCTACTTCAATGTTGCGTTGTTCTACTTTTAGTTTATTTTTATTTCGTGCTAAATACGATGTCGGTAGCAACCACTATAACATACAGCTCCCCTCTGCAAATTAGGAATGACAACAGGAAACCACAGTAGCATAAGAGAACGAAACAGGAGCTATTATGTCGACCAACCGCAAGCGATTTTACTCAATGAACAAAAACATCCACCTTTACAAAAATGTCTACCCATTCATCTTTCTCCAACGGAGACATTAAAGAATGTCTCCGTTAAGGAGGGGAAGGGGACGACAGCCTAGTATCAAAGTCGTATGAAACAATTCACGCTGAACCTTTATTTTTCCTTGTGTCACCACAAAGGAGTATTCGAATTTGATCTCTATCGTTGTTGGGTATTAGAATTTTTGTAGTTTTTATTGTAAATATTTATATGTTATTGCTGACAATGTTTCTGCGGTGGGGAGGGTACCTAAATATAGGCGGGCGACCCTCTTTAACTAGGGACTACATTTACTGAGGGACACGCTGCACTGATGCGCCATTTGTGAAATATGAACTGGGTTTTCCTATGAAACCCCTAATAATGAACGTTAAGCGTTTAGGACTGCAGGTCTAATGTCACTATAGGTACAACTTGTGCATATAGTTAGGAGAAAACTTCTTGTAGGAGTACCTAGATATCCACTAGGTAATTATTTGTTATTTTCGTGGTACCTACACCGAGGTTGAGTACTAATTACATGCGATAATTTTCGATACGATAACACCAGCTCTTAATGAGCGAAAGTAGATTTGCGTCGGTCTCAGAGAGCGATAATTTCAGTCAAGCCGAGTAATTGACGAATAATTGCGTTAATGTGAAAATATACGGTTTAACACAACAATGGAACAAGGAAGTCGATACTATAGAAATGTATATTGTTATAACTTAATGTTTTGCGCAAACAAGCGTTTTGACGTAAAATTAGCTTAGCGCGGTTTCTTTGTGCTTGGTCATTCCTGTAAGAAAGCCTTACAATTACGTCTTTCTATGAGGCACTTATAGGTACTGTAAACATTTTAATGATTCTGAATACCTGCAGTACCGCTAATTGACCTATAAATATATAATTTCCATTAGGAAAGAGACAATTATGTTGTATCGTCAATGAGGGCTTTTGAAAATTTGCTGAATTTAACGAAAAATGAATATTTTACCTTAGACTAGGTAATAGTTGTTTGACTTTTATTTATTAAAGACAAAAACAGTAAAATAAATCCTTACAGCAAAATAATAAACATGTAATCCACATTACTATTCACACATTAATTAAAGCAGAAGAGTTTCAAAACTTGGCGTTACTGAAATAACTTAACCAATCTTACTAAGTAACTAACAATATATTTGACAATTGTAGACTTTTTCTGGAACATTAGTAAGGATAAAGTGAATATGACTATCTTGACTTTTGTTTTCTATGTATGACTCAATAAGAGGGCGAAGAACAAAGCGTTTCCTAGAATAACTTTTTCACATTAACAAATCAATTTATTCATATTTTTTATATTGTATAAAAAGTCACAGAAAGATAATTTATATTATGTTTACACAGAAAGATACAGTATAATGGCTATTGTAATACTAGTTTATGGCTAAAAATAACTACAGGTACAAGATATTTAACTAGGAACTTAAAATATATGTAGCGACCTGTCCGAACTAGGTTTATTTAAACCTGTGTTTCAGGCAAACACTTCATCGCAATTTAAATTGGTCAGATAAATATGTTAACTAAATCAGTATAAAGTTTACAAAGATGAATCGAAGCTTTTGTCACAATTAACCGAAATAAATAATTACGAAGTAATATTAGATAACAATAATTATCATACTAAGACTTCTATCAATTTTTCTGTGTCAATGCAATTGAGATTCGATAAATATTCCATAAGCGTAGTACTACATTTTTACAGAAGTCCATATGTGTACCAAATTTCAACAGAATCGGTTTAGTAGATCCATAGAAAACTGGCCGTGTCAGGCGGACAGACAGACCCCCGAGTGATCCTATAAGAGTTTTTTTTTTTGTTCGGAAACCTAAAAATCATCATCTTGCAAGAGCTTGCAATTTTGCATAGTTTATTTGTAGACCTTTACTTGTATATAAAATAACAGGGGTTTATGTTATTATTAAACAGAAGATGACCTAAAATTAATCACTGTGGGAATCCCAAGTTTAATAAAGGGTCAAATTTGTAAAAAATAATAAAATGTTGGATGCTTACTCAAATAGTATGAAATAAATGATTATTTTTAATATATTAACAAAATGCCACGTTTTCCGTTTACCTATTCTAACTTTTCTGGAAGCTGTACATGATTTACCTTGGCAGTTGCTTTTTGATTGTTTGTAAGCACTTGAACTCATTAAACAATTTTTTTTAAAAGGTAAAGGTTAGTAAATGTGAAGATTTGTCGAATATTAAATTAAATGGTTACCTGAATAGTTAATGAAGTGTGCTTAAAGCTTCTGTGGAGCCCTTTTTTGGAACATGATATCCATAGCATATTACGTACCTACATAATCGGTGTTCTTCAAAATACTAACTTACTATAACCAGAAAGCTAATGAATCTTATTTCTTGTCGTTGTCAGACGCATGTTCCCGACGGTGCGCGTGTCGTTCGCGGGCTGCCGCGCGGAGGCGCGCTACGCCGTGCTGCTGGACGTGGTGCCGGTGGACGGCAAGCGCTACCGCTACGCCTACCACCGCTCTTCCTGGCTGGTGGCCGGCAAGGCGGACCCGCCCGCGCCCGCGCGCCTCTACCCGCACCCCGACTCGCCCTTCTCCGGCGACCAGCTGCGCAAGCAGGTCGTCTCCTTCGAGAAGGTCAAGCTCACCAACAATGAGATGGACAAAAACGGGCAGGTTAGTTCGCCGATACAGTCTCTTTATCGTGTTGCTCCAAAGATCAATAGACTTGATTAATTTACTGTGGCTAAGACGAACAAAATCTGAAAAAAAAAAATTGTTTTGCGTCACAGCTGGTCCTGAACTCAATGCACAAATACCAACCGCGCATTCACCTGGTGTTGCGACGAGAAGGAGCCATCAACGCGCCCATCACAGACTTAGAACAAGAAGAATTCAAGACGTTCATTTTCCCCGAGTGTGTGTTCACAGCCGTCACCGCATATCAGAATCAACTCGTAAGTACCGTGACAGATTTGGCACACCTTGTGTACTGTTGATGTCCATTTGCCACGTACGCAGTTTATTTGGCATCGGGAGTCCTGTTCTTAATTCTATCATTTGATTTCTAAAATAGATCACAGAGACAAACGTTTGAAATCGCATAGCGCCAGTCGGCTGCGTATCGACGAATGCTATTTGAGTCGCACTAATTGCATCTCGCTGAAAGGTATGTCCAGCCTGAACAAAGGGAGGTGACACATAATTTTTTGTGTATCGACGGCCACACGCGGGCGACGGCGACGACGCCGACGACGGACGGACAGCGCGCCTGACGCGTACAGCTCGGTGACGATTAAAGTTTTCACCCGCGCTAAATATAACGTCCCAGTCGATGTCGAGTCAATCGTGTCCAGCGACGTCTCAGCTATTATTGCCAGTCGGGTGCTTTTCCCATGTATAATTTGCTCACTGAAGATTTCTGAGAACAGCCCGCTAAATTATGTCAACTTTCAAGTTAAACGTTCTCTGAAACTCACTTGCCAATTTCGATCACCAACGGTAAAACATTCGTGAGTCATTGGGTTGTTGTGAAAATAAGCTTCTCAAAAGTTTCTCGTGTGCGCTGTGCTTTGCAATTATTCGGCGTGCGAAATGTCTAATGACAGGTTGGGTGTGACTATGAGAAGTAGTCTGGTGATTGAGAAATGTACCTACTGTAAATAAATTGGACAAGTTGATTTAGTATTGTGAAGTATGTGGAGCAGTTAACAAGCGGCCGCTCCCGCTCCGCCCGTGCGCCCGCGGAAGCAGCGGCCGCGCCGGCAGCGCATGTGTCGCCACGCGCAATTAATTCTCTGTCACAAGAGCGTTTGGGCGTCTCCAAGTTCCTCGTTTTGTATCATCCCGTGTAGTAAAATAATTAGGACGTTTTGAGGTTCATGAAGGAAGCGTTACTTTATATCGACAACGCGGTACATAAATCTTCATTCGTTCGTTAATTAGCTGTTACGGGCCCGGGTTTAGTATTACCATTTGTAGATATTTTGTTACTTAAACTAATTAATTTCTTTTAGAAGTGCCGTTTATTGCATAGAAAATACGATGTATGGGTATATACGTTTCTTTATAATAAATTTGCCAGAATGGATGTGATAACTTTAATTGTTTAGTAAATACCTTGTTCAGTTGCATTGATAGTTATTAGACGCATATTCCTACCGAAATAGCACCAGCCACTTGCAGAAATTGCAATAGCACAGAAATTACAACCTTTATCTACAGACAGAACGTAAAACAAAACTTTTTATTACTTAAGTACGTAGGTACTGTTTAACAGTTCGATATTGATAGAAACAGGTGGCCATTACTGTATAGCATCAAGCTTCGCCATTGAACGCATACGGAGGCTCCACCTTCGCAGTCAGATCTAACGGCTCCCCAGGGTCGGTGATTATTGATTCTCATTGATTCTAACGCGTTCCTAGATTTACTGCCTGCGCCTAGCGACAGAGCCATCCATTACGAATGCAATGTAGTTAGATATGAGATGCCTGCTACATAAACAGAAAGGCGATTGAAAAGAGTATACAGTTCAGACTAATGAGATATTGAATAAGACATAGAAAGGACATTTCATAGCGATCACACTGACTCGTATCGTAGATAAACTACTTGACGAGGTAAAAAGCTCGTATCATAGCTTCGATCGCAAGTGACCGGGCGGGCGGCGCGCGCGCTCCTCGATTTGGCTGACGTCACAACTCTGACAGCTAAAACATTTGTCGAACAGCGGAGATAGTGTCAATGATAACTCAATCCCTTATAACAATAAGAACACACTTAGCATGTTTGCACCTGCGCGGCCGGCGTGCCAACCAAGATCGATAGTGCCCGCATAACTTTATGTCGTATAAAAAGTGGCCGGCTTAGCACTTCATCAAAAAACGAAACACATAATCCTACAACACTAATAAGAGATAAGAAAATGTGAATATTTTAACCACTACCTACGTTTTCTGAAAAAAAGTGTCACCGAATTTAATGCGCGCGCGACGTTTGTTAAATCGATGGGAATGAAACATCATTATTGGTGCTTTATCATATCGAAACGTTGATATAAGATGAGATAAAGCGTTGTACAAAAAATGTGAGGTGTGTTTTTTGTGTGTGTATCGCGGTGTGAGACGGAGCGTCGCCTGCGCGCGCGCCGCGGGGTGGTTTCCCGGGAAAGCGCCGTGGGCCCAGCCTATCCCGACCCGCTTCAATATTTAACATTTTTACACCCACCACACTATTGTCCTGTTGCTCGTTTTCTCTAGAATCCTTTGTCTGAGATTGGACTCGCATCGAGGTGACAATGTTTGTTGGAGTTTACGCATCCTCAATGCACACAATACGTTTTTTTATTAGCCGATGACTTGTGAATTTGTTATGATCGATCGCCTCTAGAGGATATTCGTAAAGTAAAAACTTGCGGATAGCAACCTGCGTCGATATTTTGAACTTTTATAAACATGTTTATTACCTATACTCTAAATTATTGAAAATACTTTGTTTATTAACAAAATTCTTTGTTAATCCTTTCTCAAATAGAGGCCTTTGTTCATTGTTAGGGACACATATTTTATTAATATTATTTAAGTTTAATTGATCATTCAGTCCGTGACGTACCTATCTACCAATGTTACGTTTATTTTTTAATTTATGTATTTATTTAATGAAGTCCGTTTTCTTGTTAAGATTTCCTTAAGGTTTTACTTCATTTTTTGTCTTACCATCTTCCGTTCCACCTGCCGTTACTCGGGGTCAGCTTTCTTTGAATCATCGTTGTAAAAAAAAACGATTTTTTTTTTCATATTTCGTAGATACAATCAATCAAAGCGATGGGTTTACGCATTCTGAATGGTACCTAAACACTATTCAGTAGAACGTCTTGCCTAATTATTAAATCGAAGTTCGAAGACAAGACGTTTGTACCAAACAAGTCCACTACTAATCTAACAAGCACACAACACGTTTGACAAATACAAAACGCACAACAAAATTAAACGATTAGAGAAATCGTGTCAGTAGTTGTGTTGGTCATGCTACATCACACTATTACGCGGATTGAGGAGATAATCACGAAAATAACTGTGCACGCTCTCTCATGTAGATGCAAACACGCTCAATACGCGCTTAATTGAAATTTATATCTCATTTCTCAGTATCAACAATCAATATTCTAAAATCTCTGAAGCTATTCTCACATTGAGCATCCATAAACGAGTTCTACGCAAGTATAATCGAACAATATAATGAAGGAGTAAAGGCAAACACAATTTCAATAACAAAGGGCAACCATGACAAATAAACATATTTCACGGGCTAAAATGGCTGCGGTCAGGTGTCACGAGGTGTCCCTCCCGCACTCCCCGCCACCTCACACCCTCACGTTTCTTTTTCTTCACCAATAATCGATTCATTCTTTTCAATGGGATCCTTTTATATTTGTTAACTTATTGCTCGTTTGTAAAACATCGTTTTGTTGAAATATTTCTTTATCCTGTCGTTAGTTTCCTGAATCAACTAAGTTTTTTCTTTCTTCTTGGATTATTTCGAAGTTAACGATAATATCTTTAAAAAATGTAATGGGCATGAGAAAGCTTTCAAGTTGAGGTTACACCTTCATGTTCACATTCGTAAGTTAACTATAAATCATACAGTTGCAGAACTTTGTAAATTGCCTGTAAATAAGAAAATCGTAAGGAATTAAAATAATTATCATAAAACATCAAAGTCACTGGATCAGTTCATTATTCAATAATTCAATAAATAATGCTTCTCGATAACACGAAACGCACATAAGTCAAAAATACAAGAAGTCAACGTACTTGCTTAAGAGTGGATTTAAAATAATTTAAGATGAAATTATTTATTGGGTCTCTGTCTCTCTCTCTCTTATGCTACGATACGAGGTGAGTTATATGGCGCTCTCGGTCTCTCCTGCCATCGATCACTGGAGGTGTGACGTCACGCAGAGCCGTCGTGTGCGGCCCGACTCAATTTATTGCGTCTGCGCACCAAGACACCTCAGAAAAACTAAACATTTGTTTGTATACCAAGTCTTTAATTAAATTTACAAATAACATAGTGTCGAATTCATAGATCTTAAATTATGACATGGAAACAATTGGGGCGTAAACAGAAATTAGCATCCCGATGCCTCTGCGTGCCGTTATAATTTGGTTCAGCTTCATAGATATTTTTGATTTATGAAAAACCTTTTTACATGCGTCTCATTAATGGAAAACACCTTTTTGACATTATGAAAATATTATTTCAGTTTGAGCCACGTCAAACTCACTTCGGATAAAATCTATAAACAACTAATAAATTGATGCTTTAAAAATTTATGTAGTTTTGAGATGTGGCAAATTGCCTACTCGCTAATATTTCGAGTTTACAGCCGTAACTACGGGCACGAATGTAAAGTAGACCTCATTCTTACAGTGGGTCCTCTGAAAGACCTGATGAATCGTTTGAACAGGGAGGCAGTAGAGAGACTGCCGACATACTAAGCTACGATACCACAATGATAAGCACAAAGGTAAATTTTATATTAGATATCACAAAGCCCGAAGGCAGTCGAAATGTGGATGTGCAGGATGTTAATAAAAGTGGTGACAGAGATGGCAGACGAACTGTACAACTTGCACACGGTATCATTCATCGTGTCTGTCGGAACAGTGAGTGAGAGCCTGCAACTGCTGGAAGCGTTGGATGAGGACGAGGGTATATGAAACAGGGAAACTGTTTATAGCTTCGATTATTAATAAAACGTGCCAACTTTTTCAATAATATATATTGTTTTCTTGATTGTATCTTGTAGATTCCAATTTACTTTTATAATTTAAGTAAAAGCTTTCATTTCCACCATAAGATGAAGAAAGTAAATTGAATATGAAAGAGAAGTAACCCCAGCCCTTAAATTTCGCAGTGTTTCTTAAATTCACAAAACCGTTATCTGAAATTCATTGCTTCGTATTGACAAATGTTGTTTACAATCATGTAGGTAGAAGCAAGAGGTGCTTACTAAACAAGTTTTGAAACTGCAATTAATTCGGACTGTTCCGAACACTTTCTGGGAATATTATCACATATTGGTCCGGTTATACGTCGATGCCACATGCAGCGTTCATTATTTTGGTGCATTTACGAATTACTGTCCATAAAGCATCGGTTTTCTGGAAAGCGTCGTTACAGCGCGCAGCTGTAGATCGTACGGGATTCACGAAGCTTTTGATAGCAGAACACTTTGAGAAACTCTCATTTAACAGATTCACATAACTATGCACTCATTTGACTACGCGTATTATTCAGAGGTTCATAATCACGAATTAACGGACGGGTAAAATTGGAAGAAATAGCTCTTCTACTGCACTTATAGCCAAGTAGTACTAAACGTTAAATGCTTTTAAATATTTTTCAAACCAATTGAGGTTGCAGTCATTTAGTTCGAACAATACAAAATAGTCATAAATTCAAATTGTATTTCAAACGAGTTTCTCAATAATATTCATATATGTATGATAATTAAAAGTTTCGTTTAATAGTATGTGTGAGTATGAAATACGTCTTGTTTATGGTGACTTTCTTGTAAAATATCTCCAACAAGAAGGTGCAGCTAAATCTGCCGTTAGTTGGTCTACTAATACATCAGTAGGTAAAGATCGCTGAGTCGTCCTTCGTCGCTGTACTGCATCAATCAATGAGATATGTAGGCAGAAGGAGCCCGCACGCTAACGTGACATTTATATATTCTTCACAATGTTCCTGTCGTGTCCCGATCGTCGCTCACGTGTTCCTTTACACCGCACACCGTTTCGTCTTGTTATGAACTGTCACTAAACATTCTGAGCGTGCATTCATTAGCATCCATTTTTCCAACAGTTATTCTTTCTGTAGGCATATTAAGCTGAATCGGTCTCCCAACATTAAAACAATAACATCTGGCAAAATATATTATATGCAAATATCTCATCTCTTATGTCTTCGTATGTAAATGCTTAAATAAGACATAAATTCTCCTCAACTCCGCAGCTTCATTTATAAGCGCACGTGCAAGACATCTGTGGACAAGTTTTTACTGTCAAATCGGAGTATGAATCGCAGAATACGAGGCTGGTACTTCCATAAACAATACATCACCACCCCAATAATTAGAGCATCGTTTGCAGAGATGCGCGCGCGGCGGTGGCGGCCGATGCACGATGGCGCGACGCTCGTCTTTCTCTCCTTGACGCCTTTTTGTGAGATTTTTTGTTTCCCGCCCGGGAATAATGTCATTATGGCGCCTTTAATGTTGTCAGTGAACGGGAGCGCGCCGCCGCCGCCGCCGCCCAGGGCGAACGTTTGTTGATACTTAAATTAGGTTGTTTTGACACGCCTCGTTCTTATGTTTGTACTAAATCTAATAAACGTCAGTAGCGAGAAAGCGTCTCATTCATTATTCCGGTGTTCTCTTAGCGATAATATATTTAAGTAGTTTTGGATAATTGAATACTGTTGTATTGTGGATGAAATGCGTGGCTGCCAGTGGGCGTAGACTGGGTGTCGTTTACGTAAACGGAATTCAAAAACAAACATGAGGCATGGAAACAATTACGGGCGGTGGGACATGTGGCATACATAATGTATAATCCGTCAATATTGTCAGCTACTACTCGCATTGTAGCGGAGTCATTACTTGGTGCGCAGGCGCGGCGAGAGTGTCGCCATTGTAGTCAATGGCGCGGCCAGGTGGGTGTGCAAGTGTAAGTAGGTGCGCGACATGCCGGTGACCCTCGCTCCGCCGCGCCCCATGGCTGCCTTACCTTAATGCACTCCACCAGTAATACTTTAGAACATCAAAGATCTGAATTCATAAACACAAGTTCTCATAAAGATATTACGTTTAAAGACGTATAGTCAAGCCCAAATACATGCTAATCTAATTCAAGCCAAGTGTCATTCTTCAAAGAAACTGACAACACACTCATTCATATCTCGAGGATGAATGTATATTTGAACGGCGTAGTGGCGGACGAACACTTACCTTCCGAACAAGGATCCGATTTCTTCCAGTTGGGCTAGTGGCGTATACCGCGTGTATCTGACATCGACGCACAAACGATTTCCATGGGTCCAGGGTATGATTCTGGACACCCTAGACTTAGAATTTTTCGTCGGCTTTTTTCTCTTTTTTTTTCAAGGGTTTTTTTACTTTACACTGCTCATAATCGTTATTCTGACCTAACCCAATGAGATTTTTAATAAAAAAATAATTAATTAACTACTTTCACTAAAAAGAGCAATCTGAATAAAACCACAAATAGATATCAGCTCAGCTGAGCTGATAACTATTTGTGGTACTCTTGAAAAAAATGAGAAAAGAACCGACGAAAAATTCCAACACTGGGGTGTCCAGAATCATGCCCTGGACCCATGGAAATCGTTTGTGCGTCGATGTCAGATACACGCGGTATAATATACCTATATATGAAAGTTTTTATCTTTACAACCTGGAAGTAGTGCTAGAAGCTAGTGCAGTGCTAGTGTAGTGCTAGTAGAAGTAGTGATGATGCGGTCGAAGATGTAACACGCTTACCTAGAAGTAACCTATTCACTCTTGACTTAAAGACTTCCAGGTTGTAGGTATCAGGAAACACAGACTATATATATTTTAAGAGGCACTGAATGTAGAAGCTTCTAAAAATAAAATAAACATAAATAGCGGTATGTCCTTAGTAAGTATTTCTTTAGTGAAACTACATCTTTTATTTGCAACAAACAATTCATTGAACGATCAGATGGAGCTGGGATACTAAATAGATGAGAACTAAACGCATATTTTTAGAAGAGATAATGTTAAATGGGCCACGAGTGGTAACAAATGTTCTTTGTCTAGTTTCCCTGTAACTATTTTCGAAATCATTAGTCTTCGAGTGACACGCTGCTCGTGAAATTACTCACCGCAAACCAGAACACTTGACACGGACTGCTCAATATTTTGTACTGTTTATGATTTGCCTTTGATCAGGAACAATGAGACGGTGATATTTGTCAAAGCATTTCATAGATTAACGGAATTAACGCACCTCTGATGAACCACTTCAAAAGATACATAAATATCTTTAACGAAAATTAAGAAGTTAATTGTCGCTACAGTGGAATGTTCGTCTGTAATAAAGTAAGCGCTTTACAATGTAACTTATCATGAATTACTGTGACTATGACTATTGCTCTTTGTAACAACTTTTTTGAAGTTATTGCAATTCAAAGAAAATAATTAGTCGTAGGAGACTCATAAACACTCATAAAAAGTTTTACAGAAATACTTTCATGCCATACAACAGCTTCATCCTGGTACTACGACATTGTTCACTATTAATGTGACAGCGTTTTCGTCAATTTAACACTTGGCCGTTGCGTTAGATTTTCTCCCATTTCCTCGAGTTCGTTGTGCTAAAACTCGAGCAGCGGGAGTGTGAACATGTGAGAACAATGTGCAATTAGGTGTCGCGTGGGCGGGTGGGTAGAGCGACAGGTATGCGGCGGGTGGACGGGGGGCTGGGGGTAGGGGGGAGCCCGCGACTCAATCGCCAGGTAATTACCGTCGCCGACTGGACATGCTGAAAGATTGACACCACCACAACCGCTCTCGATGACTTGTTTATTGCTCGCCATTAAAAAATAATACATTTTTTCTCACCTCGACATCATAAAACTGCCAAGAATATGCTAAAATTAGCTTCAATATTGGTTTAATCTGCTCGGATATTAGGCGAGCAGGCGCTATTTAATGGTAACAGGTTTCCGTGGAAGGTTTTATCGTAAATATTATTCACAAATTGTGCGGAGCCGCAGCGGGGGCGCCGCACTCAGCGAGGGGGCGATTTTTCATCGACGCTGCCTCTGCTATGCCAAATACATTTTTTAACACCTCGCCCCGAGCTTAAATCAAACATTTGCTTTCTGCTTCTTTTATCATAATCCAATTAATTTCCTTACAATTAGCATCAAACACTGCATGCATTCATTTTAGTATCGCAAAAAAAAATTACAAGGAGAGAAATTGAATTGGTACTATTGTACTTCCTTATTGGTTACGAAATATGCAGATTTAGAAATACGAGGACATTACCAGCTTCTGTAGCAACAATACTGGCTTAAATGCTACTATCAAACTTACATTACGTGGCACATTTAAAATGTGCACAGTATTGTAGTGGCAGTCAACTAAAGTGATAAACCGATGTGGAATGTCGTCAATAAGTTAACCTTATTAGTTGTGTGTGCTGGACGCCGCGGGTGGTGCTGCTACGGGCCCGTTCACACTGAGATATGGAGAACCTTTACTGACCCATTACAATATAAACGGCTGCATAATCAAATTAGCTCGCTTCGTCTGAACAGCTCCTTGTGATGATCGTAGACCCTTCTCTTGCCTTGCACGTAATATAATTGAAATCGCTCCCATCACACCGCTACGGAACACCCTTAATTGATTACATTATTTGTTTGAACACAATCCTATAAATATTTGATCGTAGGTAGCTCCTTCAGACAGAGGAATTCATAGTGTCTCTTTTGTTTCAGATCACGAAACTGAAAATCGACAGTAATCCATTCGCTAAGGGATTCCGTGACTCTTCACGTCTCACCGAGTTTGAGAGGTAACTATCATAATAACGTCTGTTGTTAGATACGAGTAACGTTTGTGGTTAGAGAATAAATCAATAAATACGTTTCTATTTTTTCAAAATTATACATTTATTGAGAAAAAAAACTGTTATTATGTAATGACGAGGGTTAATTTGATAAATACTCAGTGGCAGCTGTTTATTATTCATGAGTGTCCATTACGTGTCATTGCTTGTGCGACAAAATTCAGTTGGTTCTCTAATTGTACTTCATTGGATACGCTCTCAGAAACAAACATAACTGTCTGATGCAGGTGGAAATCTCCACGCGAGCAATTATGTCTCTGTATTTATTGCTTCTTAGCCAATCCAATGTATTTAATTGCGGGTGCGCCGACATCAAGTTTCCACCCGTGTAATTTATAATCTAACATTTTCTCTCACCACATTCGCTTCGCATATCTTATTGCTCGCTTTCGCATTTCTAATGCCGTATTGCTCTATGTTCTCTTGATTATTGGGTGTTTTATTTTTTTTGTTTGTCTGTTGAGATACTATATCACGGGGGAGCACGAAAGAACATCAGTCTTCCCCGACGACGCGCGCTACAGCGCCGCCAGTCATAGGTAGATACGATCATACAATCATATTACATTTCTGCTTCAGTTTATTCGCAAACGTTCAAGTGTCTAAAGTGTGGCTCCGTACCTTTTCAGGGAAACTATGGAGTCGATGTTGGCGGAGCAGCATTTCTTGCGCTCACCACTGCGACCCTTTGACCTGGACCAGCACAATAACAACCTGACGCTGGAGGAGAAAGCGATCCTGGCGGCGCGCTCGCAGCTGTTCCTACGCGCCGCGTACCCGCTGTACGGCGTGCCAGCGGCGGCGCTGTGGGGGCAGTGGGCGTGCCTAGCGCCGCAGCTCCTGGCGCAGCAGCACCTGGCAGCATCGGGCTCGGGGCTGCAGCTGCCGCGGCCCGTGTACCCGGGCGCGCTGGGCGCGGGCGTGGGCCCGCAGCCGCTGGCGCAGCACCGCTTCTCTCCGTACCCGCCGCGCCGCTCGTCGCCCGGCTCGTCGCCAGACTCGCTGCGCGACCCCAGCCCGCACCCGGCGCCGATGCACGCGCCGCACGCCCCGCACACCCCGCATACCCCGCACCCGCCTCACAGCCCCACTTAGTGATAAAACGCCGAATAAAAACCTCCCCGAGATCTCCCTGTAATAATATGCGATATTGTATGAGAGTCTTTATATGGAATGTTTTCTGAGAGAACACAAAAGGAAATTTTGAAGTGTGTCGGTGTTTTGCTGCGAAACGAGATGGAGTCGTGAACTTCGATAATTTTATGCGCCGAGAAGTGAATAAACTGAGTGCGAGTGCGTGGAGAACATTTAGAAGTACGGCTCAGTCGTGATCGTGAGCGACTGAACACCGCGCGCTTCAGGAACCCGTCGAGTGTCGTTGCTCAGACTGTGAAAAAGTTGTATTATATTGTAAAATATTATTTAATTAACTGTACCTTAAATCTGTAATTATTGTTATATGTTCCTAATAGTTTTGTCTCGTAGTGATGGTTTCTGCTAAATTCATGTTATAGCAAATTAGAGTTAATTGCATCAAAACAAGCATTTAATTGCTGTGTAAATTTTGTTTGACATCTTTCAGACTGTTTGAAAACAAATATATAGGGGTAAACATGCCGATTCGATGTCGTAAATATTGCTGGCTCAATAGTAGTAACATTCAACATTGTTTTGGCTGATTTCATATTGTTTAGGTAAAATGTGCAATACAACAGAAAAAAATGTTTTAGTGAAACTTAGAAGGTTAGTAAGATAGATGTATTGATAATTAAATAGTAGAAATTATATTGCTGTCTATGTTTACAATTAATTCCTACATCCGAATACAAACGGATGCATAGATATACCTACACGGTTACTATGTAGTTAAATTATAGTTATTATAAATAATATATTGCTAAAGAAAAAAATTAAATGTTTGTTAACATATATCTGATTTATTTTCATTTACCTTATGATCAGCTCTATCTCAAAAATAAAGTCGTGAAGAACAATTCCCGTTCCGGCAAGATAAGGCAGTTGTCTAATTGGAAAAACTTGGGGACCACAGATCAAGGAATGTGTAGAGAGGTCGTAGCAGAAAAAAAAACAAAGTAGAACTAAAAATTTAAAATTACATTTTATACTGCAGTAATATAAAGACTTATTATTCATGATAAGTGATATCAGCATAATGGCTAAGAGAAAAACATAAAGGCCGTGATGATGAATATATATTCGATCAGGGGGCTAAAAAGGCCACTTTAGGATAATCATACTGAATCATAATTTAATCACACAACAATCTGTCAAATTCAATTTTCATCTTTATCGCTAACGCATTAGGTTCAACGTTGATTGGGAAAATTTGACCATGACGAGTAGCGTGATTAGCTTTCTGATTATGCTAAAGTGGCTTTTTGGACCCGCTGAACTCTTTGTAAGAACCCAAGTTGGTTGCACAACTGGAAATTGACAAATATATGTGTATTTTGCACATTCATTTTATTTACAACAGTGATTTTTAAATATCCTCATCTAGCAGATAATTGACAGCTACATACATACATATTATATTACCAACCCCGAAATCACATACATATAATGTGCGCATAATTCGACAAATGTTATGAACTGCTGGTTTTTTTTTCACGTTATTCATAATGATGAGTGCAATACACCAGAAAGATAATGAGTGAATGATGATGAATGATTCAGGTATTGCGTATATAACACGTTTTATACCAATATGTAGAAGTATAGAATACAGTTTTATAGAAGCCGGTGTCTTCTCCCTGCTTAAGAAGCAAAATATTCGTAAAACGGACGGAGAAATACGGGCTCTAGTTCTTGCTCTTTCCCAGATACCTAATAAAAACAGTAAAAAATAAAGTCTACGCCAGGTGTAGCGGTGCTACGAATATTTTTTTCGAATACTAACGTTTGTCATGTGACCATTAAGAAATATCAACCAACCAATCAAAGGTCATGATACGGCTGAGAGCTACCTACTATTGAACGCCTGAGAAACTGCTTTATGGACTACTAGCTGACCCACGCAACTTCGTCTGCGTCACATTTTCCATTAATGCTCGGCTCCTTTTAGTCTTAGCGTGATGATATGTAGCCTATAGCCTTCCTCGATAAATGGGCTGTCTAATACTGAAATAATTTTTCAAACCGGACCAGTGGTTCCTGAGATTACACCCTACATACTAACTTACAAACAAATGTTACCTCTTTATAATATTAGTATAGATGAGCTCAAATTAGATGATATTGATATTAGATTAGCCATCCACTGTTTAATTTTGTTGATAATAGAGAAGTAACAGTATAGTTTCAAAAACAGTATCGATAATGCTTGATTATTGCAAGGAAAATCGTCATTTGCTTTTGACCTACAGTAAAAACTTACCAATAGAACATGAGCATATGAGAAGTGTACCTAATCCTCAAAATGAACGAACGATCAAACTACACTCGACTTCAAGTTGAAAGTTTCTCTACTTTCCTACCAGCACCTGGAAAAGGTCTATGTATTGTATTAATAACAGCTTTTATATCAACATTGTATCGTCGTTTTTGATAATGGCTCGGGACGTAGTTCGCAGCAAATTGTTTGTAATTTCCTAGAGGGCCGTTAGATGGCGGTGGGCGTCGCATTTACGACGTAACTTTATGGAGAAGCTCAGCTCAAGCTCTGGCTCGAACACGACCGATACAAGATGGGCTTTTTGTTGAGCTATATTATTTTTAAAGGATTGGCGAAACTAGGTATTAAGTATAATTTTTAGTCACCAGTTTATGAAAAGTTTTTAATCTACACCACCTTTGCTGCGAAAGTTCTGTTATAGAACGACCTACTTACATCATTTTTTTTTTGTTTTCTTGTATTGTGATGCCTAGTTCCAGCCTCAAATATTTTGAAATATTGGTGATGTTAGTTATGCTCGTGGTTATGACCCATATCGACTTTATATGCTCCTTTGGTTTACCTAAATGAAACAAAGCTTTTACTAAAAACATTCCATTACAGTATTTGTAGATTTTTTGTTGATTAAATTAGCACTCGTTTGTCTCTTTTGTACGAAAGTGTGACAGATTGCGAAATTGTAACAAATTAGAGCGCCGGCGGGCAATTATGCAAAGCGGCTATAAAGTTATCTTTAGGAAAACAACGGCGTCACCCCACGCCAACTATTCAATTAAAATGAAGCAGTGTCGAGGCGAGGCATTCGAGTCACATAGAGGAAGGGTCGACTACATCGAATTAGTTGCGCGCGTGGCTACATTACTGGGACAAATTTCACGTCCCTGGGGCCCGGCAGCCTGGGGCCTGGGGCCCGCAGGGTAGGGATGCAATGCTAATCTAATCGGGATTGTAGCTAATAAATGTTGTAGCCAGTGACACAGCCACCAAGAATTTATTGCTTGTAAAAGTGTTTCCAATCGTAGATATTGTTCGGATGACGCTCCTATTCTGATAAACTCCGATTGAATTTAACGTTTGACTGAATATTTCATTTGATTTTAGTGCCGGTTGTTATGTTGTTGCGTTAATTAAATATAGTGATGGGGGCAGTTTTTGCGAGGGATCTGATGAACTCGTTAGATTACAGATTAACGATAAGCTGGTGTTTATCGTGAAGTAACTTATCGGAACTTTATAAGCAATGTTTGATGATGTCCTATTAATATTTTGTCATACTTCAACTGTTTAAATCCTGTCAGGCCACCTAGGAACTACGACTATCAAACTATACATAAGTAGACGTAGGTAAGTAGAGACAAAGCCTTATTCAGTGTGGCTTATCGGCAGGCTGGCGGAGCAGGGGCTTGTAATGCGGCGTTATTGGCCACTCGGCTCATAATCCCCTTTTAACTGCGGCTCCGAGCCGCGCCGACGTGCCCCGAATGTTTATGTTCGGGTTCTTCTGCTCGTGAACATTCGCACTCCTTAGCTCTGATGTCGACGACACCGCGGTACGTGGCGAGGTGACGGGATGGCGCCGAATTACGCGAGAATTCTTTGGGTTATCGAAGTTTAGATCTTTGTTTAGTGTTTTGTAAATTCGACAGCTTAGCAAAGTAGTCGGATCTTCTATTTTAGGGAAACTCGTCCAGTTGGATAGAAGATACTTATTATGCTACTTATATAAGTACTTGTTTTCTTAATTTTGACAATTAACTATAATACCTACGAAAATAGCTACGGCCTACTTTTATAATCAGAATATCAATATTTTTTTTCAAGAGAAGTACGTTGTCATATTATAAATCAGTCCTTGCTCTCATAGGCAGGCTCTGCAGGACTCATTAATAAATGCAAAGAGAATGAAAACAGTTTTATGTGCCAGTCCTGCGCTGTGCAAGGTAGAACACAAATTCTCTTACAATCAAACCGGAACAGAACTTTACGATGTAACGTAGACACTTGAGCAACAGACATACCTTCTGTTCCCAACATTCGGCTGTAAAGAACAATGTTCTATATCATTTACATAAAGCTTGATTTAATACATAGGTAGGGTACCGGGAGACAGGGCGGAGCTCGGCAGCCGGCGCTAATGTCGCTGGCGGGCCCACACATCTCCACATTTCAGTAAAACTGCAAACGTAACGGGGTAATAAATTCACGTTTATTACCGCAAATATATGTACTCTTACCTTGGCAGTCGCTACCGGAACAAATCGTGGGTCCACCGTTTACGCGGTAAACGCGAAACGTGCGTTATGAAATATTAACGTAAACGCGCGCGTTTGCTGAAACAATGCATATAGAATACATGTTCAGGCCTCATCGCTAAGGTGGGCACATTATCAGAATGGTGCGCTAATGGAATTGAGCGTTTTTATTTATTGGCCCGTGTGTTCATTGGAGCGTGGCGTTTATGTGTATCGCGGCATAACTCACCGTTTATGATTATTTTATGAACGTTTTAATGTTGAACGTCTGCTCTACATCTGAATTAATTGAAATACTACAGTAGAAAAGAGTAATTTAAAAGAAATAAAGACTCTTATAATTTATGGTATACAATAGCGTGAAATTTCATTATCATTTACATGCACCGAGTACCTTGAAATCCTTCTGTGCCTACACTGTGCCAAGTAACTCTATATCTACCTAGTGACTATAGCTTCCTGAAACAATCAAGAAATTAATGTTAACAGTGATCAGAATGTTCTTTATGTAACCTACTGTTTGCAGAGCATTCTAATTATTCTTCTTCTTAACGTGTGGGTAAAACGACCTTAGTGTGAGTTTCTAAACCACCTTAAGGGCCTCTGACATGGTTTAACGACCGCCATTTAGCGGGCAGGACCACCGGCTTATACGTGCCTTCTGAAGCACGGAACCAACGATCAAGTGATTCAAGCCTGTAATGTCCTAACCAAACTGGAAACAACTTTACAAAGTATGCTTCCCGAGGGAATCGAACCCACGACCACCGGGTCATAAGGCAAGCGCCTAAATCACTCGACCACGGAGGCAGTTCTAATTATTACCCTATCCACATAGGAGTACCCACTTAAAAATAATGCAGTTCGCAGAGCTCGCAGCGCATATTGCAACTCGATAAAGTTGTTCGCGTTCAATAACGCGAATGATCTGACTTTTCCCGTTTTTCCTCTGCGAATGGCTACTCCCTTCCTCTTCCTCCCGGCGCCTCCCCCGGCCTCCCCTTGCGGTGCAAAGTTGAGGGCATTAGCGTGTTATCGGCGGCAGCGGCGTGAAGAAGGCGCCCACCTGAACTGGTATTACACCACCCCCGACGACACGTACAAATTACGGTCGAAGCAAATTTCGACGAACTCATTGCTGGCTGCAAATGAGCGGCTAAGGAAATGGAACAAAGGAACCACGCATTGTAAGTAAATCCCTGCATTACCTACTCGCTCTCTAGCAACCTTAATAGGTGTAACAGATACTATCTATAAGCGTTGAGATGTGGGGATAGGTGGGAAGCGTGAACGTGTTTTGCAAACCAGCCGAGGAAATAAGGTGTCCCCAATTTTACTTTGTCGACCGCCACTGATAGCAGATAATGTAGTGTTACGAGGGAAATTTGTAAATGGAACCTTTTTCGTTATGTTTTATTCCACGAATGTTATGGTAATTTCGCCGACAACCTTTGAGAGCGAAACATTTTTTCAAATTGTCTGTTTCTGGAATGTAGATTATTTACTAGCCATTTGTTTTGTTTATCAGAAGATCACGCTTTGTAATAACATTTTCCTAAAAATAAATGGTGTCGTGCGTGCCTTCAATAGGAACTTGATTAATTGAGTTGTATTGTATTGTATTGAGAACGAATTGTTCACATCGAGCAATTCGCACGCCTATCGTAATGCATTCCTAATAATAAAATCCATGCGGTCACAGACAGACGCAAGTATCAAATTTGCGGGGCAAAGGTCCCGCGGGCCCTGAGACCATTGACAGGTTATTGATACAAATAGTCCTGCCCCTCCCGCCCCGCGCACCCGGCACTACCCCGCCGCACCCCGCACCCCCGACAACACCAATAAAACCTGATTGATATTGTGTAAGTGCGCCCGGAAAATGTGGGAACTCGATTGATGTTACAGCCAAATTCGATTGGAGGAAAATTGAAAAGAACTGTGGTAACAGAGGAGCTTTTGCTCTACTCCAAGGTATTAAAGTTGAAAATTGATTGTGTTAGGGAAGGTTTAATGTCTTTTCAGCATTGAGACGTGTGTATTGATAGTAGTCGGAGGCGTGAATAGTGTTGTCTAATGGTGGAGCTACACGTGCTACTTAGGAGCACAGGTAGGTAGGTATAGGTACATGTGTAGTCGTAGTACCTCTACCTACCCTTTTGTAATTATTGCTTCTGATAATTTGATTCATTCTATGTTTACATGTTTGAACTACTTAATACACAATGCGATTATGGTAGGTAAATATAAGTATAGGCGCACAAGTAAAACTGTTTAAAGCGACACATACATTGAGAACATACAGTTTGACTTTGAACGCTTTTTCCTGAAAATAGAAAGCGTCAAGATGTGGCCTGTTACCTACTTGCTGCAGAACTTGCAATCTTTATATTCAACTAGCATTTATCCGCGACTTCGCTCATGTTGATACAGATTTTCGCATAGACCGCCTTGTCTATAACCGTCTCCAAGATCCCCCAGGATCCCATCTATCTCTGTTTCAAACTTCATCAAAATCGGTTGACCGATCTAGGCGTGATTGCGTTACAAACAAACTCAATATTGCATTTATAATGTTAGTAACTATGAAATCCATAACAACAGGTAGGTATTCTTTAACAAACTATGGATTGACTGAAACTCTGCAGTAATAAAAGTATAATCATAGCCAGGCATTGCTTTTTGATTATAAATGACCTGGCTGAAAATATGGCAGCATTAGAACTAAAACTAGGTAAATAAATAGACCAATTAGTAATTTAAATTCCAGTCACGTATAACCTGAGCTTAACATTTGAGCACTTGACGGAACAGTGACGTCTCTGCGTGGGCGCTATCGACATCGATACTCGATAATAATTTATCCAAAATGGTAGCCAAAAGACATGTGATAGACATGCCATGCCAGCTTTGTATACAGCCTGTATTATTCCAATTTTTTTTTCCAGATCAATAGAAGATTTGATTTATGCAAAAATAAACTCAACTAAAACGCAAAAGGGAAATCTGCTGTACCCATTTTGTGTATACATTTTGTCGATTTCGGCGAACAAAAATATGCTGAACGACCAATTTATTTTTTCTTTATGTATGTCTTTCATAGATATCTACTTATTGCTTGAATTTGTTTACATTAAAATAAAAAGTCATACTGTACATAATGACGAGACGGTGGCGACCTCAAGCGGTGTGGGCGGTAATTAACAGCTGATAGGCGTTACAACTAAGACAAGTTGACATGTACGATTTTACACCGGTCATTATCGACAAGGCTATCTCTTGTGCTTGTACATACTTATTGTAGAACAGGTATTTACTTTAGTTTTGACAGATATGTGTAACTGTGTAAGTGTCGAGGTTTGTATAGTTGGTATTATTGTTGTAATAACTTACATTCTTAGCTATCTAAAAGTGTGACTATACAATTGTCTGAACATCGATTGGTTTTTATGAGGATGTATTTTGTCAGCCCTCAGAAAAGTGTTTTCAAAATAATTTAATAAAGGAGAAATATAAATCAAGAATTGATAAAATCCATAACCATAATTAATCACTATTATTCTCCGCCTCAAAAATTAGTCACAATCATTTAACAACAACAAAAAAAACAGACAAACGTTAGCCACACTGGCTACAAATTCCATAAATCATCAAACAGCGATTGAAAGGCGAACAATAATTGAGAGACAAGCTAACAATTTTGCTTAGTAAGACCTCGGAGGGCCGCCGGCCGGCCAAATGGAATATATTCTCCGATCAGTCCCATTTTTACGGCACACTTGAGGGTTAACGGGTGTGAATGGCCACCCCATTGTGGGAAAATATCTATTAAATATTTATGAACTTTATATTGAGCTCTGAATATTACTTGCATCGGCAAAATGTAATGTTTATAGTAATGTGCTGTGGGAGTGTTTTTATAGCTCATAACTGCTAAGTAAAAATTGATACTTAGATCGTAACGTTAAAAAATGTACTACATACGGTTATGGAAGAGCTTTTAAAGAAATGTGTAGGTATGTTTATTCAAATATAATGTTGAAAGGATCCTCAAGTTTGAATGACTCTGAAACCGCTGGAGATGACAAAAACACGGAATGAGATATAACGTAAAATACACGGTTATTGTTACGAATTACACTACTCGTTATAAAGATTAAAGTGCTCACTGTACTTGAAATGTTTTAAAATAGTGATTGATACAATCACAAACCCGACAATAATTGCGAAACAACGTAACAATAAAATCATCGACCTACAACTATCGATAGACGTTTGCCGAAATCCCCTGTCGCAGGCAATCACGAAGCTCAATGAGAATAGTGCAGGGCCGCATTACAAGCGTGGAATAAATCAATTACTGGCACCCGCCGCGACAATTACACTTGTAAAGTTGTTTCGTGGTGATTTGCCCACCCGCACACCCTCACACACACACATAGGTACCTACAGACAAGCCTGACCCCTGACGTTTCGGTAATAAGAGTATCAATGTCGCTGTCTGTTTCAAACTACACTCACAAGCTTATGATACCCCAATCAGGCGACCCTCTGATTTGAGAGAACGATACCTTGAGGGCCACAAACGAAAACAAACTTTAAACAGTCATAATAGAATACGTTATTGCTCAAGTAATCTCCGAAGGAAGAGTTTTCACAAATAAAGCAACGGATTCTGCTGTACAGCAATTTTATTATTATGAAATGAGTGAGTGTAGAGGCGTAAAATTAACTTGTCGGCGTCGCTCTGAGGGAACCTTTACATTACGAAACGTTTCCTCCGAGAATGTTACTGTAGGGTAAGTGATACTTTATACAGCTGTCGTTGTATCATTAGGTAGGATCAAGTTATGAAGTATTTAGAACCCAAACGTATAATTGAAATCTGCAATAAGTTTTTATGGGGAAATATTTTGTTTGACGGTTTATAGCAAGCAGCAGATGTAGATAGATACCTTGTGTGTAGTTCCGGAGACTGAAACTTTGTATCGGTATTACTTTCGTTGTAGGTACCAACTTAGCTTGTATATTTGAATTTTTACTTAAAATTACTCACTGTCTACTCTGAAAAGTTGTGGAAAACAATCATCATTAATCTCTTACTTTACGAGTAGATTTACTATAATACTTTTCTAAATTATATCCAAAATAGTATAGGTATTATAATGATATAAGTTTTTTCTGGTTTTATTTAAGGCAACCATCACATGTTTTGCCTAAAATCAGAAATAATTATGTAAAAGAGAGCGGAGCCGAGCACGATTTTTTTTTGCTAAATTGGATTTTTAAATTTAATTTTTATGCGACTTACAAAAGATTTATTTTTTACTAAGAGTTGTTTTAATTTATTTCTTCATTTAAACTTTCAATCAATCGAGCTTCCCCGGACACAAAAGTCGAATGCCGGACGCTGCCCGGACGCCCCCCAAACTAGGACAAATCCGGGGAGACCCGGACGGATGGTGTGGCAGTGTGGCAGCCCTAGCTATATTACTACTTTATCGATAGTAACTGATATTACTCACAGATTCAGTGTTGCCATGGTGTCAATATTACAGAATCACGCTCAGTTCTTGTAGTTTGACGACACGGTTGGCGCAGTGGTTGAGCAATTGACTGCTGCGCAGCATGTCGCGGGTTAGATTCCCGCACGGAGCAAATATTTGTACGACCTACATGTATTTGTTCCGAGTCTGGGTGTTTTTCTATCTATAATATGTATTTATTTATTTAGACTTTATGCACAATAGTGGTACATGGGCGGACTTAATGCAACAAGGCATTCTCTACCAGTCAACCTTTGGGTTAAAAAGACTACACTGTAGTAGGTGTACAACAAACAAATAAAAATAAAATATAATTGAGTCATATCGATACAACAAAGTATACAAATAATATATATATACATATACTATAAAATACATATGTATTTACAAAAAAAAAATGTATATAAGTAGTTTATCAGCCATCTCGTTACCATAACACAAGCATTAGCTAGCTTAGCTTGGGACTATATGGCGTTGTGTGAAATGTCCAAGGATATTATTATTAGTTCTAATGTACTTTTCTCATAGCCGTAGGAAACTTCAAAAGGTATGAGTGCCAGACCCAGAGTTTTTTTAAGTATGGGAAATCGTAAAATGACCCTGTACGCTCCGGCAAGGAGTGTCAGAATCACTGACTAAAACCCAGCAATGAAACAAATTCCGCAGCCATGAGTTCCAAACCTGACACTGCATAAAAGTCAAGTGTTGGTACATTTTAAGTCGTAAAAGATGGTTGCTCAGTTTAAGAAGTAACAAGCACTTTGCAATAACATTCACTAATTAAGTATCGATCAGAGACATAAAATTTCAGCAGGACGCTATAAAAGAATAATGGCGAACAGGCGAATATTGGCGAAGGAAACACAATAAAAAAACTGAATGACTTCATATTATTACCTATTTCTTGAATTTTTCTCATTATCAGATGCATTACTAATAATAATTACAATAAACATTGGAGGAGTGACGGCCGCCATGGCTCACGTACAATGGTCCAACGTCAGGACTAAGTGCGGAAACCAAAACCCCCTAATAGAATACAATAAACATTTTAACGCTCTGATGTGTACATTAAAAGTTAAAATACAACTCAATGGCACTAATCCAATTAATTCCTTGATGTAAAACTGAGGCAACACATAAGAAGAGGTCTAGTCTATCCACTGTTAAGCGTCAGATGCACGCAGTGTTTTAAGATAAATAGTATTATGGCTCTACGAATAAGTAGTACCTATGAGAGTATCCTAATTGTCAGGGTTCTGTAGCCAAAGGGTAACTAACGGGAACTCAATTACAAAGCCTCTTGTGTCCGTTGGTCTGTCTATTGGCGCTAAAACAACAAATAATAAAATTTAAACTAAATCAAAGATTGATTCAGTTTATGATACGGAACCCTTTGTATAAGAGTTTTACTCGTACTTGGTCGGTTTTTTTTTAAAGTTCCGTACCTACTAAAATGGTAATATTTTGATAGTTTTGGAATCCTGGATATAGACACTAGACAGACTGAATTGACATTGCTGATCACCACCGTACTACAATCCTACCATCACATTCTTGTGTAATCAAAACAAAATCCGGCCAAGTGCGAGTTGGGCTAGCTCACGAAGGATTTCGCACCACGAAAAGTACGTTTCTTGTACTAAAAATAGACCGGGCTTTTTTGTTCTCTATTTTACTATATTTAATAGCCGCCACAGAAATACATAGTACTCAGTGAAAATTTCGCACCAAAAAAGGTACGTTTCTTGTACTAAAAATAGACGGAGCTTTTTTTATTACTCTATTTTACTGTATTTAATAGCCGCAACAGAAATACATACTCAGTGAAAATTTCAACTGTCTACCTGCTATTTATTCTATTGCGTGTATTTGTTACCGGAAAGTGGCAAACGCAGTAAGATTGTAAAATATCGCGTGAAAATGTAAACTGTTTTTTTCAAAATACGAGTAACACACGAATAGATTGGAAACTATTGAATTTGGATGGGTTATATTACTTACAAAACGATTTTTTCACAAAATATCGAGAAAATATAATCTAATCAAGATTTATTACAATCTTACGGAGTTTGCCATTTTCCATTGATATATTAAATACCTACAGCCCGCGGGCACTCAGACAGGGTTCTGTTAGTTGGCCTTCGGGTATGGAACCAAACATCCAATTACCACGTAGCAATAAAAAACATACTTTGAAATTCTAGCTCACCTATTAATTTCTGACTAAAAGCCACCATTATAGCCAACGGTGTCACTACAGCAGCATAATTTGTGCAGCTTGGTTAGCAGATTAGTTAGCTTAGCTCAGCTGTAGCTGCAAGTTTAGCAGTCACCACATTTGCCAAACTGCTGCGAAACAAGTTTGTTAGCGGGGCTTGCCTGTAGCGGCTAACGTTTTTTTACTTAATCGGTTTAAGCTTCAGGTGGACGATTTTGCTGAGGATTACAGTTCTGTCTGCGGAAGGTAACTATATTACTTTAAAATCGCAGATGGAATAAAATAATGATGAATAAGCAACATTGATTTCTCTTTAGTTAAGTTGAGTTAACAATGAATATTTCGACTGTTTTCCTTCACAAAACAAGAAGCATAGAATTACTACCTACTTTTACAAGATTACTTGTTAGAATTTGTGTTCCCATGGGTTTCAAACGAAAACTGTTGTTTTACTGGATGTAAAAACTATCTAAGTCCAGAATAAGTAATTCTAGTCCTATAGGCCCACGTTTAGTGTTGTTAAAATAGATGACACTATAAAATCTTAGATGAAGTGCTCTTTAAATCGACACTTTGTTTGCATACGATCATATTCCCGACCCTTGTTGTTCACCGATCTCTGGTCGCATACCTACATGCAATGGACATCTGCAGAAGGCAAGTCTTAATAATAAATTTATATGAAATGTCAGAATTGTAAGAGATACTCATAAGTGATGTGCAGGTATGTAACAATAAGTTAGAGTGGTGGCGGAATAAAGAATATAGAAGCCTTTGAGGTAGAACCTTGATCTGCATAGTTTTTGCCCAACTACGTTGGGTTGCCTTCCAGTTCCGGATGCAGCTGATTTTCCGAAGAGCGACTGGCCTATCTAACCTCCACAATCCTATAACTAGGTAGAATGATAACCCTTAGCAAGACTGTTCCTGGCTTCTGACCACCTGTAATGACTAACAAAGATGTTCGAATTCAGCCGGGACTATCGACTTATCGTGCTTTTCGAGGCACGGAGAAAACTTGGTATGTAAGGGATAGTCACCCATCCACAGATCGACCTCGGTTAGTGTAGTTTAAAATTCAACCTGTGCGGCTGCTATTATTTTTATAAGGGCTAAGTGAGTCACCTGGCGTTTAGCAAAGTGAAAAGAACATTCTTAAATGTTCGCAACCGGTAGCTCCGCGGCGACTCACGAAGTCACCCAGCAAACAGTTGCCTAGCCTGTAAGCTGCCTATCAGTCCGAACGTATATGTTTTAGTACATCATACAGGTACCTAGCTGTGAATAGATTTTATTTTTATTTTATTAGATGGGTTTGCTCTTAACTCTAGTCTAAGTCAGAGATGACAGATACAAAGTCTACGATGGAGCGAGCTTACCCAGAAGTAGCCCGTTCACTCTAACTTTGAAAAGATTAGGGTTGTTAGCGTTCGTTTCGGTGTAGAGGTTCCTATAATGAGTCATATTATTTCTTTCTAAAGCGTGCCACTGTATCATATTTCCGGCCAGCCATCTTAACAAATTCAGTTCTAGAACAAAACAAAACTCAGCACAGCTAAACTCTGCTGAACTAACATTCGCGATCGACGATGCAGCGCGGGAGTCATAAAACCCGATGCCTCCGGAATGTAAGCAGAGCTGGGCGACGCGTGTTTGAATAATAACACCTCTCATTTTATGGCCCACCATGTCGCCAGTTCGCAGGTTTGCAACATAAACCCTGCTAACAAAATATTAGCTAACAAGAACAGGAAGTTTTTGATATTAGGAATCAAGTTTTAAACCCGTAGTGCTGGTATTTATTGGAGTACGTAGGCATCCTTTGGAGACTTCATAAGTCTTTCAAAAGTAAAGGGTAAGCCAGAAAGTGCAAACAAAATCAATGGGTATAAACTGGCCTCTATTTCTATTGATTTGAATCGTCAAAATGTTACCCTGTCATACGGTCGACTGTATCGTTTTTTCAGGATTCCTGCTAGCCAGAATTGTGTGGTGGTTTATGTTGCTTTTTGTGTACAAATATAGAAATATTTAGGAATGCTTATTGGTCCAGTAGAAATCGACGCTAAAAAAGCTAAAATCGCAAAGCTGGATGCAGCTCTGGTTTTTTGGTATGTGGATGCATGGACCAGTTAGAGTAGTGCGAATCCAAATTTGCAACTTCGAAGCTCCAAAGTCTTGAGCATCGACGCCGAGTTGCTGGCCTGTCGGTTTTCTATCGGTTACATTTTGAGGAGTGTGCGACGGGATTGCATAATTTAATTCTGCCATGCCCGTTACACCATCGGACCACAAGATGTACGGCGATGTGCCACCGGTACATGGTGGACATCCCACCTATACGCACTAAACGTTTTGGGAATACATTCATTGTGCGTACAGCTAAGGAGTGGAATTCCCTGCCGGAGTCTCTGTTTCCTGATAGCTACAACCTGGGAGTCTTTAAGTCAAGAGTGAATAGGTTACTTTTAGGCAAGCGTGCTCCACCTTAGACCGCATCATCGCTTAACATCAGGTGAGATAGTGGTCAAACGTATGCCTATCAATAGTAAAAAAACTTTGTTCACTGCGCACCATGGGATAATCTGCGAAATGTTGGGACACTTTTTACTTTTTGCTCTAAACATTCAGTATTCGTATAAAGACACGAAAGGACATTGTTCAGTGCCCATACATCGTTCGCCTAAGAACCAACAGAGACGTGAATTTACTATCTGTGTTTTAAATAATGCATATGTTCGACTGAAACTAAATTAAAATCACGGACACTTTTCAGAATTGTAAAATATCCAAAATGATTTCGGATTTCGAGGTTATAAAACATACCAAACAATAGAAACATACCAAATGGACTAAGATCCCAGAGCTGCCAGACTTTTTATCTCACCAAAAAATGTTGTAGAGTAGTGTTACTATGTTCATCTAACATACGAAAGCGTGGTAACTTAGGTCGACGGCCGATTCCCTGATATCAGGTGCAAAATACATTACATCAAAGTGTCAACTGTCATTTCATTGACTGTCACTGTCAATAGTGTTCGTGTCATACAGCGATTTAATCGCTTTATTGTTTTTGTAGGTAACTAAAAATCTTACAGCGCTGAGACTGCTTTGTTTCATTTTAAAATAATGGCGCCGGGTTATAAAACCCAAGTGAATTACTTTTTAAATTGGTTGCGTAATTAAAAAGTGTCCGTTCTATTCTAATCATTAAAATGTAATTTTAAAAAAAAACTAGGAATAATGGTTAAGGTTTCGCATGTGTTGATTCATAGGCCACTTTTTACCATGTCCTTTAAAACCAATTGCAGCTCTATGAAACTCATAGGGATCAAGATATGGCCCCACAAAGATGGTAATTTTTTCTCGAAAATTTACAATTTTGCTCCCGTTCGAAGTAAAATATTGGCAAATCGCTCGCACTATTAATAATGAAGCAGTCAGCCCAGCAATTAAAGGAGCACTTCAAATTCGAATTAACCCCTTACTTATCTACCCCTACATGACATTATATAACGAAGATGGCATGCTAAAAGGGATTAAATCAAAGTTTTACGAAGCTTTCATCCCAGGCTCTGAAAACGTCTCCCTCAATGCCAACACATATGTTGTGGTGGATGGGGGATATCTCCTGCATCTATACATCTGGCATCGAAACTCATTCAGGCGATTGTGGCAACTTATGTCACGATTTGCCAATATTTTGCCACGGACAGGAGCAATACTTAAAATTTACAATTTTCGATAAAATGGACTATCTTTGAAGGGCCAAATCTTGGTCCCTATAAGGTTCATAGAACTGCGGTTGGACTTAAATTATTTTGACACAAAGAAGTGGGTCGGTTGTTAGACCATAGGTGTTTTTGATAATTGTGTAATGTAAATGGAATAAAATTTCTAAAGGAATAATTACTATATTAATATGGGAAATGAGCTACCTATCTGCTTCATTTGCGAAAGTAGATTAATGAAAGGCTATAGTAATTAAATTGAGTACCTACATAAACGTAATTATTATTTTTTTAAATAAACTTCCATTATCTATAGTCATCGAAGGACTACATACTGGATACACCTTAGTTATTAATTATTCGCACAAAAACATTATCTTATATTGACATCAATTGGTACCTGGCTTATAATGGAGTTATACATGCTAAATAACTTGGAAGGCATTAAATTAATCTTTATAGCTGTGTCAGGTCTCCTTAATTGATTTAAGACATCGATTTAGTCCTTGCAAGTACCTAAATATTAGACTAGCTACCTAACATGAGCCTTTAACTTTTTTTTGGTTATACCTAAAGAAATGTAAAAGCTGCCGGTGGCAAAAAGAAAAAGTTTGGCTCTTTTTTCACACAAACTACGCTGTCTGGGCAGTCACTGTTTTCAAATCCTCCAGATGTTTCCCTCTTCGGCCAATCTCCAATTAACACTGGTCTTGTTGTCATTAATTTCATAAGATTTATCAATACAGCAATATACTCAAGTGCAGTTTAAAAACATCTTTTTCTTTTAATTTTCATTAATTTATGCATTAAAATATTTATAAAAGAATACAATTACAGACATTATGTTTATTGTACAAGAGGTGTGGCCCCAAAACATATTGTGTCCTGTCCGTTTAAGTTCACAAAAGAAGTAATTACATTTTATAATTAAACGAATGTCACTGTTAATTGGGCGAGGCGATGAAAAAGTGGGTGCTAGCGTGTTGATGTGTTTAATGCAAATATTGAACGTTGAAATTAAGTAATACATTAAAACAGTCGCAGCCGTTTTATATTAACTTTCGGTTACTTTATTAATCATTGTTGTGTTGTTAATTTTTTTTTTAAACTTTATGTTTCTGTTCGGTTTAATTTGTTATTATGGGGTAATAAAATAATATAATAACTGATAATAACCGCCGTAGGAGCTTTAACCTGCGACCAGTTTTATTTTCCTAAGTTTATCCCATTCCATCAGGTCAAAGTGGCCTATATCACCTTGGGTTGATAAGATATTATTACAGATAATGATTCGATTTTCAGTTTATTTCTGAAGTGAGCTATTCCGACACTTGATAACGAATCGTGTAAAACAATATTTCGTTAAAGTAATCGTTCTCTTCTGACACTAGTAAAATACAATCTGCAAGCCTTGAAATTACAAGAGAGACTAAAAAAACAGACTGTGTGTTGGTGCTATACTCAGTTTCAATAATTAAACCACAGGAGCATACAGTTTGAATATGTTCCCACTGAACTTCAATCCCCAAGGCGGTAAGTGAATCAAATTCAAATGTGTGCTACGACAATCACAACTTAAAATCACGGAAGAAAAAACTGTTTGAAATTCCGTGTCACATCAAAAATCTTGTGTAATATTTGATAAATTCGAGTTGATTGTTTGCTTTGAAGGATCTCTTCGGAGCGGCTTCGTCTTGAGGGTTTAGTGGTGGCGTGATGGATGGTCACCGTGGGAGTCACCACAATGGCGCGGCGAGATGGTGACGAGATAGCTTTCGGCAAACCGCGGCGTCACTAAGCGGAGATCGTATCGCACTTGCGCACAATGTGACAAGTCACTACGGAGCGATTGGTGACGCTTTTTAAGGACTCGTATGCTCAATGCGTAGGTAGGTAAATATTTTTGGGACTTAGTACGTGTGAGATTTAAGCAAAGTGCTACGTCATGTGCTACGAATTCGTAGCAGATTTCTTGTCGTCGGAGGTAGAATAGAAAATGCCTGAATTTACGATTCGTTTAAGAAAATGTCGTATGTTGAAAGGATAATTTTATTCTTCCTCGTGGACACAAGTACCTATATAATTATGTAGGAATAGATACTCAGGTACTTCACTGATCAGTGCTATGCCATACGAATATCTATGTGCTATGAATTGAAGTAGCTTCAGCTTTATAAGAACTCATATTCATATGAGTTGTTGTATACGAATGGGCATAGATCACACTCCATTTTTTCATTCTTTACAGTACCTATACCATGTGAATGTGCAAAGATTTTCATCTATTCTTAGTTTATCTGTATATTTCCTACTCACATTAGTACAAGAGATCAAATCGATCGGTACCACACTCAAAGTTCACGTGTACCATTACAGATTTTCTATCGCTTATTATTGGACTCCATGAGCTAACTTATCGTCTCCACATCCTGTATCAAGATATATGATGTCATATATTATGTTATTATATCTCTAGGCTATATAGGAACTGGTCTAGGATCAGAATCATCATCAATGGTATTGCGATAGCGAAGTGGCGCGGTATCGCGAACGAATCTGTTTCTATGGCTTTCCGTCCTATTGTTTGATAGATCTAAACAGTTCAGTTTCTAGTTTATAATAAGTGTCGTAAGTTTATTAAACAACTAGCTTTTGCTCGCGATTTAATACGTGCATATTTTTTTTTCCGTTCCTTAAGACTTTCGGGAAATCTTCTCAAATTGCCTTGCCAAATTTTAGCATTCTACGACCAGTAGTTTTGGCTGTGCGCTGTCTGTCATTAGCAGCAGTTTTTTTTTTCATAAATATATTAACTGTTTAACTGTTTTAATAAATATTAAAGTATAAAAACTAGAACTGAAATAAAAACTCCTTACTAGGTAAGTTGCCGTATAATCTGGCGTCAAAAATACATCCGCTTCGCTCTGGACTGGTAGGAACTTTATTAGTTTGGATTAAATATTGGACATTTAACAACAATACTTAATGGACTGCAACCAAATCAGTTATTGTTACGAAAAAAGTTCGGCACATTAAACACTATAACATGTTAAGTTATAATGAACAACTAACAAATTGCTTAATTAGTTTAGGTACATTACACACGGACGAGTTGTAGAATGTCCTGATGCCAAGGTGTGCAGTTAGGAGCGGGGTACTTCAAACGCTGGTAATGAAAGTGGCCGCGCCAACAACGCCGGATGCGCCAATTAAACTATCACATCATTCATTACTTTATTACAGAACGTCCCCCTCATCGCACCTCAATTATGGGATCGTAAAACTTGCTACATATTGAGTATATGCGCTTTCTATGGCGCTTTCTTTTTAGATGGAGGCATGGAAAAGGTTTCACTTTTTACTGAAAATAATCAAAATGGCACTGGGTCACGGGTACTGAATCTTACGATAATTATGAGTATAAAGAAAATATAGCGAAGCAGTTAAGTTTTTGTGCATTTTATTCAGTGACTTTAGCTAAATTGAGCTTGGTTTGTAAATAATTACATACATGGATTACCAAAGGGGTCTGTGTAATCATCCTGTGAGGAACAACAAGTTTTATCGTGATGTTTGATAAATGGAAAGTTCGAGAGAAGTTCAAGACAGTGTCAGATTCACTGATACTTTGTAGATTTTACAGCTCCCGTAGCGTACTCTAAATATGTCTTGACTCTACAGTTTCTAAAAGTTCACTACGATCGAGAGTGTAACGTTCAACTATGCAAGCGAAAACTATAAAATCTACTTTGTTGACATCACGAAACACCTTCGCTAAGGTCCCGATGGCCATAAAGATCAAAATTAAGATTATTTTATTTTCAGATCGATAAAAGGTATTAGAAGGGTAAGCAGCAGTAATAGTTATAGCATTAAAGGTCAATTTACGTTGTTTTTTTGGAAAGTTGTTTCTTGACCAACGTCAGTGTTAACATCTCTATTCCCTTATGATCTGTTACATTCCTAAAGTTATTTCTTTCCTAAAGATGTCTAACTTTACCGTTTACAAAATCATTGTAGAGAACAAAGGAGGTTGTACACAAGTGACATTCATTTAGTGTTAACATGGCGAAGGCGATGGTCAAACCGTGTTGTATCTTCGTCAAGAGCCTCATTTTTAACACCAAGCCAAAGTGCTATTCTGTTAACAATTGCGATTGTCGAAATCTATATCTATACTAATATTATAAAGCAGAAGAGTTTGTTTGTTCGTTTGTTTGTTTGGTTGAACGCGCTAATCTCAAGAACAACTGGTCCGATTTGAAAAATTCTTTCAGTGTTAGATAGCCCATTTATCGAGGAAGGCTATAGGCATATATCATCACGCTAAGACCAATAAGAGCGGATCAGAAATGAAAAATGTTACGCAGACGACGTTGCACGGGTCAGCTAGTGCCAAAAAAAAATCACGTGATATTTCGACAGTGTTTGTCAATCCAGTCTATTTTGACGTTTTGACAGTCGCCTTTGCCACGTTCTTGCTGACAGAGTGTCGCTTGCCTAGAGCCTATGTATAGGGTTGAAACACGCTGTCAAAACGTCACGTGATCAAGCCCTTAAATTTTATGTTCGATAACAAGCCCTTATATTTTATTTTCGATAATCGCATTCGCTCATAGAATTACAGTTGTATAAAGCCTACCTCAACATTATCTTCTTTTAACTCGATACATTTAGGCTGGCGTTTTAACAAATTTTATATTCCTTTCAAAATAAATGTTTTTTATCAATTAATAACTTCGATCTGAATTGGGATAAGCAAGAAACTGATGACATTGAAAAATTTCATCCGTGTGTTGCTTATCCCATATTTTTTTTTAGGCCGACGCAATATGTTTTTTTTTCTTCCATACTTCTCTGTTTGACATATCACTATAGTACAAACTCCATATCTCCGCGTCAACCTCTTTCTAAACACAACATCCTTCATACTGTCCGTCCGTTGTTTCTAAGTCTTTTTTAGCCATAACATAAAAAAAAATCGGGTATTTAACTCATATAGGACACTTGCATAGAAATATACAGTATACATTAAAAAATAAAGAACTAAATAAAATAAATAAAAATTGTTTACTTCTGTTACTAGCGAAATAAAATATAGCCGAGGGCTCTGAATTATATAAAGCATCTGATTATGACCACATGTAATGCAAGCATTATAGACACAATTGGAACGGTCTGTACAGTATTTCCATGCACGGTTCGTAAATCGCCAACAATTAACAACATTGTTGTCGGGCTGCGCTTGCGCCGATCGCCTGTTAATCGACGATCGGTATAATAGCTGAATAATTTGACGCACAGGAATGTGATACGTGATTGATCTATCTGCTTCGCTATTAATCAGGAATGCTTATATACCTGATCACCTTAGAATGTTTGATGATGTCTCAGTTATGCATTCAATTTACCAAATTATCTTTGACCTGATAATATCAAAGATAATTCCTTAAATTAAGCACATCAAAACTTGTAAGACTGAAATGAAGAGTTCTAGAACTTGGCCATTATTTTGTTTCAAAGCATGACACAGGTAGTGCGAGTGCCGGGTGCTTTACTTCTCAGATAAACTGTTAATGGAACTCAGTGCCTAACTGAAGCCATCAAGGCTTCATTAAAAAATAGGTCAATCAATTTAAACCAACTTTAAAAAATATCGAGTTATTCCATTTAGCCATCCCCCGATCTGCCCTACTCTGTTCGTGCTTCGTGAGTAACTAATATATTTTTTATTTCAGAGTTAAATATTTCTGCTATCCATAGGTTTTGTTTCGTTACATTTTCATAATCAATGCAAATTAACTATTTCTAACAAACCTTACAAAAAATACCTTTGTGTAACTATACCATAAAAGTAAACAATTCTTTGATGTTCGACGACCTTTAACAGAATCGTGCGGAGTTTCCGTGCGCATCCACTCAAACGCAATAAAGTTATTAATATTCTTATTTTTAATTACGACAAAAACATGTCTGTTGGAAAAACGTGATATGATCGACAATGGCACGTTAATATGCAACAGATTAACATTGGAACTTTTAGTGCTTCATAAAATATAGAGTTGCGTCGAAAAACATTTCGAAATCAATCTGCTATTCGGTATAGTTTATCTTTTGTTTTTGTCCGACAGGCTAATAATGTTAGATACTAAAATACGAGATAGAGCCTTACTATGAGATTCTAAAAATACTAAGCCGTAGCTCGGTATTTTCAAGAGCGTCACGAGCCAAGGGATTTTCTCTCTTATAATAAAATAGACATCATCAGCCTCAAAACAGTAGAGTTATTGTCATACTTATCTCCTCTGCAATAAAAATGTCCTTCATCCGCAGCTGCATAAATTCAGCAATACATGAGAAAATCAGTCTGAATCTGATGGCAACCGATACAAGTGTTTACGAGCAGCACGCAATTGTGCGGCATCGCCTGCGCCGGTGAGATCTGCGCCGGACGCAGGTCGTCGCGAGGCGTGGTCACGAGATGTTATCACTCCCATTAGCGGCCGTCGCGCCCAGCCACTATCTGCCACATCGCCACAGCAACCACCACTATCAAACATCATAATTCACAAACACAACACACAATTACCCACCCAATCTTCTTTTACTAAAGCTTATTTTACAATGTGTCGTTCAAAATCATAGAGGACCTTATTCAGACACTGACAAATGAGACTCATCTTTCTCTATTTTGTAATATTGTTCGATGTGATTTTTTCCGCGTTAGGTTTTCGTTAGTTTCGATGATATCACATTCGTAATTTGCGTGATTCGGCCGTTTTCGACGATGATAGGTCGAGAGCCTTCGTCAAACGTCGGAGCTATTTGACGAGCTATTCGGAGAATGTCTCACCCACGCTACAGACTGGATGGGGCCTAATGCGTTTAGTATTGAATACGGTCTGATATCGATCTTGTTCGTAGAATTTCGACGGGTTTGCCGTAAGGAAAGTTTATTCCATCAATAACAGCTTAAAGAGCTTGTCAGTGATGTGTTATGGCTCGATGCTTTATTGATTATTAATTTGATAAACTTAAAGAAGAGGCAGATGTGTTATCTTCTAGGATTTGGAATAACCCATTTGAAATGCTTTTTTATTACCATCTTTAAATAATAATCAATAGCAACTATTTATTACACTATTGAAAATTAGCAGCCTTATATTATTTCGTGTTTACGTAATTCACTCACCAGTTTAAAAATAAAACAACCTGCAGGTTATCATACAAGCCCCAGACACCGAGAAGAATCAGTAAATGCTCCGTTTTGCATTTATTTTTGTGGAACACTAAAAGGATCGCAGACTCACAGTTGTGGAGAGATTATTTAATGTTTTAAGAATTTAACATGAATATCCCACAAACATCGCTTATCTTACCATACATCACAAAGTAAGACGTTTTTTCAAATTGGTTGAAGTGCAAAAATGTTGTTTTGCTCAACTTTTTGCTGCTGTAAGTCTGTAACACAGTATTATGGTGATTATACAGTGTTGCTAGATATTTTCATAATGAGGAGTCGTTATATGTAGGCGAGCAAGCGTGGTAATTGTCGGCTGATCATCGTCCGAAACATCTGCTACTCGATTGCACTCATCGCCTACTTAACATGCACCATGTCAATTTTTTTAATTACTTTATAATGCAGCGCGGAAACCGCAAGAAAATTATTCGCAATTATCGATTTAATCGAAATTAAACGCGATTTCATGTTTATTTCATTGAACATTTAATAGAATGTAAATCAAAATCAACATTGCACATTGCTTTCTAGTAGCGCATGCCAGCAGAACAATATTTTAATAGCAGGCAACATGTTTTGTTGAATATTTATAACACGTGCAACTAAGTCACGTGGAATGTTTCAATTTTATTTCAAGTAGACAGAGTATTTATTTGTTCGAAGCATGCGTTCAAATTTATTTAGTTTGAAGCATGAATATTATAATACTTACTAATAGGGCTCGGGGAAAAAAGAAAAGTTTGACTTTCGTAAAATGTGTAGACGTGGGTCACTGCACTTTGCTCTTGCTTTAAATAATATGGTACAAGATTCAGGTCAAGGCATCCTGAGGACTCTTCTAAAGCAAACTTTTCCGCTGTAGTATAGACTTTTCACTTAAAATATGTAGATACTAAGTAGGGATACATTCAGAAAGTACAAAATAATAGTAACAGTTTTAGATAAAAGTTTAGTGACAGGACCTATAAAACGTTAAAACTATTTAGAGAAAAATACCAAATGTAAAACCCCTTTCCATTTTACCAAAATTTCAATTAACAGTAAAGTTCTAATAGAAATGGTGAAAATTGCTGAACGTAAATTCTAGGGCTCAGCTGACCAACCGTGACTGGAGATCGAAAGTGAATCGATCGGGGTCACGAGCGAATTCTACTTCAGCCTCGTTTACTTTTATTATTTATCTGAATCACCTAGTCTATGGACTTTTGATAGAGGCCTATTTAGCTCACTTGGTGATTTATTATAGAGATAGTAATATTTAACCTACCTAGTATTATTTTTCAGAGATTTAACACGTGAATAAATAGGGGTCTTAGATTTATAGTGCGGTGCATCGTAAGTGAACACAATAATTGCCTGGGTTGGTAACTAATGTAACAAAACAGGCATATAATTTACGATGCCATTGCACTTCCTTCCTACGTAGCGATATCATTGAACAAAGATCGATATCACCAATACCGGGTACGTCAAATAGCAACAATTTATGATTCGCGTAGCATACCCGAGCGCGAGCGTCGTGACCGGCCGCGAGCGAGGGGGGAGGGGGGATGTTGTCGGCGAGAACAAAGAGCGCCAGTTCAAACGTGCCGCCGCGATGCCCGCTAATAAGCAATAAACAAGGGGGCGGAGTCAGGGGCGCACCTGAGGGATCACCTCGCGATGCTGCGTCCTCGCGACCCGAGCCTGCGCCGGCGCAGCCACACGCTCGATACAGATTTGATAAAAGTTATGAGCGTAGTGTTTAGTATCTGAGCAATATTCAGGAATCCAATGGTAAAAATATGAATTAGTAGTAATCAAGTGTCATACCTGGATATCATAATCCACAGCAGTCTTTTTCTTGAAAGACTTTCATTTGTTGTTGTTAGTTTCAGTTTTGTCGTATCATTCTATAACTATTTTAATTTCGTGATATCTGTAAAACAAAGCCATTTCATGCCCTTTAACTTACGTAGCAGCATGGTTAGCTGTAGACCACCATGACTTTAGTGAAAATAAATAAATACAACTACCGAGAATCGTGAGTCTGTAGACAACATCGAAGCATCGACGCTCACTTTTCAGAGCAATTAATAGGCAATAAAATGGCGCAAATAGCGACACACATTGTTGGCGCTGGCTGCTACCATTACTGAGACAAGTAAACTCTCACGCTCCGTACAGTCGAACTCAACACGATATGGTACTTAAACTTGATCGAAATTTATTTATTTATTTAATAATAGCTCTCCAACGAATAATTCACTAATACTTACGCAAAAATAGAAAAAGATAAAAACTGTGGTGAACTTGTCACTTACAGGAGTGCACAACACTTCCAAAAAATCTTACAAACTAAAGCTAAAACCCACTACTAACGTAGTTTGAAATACAATCGCCAGTGAAAGCAAACTTTAGACTATAAAATAGCCTTTAGGAATCCTTATTCTGCTAAGAGGCCAGTAGGTACATGTGAATTGCAGAATATGTCGATGTCATCGGTATGTGTACTAATCTCTTTGTAGCCTTTCATTAGACGGTTCATGAGTGCCATAGAGCCAAGGTTTGTTCTCGAGGAAGATAATTCGAAGATATCTGATTTTTTACTAGTTCTGTAGAGAGTGCTGCGCGAAAATGATAACTTTATTTCAGCTTGCAAGTGTGGAACTATGCTATTAACAATTTTGTAAAGAAATAATTGGTCACATAAGTCCCTTCGTTATTCGAGTGAAGTTAGTCCGAAATGGTTAAGCCGTTGTTCGTGTGGAGCTTCACTTGGACAGATTTTGCACCTAAATCGTAGATACCTTGTAAATCTTTTCTGCAAACGCTCGATCCCGTTAACGTAGACACGGTATTTAGGGTTCCAAATCGGAGTCGCGTAGTCCAATATAATTCGAAAAAGTAACAAACTACAAAATTCAACTTCTCACATCGAAGAATTAATACTTGATGCATGATATTTTATGCTTCATCTGTTCATGAACGAGTTTACACCTACCCTGGGGCTCTAGATAAGTTACATTCTGTCAGCGCTAAAGTGGCAAAGTCGATGGTCAAAACTTCCAAATTGTACCTATATAATATGAAACAAACGCTGTCTTAATTCAACCCCACATATTTTTTGGCATTCGTTGACAGAATCCTACTTTGTCTAGGGACTCTGGACATCAGCGGGTTTAAAAAGGTCACTTTAGCAGAATCAGAAAGCACGTCACGCTATCTGACACAATCAAATTTTTCCAAGCAATCTTGAATCTCGTTGGCGATAAAGATGAAAATGAAAGACAGATTGTTGTTTGGTTTATATTATTATTCAAATATTATGATTTTGCTAAAGTGGTCCTTCTAGACCCGCAGAACTTAGTGGTGACAGGCAAATTCAGCCTGTATGGGCAGTATCTGAACTTTCCTGTCACTATGACAACTTAAACCAAACGATTATAAAACCTCTGTACCAGATAGGCAGCAACCAGCTTTTGTTAGCTCAAGTATTACCAATTATTCTTAACTAGCATTTGTTTCCAAATGTTACTTAAGAATTTTAATATAAACTCATTTCAAAGTTAGAGTGAACAGGCTACTTCTGGGTATACTCACTCCATCGTAGAATTTGTCTATGTCAACTCTGGCATAGACTAGAGTCAAGAGCAAAACCATTTCAAATAAAAAAACCCTCGGATGAAACTTGGCCCAATGATTAAATAGTCATAAATAGCTGTCATCCCTAATTCAATAAACGCAGGTTTCGTTGCATTTCAAATCACTAGGATTCGCAATATTTTTCTGACTGTACCTACTTGAGTGTATCAGTTTTAATCGTTCTTGCGTGTCATCATCATCATTTATGCTACAACAATCCGCACTTTTTGGGTAATAAAAGCCGGCTTGATAATGACTCTCATTTACTGTAAATTCTCTTATAGACTACATTGAAAGACTTTTAATTTGAACCATTTTATTACTGCATCGTAATTTATTGTTCTTTCTTCTCTTATTAAGGCTAACCACACACTGAGACCGAGTTTCTGGATTGAAAATTGTTGATTGGTTTGAAGCTTGCGATTCATTTATGACGTATCGGTAATTTGTGGGCAGAAACCGGAGACAGGCCAGTTCGTCTGACAATTTACACACAGATTTTGCCATTGCGAAGATATAGCTTGTTTCTGAGGTGTGGCAGAAAAAGTGGTATAAACAAATACAATGATGAGTACAATGACCCCTTAAGAGTAATTGAGTTTAATCTGTTACACGTGATATTTTGTGACCACAATTACACATTTTGCTATAAATTGTCATTAAAATATTAAATTTATAAGGTGCAGTATCACATCTCTAATAAAATGAACAGAATTTGATTATTTAACTATCAAATTTTATGAAGTTCCATTTTTTTTAGTTTCTTAAATGAGCACATGCATCACTCTCACGATCTTAGAGTCTTTCTTTTGAATTTGGATATGAATTAAAAATATTTCGTAGTATAAGATTCTATCCTAACATGCCAAGGACGCAGAAGTCCCCAAGCAATCATCAAGTCTCAGCCATCCCTACAAATAAAATCCAAGTATCGTGGAAGTCAGTGGAGTGCGGGGTATTAACCCTCTGCCACCGCTCGCTAGCCGCCAGCCGCCATGCTCAGCCGTCCAGTGCAGCGAAATGGGCCGTGATGGCCACGTTGCCGCCATTATCGTTATTATCGACCGACCACTCTGTCCGTCTGTCTGAATCTCGCGATCGCCTTGAGCAGTTTCTATTCGCGTTTATGTAAATGTGTGTTAGAATTTACTTAGCCAGCTTGCAATGGACAAGTGTGACGAGAGAGTTGTGTTATGTTCGTTGTTAAAACTTGTGAATAAATGTTAAGAGTCCTATTACACTTTTTACGGAAATTCATGATTTTTGACGCTGTAATTATCAGCAGCAGTAAGATATTTTAATTATTTGATCATGAATAACGATAGCGCCAGTCTCTTTCTTGTAAGTTAGAGTTACACATTTTCATTTTTCTTTTCGTGTAATTTACTATAAATATTTTACGAACTCAGTTTGCAATAAAAAATGTCGGCGATGGAACTTTGACGGTCTAATTCACATTGTTACAATCGATTCTTTTAAAAGCTAAAATTACTAAAAGGTAAGTTGAATGTTTTACTTGTTTATTGGAGTTCTAGAATTTCTTTAAATTCCTTGAGTTTTCACGGAAAAAAACGTAAAGAAAGCCTAATTTTAGCCAGAAATGTCTTGATTCAGCGTCCATTATATTCCGAATAAAAACAATTTTATCAAATAAATTAATATGATATAAAATTTCAATCTACAATGAATACGTTTCATTAGTTTTTGTTTGTCAATATATTTAAACAAAATTACAATAAATAAAATTAAAGTACTATATATTCTGCGTCAATTCAGCGCGCGCGCTCCTCAGTCTCGCGCGAGCGCCCAAATAAACTATAATCCTATTCAGACTAGTAAGTATCAAAATTGTTTCGCGGACTATAGATGTACTCCCAACGCAGTCCAACGTAACTTCGTTTATTGCAAACGAGCATTCACGATTCGTAATAGGACTCTTAAGTACGAAACGTTTAGAAATTGTGCTTTTTTTTGTTTTTATAAAATCAAAACATTGTATTAAATTCTTAGTTTTGTCAGTACATAGACAAAAGTGACCATACAATGTGTAACAGAATAAACACAATACCTCTTAAGAGGTCATTGTACTAATCATTGGGAACTGTTCAGTACATTTTGTCGAGTTATGCGCACATAAATAAATGGGAAGTCAATTTTTCATACACACATCAAAAAAACATAAACTAGCATTTAAGAGCGTGTATTCCGTCCACTAGCGCCGCCAATCGTTTTTTATTATTTGTGGTAAATTTAAGACACGTAGATAAAAAACCGCTCTGTAGTGCACTGAAGAAATGTATTTATTATGTTTTGAGAGTTATGTTTTGTACTTTAGAACATAAATAGTTGCCAAAGTCGATATTTTTGCTAAAAGTGGCCACTTTTAGCAATAATTGCCGTTTTGGCTATTTAGCCATGAGTATGTATTAAAAATAGCTGTCAAAAATAATAGATACATTTCTTCAGTGCACTACAGAGCGGTTTTTTATCTACGTGTCTTAAATTTACCACAATTAATAAAAAACGATTGGCGGCGCTAGTGGACGGAATACATATTTGAGATATTTTTTTAAATTGTTAATTTTATCAAGACAAATTCTTTGTTATGTGTGTTTTTTAAGTAAATAGAAATACCCTGTATGAAATTAAAAAAATAAACTTTTTTTACTAACAAAAATTGAGTAATTAATCAGAATGTAATTGTAACAGGAATTTCATACAAATAAAAATACTGTTAAGAGTCCTATTACATTTTTTACGGAAATTCATGATTTTTGACGCTGTAATTATCAGCAGCAGTAAGATATTTTAATTATTTGATCATGAATAACGATAGCGCCAGTCTCTTTCTTGTAAGTTAGAGTTACACATTTTCATTTTTCTTTTCGTGTAATTTACTATAAATATTTTACGAACTCAGTTTGCAATAAAAAATGTCGGCGATGGAACTTTGACGGTCTAATTCACATTGTTACAATCGATTCTTTTAAAAGCTAAAATTACTAAAAGGTAAGTTGAATGTTTTACTTGTTTATTGGAGTTCTAGAATTTCTTTAAATTCCTTGAGTTTTCACGGAAAAAAACGTAAAGAAAGCCTAATTTTAGCCAGAAATGTCTTGATTCAGCGTCCATTATATTCCGAATAAAAACAATTTTATCAAATAAATTAATATGATATAAAATTTCAATCTACAATGAATACGTTTCATTAGTTTTTGTTTGTCAATATATTTAAACAAAATTACAATAAATAAAATTAAAGTACTATATATTCTGCGTCAATTCAGCACGCGCGCTCCTCAGTCTCGCGCGAGTGCCCAAATAAACTATAATCCTATTCAGACTAGTAAGTATCAAAATTGTTTCGCGGACTACAGATGTACTCCCAACGCAGACCAACCTAACTTCGTCTATTGCAAACGAGCATTTACGATTCGTAATAGGACTCTTAAGCCAAACTTAAACAACAATTTATTAATAAAAGGTTTAAATTCAATATAATATAATTCCTCCGAGAGAAGTGACTGACGGTTCCAAATAGCTCGCTTAAGGCCGTACCCTGACCAAATAACCTTGAGCATTTTTTCCCTCAATAACAGCGCAACAGATACAATAGCGAATACGCTCAGAATGTTGAATAAAATCGTTATAAAATCTAATTGTGGTCGTTTGAAAAAAATACTTCTACCAAAATGTACAAAAAATTAAAGTAAGTACAAAATCAAAATAATCGTCAGTTTTCGAGAAGATGCATGTTTTCAGTATTTTTTTCTCATTTCTGTGGTTTCGTTGTGAGGAGATTACTTAAACATTATACTTAGTAATAAAAAATAAAATCTACTATTTTGAAGCCAAGATTATGTAAAAATTTAATGTATTTTTTATTAGTTGATATTTCTTTTGGATAAAGAGTAGATAGCTCCAAAAAACTGCACAAAAAACGGCTAGCGCTACGTTTTGCTCGGGGACGTGCCTTAAGAGCATCCCACGCTTGCTCTATTGGGTTTAAGTCCGGCGAGCCGGCAGGCTAGTCTCACCTTATGATGTCGTATTCTTGCAGGTGAGTAGCATTGACTCGTTGAGCTCGATGGCCGGGCGCATTTCATCGACCAGTACAAATTGGTGCCCATGGTTTACTCGGAATAGTCTGACAATTTCATCAATAGCAACTGCTTTATACATGTCTGCTGTCATGAAGCCTCGATATAGCATCAAAGGCGTTCTAGCTCCAATCATAAAACCATCCCAAAAGTACACCAATTTCCCGCCTTTCTGAACTGTTCCAGTGGCAGTTATTTGCCTTTCACGGGCTTCTGGTCTTCTCCAGACACTATCACGGCGGTTGTTTGGATGAGTATTGATTTGAATCGTGTTGCCAAATGTTTATTTCTTCATCTTCTTAATTTTGACGAAGCCTAGCCCACTGCAATCTCTGTCGTTGACGTTGCCGGGATTCAGAGGCGCTCGCCAAGACCTCCGTGCTCGTAATCCAGCCTGGTGCAAGTAATTCCGAATAGTCTGAGTGCTAACTTGAAATGACGGCACGGTTGGCGCAGTGGTTGAACGATCGGCTGCTGCGCCACGTGTCGTGGGTTCGATTCCCGCACAGAACAAATATTTGTATGGCCTACAGATAGTTGTTCCGGGTCTGGCTGTTTGTGTATTTGACTTTGTATGTTTGTAAACGCACCCACGATACAGGAGAAATTCCTAGAGTGGGGAATGTTTAAAAAAAAAAAAAACTTCAAGTCTGGACTGGCCTCTGGAGGCGGCCCGAACTTCTGCTTTTATTTTAGTAGCGTTCATTGTTGGGTCAAGGGCTGCCAGCAATCTAATGCAGCGCTTTTAGGCAGCAGTACAAACAGTTGGGCGACAACTGCGGGGTCGGTGAGCTAAATTATCCATCCCGTGGTACCTCTGCAACGTGGTCACGACATAGGATTGGGATATAGCGTGCAACTCTGCGTGCTATTTCTCTCATGGTGTATCCTGCTTCCCTTAAAGTTACTATTCTTGCTCGTAACTTCTGATAATCTTCTTGACATTTAATTTCAATTAAGTACAACTTTCCGCGAAAAATATTATGAATCCGTCAAAATTGACTAAATCAAAATTCTAGGACTGAAAGCCTTTTTATGTGAAAAACAATTGATCTGCTGTATATTCTAATTATTCTATATTTTTAAATAAAGAATCTAAAAAGAAGAAGAAATCATAAAATAATCTATCGTACAAAAAAAAATACTTTTCAAAGTGATCTCAAACATTTTTTGATGTGTGTTTGTACTACATGTACTATGGTACCAAAAGGTATCTAGTTTTAAACAGAAACTAAACTATAAAATGGAGCGACGAAGACATAATACATTAAATAGGTACCCTGCATATTACAAAAGTTTTTACAAAAAAATACAACCGACTTCGAAATAAAAAAAAATCACTACAAAGTAAAAACTAACTTTAATTTCGGAAGTCGATGTTTTTGTTAGTTTTTTCGTATTTTGACACCGATTTAAAAACCGATTTAATTAAAGTTAGTTTTTACTTTGTAGTGTTTTTTTTTTTTCACTTTTTAGTGGTACCCCACACCTAACAACACCACTGCAAAATCGCAGAAAAGCAAAATACGTAATTTCAACTACTTGGATGACATAAAACCATCATCCAAGTAGACGAATTCCAGCTATTTCGATTTAAAATCCAAAGATCGTAACCGATTTTGGTAAACTTTAAATGGGACCAATCTGCAAGTAATCCTTTCAGATAAAACATTTTTTTTTCAAATCGGTTCATAATTGTCGGAGTTATGAGGTAACAAACATAAAAAAATTAATAAAAAAATACTGTCCTTCGTCTTCATCATCAGACCCGTAATGACAGCCAAAACCCATCAAAGTGTAAATTTCTCATCAATACAAATTAGTCAAGCCCAAACACAAGCTGCTGTAAATCGTTGAGGAGTTTCCTCGACTGTCTTTCGGCTCCATCATCAGATCGACTCCAGACCTTCATTAAATTGTAGTGCTTTAAAATACTTAATGAAAAAATTAACAAACGCACTAGTTGCCCATACGATTTTCGAAAGTTCCCCTCGACTTCTTTGGGATGCCATCATCAGATCCCGGTTTCCTTATCATGGGACCATTTGGGAAGTATACCCTTTCTAACAAAAAAATCATTTTTAAAATCGGTTGGCAAGCGACGGAGTTATGCCCGAACAAACATAAAAAAAAATAAAAAAATACAAACATCCGAATTGAGAACCTCCTCCTTTTTGAAGTCGGTTAAAAAAGGAATAAATCGTAACTCGATCATGAGTAGACAATAAAGCCTTGATTGACTTTCAGATACTCTGATTATTCTAAGAATAACTTTGCCATAGGTAATAAAATTGAGAGCGTTTGAGCGTGGCCTTTTAAAGTACAATTTGCACAACAGTGTTGAATACAACTAAAGTATACGTTCTCTTGCCATCCACTCTAAGCCTGTAATAACGCAATGTTTATCAAAGTTCGCATTCGCACGTAGTTATCACAAGTAACAAATACGGCGCAGTTAGGTAACCCTGCGGCGGTTAGTCTGTCCGTCTCGCGTCTGTCGATCACACGCGGTAACGACGTCTCCTCTCCGCGCCGTGCCACGGCTGCCACTCACCCTCACGATAATCATGCTACTTTGCACCAACTATCCTGTCAATCAACGCTCTAACTGTGCCATGCTCTAAACACACAAACCCATACAAATAATGAACGTTAACTATTTTATTTTCACAGTGCAAAACACAGCCTTGATTTTTACAATTCGCACAGGTGCCACGCCGCATCAATCGACGTGATATCGCCAATAACAAAGCAATTGTTGGGAACACCGTGACGGAGTAATTCGTCGTTTCCCTTGCTGGACGCGACGATTAGCCCACCTCTATTTACTTGTCTATCCGATCGCTAGAGCTGGCAGCTGACGCCGGACGCGGCTGACAGACACACACCGTTACAACATTGACTTAGAAAAACGTTTGCTACGGACAACCGTTGTGCCGATGCCGGGCCGGACGAGAGACACAAACATCTGGACCGTGCCGCGATTGATTGGTGCGGCGCGGTGCCTCGGTAACAGTCCGTGAAGTGTCTCACCTGATGTTTACTTGTCTTTCTATTCCCATTTGATCGAATTAGATTACCCTAGTCACGCTCCACGTCTCGAACCGTAAGCCTCGCATTAGCTTGTACTTTAGGTGAATTGTACACTTAAATGTTCCCACAGGCGCTATATGAGCCGATCGCGATCGCGCATAGGCCACGACCGGGCACAGGGCTCGCACGTGGGCACCTAAAGCGTCTATCGTGCTTAATCACTGATAAATCTGCCACACCACGGGAACAATGCCACTTCGGTGCCCGACAAATGAACACAATTAATGCCAATAATTTCAAACGTTCTGTCGAACATAAAACTCGGCCCAAACTGTTCAGAACACTCGTATCCCGCTTAAGTACCTTGGCTTTCCGATGCTTTTTAATCGATGTCAGAATCTAAAATTAGTTTCCTTTCTGTGCTGGTAGGTGCTTGGCGCAGAATAGCTCGAACATCTTTCAGCTAACAATGCCCATTTGAAAACTTCTCTGACAGGACATTAAATGCAGGAAAGCTTTCTTCGAACTAGTGTTTCCCTTGAAAAGTAATCAGCGCCAGCCATTATGGGATCAGTCTCCGTCTTTACGCACGCCAATATATCTCTCGCGCTCCCCGGGCGAGGAGAGCGCTCGTCCCCGACGAATTAGCTCGGACAACGCCACAATAGTCCATAATTATGAAATGTGTAGTGATTCCAAAAGGATATGCAATTTTTCTCAGGCTGCGAACAATGCAAGACGGTAATGAAAGGAGTCAATCAGTCGATGTCTGCGAAATACGCCTGTGTTAATTTATGCATCGTCCGGCGCGGGCAGAGCGGCACGGCCATTCTCTGCTGCTTTAATGTCTCTCACGCAGACAAAGGGCGCGCAGGCCACGTCAGCGCACGCTCACTATAGTCCGTGCACGTAGAGCTCGCGGTATTATGTTTATGTCATTGCAACGTGCAAAATATGAAAAACTGGAGTCATAGATATCGGGCTCATACGTGTGTCTTCCTTCACGATACGTGAGACCTATACTTACATCCTAGCCTCATATGAATTTATAGCGAACGCCGTATTATTTACTAGCATTATACGCACAATTTGCGAAGCTGTCGCAAGGGCCAGCTATAATTTCCCGATGGCAGCAGATCCATCAATACCCGCCTCGGGCTGCGGCCGCTTTCAATTTGTAGGCCGCTTACATCGCCGGCAATTACCGGACGGACGGAAGGCCGATCATCATCGATATACGCGCTTAATAATGCCTAATGACACTTAATAAAGACAGAAAATAAAAGTGTGACGATTATTTATTAGCCGTCTCGTAAATACTAACGGTTCGTAGCTGTGGTTAAGAAATATAGCGTCCTTGATAGTTGATAGACCGGTGGGTACAGTGTACAGTTTATAAAACTACCAGTTATTGTTTTATGGCTACCTATATTTATAGAATTAAATTGATAGCTTTTTTTACGAAAACTTGCAATGGTACGTGTTTGCCTCAACTTTCGAAAGACTACAATATGGACCCAGCATGCTGCTACGAGTGTTTACTACATAATTTTCTCGACTTTTTGTTTCTGTATTTAATCCAATTTGGACACAATTGGGAATTACATAAGTTGGTTTTTGCAGACACAGGTAATATAAACGGCAATAGTGGAGTTAATCAAGCATGAAACGTACTGACCATTTTTGTACATTGTCAGTAGTCTTTCCTTATTTGAGCAATTAGTAATCGGTTGTCTTAACAGTTAAACAGATTAATCTGCATTTATTTAAACCAGTTTAACTATATAACGTGGATTAGTTCATTTTAAAATTGGTTTGGGTATTCCAGATGACGGTATGGTATCATTTGCAATATAGGGTACCAAATCTGAAAGACCAAGGTAAAGCTTAGGTAATAATCTACGAGTATGGCTCTCTTTTAGAACTTTTAGAGCCCATTAGTTACCAGCAGCTTAGGAACGGTTTTTATTTTTTTTTTAAACCGGTCCGGTTTCTTCAAAATAGGCCCTTTTTGTCGAGTTGAGGATAACACGACGGGTGGTTATGATGCCAAACCTTCCTAGACATATTTCAGTACGTAAGTACCTGGTTGTAACCTTTAACAGTGAACTTGCAAATTAACTTCTTGAGTGTTTCACTGCCATCTATCGGTAGTAGGACTTAACAGCAAATTTACAAAAGGACGGACTCAGGTATGTGAACGGTGACGGACTCAAAGGCTGACTTCAAAACTCAAACTCAAACATTTATTTTAATTAGACCATTTACAGCCACATTTGAATTGTCAAGGCAGCTTTATGTGTGTATAGGCCCCTGTCTAGCGGTGAACTGCCATATGATGATATTGGCCAAATGCATTCAGCAGTAAACTAGCTCAATGAACAACTTCGTATTTGGAACTTATGTAATATTTTCGTATAGGTACCTATGCATAATTTACCTACCTGCCTCGATAGTTTAGTGGTGGTTATACCTGAGCATAAGGCTGTGTATCCACCAGAACTGTGCCAAGATGCGTAGCGAGGGATGAGTTTGTTAAGAAATATTAAAATGGCTTGCGCTGAGCGAGGCTAGGAAAATGAAGTGATTCTATTGGTTCTTAACAAACAACTCTCGCTATGCATCCTGGGACATCTTTGGTCGAAATGCAGCTTAAGGCTTACCTTCCCTGGTTGAGCAGTGTTATGATGCTTTCCTGTCAGGAATTTGTCAGCAGCAACAAGCAAGTTGCGTTTGTTACAGTGATGGAAACAAGCTCGCTCCCGGGTTATGGCAATAACTTGGCCCCCCTATCATAACGAGCTTACACTGAATAACTGGCAAATGTGGCAGTCTTATTTATATTTTAAGTTTTATTTTTTTATTATTATGTAATGGGTTTGCTCTTGACCACAATCACGTCTGATGGAAAGCGATGGAAGAGGTGAGCTTGCCCAAGAGATAACTTTTCACTCTTGCTTTGAAGGCAGACGGGTTATTGTGGACGGGAACACAGACGTCTGCTAAACTCTTCAGGGCCTCAGGCATGACATTATGTTGTCGGATGACTCATCTAATTATACTTTGAGAGTATAATATAAAACCTGTGTCATCTGCCGGTCCATCTCAAAAGTATTTTAATACGGTCTGGCCGTATAGCTATACGGTCAGCCTTTTAGTGCAATTGCTTGACAGCGATTGCAGAGGGATTGAACTAATATTTTTATATAGGCACTATATAGTATAGGCTACGTATACCTACCTCAACACATTATGCTATATCGTTTAATACAATATTCAAGCATGTGGCGAACCTTGCGCTGCTGCTGCTGTTGCTTTTTGTAGCTTGATATAGCCAAAGACGTCTATATTGCCAGATTTAGCCATCAGCCAAGGACAGTCGTTAAGTTTTTATAAGAAAAATAAAACAACACTTTAGTTTCATTTCGGTTTATTAACACTTAGGGCTCAACCCTGATATGTGTCGCTACTTCCGCACGTCGCTCGCATCTCGTACAAATGTACATCACCTACATACATAAACTCACGCCATGTTCCCGTGGGAGAGAGCAGAAATAATTGACAATAATTACAATTTCATTGTAAGATTAAACGTAAAATAACATTGGCTTGATCAAGTTGATGTAAATTATGACAAACTGTGATGTAAATGATTCTTTCGTGCATAAATAATACTTATACAGGGGGTTTAAAAAGTGCGTGCTCACATATATATATAGGTTTTGTATTGTTTTTTGATTCTTAACTTCATATTAGTTACAGAATATTGACTTTCAAATATAACCACTCACTTCTGGAACATTCTGTATGGTAAGAATTCTTTGCATCGCAGATTCTATAATTTGCTCAATTCGAGACATAAATCCTCAAAATTGATGAGGGCAAAATTGGGCTAAAGGAATCAAATGAGTTTAGTTTATATTATTGAGAAACAATTTTTTCTTATACCTAATTTGGTAACCTAACCATGAGGCCATTCTGATAGAAAAACAAGAGATATAGCAGCCTGATCATATAAGTCTCTACAAAATCAGTCAGAGTTTCTAGTTGTCTAGGCGAGCTGATGTCTAAATAGATTTTTTGAAGGAAGTGATCTCATACCTACATCTTTTAACAACTTCCTTTTCGTAAAGTGATTTTTGACTCAGTATTTATTTTTAACCGACTTCCCAAAAAGGAGGAGGTTATGATCAATAGACACATGTTTCCGTTTGATATTTAGTTTTTAAACCACTAGGCTTAAATTTGTGCTTATGTGAGTCACCGAATCTTGCGATATTACTCATAATAGGTCCCCACTTAGCTACGTTCTCACTTAGCTACTTAGGGTTTCAGAGTTGTTTTTTTATAGATTTTCAGCCTTGAGTACAGCCGGTCGATTCTATTGACATCTCACCGTGATCACTTTGGTGGAGTGAACGACAAGTGAGTTGTCATGCCATCTTGTTTGTATGGTTTGACAGCTCACTTATCATGCACTTCGCCTAAGTGTTTACTTCGACATGTTAACAGAATCGCACTGCAGTTTGTGAAAAATTTGTGAAAAGCCCAATTCAGAAACCTGAAATAAACTCTTTCACCTGAAATAAACTCAAATCAATTGCAAGAAAATATTCAGCTTTTGATCAACTGAATCAAATACAAAATAATAGCAAGAAACAGGTTTCTGCCAATCAATATTACACATCCACAAACTGGAAACTTTTGATCTACTCTGTATTTAAAGTAACTGTAACCACAAAGGTCTATAAATATGTAAGTTGAACCCCATTACGGTTATTGCTTGTACCCTCTCCCTAGCCCTCTATAATAATATTCCGATACAGAAGGGGAATTCGATGGTACATTTATCATCTTGTATTTATGGTGTACTACTAAAATTGTGCAAGTTTATTGATAGTTAAGACTGTATTTTAATGGTAATGCAAGGCTATAATTTGACTTATGTTTTCATGTGAATTATTTTCTCCCATTTTACCTAAGTAGACAAAAGAAGGTAATTCTCAACATTTGGAAAAGTTTTTCCTTCGGGATTAACAGATTTACGTGATGTGTTTGTGATTATCGTTATATAACAAGATGCAGATATATATACAGTAAATAAACAAAAGTACGACCACGCGAGCATCCGCGACATATTTTTCTACTAAGACAATACTTCTTCAAAACCTTTTACTTGATATAAACATCTAAGTGACCCACTATGTACAGTGCTTATCCTACAAAAATAATTTACTCAACCACTATACAGTACATACATTTTTATATATCTTAGGGCTACAAGTAGAATATAAATAGTCTTATGGAATAGAATGTACACTCTAATACATATAAGTACATTAAAGATACATCACTTGGGTTTGGAAATTCATCTCGGGAGACGGAAGATAATTATAATATATCAGTTGCTCACATCGTCACTAGTTAGGTCTAACCACGTTTGTCAGCATCCATCATATTATAAAATATTTGACTTCTCGTGTGTATTCAACATAAAATATGTTTGTGGCAAATTAATGCTTGAACAAACATGATTAAATCGTTACATATAACAATGTCGCATGCGACACTTACACGATTCGATTGAATTTCCGTTACGAATGCACCTCGGGAATCTACTTATTTAACACTTTATATTTCTATCATCTCTATCAAGTACGATCATTCATAGTAATTCATAGTGTCGCAGTCTTCATCCAATGTTACAAGTGATTCAAGTGAACTCTCTTACAATATCGCATTCGACAGTCGCTGCAACGACACATGGGGTACATCGCCACTACGAATGTCGAATGCTGTGGAATCGAGTTTTCACGAGCAACATTTACGAAGAAACTTGCTTTGCATTTTGGGGACATACTGAATTAAAGTTATGCAATTAATTTACAAATTACTGGAAATATTTATTTCATGGAATGTTTATGTAGTCGAATCATGGTTTCAGGTATTTTTATGCAAACATATTTTCTTTGGTTTATTATATCAATCAATATGATGCTATTAAAAATAGTGTTTCTCAGAGAAATTAAAACGATAATAATATTATACAAGGAAATAAAATACTAATATGTGCAGGTAACTATTGTTAATTAATATTCATTTCACTCTATATTACTTTTCAATATTATACTTTCGGGTAGGAACCTTGAAATTATGTTTTAAAGTACACAATAAACCTATCGACAACCTCTTAAACTACTCAGTTACATACTTTCGCCTATAAGGTACTAATTTGAAACTCACTTTGAATAAAATAAATAGTCTTTTACTAGCCGGTCTCATCATTCAAGTATAGTTCAAGCGAGTAACTACCGCGAGGTCTCGATGATGAGGAGCGGTCGTCACAGCACGTTTTCGATAAAACCCGAGGCCTGCCATTAACTTACAAGTTTAGCACAGACCGTTGCTACTGAACTGATTGCCTTACTGGCTATTCAGTGGGAAAGATGGAACAGACTGGCTATAAGAGCGGCAAGCCCTCAACCGGTTAAAGAAACACAGTCCAAGGAAGCTCATTGTGGTATGTTCACAGCGGATGTCTTGGCGAGGGTGAGTGCTGCGGGCGAGGCTGCTGGGGCGGCGCGTTGGGGTGCGCGGGGGGCGGGTAAGGGCAGTAGCGCAGTGGCGTGGGGGGCTTCTGCAGCCACAGGTCGTGCGGCAGTGCCAGCGGCTGCGGCCAGGCGCTGGGCCATGCTCGTCCGCCCAGGGCCAGCAGCTGCAGTGCGGCTGGCGAGCGCGCCCACGCCGCGCGCTTCTCCGCCTCCTCATCAGCGCCCCCTGCGTACAACCGCAGCGGAGATCGCAGCAACTGCTGCTCCATCAACATCAGCTCCATCGGGTCTCTGCGGAGAACGAACAACACACACGTTACTCATGACTATTACATAAGCATTGATCGAACACGACGAGCACGCCTAGGGATACATGTTTACATCAGATATGGCCTCCATAATTGACTTAGATTGACTGAAGTAGAAGTGAGCAAATAGGAACGGAATCCGATTTGGACTCAAGCCCACACAGCATTTCCAGTATCTGCAGACAGTTAACATCCGTAAGCTCTTATAAGAAATTTATTTTTGGAATAATATTCACATTGAGTGGAAGTATGTTTTCTGATAGTAATAAGTCCTATTTCGGTAAAGCGAGCGCGGTCGCGCTCAGTTCCGCGAACCTCTCGTTTCGCGAGACGTGTTCGCTGGGTTTCATCGGTCCGTAGTCTATAAAACCGAGTTCGAGGAACGACACCGGCCACCGGCGGCCACGTGGCGATTTCAAATCTCATAAAACGTTACGAACGTCACACTAGAAGCTGTTATGTAAAATTCAGCCGCGATAAAATACGACGTGGTCAGCTTTGTTTACGACTCGTACGTTTAGCTTTGATTTATAATGCCACTATAACTCCAACATTTGCAGTAAGCAGAATCTTTAAATAAAACACCTACCTCACATATTGTGTGCTAGGTATTTTTTAATACGCACTGCCCATATGGAAAAGTGTTAAACAAGGAGTGTATCGCCGTCGATTGTTTCTGCGAAGCGTCTTTACGAGTAGTGTCGCAGTTAACGAGGCGCGCGGCGTGGCGCGTGAGTGCGCCCTTTACTGCGCCGGTGCGTGATGCCCTTTATCGGTTCCCGGAGGTTGTGCGACCGCCACCGATCACGCTTCCCGTTAACTCGCTATTTTCGCGTCTCCACGAAACTATCGACACTTATAAGTGTGCAATAACGCGTCTTTCACGCCTGCTCAATAGAAATCTAGTTAGTGCTTGCTCCTTCCCGTTTTCTGTAGGGAAACACGTTCGTTGTGGAGCAGCTCAGATGAGGCGTAAATCTGAGGAGATATTATTAATAATGGGCTTCGTCTTGAGATACGAGCGTTAGTCTGAGAGCGGCAAATGAGCGTGACGACACGGCGAGCTCGAGCTAAGCCTCAAAATTGGCATGACATCACGAGATGCCGTGTCGAATTTAATCTATCACCGGAGCGCGGCTGCCTCGGGCGCCGGCGCGCTCTCCCCGGGAATTAAAAACAGGTAGTGCCCACACACGCTAACACATATTATAGATTTTTTTATTGATCTCCTAATTTCTATAAAAACGAATAATAGCCAGTAATATTGTTATAATAATCTCGAGTTAACCGCAACGTCTCACCGATTTCACACAATTTTATCACGCGATATTAGCTTGACGTCAATTTCACTTGGTCGTAGAGGATGACTCTCATAGAGTCGTGGATCGTAGAGAGAAAGCTTTACATGTTACGTTTCATGGAATAAGTGACTATGTGACATGTGAAGGTTGACTATTTATGTTTATCATCTTTTAGAACTATGGTATATATATATTTTAGGTATCACCATAAATTACCCACCCACACGTGTAAAGCTTTAAGTTTTCCTCGTGTAAAAAGTTTATATTTAAAACTCTCAATATTAAAACATTTTAACTTCGCCCATATTTGAAGGCAATCAAAACTGAATGTTAAATTGTGGAATAACACATTCCACAGCACTAATATCTTAAAATTTACACTTAAAGCTGTGAGTTACAAAAGGTCGTAAGTGGCGGGATATTAGTGCTTGGCGAGAAGGTCTGCTTCACCGGGTGGTTATGTCGTTTCGGGTGCTGCGGGGGCGTTAATGGCGTATTTATTATGATCTCGGTATCAGCAGTAATAGCCAACACTCTCCGCCGGCAAATTACAGGGCGGCGGCTCTCAGAGGAGCCGATAGGCCCGGCCGCGCCGGCCTGCGCGCGCGCAGCCTTATCGATATCTCGCGCCGACCGCTATCGATATTTGCCCGCAAATGCATAATGTGTCTATCTGATAAAAACGTGAAATATTATTTCCTCTACTCGTAATATTTCGCTTAATGTAGATTAGTGCACAGATTTATAGCATTTCCTCCGATCTTGCTTTATAGGAATGAATTTAAATCTTATTATTCTACAAAGGAAGGTTATTTATGGCGCTCATAAAAACATTTAAAGAATGTCAATTTGATCTATTTGGGGATAGTCCTCGGGTCGCCTGCACTAAATCACTCAGGCCACTGACTCATTAGATATATATAGCAATAAGTGCTGCCCAACAGTTCATTGTCTATGATCGTGTTACTAAATGTGATAGATGGTTGATATTTAAAAAATAGTTAACGTAACGTAACTGTGAAACACGCAGCGTGCCGCGGGCAGCACGCGGTTGTCGTTAAAGTTATTTCTAGCTCGTAAGTGAATCGCACGCAATTAACGAAGAGGTGCGTCCGAGCATAAATATTACTCCTCGTCGCTAAATATCAGCTCTGATTGAGCGAGGGGCGGATCTTATTAATTAATGGATGAAAAGCCGCCTCGACCACCACGCCAAATAACTCCGCCGCCCGATTCTCACACAATGGCAATTCATCATACTTATTGTCTGACGATTTCGGACGTCAGCGAAGGAAGTCATTAAAGCTGAGCGCCGTTAGGCGTTGTTTTAAATATTTATATTTATGAGTCGGTGTGAATTCGGCAATCAGAATAGAAAGTATTAAATAGTTGAGAGGTCGAACAATGCAGACGGAAGTGATTAGACGGCTTTTATAATTAACCTACACTCGTCAAATCAAGTGGTGCGGGGAGTGGAGTGATAGACAGCGGAGTGGCAATTCTCGAGATTGTATCGATAGAGGTGTGCGCTGAGTGGAATTACCTGCGGAGCTATGCGAGCGAGCGGAGCACAGTAGCACCCAGCCGACACCAATCAACGGAGCACGCGATACGCGAACCTCTAATTATTCAGCCTTTCATTCCGTTATGTTCGCTCGGGTAGTCGGGTGAGAGCGACAGGAAGTGTCACTCGCTATCAAAATTAAACACGTTCATTTTGACGCCTCTTAGTAGAATTTATGAACCTGTCTATAAGTAGACCGTTAAAATCGAGAGAGCCGATTTTTTTCGTAACTTTACAATAGGTACCTGCCATTTTTTTTCCAATAAACATTTTTGGGATAGGAATGTTTTAATGGTATTGTAAAGCTACGAAAATGAAAATTGAAAATCAGAACTCTATCCATAGAGTTACTGAAAAGATGTAGGTAATATCGCAAAGTCCAAGCCATACCTACACAATCTCGATCGGTAGCTGACGTACCGCGTGGGCAAGAAAACCCAGATCAAAGCCGGTAGCGAGTGGAGCGACCAAAGATACAGACTCAGTGGAAGCGGTAATTGCACCGATAACATCTCGAATTAGCCGTCAATCACCGTACGAACTATCATCGAGGCGATGCTGTATCAATTAATACAAATCGGTAGCTACGCACTGACGCCTACGTCGATTACATTATTAATAGCTCCGATAATTCTGCCCGTCATGCTCCTACTGTAACACAAAAAACCTTAAAAGCTAATGCGGGACTTTTCGTAAGCACCCACTCGTTTGAAGGTAAACGATTTCTTACTTCAAAGATCACATAGGATGTAGGTATGGATCAACATATTCTAATGTTTCCTCTAAAGTCATAACATAATGAAATGTTGTCATCGCACAGAACACTAAAACATAAAAGCTACCGCACAACCTTGTACAATCCGTGTAGTGAACGTCAAATTGCTTTCAATATACAATCTTAAAAGGTGAATCGGTAATTGTTTATGCATAGTCAATTCAGCAGGTTGTTGCTAAAGTATAAACACGTGAGCGAGAACGCGCCGGTCCTCACACCACCCCCGGAGAACCGGTCGCTCCGGACTCCGGCCGGCCGCATGGGCATCACACCGATGGCCAGATAATAGAAATGCGCTTTAATTTGTCGTTTAGGGCATAATGAGGAGCGAGCCCTGTGATTACGCGCCGCCGCCGCCGGCTCGGCCGCCGCCGCTGACGTGAGCTGTTTCCACACGCCTGCGCTGCAACCCGCCCCGCCCGCAACCACGCAACCTGGGACGTGTTAACACGAAACTAAGGATACCTCCCTACTGACACCGAAAACGACCAACCATCAAGGTTAATAATAAATTCTTGCCTTCTAATGAACGGTAGATTTTGAAGCGGTATCTATCAATTGACTAATCTAGGATGCTTATGATCTCAGTCTTACCAACATTGTATCGTAAAACTTTATGCGAATTAGTATAATTATGCTAAAATATTAATTAACACAGTCATTACCCGTGTTTCACCATTGCCATTGTTTGTGACGAGTTTATGGAATAGGCAACACTGCTTACCAATCACCTGAAGTATCTGAATGTGACTTTAAGGACGATTTTTTGGCAAGCAGTGGTTTTCTAGTTTTGAAAATTGCAAAGTTAAGCTTTCATTTAGAACATCGTCGTTACTTTTGGAAAACGATTAAGATTTATATATGTATGATTACCTGATCGATTTTTTTTAGTATGTCCTACTTAAAGGCACCTTTACATGTTCGTGGTTGATCGTGAGTCGAAAGTAGTGGTTGGTCCATGGGAACGCCCGCCATTCCTTGAGGCGCATTCTCGCCTCAGTCACCCAACACCTCGACTTAATGAGCGAAACACGCTATATTCTGTTAAATATTAATTTTTACATTAAATGTATGGATCGGTATCTTATCTCGATCTTGAGCTGTAATATCTATTCTTTCTATCCATATTTTGATCATTGATCGATGGCATTATATGTATATTTATGCGATGAGATGGGCAAAAAGATATATAATTTGCTCATCTTGAGAAGTTGTGCCCGCAGGTAGATTTTATCAATGAGCACTAAATAAAAGTAAGCAGACGCTAGCTAGACTTGAAATTTTAATGAGGCATTCTTCAAAGTAGATACGTAAAGGGAAATGATGGCTTCCACACTGTAAAGAGGCCTGAGCCGAGTTATATGTTCCACTTACAGAAGAATGCAACCTTTGCAGTTGCAATTTTCGAGTATTCAAAGCTAACAATTACGGGGCAAAGAAACGGTAAAAAATAACAGAAATTAGTATTTTGTATTAATGCCTAGGCTTTACTGTGTGGACACGCCCTTCAAGGTTTTCAACGACTAATACCGACTTACAAGGTGACAAGCCGACTACAACACGCTATACCTAATTATAATAAGTCTATTGGAATCCTAATTTATTTCGCACGAGTTACAACATGCTGTGTAAGTATAACGTAAATATTAGCAAATTTTGGAAAAATACCTAACTGGCTAGGCAAATTACAGAACATTATATTGAAGAATTAAAATATGTAAAAGTAGAATATAGAGTAAACACATAAGTACCTACTTTACTATTTCATTGGATAGTTTTAGAATGGACATTTAATCGGATTTTGATTTAAAACCATCCTTATTATTTACTACTGCATCGACTGGTTTTGTGACAACGTTCATATTATGTAGTACATATAGGCCACAAGTATAAACTATGAAAAACTGTATACCTAGGCTGTAAACGTATTGCACATTTTTATGAAGGAAATTACATAATGAAGAGTTTTTGAAGTGGCCATGCAAGCCGGAAACAGACAAAGCGATGAATGAGGGATCGATTCGCTTTTTTAAGTTCAATAATAGAAATATGGTTTTCGGGTGAAACCAGAAGCGGGTTTATTTTCTGTTTTTCACTTTGAAGTCCAGATTAAGATATAATTGCAGCCTAGTTTCAAAATCTTTACCTGTATAATATTTTCAAACAGTAAAACGCTGCCAATATTGCTACATTTAATGTATCCAGTCATACTCTTAAAGACTAAAACGGAGGTTATTCACCACTGAGAGAATAAAACTAAGTTTATTGCACCCACGTATTTCTGAGCAATCCAGACGAGAATAGTGTAAAACGTTCGACTGATTGGTTTCCCACGTCTATCGAGCAAACAGAGCATTGTTCTCGGCGAGAGGTGCCGAGACATCTACAATAGAAGAATCGACTTTATTTAATACCGAACGACTGGCGTAAAAGTGAATACAATAGCAGTAGTACATTAAAATCTATGAGTAACGTCAACAAAGATGTCGGAAACTTAGCTATATTGATTTCTGAAGTAGGTACCAGGAGACCATAATCTGTAGAAAGTTTTGTGTTTAAGTTTTGTGTTTAAGTTTAGTTAAGTGTTTGTTTTTAGCTTTTTAGAAAGCCTTGTCTGTACTGAGTATTTTTATCGTTAAGAAACCGTCGAAGTCGTATTTTAAGTCATTGATTTTACTTAGATAAGCTGAGTTCATACTAACGCTATATAGATCCCTTGGCCTGAAATAATTATATAATATGTAAGATAGAGATATAGATAATAAGTAGGTATACGGTTTTATGAGTCTCCCAAGCCTCATACAATCTTCGTATGGGAATCAACTTCTCACAGTATTTCATACAAACAAGATACAAGGCCTTGTTCTTGAAAAAAAATTAACAGCTTTTAATGCGCGTAAAATCATTAATTCATAGACAGACATCGAATAGCCTAAACCACCATCAGGCATTTGCCTTGTAACCTTTTATATGACAAAGTTTTTCTAGAACGGCAACCATTATGACAATATCTTCTATGATTTATTGAGCTTTCTAACATACTCGTATAATTATTCCTATTCCCTTTGAAGACCTTTGCTGTACTCTTCTCGCAGATTTTTTTCCCTGCAGCCACTATCAAAGCTGTTTCAAACATACTGACTAAAGACCTGATTGGAGGTCACTTGTTAATACCAAGACTAAGATAATCATACCTAATTGACACATCCACGTCGTAATACCTAGATGTTTCTTTGTCATGGTATCACTACTTAAAGATAAGTCTATCTCTAAGCATCAAATGAAAGTATCTAACATACAGAAAACGGATTATTTTCCTATCCTCTTCTTGCAGATTTTTTCCCTGCAGCTACTTTCAAAGATCGATCACAGATCTGATGTCACCAACTGCATTAGACTGCTTGAAAAGCGTCTTGTTTGGGACTTTTATTTCCTACATTTTAGTGAGTTACATTTTTGGAATCGTCTCTGCAAGCCCTTTATTTTGATACGCCACTTGATTAGTATTGAGGATTTTAAAAAAAATACTTAATATGGCGCCAAAAATGCGCCGTTTTCTCGCAAGCTAAAATCCATCAAGCTGTTCAGGCTGCAGAGTGTGCCAAACAATTATACATACCTACATACATAGGTACATACATACATACTCTCTTAAAACATAACCCTCCTTTTGGCACAGTCGGGTAAATAGAAACTGACTGAAGATCTGACTGGTGGTCACATGTTAATATTACTTAATGGACACATTCACGTCGTAAAACCTAGACGTTTCATTGTCACAATATAGGCGCAGGCGCATACTGGGTAGGTTCAAATGCAAGTATCCAACATGCAGAGAACGGATTTTATGGTTCCTGCTAATAGCGTTGTAAAGTTTTATACGTTCCACACTAAAAAGTGATTAGTACTATGACATCATTTAGCTCTTCTGTCGTCTACCTATAAAACACTAGTATTACCTATACTAGTGTTTTAGTTGTATTGTACCTAGCCAGTTTACATTATTATGAATGCTTTAAAATCCTACTAATATTATAAATGCGCAAGTTTGTGAGTATCTACCTATGGATGTTTGTTACTCTTTCACGCAAATGCTACTGAACCGATTACGATGAAATTTGGTATGTAGGTAGCTGAATAACACATAGGCCACTTTTTTCGCGGAGTTCCCGAGGGATCGAGATTTACACGGGAATAACGAGAATTTATACGCGGACGAAGTCGCGGGCGGCCTCTAGTGTTGTAATATAAACGTTAAGCAAATTGTGTGGATGTAATTTCAGTAAGAGGCTTCAGAAATTGTGTCCACAAATCAATGTACTTATTCAATACGACTAATCTTGTGCTCTAACTTAAAAAAAAAGAAATCGGGGAAAATGTACCTACCTAATGGGAAAAGTGCAATAACAAATTGAATGTCACAACGGTTGTCTGTTAGTAGGAGAAAGAATGACAAAGCATTTAACTAATCTGCCATTAAATTGGCAGATAAAGTCAGCTATAAAAGTAAGAGGTACCTACTTATGTTATTCATAACAATCTCGAGCCCATTGCTATCGCAGCACTCGAGGGCACGTCCTTGATACACCCTCAAGATTTTTACGCCCATAATCTCATTCGCAATGTCGATTAACCGATAACGCGGATAACAACAACCCTAAATGTGGGGCTCATGCGGCCGCTCATTCGGCCTCATCCGATATCGCCGCAATCAGCGGAGAAACGGTTTTAATCTTTTATTCATGTTAAACCGTTGCCGGCAAATTGCAGGGCGGCGGACCTAATGCCTTTCAACTGTTGCTAATAACCTGTCAATTTATCAAACCGGCACCATACGCCGCGTTAGACCACTTTAGCGCAAATAAACTAAACGTGCTGGTAGGATGCTCGTCACCGATTTTTGGAACCTTTAAGTATTGATGGGCTGTTAAATTTAATGGCAGGTTTTATGAATTTGTGTTGGGTTGGTACTTTAGGGTGATGGGTTAAACGCCATCCATACCTATTCAAAGGACCGGAAATTCTCAATTTAATATGCCAAATTCGAGATAATGTTTTTGACTACCATGACGACTACCATGTCAAAAAACTTCCTTAGGAAGGAAAACAAAAACTTGGTCCTTGGTCCTTGGATAAAGGTTTACCATAAATTATAATTAAGAAATGTTGGTTTGAACTTAGGAACGCTATTCGCTAAGCTGATCGAACCATCTTAATATATCATCATCGAAATTATATAGACGATGTCATAAATGTATCCAACAAAAAAATCATTTGGCTAAGATTTCCTTGTTATCAAACCACTAAGAAACCCCGAAATAAGGAATTACAAGAATAACAAAGTTATTACAACTCACCGATCAAAATCCGTCAATCTCGATGAATCTCTGAACCCTTTCGCGAAGGGGTTGGAGTCGATCTTGAGCTTGGTGATGAGCTGGTTCTGGTAGGCGGTGACGGCAGTGAACACCGTCTCCGGGAACACGAAGGTGCGGTGTTGCTCCCGCGTCAGGTCCGTGATGGGGCCGCCCCCCTCCCGCACCTTCACCAGATGGATACGGGGCTGGTACCGGTGCATCGAGTTTAGGACGATCTGAGGGTGAAGAAGGGATCATTTTAGTAACAATTTACTGATGATGTTTTCGTAAAGTACGATAGAAAAAACATATTCAAACATTTTATTTGTAGAAAATTATTTTTGCGTTTTCAATAGTATTATAAGTTTTACCCGAGAAAAAAAAATTACGCTTTCACAGTTGTTGTGTAGGAAATATATGTAATGGTTCTTTTTATTTATTTATATATTCATTTACAAAGTTTAATTTTGATTTTTTAGTTAAAAGTTCTCATGGCAGTTTACTGAAAAATCAGCCCTTACAGTTTATTTTGCACACCATAGAAGTGCTAGGTATGTACCCAATATAAATACAGATGTTATTAGTAAACATAAGCACCTACGTATAATGTTTCAATAAAAAAAAACTACTCTTTTTAAAATAGCATGTAAAGGAGTGAATGATATTGTGACGGTCGACAGAAAGAGAATAGAAGATAAAAAAATATATTACGAATTGATGATCGCTTGAGGAGATACGATTCATATTATAATGGTAATATTAAGTGAATAGATAGGTATTAATGGCCTGAGATAGTAACCTCGCTCTACACCTCGTTCATTAGACAATGTTTTCTCAAAGCGAAAAATCCGCAACTTAATTATTAAATAAAAACTCTTCTTAACATACCTACCTATTTACATGAAACGTTTACACCAGTACTTTATTAATACCTATATTATTCAAGATTTTTAAATTAAAAGCAACATTAAACCTACACTTAGGTAGGATAAAACCATACATATTTTACACATTATATCAGATCATTTAAAATTAAAAGCAGATAATGATATTGTGGTTACTTGGGGCATAGGTAGGTACAGACTCGTTCGCATGAACGCTAATTATAGACATCAACATCAAAGAGCTGTCATGCAATAATATAATTTTTGTTAATTTTTAGCTCAAAGGCTTGAGCCGAAAACGGGCGGAATTTTCACAAAAGATTTTCTTAATAACCCAACTTTGACTAAAATATAATATAGGCCCAAGTATGCTCAACATTTTGCGATTTAAAGACACACACTTGAAGTCATCAGTCATAAGAACGTCGCAAGTTTAGAAACTACGCAGATTATGTAAAACATGGAGGTAATTCATCAGAGGACAGATGTGTTGAATGATACCGCTGACGAAAGATGCGCAGTTAGAGACGTGTGCTGAATAAAATGACTGCTAAAGAGATACCAAGAACTTAGGATCCTAAGAGATAACTATTTCTTCATCAGCCAAAGCTTACTAGGACACCAGTGAGCACCAGTAGAGACTTGGCATTTTCGTCGAGTTTTAGACCCATTAAAGGCCATTAAAGCTCATAAAAGAGTAGCTGTACCTACTAGCTATATGAACATTTTAAATCCAGCTCGTTAATTCATTAGCCAGTTATTCTAATAAAATTACTCAGTCCTTATACATATAGACGAAGTTACCTGATAAAATAACTAGGTGGCAGGCGTATAACTTACTAGAAGGTAATTGAAATTACTAGTTTTCGGAATTAATTTTACGCTCGGAGAGAATAATTAATTTTAATATGAAGTAGTGTCCATAAATTTTAATATTATTGCAGTATCCAAAGCTTTGATTTTTGTGTAGATTGGTGCCTACTTTTACCGCTCAACGTAGCATTGCAGTAAGCCTTTTGGGCACACTTGAAGTCGCCAACGATGCGGAGGATTTGACGCCATATTATGAGCTTTACTTATTGTTTATACAAGATAGGTTAGGGGAGGTGATTGGTTGTTGTTCTTATTGATATGTATATGATTTTCAAATAGAAAACATACAATATAAATCAATCCATCTTTTTTAAGTCGGCATAGTTTAGTCGAGTAACACACGAAATCACTGTAACATTAATTAGTAAACAGTGCGTTATCTATTCACTAATAACAATGTCGGTGATTTTTCATAACGCAACGCGGTCCGTAATGAATTGGGCCGTGTCTCGGCGATGTGACGAGCCGATAAGCCGCCCGACGCGAACTGCCCACGGTTTTACTGCCCTGATGAGATAATTAAAGTCTGTAAATTAATTAATTTCACTGCCTAGTTATTTTTATAGCGGCATCGTGTTAATTGTGGAGGCAAAGGCGCCGATTCATTTTCGTTGTTAGATTATTAACGTGGCTGTTCTTTCTTTATGGTTCGTATAATTACTGTATTAGTTAAATGTAAATGTTTGAGTGGATTTTTGTGGCTCTATTTGAATGTATGACTTCATTGGATTTTTTCATGCGTGTAATTCGAATAAATACAGTCTGTCAAGGAACTCTAGACAACACCGAATAACTGACAAATTGAGCAAATTCGAGTACAAACAACAAAGCATTTTGATATACAGGCAAAATAATTAATCTTTCCACTGCACTTCCAATATATATTTTTAATGTAAGAATTACCTATAACTCTTTAAGCTACGACATACGAGTGTGGTGTTCAATATCGTCTACTCAGTACACTGACAACATTGTTTAGGTAAAATTAGTTGCAAGTTAGCTGCCTGCTTACCAAATAGCTTTGTTGATTGTATCTAGGTACATTATTTTCTGGAGAGACTGTACCAAAGTGCCAGCCAGTACCACATCACCAAATTCCTAGCCATATGTACCAAAAAAATCTCAAGTAATTCATGAGTGCACAAAAGGTATGGCATATTTTATCTGAAAATCCTCCATCACACAAAATATTTCTCAGCATTGACATCTGGTCAAAAAGGTATTAACAGCAATCCATTATAGAGTGGCACAATAGTCATAGAAGGTGTGATGATCTGGGCGTGGTGGGCATCATTAGCTCACCTATAATATGCTCACCTGCGCCTAATGAATGGCGCCCCGCCTTCGTCGCGGACAAGGGACGATATTCACTTTCTGTTATAATTACAGGGATCTATAGATAATGGGACGAACGCTTTATTAACACTGGATTTATTTTTAATACTGATTTGTTTTATTATGTTGAAGCTTAAATTGTTACTATGTTCCCGTTTTGAGTGACAAGTTCATTCAAAACGCAAAACAATAGCCATTTGGTGTATTTTTTAAATAGCAGTAACTAACTCCTAATACTCATTATAAACTTAATTAAGTAGTATAGAGCTTGAAAAATACAAGCTCCTAAATCTTTAAATCGTTGTTGACTACGTCGTTGTAGCGCCTACGCACGGATAGACATCGTAGCGCTAGATCATAGTCGTAACGTCTACGCAGCGTTGGCGTAGCACTATGGTTCGTAGTTATAGCTACGCTGGATTGTCGTAGAGACTAGAATTCGGTATCCTAACACCTACATAAGTAGCCATGTATCTTCATCGTAATGCTTGAAAAATGTTTGTCGTAGTGTTTGTCTTATCAGTAGATATAAATAGTCTACGAGGATCAACGGCTCTCTTGACATAAGATGAAAATAACTATGTACGTTCGAACGTAACTACTCATCGGAGCCTCGGATCTATATGATCCTTTACATTTTTCTAAGATATTTTATTCTACAACATAGTCATTACTTAAGTACATTACAAATTCGGAGTCAATGGTTATAATTCCTAAAAAAGATAGGCATTAGGTACTTTGTTCTTGAATGCTATCCCATAATGTGTATTCCGTCCACTAGCGCCGCCAATAGTTTTTTATGAATTGTGGTAAATTTTAATAATAACTCATGGCTAAATAGCCAAAACGGCAATTATTGCTAAAAGTGGCCACTTTTAGCAAAAATATCGACTTTGGCAACTATTTATGTTTTAAAGTACAAAACATAACTCTCAAAAAATAATAAATACATTTCTTCAGAATACTACAGAGCGTTTTTTTATCTACGTGTCTTAAATTTACCACACTTAATAAAAAACGATTGGCGGCGCTAGTGGACGGAATGCGCCCTCTTAAAACATATATACTTTTGATACGACTTATTTTATAAGAAAAAATAAAAGCAACCAGAAATTAAATGCATATTATATTAATCGCAGACCCAACAATCACATGAATATGCAAAACAATACCAACATAAAATGATCATTTGAGTACACAAGAACCTGTAAGAGATCCCTACTTTCGGATAGCTACCATCTTAATTCGAAGATATCAATAGGTAACTAACAATTACGCATTCAATATACCGAGAGCTGCCGATACGACGATATTACGATAATTAAACGACACGATGGTATCACGTTCAGCGTAGGCGACGACATGAGCCCGTCTGAAGGGATGCGGCGCGGAACAACCCACCCCTGTTCCCCCTTACCAAAGGAAATTAATCTTTAACCTGTAAGGAATAAGATGACGTTTGCAGTGGCGGTGAAAGTAGCGGATGGCTGTAATTGCGGTGGGAGGCGTTGGGAGGGTCGTGGGGAGGAGCGGAACATGGCTGACGGTGGGGGGCAGATGGCCGCGGAGCGCCGGCCGCGCTGGATGTGTCCATAGCACCGCAGTGTAAAAAGATAAAACGAAGGAAATATTTTAATTTCGTTAAGCCAGTATGAAAATAGTACAGTCGTTAACAGTATTGTTGGTTATAGAATGCACGAGTAAATTGATAATACAACGAGTACTGTAAAGTAAATGAAAAAATCAAATTACAGCGTTGAAATTTACTAAAATGCTTACAAATTTATTAAAATACTAGCAGCAAATTTTTACTTCATTAAATTGGTTAACTTATCATTAATTTAAATATCACCTAAAATTAATAAAAGTTCAATTAAGCAGTAATTTGATGAATTCAATCAACGAAACGAATTATTTTTAAATCCCGAAATGTTCGGGTGTATTTTCAGTGCGTCGAGTGTCGGTGTCGGGTCGAGCTCGTCAATAAGCGCTGCGTCGATATTTCGATTAGCGCGCGAGCCCGCGGATTACGGCGGATTTTCGCCTTCGCACCGGAGCGCCGACAAATTGCCCCATTTGTACTTCACTCCCAGAACTCGTGACAAGGCCTACAACTACAACGCTATGTCTAAATAAATCCCACACCATCCCACTCTAACGTTATCAACATAAAAATATGCCACACAAAACGCAAAATATTGTTTTATTAACTGCCAATATACGGTAACATGAGAAGGAAACAACAGTAGTACCAGAGTAGCTGTTTAAATTGATATATGCAATAAAACCGATATCTAACGAGCACCTGCTTTAATGAATCTATAATTCCTGAACGATAACTTAAGGATGCCCAATGAATTAATTAAAATTATTATAATTATTAAGAACTAATAAGACAGCATTGAGTTATTGATAATTTACTTAGCTAATTACTTGGACGGGAACAGCAATAAAATCATTATAGACAATGCGACATTAATGTATTGATTCATAAACGGTACTCATTTAGTATGTATTAGATCATAAAGTAGGGTTTAAATGGCCTCTGTCGGTACAACGGTTAAATAATGAATTTATTTTAAACAAACAGCACGCGTCCACTCAATATGAGATGTCAACAGATAGAATCGAGGGCCGTGGGCGGTCACACTCGCGCACTCAACTCTAATCGGATCTTAAGAGTTTTTTTTTAAATTCCATTAAGATTTTGATGAATGGGTGTGATATTATATAATACATAATAATCCCATAAAACAAAGAAAAATTATAAATTACGTAGGTATTCATTCCTGTTCTACCTCCATGTGCATTTTCCATTGCTCACAAATAATGTAAAGTAGTGACCAACTCCAATCACCAATCCAACAAATTAAATATAATAAAAATGACTATTAGCTACTAAAAATACTAATAGCATAAAATTGATAAAGATATTCCAATAAGAGAGAGCTTAGCGCACGACTGTCCATAGTGTCCATGTGTCGTCGAGGTTAAGTCAACAGCGGCGGTAAGCCGTGAGTAACGATGCTCTAAAGTAGCGGATTTCTTTGCATTTGCATTAGTTAGTGTTCGCAGAGCAATCGGACCCGTTTTATTATCGACACCACACTCGTAAATACTTTAATATTATCTGCTCACCGATTTTCAGACGTTTTTCTTTTTTTTTTTTCATAAATTTATACTGTAGGTATTTATTATTTGGTAAGTATATGTTATTTTGACTGGAAAATACTCTACTTACGCAGCTACTCATTTCATATTTTGATTTTTAGATCTTTTTGATTTCTTTATTCAGATGATATTTTTATTTGTTCCACTTGAGTTGTTGACTGTACTCACATTACTGTTTGAAAATATAAATATGTATTAGATAAAAAATAATAAGGATGAGGTTGCGGGATCAAGCGACTATTAGAGATGTATCTTTGACAAATTAATGGTAATAATATTAATGATGAATAGTTAATTAACAAATTCACACCTAACACCAAAAACAGTTGCTTTTAAACATAATGTATTTCTTAGAGATTTGTGTGTTCGATTCAAAGTTGTGTATCCTAGTATAAATTAATTCGTATTTATATTTTATACCGATTGCTTCAAATTGCTCACCTACTGGGCAATTAAATTGATAGTGTACCTACGTACATATATTACAGTACTTATAATAAGGCAAGCTTACATTTTATTACACAGTCATAATATGAACGCACACAAAATCAAACAAATACCTACAATAATGTTTAAACTTTATACCTTAATCAATTTCATCTTTTATTGGCCGTAGCGTCTCAAGTTCACAAATTCATATGGAACATTAAAATAACTCAGAGGTACGTAAACGTTCATCATAACATCGGTGGCAGTAAAATATCTCCAAATAAAATACTCGCTCGTAAAGAGACTGACATCGGGAGTCCAATGAAAAACTGGTAAATCGTCATTTAACTAGAGAGGCGCGACGCGTCGCCGTCACCCGGGGAGTCACGATAAACGTCACCTCGGAATGAAAAAAATATAAAAGTTATATTAAAAAACGACCTCCGATTGAAATGAAGTGAGACGATGGAAACGAAAAACAAATAAGACTACAAATTGAAGTGAGAAATGTTATGTCTGAGTGCGCGCCCCCCGCGAGGCAGGCTTGGGTCCCGTCGTAGCGGAGGCTGCTTGCAGCCGTCGTTACGGCGCGTGATTAATACGGCGAGCGTATCAGTGACGCCGTGTCACCGCGCCATGTGACGCCCATAACTCTGCCAAATGAGCGCAGCTCCTCTCGCGCAGTGCACGGTGGCGCCGACCGTATTTGCATACAATACATGGGACAACCTGTCCCTCGCTTTGGACAACATTCCATCATAAGCCTGCCATCAAATCATGCGCAACAAAGGTGATTTCAACGAAAAGCTCATAAATAACCCTTCTTAATGATTTGGGGAAAACAATGCAACTACTTTCAATCCTACGAACTTAAAGTTCCTCTCGACGGGCGTAATGAGCAATATTTCATCGTACGTATAAAACATAAGTTTCGCGGCATAAATACGTTTTGCTTAGAGACATATTTTATTGGTAATAATTACAACGAACGGCGTGATTTATATATTAAGCTTAAGTTGCTAAATTACAAGACAAACCGTTTCCCCTGCGTACATAAAGTGTGTTGTTTAGTGCGCGCGGGCAGACAACGAAAGTGACAACAGACTGATGCAAACATGAAATAAATCAAAATGCCTGCTATTAGACATAGATGAGCACGTCACTATTATTAAACTAGGTTTATTTTTACACGACCAGGAACAGGTTATCATAAGGATGGATGAAATAGAACTAAAATAGTATAGTTTGCAAGTTACTTGTCTACCCACTGCAATACAATGTTACTCGTATTTCACGTGGTAGCGAATCCGTCTAGAACAGTCAGAAATGAAATGCGATTAAGAGGGCGCATTCCGTCCACTAGCGCCGCCAGTTGTTTTTTACTAATCGTGGTAAATTTAAGACACGTAGATAAAAAAAACGCTCTGTAGTGTTTTAAAGAAATGTATTTATTATTTTTTGAGAGTTATGTTTTGTACTTTAGTACATAAATAGTTGCCAAAGTCGATATTTTTGCTAAAAGTGGCCACTTTTAGCAATAATTGCCGTTTTGGCTATTTAGCCATGAGTTATGTATTAAAAATAGCTCTCAAAAAGTAATAAATAGATACATTTCTTCAGAACACTAGAGAGCGGTTTTTTATCTACGTGTCTTAAATTTATCATAATTAATAAAAAAAACGATTGGCGGCGCTAGTGGACGGAATACACACCCTTAAGGTTTCAGGTTTTGAAATCCTAATATATAAAATTCTTCCGTTACCGAGTGACTGACAGACAACGCACAGCCGATATTACTGGTCGTAGAAAGCTGAAATTTGGCATGTAGGTTCCTTGGGGAGTGTACTCTGTGGGAGTGTAGGTGAGCACTAAGATTTCCCGAAATTCTTACTGGAACGGGAGAAAACGGGGTATGTGCGTACGAAGTCGCAGGCAAAAGCTAGTCTATACTAATATTATAAAGAGGTAAAATTTGTTTGTAAGTTTGTATGTATGGGGTAATCTCAGGAACTAGTGGTCCGATTTGAAAAATTCTTTCAGTGTTAGATAGCCCATTTATCGAGGAATGCTAAAGGCTATATATATATCATCACGCTAAGACAAATAGGAGCGGAGCAATAATGGAAAATGTGGCGCATACGAAGTTGCGCGGGTCAGCTAGTTTGATATAAAATACGAAACCACCAAAACTTATTCCTTTAAATTCTGAAGAATCTTCAAGTAAGTATTGCAAACTTATAAATAAGTCAAATATGATGATGTGAGTTCTAAATGTCACAGTAATATAATTTAATCTCAACTTACGAATATTTCATCATAGCAATCACATACTTTTGTGAATGGCAATTTTAAGGCACATTCACTTATATCTACTATTAAAGCTCTTTCATAACTGTTCAAATCTCTCGGCTTTACTTATTAAATAAGGAAATCCATAAATGGTTTCCTCCAATTTTCTTAAATTGAGCGAGTTCGTAAGAACACTTTTATTAATTTAATCAATCATTAATTTACGCACACAAACATACTGATGTGGACTTAAAGCCTTAATTTTCTACCAGTCATTTGGGTGATGCGAGACAAACCTATTTTAATTTTTTTAAACAAATGCTACAAATTCTTTTGTCTGCTCAACAGCTGTGTCTGTTTTACAGTGACTCTGAGTTTAACACCGTATTAACATAACAGTACCATCTTACTATTTAAATAATAGGCTTAAAAATACGAAACGTAAACATAAAAGTGTCACTGTTAAACAGAAAATTATTTATTAATTATAACATAAAATGTATTCGTTGTAAAAGTATTTTCGTTATAAATCTTGATGTGTACCCACAATATTTTATGACTTATTCTAATGGTTTAATGACTTGAAATTTCGTAACATAAAGCCCTGAATGTACAATACACAAGCCTACAACTCGCACAAAAGTGTGCAAGTAACTTGTGTACCATTGTGCCATAACCAGCTTTGATTAGTGTTGTCAATATGGTAGACACCAAATAATTGTGCAATAACGGTCATTGACCCACATAAAGACATAAAGCTGTCCTGAATCGACATCTTTCGTGATCCTTTACGTTCTCTATTAATTAAAAACGGTTCATATTAAATGTTTTATTCGGGGTCAATGTACTTTAATGCAAGTTTATCTGGCGCCTACCATAATAATATGTCATGCGACCCACAGCATGCTTTCGTGCAAGTTACAGGCATAATGTGTAAAGTGTGAGTGCAAATAACCAAATGTGTTGTAAGTAACGGTTTTACAGCTTATAATTCGGTCGTTCGGTCGAAATAAACTGAGTGCAAATACGAGGTGGGTAGTTTGAAATGCAGTGGCTATGGCGACCACTTCCGACGGCTCGCCCACACTCAGCGTGTATTCCAATTGCCCTTATTATGACATAAAAGTAATTCACGATATTCTCTGCTAACATCACCATAAAGTATATTTAACAACCGTTAACCATATTTGAGTTAACTTTGTGTGGTTTTATGATGAAAATGTTGGAGGGTAAAATTTATATGTAACGGGAAAGAGGAGCTAGATACCTATTATTTTTAAGGTTTTTTTGAGCAACTGAACAGGGTGAAACGTTACGTGAAATCCTACTCCCGTCTTCTAACTGAGGGCTAATTCTGCAAATTTTAAAACAACTTGTGCATTCGCATGTCAATCGCAAACTGTCAAAAAAGCCTTACTTAATTGAGAGAAAAACTAACTTTTTATCACGACAGAGGGCGCCGAATCGACTGTACCCTGCTTTGACATAAGAGCTGTCAAATCGTATGGATTTCTATTTCTTCAATCGTTTTTGTTTATCGTCACTATTTGCCGCAATTATTGTAATAATGCCTCAATGTAGCGCGTTCAATTGTAAGAATAGGGGAGTGCATTTGTTTCCTAAGAATAGCAAACGCAGAAAACAATGGGAGTCTGCCTTACACATTAAAAACTTCAAGGCAAGTGTTGCCGCACGATTGTGTGCAGTGCATTTCAAGGAAGAGGATTATTTCGGGAAAAGTAAATAAAGATGGCGACATTCATATAAATGCTGTCCTTTAGGCTGAGTGTTACAGCTGCAAACAAATAACAAAAAATTAGATTCAGATACTGTGATCAAATCAAACAGTTGAAACAGTATTTACTATAAAGTCACTGTTAGTATGGAGAGCTTTCTAAACATTTGATTAACACATGGATTCATGTACCTATCAAAATATTCTTGGATTGCCTGTCTGGTGATGATGGGAAGTGGAGAATCCGCATTTATATCTCTGAATGTATCACAGGGTGGACACTGGTATATGATGTCGTCTTGGACGTCGCAGTCGGCACCAAAGTTCTGGTTTCGATCATACGCTTCCAATCTATAAATTAAAACAAGATAATTAGCCAAAGAACACAAAAAACATTAAAAAAAAAACAATTATAACCTAAAATATTTTAAGTGTTTACCTTTCAATCAAATCAGCCTTTTTACCGGCAACTGAAGTATTTCTTTTTCGAAGCTCAACTTTCAGTTGAGGCACAGTCATAAATGAGTACATTTTGGAACTATTTATCACTTAAAAACTCGAAATATAGCGAACAGATACTTGTCACAAAAAGTAAACAAGGTACGGTCGATCTTAGCGCCATCTACACAAAGCTTTGAGTGTGTCACCCCATTGTCATACATTTTTGACAGATTACGATTGAGATGCCAATGCGATACGAATGTGAAAATTAGTAGAATTGACACACTGTTTGTAATATCAATCACACTTTACATGGGACTTGACTCAGGGGTAGTTATAATGGCCAGGATTATCTAATCCACCAACCACAGCATCATTAGAAAAGGCTAGGCAGAAGGCCTTTTCCAACTGCGTTGTGGTCGCCTTTCAGTCTAATCGGAAGCAAATTAGTACTAGTTGGTACTTATGTAGAGCGACTGCCTATCTTTCTTCCAGTACACAGTAACTTAGTACCACGAAACCTCCTGGCAAGACTGGTGGTAGATTTTAAAGCTTCTGACTATCCGTAAAGACTCGTCTTAAATCTTCAAATGACAGCAGAGACCAACGATTTAACGTGCTTTCTAACCACAGCCCTTGAGTATAGACCCGTGAAGCTGTTCTTGGGATAAGGCAGCGTTTCCACCAGAGATGTGTTTGTTAAGAACTAATAGAATCATCATTGATCTATATTATATATATTAATATTATAAAGCAGAAGAGTTTGTTTGTTTGGTTGAACGCGCTAATCTCAAGAACTACTGGCTCGAATTGAAAAATTCTTTTTGCGTTGGATAGTCCATTTATTGAGGAAGGCTATAGGTGATATAACATCACGCTATGACCAAGGAGCGGAGCAGCAATAAGAAATGTTGCAAGCGGGAAAAAAGCTTCCGTCGTAAACGGTTTAAGTTACGCAAAAATCAAGTATTAAGAAATTATTCCTCTTTAAACCTTCTAAAAAAGTCCTCGACAGCATTATGTCCCTTTAGGTTAACTCACTATAACCCTTTTTATGGAAATCAAATTTGTTCTAAAATAACGCATTGAAGAGTTTGATCGTTTGAACGCGCTACTGCGCGCGTCAGGAACTACTACTGGTCCGACTTGCAAACTTCTTTCAGTGTTATATAGCCTATTTATCAAGGTTATAGACTTCATATCATCACGCTAAGACAAATAGGAGCGGAGCCTTAATGGTAAATGTGATGCAGACGAAGTTGCGCGGGTCAGCTAGTATTGTATATCTTGTCATGTTTATTATTCATTTTAATTGTATTTCAATAATTATCTTTCAATTGTCCATATTGCAAATATATGTAGGTAAGGGATGTGTTTTTAAGAACTAATAGAATCATCATTTATATTGTATGTTTAGTTTGTCATGTTTGTTATTCACTTTAATTGTATTTCAAAAATTATCTTTCTTTTGTCCATATTGCACCTACCACTATTCTCTGCATCACCCAAAAGGTTGACTGGTAGAGAATGTCTATGGCATTATGTCCACCTCTATACAGCCGTGTACTGAAAGTGTTAAATAAATAGCTTGCGCCGAGCGAGGCTAGGTAAATCAAGCGATTCTAATGGTTCTTAACGAACACATCCCTCGCTACGGATCCTCGCACATTTCTGGTGAAAACGGAGCGTTAGGACATAGCTGCAATTTTTAATTTTCAGCAGGTTTCTCCCGAATAATTTTGAGAATACTACGGGCGAAGCTGCTTGAAAAAAAGAACTAAATGAAAAGCTGGTACTAAATATTATATTCTCTCATTTATCACTCCTGCTAAGTAAACACAGATTACCCGATTAAGTTGCGGCAAAACCCTTTTTATTCGTTTCCCATACGAAACGGGAGCGATCAAGCCGAATCTCAGTCGATTCCTCTCACTAATTGCATGTGAGCTGAAACAATGAAAGCCTCACTACGCAATAATTGGAGGCAATCAACTTACTTCGCCGTGTTTTCATAAGCTGAGGGTACCTAATTACGAAGAGATATCAGAAGTTAACTGACTAACATGGTGGTTTCGGCTTGTTAAAGGATGGTCAGTCAAATTATCTTGTGTCAATTTTCTAGAATCATTTCCAGTTTACATTTCTTTTATAGGGTCTTCGTAATGACGATCTTGTTATAGCTTGTTACTGGTCAAGATACTAGAACAGGGCTATTACGGCTTGACTTTATTTTCAGGATTCCGTATCTGACGGAACCCCATTAATAAACTTTCGATGTCCGTTCGTCCGTCTGTCTGTCAGTCAGCTATGTCTCAAGAACCGTAACCGTGTCCGTTTATAGGTAGAAATTTTGTAAGAGTTGAAATCTTCAGTATGCATTTCATAACAGCAAATTATACCTAAATTTAAATTACATAAAAAATTGTAGGGGGCTCTCATACAAGAAACGTGTTTTTATTTATGTACCTACTGTAATTTATGGTACGGAACCCTTCGCGTGAAAGTCCGACTCGCACTTGGACGATTTTTTGATTGAAGATCTACCTAAAAATATAAATACAGAAACTACCATAGTTATCACTCTACCACATTATGTAACTTCTAACTTACAGCACTTTAGCAAAACTGTCATACGAGTTAGACAAATACCTCAGTTGTGTTTAATAATGCAGTTGATTTATACGGTTTATCTATAAAATTGATAGTTATGTCAGTGTCACTTACGGTATGAAAGTTTTATGAGAACGATTGTATTGCCCGTCCATACCGTTAGATGTCATAAGATGATAAGCGTGTTGATATATTTATTACACTGGAAGGGCGGCCGGTATTTCTTACTCTTTGTACCAATAATTATACGTAGCTATACAGCTCAGTGCGTATACCCTGCGTAGCTGTAAGCAGTTTACAGCTTATGCATAATTATGATGTGTTTAATTAGGAACATTACGAAATACCACTTATATGTAGATGAGAGGAGATTAAAATATTAGTAATAGTTATAGTAAAATTAGTCGCACTGTTTAACGAGTGAGTGCGGGCGCGAGGACGGTTAGCGGCCCAAGGTGTATAATAATTACCGGTGTAAGGTACCTCCACCCGAGCGCGCGCGCGCCGCGGGAGCCCCGCCGACGCCGAATAACTTATTAATTTATATTACACCTAAACTCATATTCACTACCTCCTCGACTCACCTGTCTAGCTTGTTTGTTTTATAATCGCCTTATTTCAAAATACGTTAACGACGTGAAAATATCAACAGTAATTAAAAAACGCAAATGATCGTCGAGAATTGATGTTTGTCGTTGTTCATTAAGACGAGCGGTCGCCGGTCGCGGGCGGCGTGGTGAGCGTTTTATTAAATTTTATTAGCATGTATATTCATACAACGGCCCGGATGCCGCTATAAATTAAATGGGGATTATTAATGAAAGTATTTCGCGGATATTGGTGCGATACGCGTGCGCGGCGCCGGTGTGAGCAGCGCTTCCAACAAAGTACAGCGACAACCGACATCCCTGTTAATGACGGCGGCTTTTTGGCTAATGACCGCCATTATCGTCTCACTGTCCACTCTCTAGCTGAAAAGTGAAACAAAGCACAGCCGTCGATGCGCTTCACACACACGTAATCACCTAGTTTTACGAGAAAAAGCGTGTAATAAAGGAGATAAACACCGCTATGCACACATCTTAAATGCAATATAATTGCTTGACCTACTTGAGTCGAATGTTGCATAAAATAAATAAGGCCTAACGACATAATTCCGAGTAAATGGAATAAATTGTAGTGATTATATTGTGAATAGGGTGTGTGTGCTTGGGGCTAGGTGGGTTACAGACTGTACGAGTGGAGACAGTAGAAGTCCGGGCTGTGCAAGTGTGCGCTAAGCCTTGTGAGCTTTTGGGCGCTCGAAGCAGCACCTTGCCTGAGGGTGACAGGCGCCGCGGGCGCTCACAACGACAACTGATATCACACAGCATTAGTTTGTCATAAAATACCGTCGCCACTTTGACATTTAATGTTCCAAACTTTCATTACCACATAAATAAATTACGGAAATGTTATCAAGGATCTGTTTATGTAATCAACAGCAATTTTGTAAAATAGTTTTATAACGTAAACAAAGTCGTTTTATTCGTTAAGTTTATAGCGAATTTTGCATGGAATTAAAAGCTAAAAAAAAGGTTTTAATTTACGGCGACATTGTTAATTCGTTATCTATGCAATAAAGATTTTATCGGATAACTAAATTATTAACTATATCTAGATTCTAAATCCACTCATATTAATCAAGTGCAAAAAAATGGAATTCTACTGTTATTTCAGAAGGCTCCTAAATTAATAACTGCTATGTGTTATATATTTCTAAAAGTTGTGAAGCATAAAGTTGTAATCTCATTATTTAAGTAAACGACCAAAAAGCAGTCCATTAATCATCACAACTCGTGTTGCGAGTGGACCACGAACTGAACTGGCAATTTACATAAATTCATTAATTTTCCCTTCGTTTCCTACTATTAACCTTGAATCCTAATCATTATTGTACACAAAACATTTTTTAAATATTATTTATCTTCAAAATTTTGGAAAGCATAAAAATAGATGAATAGTCAGACAACTTTTGTATGAAGAATAAACATAATGGTTTAACGTACTTTCCATACAAGAGTTGTCTTACAGAATTTTTTATTACTTAGGGAAAAATTACCTGACGATGACAAAAATTGGCCCTAAGGTGACCTAACAGCTGTTCACTTTCCCGTGAAATAAAGTGTTTATAATAACAAACTAGATAAGGAACAGGTTTTTGTTACATGCCACAAGCAATAAATCTTTCAGTTCGTCAATTGCTATATTTCATAGCCCCAAGCTATGGGTACAGAGGGACATAAATCCATAAACAATTTTAGGTATGTTTTTGACTTGAATGTTCCCTGGCGGTTGGGAGTGTCATGCTCACTCAAAAGTCTAGCTGATGGTGGCGTATGCGTTTGATCATTGGCTCCCTTCAAAATGGTTGAGCCGAATGGTGCTGGCGCATGCGTCATGTTCGTGAACGGGCGCCGTCAGTCGGGACTGGTCATTTCTCAGCTGCCAAAGTTGATTTTAATTATTTCTTTGAATTGTTCCTCTTTTATTTCGGACGCTTTTATCCTGCTCGTATTTTACATCGTTCTCACATGTATAATTTCAACCCGATGTAAATAAATCTTTGTAAAAAAAAAATATTTTTAAAAGAGTGTCCGTGGAGTTTCTTGCTCGTTCTTCTACATAGAGATCTACGCTTTGGAACGTGCAAATAGCTTCAACTTTTTGGATCGACCGACCTTGACAATTCAAAAGTGCCTATAAATAGTTTAATTGAAATAAATGCTTGAAATTACAATTTTGAATATTTTAAGAGGTAAGAGTACTCAAGAACATGAACAACTTTAAAGGCCAACCCAGAAATATCTGAAAAAAATTCTGTCCCTACATTTTATCGAGTTACTAGACCATAAAAATACAAATAAGTAGGTAATTAGTTGACCGGGGACTGATTAAGATAATTATTTTAAACTACTTCTTAATAAAATAGACAATAATTAAAAAACGAACCAAATCTTCCTTTCCAAATCCTATTTTTAATTTGCATGACGGCGAGGCACTCTGAAAGCAGATAGAAACATTTTCCGCCTGCATCTTCTGAATCATAGTACAGCCAAGCTGTTTTTTTGTTTCTTAAATATATGTGCCAAACTTATTTCAGAGTTCATCATATAGTAAAAGTTGTTGTTTGTTTATGAATACTTTCACTCCCTTAAAGATTGCCAAAGAACGAATTAAAACTAAAAGTCACGTAGACGTATGATCTCCATTAGTACACTGTTGATGTACTTTTCTACACGAATGAATTGCGTTGGTAACTAGTGTAACTACACAATTTTAATTATAACATTAATCGTAAGTACTTTCCAACACCTCCAGTTATTATTACCATTATGTAATAGTAAATCATACTAGCGAGTTATAATTCTTTTTTATTGCCAACGAATATAAAATATCTGCATGTTCCCTTTGTTTATAGTTTAGGTACCAGTTTTTCGGTGTTACAGAAATGCTAGCCGATAATAATTTGGTTTCAAAATACAACTAATATGTAGATTATTTTAATGCCATACTCAGAAAAAAAATATTGAAAATCATCCTCGCAGAGCCTGAGGAAGGTATATAAGAGCTTGGTCTACGCTTTACCCAAGCGAAGTCTACGCAAAATAGGTATACGAGTAAGAGCATTAAGAATCAAAACACAGATCGATTTAAGTATGTATAGGCTGATGTGTTTCTGTATACCCAAGACCTACGGTAAGGCCACTATTCTAACAACAGTTACAAATCTAAAAATAATCACACTGAGAGACGAGTATTTATACAAAATCTTAGAAAATAGAAAATAAAATAAATCCGTTCATTCATAGTGAGATAAACACACACAAATATGAGAAAGTAAAATATATTACATCAAGATTTACGGATTTAACACGGCAGTGTCGCTGGGAGGTCTTTGTGACCGAGGGCATATCGGCTCGGGGTCCGCTCGTACAATCGCGATCCGTCATCGCTACTCGCCGCAGTCGCCACGCTTTCGTGTGACCGTTCTCATGAATTCTAATAATCTGACCTCATTCCGACACACGATTATACCAAGCTTTTAAATAAACCCTACAAACATTCACAAAGGTCTCCTACTTTATGAACGGGTGACGATAATTAACTTGAAAGTTGTGCTTTTAAGGTGGAATTTTGCTGTTGGATTGTTATAATTAGAAAAGCTGTGTTAAAAAGATCAGATAGTATTGTTCTTTTCATAAATTATGTACTGTTAACGTAACATTACCTTTGTCTACAAGAAGGTGTAAAAGAACGTACATTTGTCATGGCGAAGAGGTCCTTAGAGAAAATAAAAACTACAAGCGACTGCGTAGCGCACGCAAGTGGACACAACACAACTCGGCATTTCAGGGTTAGAGTTACAAGAGTCGTGAAGTGAATGTAGCATTTATTGTATTATTTCGAGTACAGGCAGTAAAGCGGCGCGCTGATGATTAATTCGTCGGTTCCATGGAGTTTTTGTTCCACAATTAGGCGGCTGGACACGAACCGCCGTGTCGAGTTGCGTGGCCTGTACATTGTTACCGATGTTAACGACTCAGCAATTCCAGTTCCGTTTCTGATAATATATTGCTAATTAGAAGTTTTATTTATAAATATTTTCGTGTATTTAGCTGTTTCTTCGAGCGGAATAATATAAGCTAAGATTTATTGAGGGAAAACTCTAGTTTCGTGTAATGCCGGTAGCTCGAGTCTATTAGTATTTATGGTGAGTTAGTCATAATATTATATTGCAGGCAAGGTAGTACATAATTAATTAATTATTTTAAATAAGTATAAAATTTATCGTAATTAGTTAAATCTTCCGCTTTGATATAAATTATTCTTACACTTTATTTTTAATTTTTGATGAAATTATTTGAAATTTTAATATTATGAATCAGGGAAATCCTATTTCTAAGTGTTTATAATTGATGTAAAAATTATTCATGTTAATTTAGCGTCCTTGCAAAATACATTAAAAGCAGCCAAATAATAATTATATTCTGGCTGTTTTAGTTAGCACTCTAGCATTAATGAAACCAGACGCACTGAGTTTCTATGATAAATGTATGCTGGACTCATTTAAAAAACCCAAATTTATTTTAATACAACCTTGAACTCCCGACTTCGCCTGCTTGAGCACATTATGTATATTAAAATAAGTTATTTAATTAAATAAGTCCACGATACGAGCCCGATAGCCATCGGTCTACTATGGGAAAGCCAATTAGGTGTGTTTTGGTGAGAGCCGGGCCATCCATCATATCGCCACGCCCCTCGGTTCCGTCCGGGCGCCCTCCGCCAACTTAACTTGAGTGCGTAACGTAACCTAGCATTGTTCAATTATACACTATTGTTTAAGATGGAAAAAGTGCGGTATTTTAGGCCTGAACGATCTATAAGATCCAATGGTCTCGATGGAAACACTAGACGGAAGAGGTACTGGACATAAATTTTCCAAAATACAAAAAATTAAAGGTGCATCTACCATGTCATGAGTCGTCTGTCTGTAGACAAACCAGTGGCTGTAAGCGGAGGACACCCTAAGTCTAGTAAGCCTCATCAAACAATTACTTAATTATAATTTGTAGTGTGGCAATAAACTTAGATATAAAGTTACTGGACACCTGCTTGTTAATATACAATTACAAGACTAAATAAATACCTAACAAGTCTAAGTTATAAGTTATTCATAACACGATCTACATAAAACGATAAAACTATGACAATAACAAGCAACTAATTTAAAGTTCACTCTCATCAGCTGAAAATCAATTTACAATCGCGATAGTATCGCAGTGTTATCGCACTCTTCATAACTGTCATATTCCTGACTAACCTATGTTCAGTAAACATTGCGGCCAGTGGAAGAGATCTGTGGGCTGCAATGTGGTTGGGTGTGTGTGTGGGTCTGGGCAGGCTGGTGGTGTGTAGTCGTGACATTTGCCTGCGCGCTGCGCACCTGCGCCGCGGAGGTAAGTAGCGGCGTGGTGCCGGCTGACGCGGCGCGACATGTGCGACTAATTTGTTGCCAGCAACGCACTCATTACACTCTCCCCGAAGTCCCCCGACGTCCCCGGCGCCCGAGGTGTCGCCCGCACAACACTTTGCCAGTAATTCTACAAATTGCCGCACGCACGAGGAAGTGGTCCACGTGTCACGACGCCATCTCAAAGGATGTGTAAAATGTAGGAAGCGTTTACAGTTATTGAATGTTCTCTTCATTCCTTTGGAGTCCATTTATTTTATTATTTTTGTTTCTTGAATGCTATATTTTTATGAATGAATCAGTGACATCAATCATTCGGTTTCTGTATTTAATTAAATTCTACCAAATTATATAAGTACAATTCGAACGAACATATCGTTAAAGCCATCTTTACATTGAATTGCTAAGGTAGCCAGTGTATAATTAAATGTTGACGGATAATTTATAAACCTCGATTTGCAGTGGCGCACGCACTCGGCTAACCCGTAGCCGCTTCACCACGCCGGCCAGTAATAACACTAACAGCCATTAGCTACTTTCTGGAGCAGAACCGAGGCGACTCAGTATACAGTTAAAATTGTAGTGTCGAAGACACGATTTGTGTAATTAGAATTACATGAATGTATATCACTTGTGAAACGTTTAGATGGTACACACACTGGCCGACCGAGCTGCGCTCGTTAGCTCGCGGCGACACCCGGGCCGCACGTAAATCAACCGTTTTACGTCAACACTTTATAGCTCATTCAGGCCCGGCCGCTTTATCACCTTGTTCTTAGCGCTGCTACAAGCTCCACACTCTCCCTCAAACCCGATACGTTTCACTTTGTTGTTTATAAATTACGACTCTAACAACCTATTGAATCAAATTATGATTATAATCAAAGGCCAGTACCACACGTCACACACATCATCAATCACTAATTTCTAATAGAACTGCGTCTCTATTTGTCTATCACTATGATTAACGAAAAGTTTTGACATAATAATTATTTAGTGACATCTGTAAGTTAAGTGCTCACCTGTCCGTTCTTGTCCATCTCGTTGTTGGTGAGTTTGACTTTCTCGAAGGAGACGACCTGCTTGCGCAGCTGGTCGCCGGAGAAGGGCGAGTCGGGGTGCGGGTAGAGGCGCGCGGGCGCGGGCGGGTCCGCCTTGCCGGCCACCAGCCAGGAGGAGCGGTGGTAGGCGTAGCGGTAGCGCTTGCCGTCCACCGGCACCACGTCCAGCAGCACGGCGTAGCGCGCCTCCGCGCGGCAGCCCGCGAACGACACGCGCACCGTCGGGAACATGCGTCTGGTAACCACCACGAAACATTCATTTTAATTAACTGCCAACATTCATAATAACTTATGTCAAATTTTATGCAAGTCACAAAGTTTAAAATGTTTCTGAAGATCTTTTATTAATATTGCGACAAATTAAACCCCCATTAAAACTCGACTTTCAACTATAAATTTCCGAAGGGGATGACGAAACGGACCTCACCGCACTAATGACCTCATAAGAATCGACCGAAAACTAAATTAGACATTACGAATACAAAAAGCTTATAATCCCCGAAAGTGTTTTACGAGACCAAAACACATGCTCGCAATAAAAAAAGATGATTAATGCATCTTAACAAAAACCAGCAGAGATCCCGCCACGGACGGTGACTTGTATAATTACAGGGTGAAACGCGAACTAGGAAATCAAACAAATATGATGTATTCGATTTTAATGCACCCCTAAATGGGCCGAAGCGCTTCCTGCCGGCCAGGAACCGATAGCATCTCAACATCGTTAATTTATGATGTAGTCTTTCTTATTATATTTTTTATAAAATTTAAACGGCACTTTTGTAATTTCGAAGCCTAAACAAGTAGTCAGGGGCCTGTCAGATTACATAACCGTCAACTAACAATTTGCCCGTCCACCATAATGCGATATAACGTCACATCGCCGTCGAGCTACGGTGGTTAGAAAAAAAAGCTTCTATTAGTTATTACTGGTAGGAATTTTTGGAATGCGAGCAATAAAATCCAGGAGTGAATTAATAGCAGTCATAAAACACGATGTCAAACCGATCTTCGAGGTAAGTGTTATATTATCTAACGACGAGGTATGAGAGTAGGTAGTCAATAAAACTTGAAGGCAGTAGGTCGCAAGACGCGAGTTAAGCGCTGGTCATAAATAAGCGGTATTGAGGTGTGTTTGGAATGGTAGTGTCGTAGCGATGGGATCAGTGGTCAGGTTTGACAATGAGAGGACTCTCGTCGCGCGTCGTTAGGTGGACGACGGTTCGCGGCGGAGCCACCCAGCGCGCGTCTGTAATGAGGCGCATCCATCACGGATAACAATCGATCGCGGCCGCCAATTGCGTCACATGCACCTCCAATAATAATCGATTTTTACCTCCTTAATAATTTTATGCAGTAGGCAATCGGGTCAGTGAGTTTTAATTCCATCAGCTGTCTAGTGTAGTAATACCTATCTTGACTACCAACGCTAGCCACCATTTATCAGCACTTTTCATCAAGATTAAAAACATAACGAAGAATTAATCCTGTTATTATTTGCTTTACTACTTCATAAAAAAGTAGTAGTTCTTGTTATTATAATATTTTAAAGTAACAGGAAATAATAAATTAATCATACATCAGAGTTTTAACCTGTCATAACAGCTTAGAGATGATAAATATCAAGCACTAAAGCAAAGTACGCACAACTGCCTCATCCACAGAGGTGTTCTATGATACCTTGAACAACGTGGGCTTTGATGTTGATTGAGTTATGAAAAGCGGGCAACCAACGATCCCGCAAGTTTTCCTTTCCATTGAATAGTTAGGTATCCATGGACTCTGGGAAGATGGAAATAAAGTTTGTTTTACATTGCACCTCACAGGGTACTTAACCTTCAAGGTTTCTTGTGACCTTTCAGATCATAATTAGGTACCTACAAGTTGTTAATGTCTTGTAATATGTAGCTTCAACAGTAAGCTGTAATTACCTGAAGTTACAATGTTCGCAAATGTGTTAGAATTCTGAACAGCTATTTATGTAGATGCTAAACCAGAATCATAAAAAGCATATGACGTAACGTCTTAACTTATTAATAGGGAAGGCAAAGTTAACAATTAAAGGGGTCTGCAGAGAGCGAGGTAACGATCTATATTAATGGCGCATTTCGCGAGTAATAAAGTTGGTAGTGTGGCTGACGTTGGCGGACCGTCCGGTCCGCGACCGCGTCGGTCTCTCGCATTTACATAATTCATTTATAAACGTCGGTCCGCGATGCCCTCGGATAAGCTTAACAAAATACCCAATTCAATGCATGTATACAGACAAATGCGAGAACTTTTAACACAATTATTGTGTATGTAAATAGCAGTTAGTTCATCGCAAGAATAGATATTATATTCAGTGTTGTAGAATGTGTCTCCAGGATATTACATATTCATATTGGTCTTTGACGTGGGAGTTATTGGTTTTCTCACATAAAATGTCTCATCTAGAGCTGACATTAATGAATATTCCGTGTCGACTTATAACTTTGAATTCATTACCTATTAGATAAAGTCAAACGCGTAAAATTTTAATGACCAGAAATCGTTCGTAGATCTTGTAAAATGTGAAGATAAACTAGTTCATGATACCTAATATAAAATTAAGTTTAATTATGTTGAATTATTTCCAAAGAATGTCTTGGTCTCGTGTTTGTATTCTTTTTTGTTTGCGGTAAGAAACCGCAAGTATATGACAAGGTACGCATGAAAGAAGGCTAATTTCAGCTGATTGAGTGCAACTATTATATTACCGCATCCGGAGCGAGGCGCGAATATGTCGGAATATTACTGAATATGTCCCCGTTTCCAACTTCTGTCTTCATTGTTTGTTTGCAGAAAATAAAAGTGGTTGAAGAACAATTGAAGTGTATTGTATATTATGGTTGACAAAAATGATATAATAATAAATATCATGAGTCACGACACTCACGACGCGTCTGTTCAAGAATTTTACTTTTGTACTAAAGTTTGAAGTTAATATTAATGGAAAACGAAGTTGCATACACTTCCTTTCGCTCCTCGTCGCTTCGCAGGTCTCTAAATATTACAAGATTAGCTTATAGCTTATGTCGATAAAAAAAACAAGATTGGAGAAAGTGTCCCTTCAATTCTAAGCAAAATGGAGGACAAGATCACAACAGCTGGTGGATCCATTTTTTTAGCTATGAATATGTAATATGGGGCAGTTGAAGATAGGAAGTAATATATACATATCCATAAAGTAGAGATAATTAAGTTGTAAGCAGACAGGCCACCATGTTATTATGATCACTTGATTACAAACTATGCGCAAACGCAAGATAATCAGATTATTGCGTTATTTATTACGTGAGTATGACCTTTAGTATAATTGCTTGGTAAATAAATACAATTTTATTGTTTGTGCCTCCTTTCGGGTAATAAGTCCTCGGTATTAATTGTCAACTGTAATTTCAAATTAATATGTTGGTTCCACGCGTTGCGTGAGCATTGGAATGGGTATTTAAGTATCTTGAACCATCTTTAGATATCGAGAATTGTATAGTATTTCAATGGATGTATTATTTCATATTTGGCCTTTGCTGCTGCAGTATTTCTCGTGCTATGCATAATATATTGATTAACTAGTTACTGGTTTACTGGATGTCGAACTGAACTTATAACTATTGGCATTTAACCGGGAATATATTTCGCGTTTTGTGTTTGAATTGACACTTTGGGTTGGCGATTTATATGATGAGGATTAGGTACCTAATAATGTCTTAAGTCACTATTTTCTTGAATCTCTTATTTAGTATGAAGTAGCATACGTTAAAAGGTTACTAGAATGGGTGACCAATAAGGATAATAACATTTTTTCTTTTTTCTAGGAAAAATTGCAAATCTAAAGCTGTAACTGTACACCCGAAAGATAAGGACCAAGTGAGCAGACGGAAAAACATACTTATACTTAACTAGAGGCCGCCCGCGACTTCGTCCGCGTATACATTCTCGAATCGTTATTCCCGTGTAAATCCCGATCCCTCGCGAACTCCGGGATAAAAAGTAGCCTATGTATTCTGGGTCTTCAGATACCAACATACCAAATTTCATCGTAATCGGTTCAATAGTATTTGCTTGAAAGAGTAACAAACATCCATACATACTCACAAACTTTCGCATTTATAATATTAGTAGTATATAGGAATATTGTAAATTTCACTAACAAGGATAGGTATAGGATAGGTACCCCAAATAAAAATACGGCGAATTCTAGTCTACCTCTTCTTAATTTTCGTTGTTTACAAGCCTATTTACTAAATTTAACCAATATACATTATCAATTTCATGAAAATATGACAGTTTAATGTCAACAATTCATAATTATGAAATGTAAAAATGTAGCATGTGTAAAAAATGTAATGAGAACTGATAATATAATCAATTGATATAGGTACCTACCTAAACATTTAGAGGCGAGCAATTCAAATATGAAATTTGAATATTGCCATGCTATAATGTTACAAAAAATAATGTTATTTATACCTTAAGGTTATTAATCCACTTTCACTCTCGTGGATCTTTAGATATTAAATATAATATATCGGGTTTCGTAAACGTAGGAAAAATTATGACTTGTGAAATTGATACCGAGAGACCAAAACAAAACTGTCAGCGGCTAAAGTAATAAATGAATTAACTACTGTTCTGGATAAGCATTTTTTATGTACTGGAATACCATGTTTAAGTAAAAATATATCTAGATGCGCTCCAATCAACTTCGACCCCATGTCCCCTACACCTTTTGCCACCATAATTTAATCGCAACCTGGTAGCCATACCTAGATATGGTGATAGCAATTAACTCGGACATCGCCTGAGTACTAACAATAAGCAACAAATATTTAACTTATAATTAAATGCAGGAAATTCTTCCACAAATAACTATTTAAATTAAATTTGAAGAACACATCGTACGAATAAGCATTCCGATCAAATATCACGTTTCCGTGCCATCGCGATAACATATCTTCCATATTATAAAAGTGTTAGGTTCCGTTATACACCTATCATAAGGTGGTTTTTCCACTACATGTCGTGGCCGAATCAATGGGTGGTATCATTATGGACGATAAGATCATTATAACACAAACTTTGAACTTTTGAGTCTTCACACTCCGTTTGCCTTATCTAAACGGCTCTTAAGAAAACTTGTTCGTTTACTGACATTTTTGGAGACACAATCTGCTATAACAATTTAATAGCATGCTGGTAATGAGATATTTTTTTTTATAATTTTTAATTTGATGTAGGTTTGCTCTTGACTCTAGCAGAGAGTCAGGTCAGAGATGACAGAAACAAAGTCTACGATGGAGCGAGCTTACCCAGAAGTAGCCCGTTCACTCTAACTTTGAAAAGATTAGGGTTGTAAGCGTTCGGAAACACTGACGCAGGCAGAGTTCCACTAATTTTGCTGTCTGAATTCATTCGTAAGAATGAGCAATCCATTTTGAGGAAAAAGGAGAAGGTTGTCACTTTGTCTGTAACTCTTTTTCCGCTTAAACATAGATTGTCGTTTTACCCAGCCGAGGTAGTCCGTGTGACCTACTTACTTACCTGTGACCTACAAAACTTATTAAAAAAAAAAACATCCTTATTTCTGCTAATTTCGTAACATGTTTCTAGATACAGATAACATAATTCTGATAATTCTACTTAAAGATGCACCTTAATATAAGGACCGGCGTTTACAACGGCTGCGTTCAGTTTCGCAATAACATTAGCATTGCATAGCACTGTCATACAGAACTAACTGTCTAAACAATCAGCATTGTGGGAAATGAGACAATATTGAAATATTCCACACCATTTATAAACGTCATATTCAATCAAGTAAACTATTAATAAGACATGAATGCTGGCATCGAACAACTAACGAATATCTAATAGATCTTATTTAGAAACGGCGAAGGCATTGCGTAGGTAATTTATATCTATCCAATATCTAATCATTTACAATAAGTTGTTAGATATATATATATATGTATGTATTTATGAGTTGAATAGAAACATGACTGGTTTTCATGAAATGTCATCCAGTCATACAGAGCGAGTTCGCACGCAACGTGGGTCATCGACACCGCGTTTATATGTTTATTACAACTTTCAATTTATACATATTCCCGTTCATTAATTTTGCAATTACGCAATTAAACATGTCCTACTTACAAATGTTTAAAAGTCTTTATTTTTAAAATTGTATAAAATAAGAAAGCGTTCTGTCATGAATTGTCTTTCATTTCTATGTGAGACGCTAAACGATCTTGGACATGAATTCGTGTATACAAAAATAATTAGTTCACTGGAAGGAAATTGTTCGGTAATACGAAACCTATCAGCGAATGGTGTATAACATTGGTACGCGGCTACGCGGTGTAGTGCGTGTGTCGCGTGGCACGTGTCAGCTGTCTGTCGCTTACGCGTCTCGTTATGTCGCGCGTCGTCGCCGCCACGCGCCGCTCGCAGCGCTAATCTCGCTATTCAAAACAAAAATATCCTGTTACTATACAACTTCGTGTGAAAATGAATAAAAAGCAAAATGGAAAAAATCAACAGGTTAGGAGGCCCGCATCAAGCGTCGCCACCGACCGAGACTGAGAGAGCCACGCGAACTGTCATCCGTCAAACCACCATTTTAATTTCTGTGTAAATTATACAAATTGACACTTGACATGTTTTGTCGTCTCCCGGGTAATCGTGCGAAATGGAACTCTCATTTTATTACTTTTGTAAAGTGTCGGGAGGGCCCTCAAGTATATCTATCTAGTCATACGATCTCGGTTTATGTGTTCCTTTTGTTGGCTACCAATCCGTTAGCGTAAGTCTGTACGGCGATATGTTTTCTCACTGTTTTATGTGCCTCGATGATTTCTAAAGATAAAATAAAAGTGTAAATACTGAGTACTTTTTGAAATATGGAGCGTGAGATTTGAGAGCTGTGAAGTGACGAATCAGCTTCCTATAACACCGCAGAGGTAAATATATTGACACTGACCGATTAAGAAAGTTTCTCCGGTGAAGTTTTAACTTTACGATGTCGTTATAAATGAAAAATAATGGAGACATAAATATTGTGAATAGTGACGTTTTGTTAACGACCTCAAAGCAATGTGTATAAAGTAGCCGCACGGCGGGGCGCCGCACTACAGGGAAACGCTTTGCTAATTAAAAATTCTTCTTTGTTTTTGCGTCCAGATTGTAGTTATGCGAGAAATGTTTTATTGTTTAACACACGATAATTTACAATAAGTAAAGCATTAAGTTGGCGCGTGAAATTCTTAAACTGGAGTTATTTGTGTAAATCAGTTCACGCTGGGTTTATGTATTTCTCACTTAGCACCACATTAAAATATTAATAGGAAATACTACATAAATTGAAAATGTCGTGATTTTATTATAAGTCATGAAAATATAGATTACAATTTTTCCTCTTTAGCTTTAGATAGGTACTGTTATCCTCAAAAGGCATGTCATCATAACCTAGCCTAGGCTATGTTTAAACAATATTATTTGCATTTATGATTTAAAATAATACAAAAAAAATGGAAGTCATCGACAAAATGCCATATCATAATTAATTTTAGCGACGTCACTCACCGGACTTGCCCTCGCAACTCACGTTTCAAGGAATCGTACTTATTACATTTCCTACATTATCTACCTTATCAAACAATATTTAAAATAGTAATTCTACAATTTACCCGATGTAGTGCGTGTAGCTACAGCATGTTCAATATCTGAGTTATTTCAAGAGTGCAAGGTGCTAAGGTGTACGCAGCAATGATTTAAGAGTCCACATTAAACTTTTATTACACCGTAGCCTGTTCAGCCGGCTACGCGTTATTTTATTGAGAGACCCCTAAATATAACCCCATACAAACGAATTTCGTTCTGAAGAATAAATATGATATTAAGGGTTGGCGGGGTTGGTACAAGTAATATTTTTATTTTAGTCAACGTTCTTCTTCTTTCGATCTTATCTTGGATAATAATAACAAACCAATAATATTATGTTTATTTAATTATTTTCTACAGAGTGTTGTTTGAAGTTAAATTAATCATTTAATCAGTTAGGTACTTCTATCTACCTTAGTGACAACTCACATATGTCTAAGTACACTAAGTAGGTACTACCTGTCTTTGTTATTAAAAGCATAATGAGTAAACAAATTAAACTCCTGCGCTTTGCCAACAAAGAAAGAAAACTCATTGTCTTATGATAATTAAAGTCGCTAAAAAAAAAAACAACTTTTTACGTTATTCGTAAAGCGGATTTACTATATATTCATATAAAGAATTAAAAATTAAGTATTATTTAAGCCATATAAATACGAGTACCTAGGTATATTCTTTGTGCCTTATGAACAGAAATAAGCCTTATGAACAGTAAAAACTGTACAGTTTCTAGTTTTGTGAAAATACTTTTAAAAAAACCTAAATAATAAAACAGTTTGTCAAGCGAATCGCCCTCGTGCTCTTTTGACGTTGTAACTTTATAAGTCATGTGCCAATATAAAGCTAATTAATATCGGTCGGCAATTATAGACCAGTTAACATTAACAAGGTGCCCTTTAATTATTATCGTTGGAATCTGACTATGACGTCGGGTTTACGACACTTCCGCCGGAACCCCTGACTGATCATAAAGCTGGTACACAATGGCCGATGTGCAACATTCGCCCTCGTAAACAACGCCACTACACCAGAAATCCAACGGTGTGACTCCCGCCTAAATATTAAAACACCGAATGATCCAATATAAGTTTACAACTTCCATAAAACTTGAAATAGGTTAGTGTTATTCGGTATACAACAACACTTAACAAACCATAGATTTATGTTTTTATAACAGTGTAAGATAAGATCCATAACTCCATATACCGATCTTGGTATCAACTGGGTAGGTAATCGTAGCGACACGGTGCGTGATAAACGATGCAATAAGCAATTTCTAAGCTACATCAAATGAATTTCACATAAGCAAAAACGTGAAATTGTAATCAAGACATATCCAATGGGAAATTCGACGAGATGAACTAACTATTGTGGATGTGGCGATAAATCAGCAGTTAATGTACAATTAAACAATTTCTCATGCTCAACACGATCTACTCGCGTGTCACGTACTATGTACACGCTCGCACTAGCCTGTACTGTAATTATTGTTGGTCTGTTAAGATGAGTATTACTCGATAAACTATATTGACGCGTTATCCGCACTCTCAAATAGCAACATAAAAAGAAGGTAACTACCGCCACCCTACACCCCGCGCGCGTATCCCTACGTAGCTATCATGCCACCGATTATGGGACAAGCCCGCCACACATTCCCAACCACTGCAACTCCTGAAAGCCAGAATCAACAATGGCGACCACCAGAAAAACGCCGAGCTAATGAAGCCCGACGAGTCCCGGAGAAACGATTCAACTGTCTTGGATCCCGCATCGAAATTAATCAGAAAGTACAGCGGAGGAGTAGGAAAAAATAAATATAATTTCCACTTCCCTCCTTATCAAGCAGGAGACAGATTTGAGTTAGGCCAATAGGCACCAAGGGACATATAGGTACAACTGGGACATATACACCGATTAGTACCGATAGCGCTTGCTTTGTTCTTACCCGACTGCGGCGAAGCCTAAATTAAGGGTAGGGGTTTTGTTTATTTTTAACCGACTTCCCAAAAAGGAGGAAGTTATCAATTCGGTTGTATGTTTTTTTTTATGTTTCTTACCTCATAACTCCGACAATTATGAACTGATTTGAAAGATTCTTGTTTTATCTGAAACTATATACTTGCAGATTGGTCCCATTAAAATTTTGTGGAAATCGGTTACGAACTTTGGATTTTAAATCGAAATAAGTAGTTGGAATTCGTCTACTTTGATGATAGTTTATGTCATTCAAGTAATCGAAATTGCGTATTTTTCTTTTCTGCGATTTGGCAGTGGTGTTGTTAGGTGTGAGGTACCACTAAAAAGTGAAAATTAAAAAAAAATATTACAAAAAAATACAACCGACTTCCAAAAAAAAAAAACACTACAAAGTAAAAAATAACATTAATTTCCGAAGTCGGTGTCAAAATACGAAGAAACTACCAAAAATATCGACATCCGAAATAAAAGTTATTTTTTACTTTGTAATGTTTTTTTTTTTGGAAGTCGATTGTATTTTTTTGTATAAAGTTTTTTGTTTTTTGCGATGTTAGTGCATGAAGAGTCTATACATAATACGTCATTGATTTCATAGAATAGAATTCTCTTTATTATGTACACCATCTAAGTTCATCAGTTTCATTGCGCTTCTATGGCAATTATAACAGATCAGAGTACCTACAATGTGCGTAAGCGGGTCGCGTAGACATGGCGTCGCCGGCGCCGATTATATCCCACATTGGCTACATCCAACGTCGAACTGACCATCACTACGTGATAGGTTGAACGGTGGTCATTATCACCGACCTACACACGGCATACTACCGAACCATTACCGAACTATGTTCAGACCGAATTAACATCAACCATTCGAGTGTTATTAAAAAATAGTGAAAAATGTTGTTGGTTGTACATTTATAATACCATTTTAGTTTTAAGTTCTTAGCAATATTGTAATGTGTAACCGTTTATTTTCCCAAATAAAATAAAATAAAATAAAATTAGAGGTAATGAAACTGACACGAACAGCGATTTGATGCGTCTTGCGAATGATGTAACTCTCCGTTTGAGAGACTTCAAGAGCTTTCGTGGCAACTTTTAACGAATTATTAAGTCATGTTCAAGAGCAAAAAAAAATGGCTTGACCATGACATGACCTTAAACATTTATTGGCCTATATCTAGAACCGATAGAACTCATCTCGTTAACAGACCCATTTATATCACATCCACATTTATAGAGAATTGGAATGTAGAATCTGCTATAATCAGTATTTAAACAAATCATACTTATACATAGGTAGATTTGTTCAGTAAAATAATCAAGGCTGAAAATATTTCATACAGACCGCAGAGACTGAAAATAATGAGCAGGAGCTTCCTTGTTAATTTACACAACACTTTAGAACGTGCAATTCTATGGCAATTACAAACTTTAAATGGAGTTAAATTTGAGTGTTCGAAACTCGATCCCGCTCCATCATTAGTCGAGAGAGGGGTAGACATTCCGTCATTATCCGTGTTCATTATAATCTCGGGCAAGTATCTCGAGCGCCACCTCGCTCGAGATTACGCCGTCGTAATTAACTGTTTTACACGCTCCCAATGGCTTCATTTCGCTAATGACCAACTCGGCTCGTCCTTCTACACAACTCCAATCTCCAAGCCAATTTGTACCTTTCATTCAAGATTTTAAGACAGACTCTCATTCATCCTTGACTAGCTCAATTTAACATCATTTATTGAGGAAACATCGTGGCTGTTTATTTGCAATAGTATAATCAAATTTCACTTAGACTTTACAGCTAAAACTAATGAAGCTATAACTTTATTTGTATCGGAGTTTTATGATGTTATACTTTATCATCAGCTATGATAGGACGACATCCGTTTTAAATAAAAATCACGGTTGTTGATTGCTGTTTTACGACTTATAGTCTCGGTGTTGATTTTATTGAATTTAATCAAGCTATTCACACTACTGTCGTCACGGTTGGCCAAGTATTTTCTGGTAGATAAGACTAAAAAGTCAATAAATGTTTTCATTTTGAGTCATTCAGTTTTCATTATGAGTATACAAATGCTTGAATTTTATTCAAGCATTTGCATTTGCATTTGCTTGTTTCTCGCCATTCAAAATGTCAATAACGCAACGAACGAGTTTCTTATTTCCTTACCTAAAATTGTGTCTCAAAACGGCTCTATTATTTCTGTCCTTCGCTGTTACAAGGATTCAAAAAAAAACTATAAAACACATTGCAGTTGCAAAACTAGCTTGCAATGTGAATAGGCACACTATTAGCATACATTCAATCAACTTCAATTACTGGCAACTATTTTAATTTCCTCACCCCGAGCCGCGGTCTTGTTAACAGAGCATTTATCATCGGATCGCATTATGTTACCTCGTGTAATTACCATAAATATACAACTGCACTTCATGCCAGATGTACCTACTGCCTACTAGCCATAATCGTATCCTCCACATATAAGTTGTACGTGTGCTCGGCCACAGAGGTCCGAAGCGCCAAGCGGCTAGACACGGAACTTTTAAAACATTCCATACTGCACAAAAAAATCGTTTGAGTTCAAGTCTTAATATAGCGACAGTCAGAGGGCCAATAAATTCTACTTATTGTCAAATTTCGTTCGCATTCGCATATCTGTCGCAATTTGTCAAAAATGTATTTTTTGACAGATTGCGAATGAGATGCGAATGCGAACGTTGAAGTTGTAAGTAGAATTGGCTCTCTGTGTCAAACACTTTTCCAAATGATAAGAAGTAAGACGTGTTTTACACAGAATGCGAACACTTCTTGGAATCAAAATATGAATATTGCTCTTCAAGTCAATGAGAACCACCGTTAATGGAAAGTGTCAGTTGGAAATATACCCGAATATTCTCTCTTTCCAATCGTGAAAACCGTATCAAAATCCAGTATGTCGTTCAGACGAAGCAAGTGGAAAAACAGACAGAGGAGAGTAGTAGTCTTATAAAGATAAAAATCTTTTTTAAGAAAAAATGGGGTCTCCGCTCTTCAGTGGCTGCCAGATCTATTCCGCAAATGCGCTTATATATTATGAGTACCTAATAGCTCTCGCAATGGTAAAGTGGCCTTCTTGCTGTCAACAACCCTGCAATTATCTCATCAGTGTAACGTAATGTTCGCTGATATCTTGCACAATCATACCCACATTAAATGTGATACGATTGCACTAAGTAGGGGCTCGCTCTTATAAACTAGGACTACGTTTTTATTTATTTCATTATACTAATGCGGATAATTCATTCATCTAGTTAATGCTGCACAAGCAATTTTGTGATAGTCATCGTTATATTAATTAAGCACACTTAAATTGAAAAAGGGTTTAAGAATTTACGAGTGAGTCTACAAATTAACTATGTTAATGTTACGATGCAAAATAAAGTGAAAACATAGACCATTTTTGTTAAAACTATTCATTTTAAGCACTCGGTATCTGTAAGATCAACAAATTGCCATGCAAACAGCAAGTCGATATACACTTTCCATTACAAATATATTAACAACTGACATCAAAACTACACCAGTATTTATAATAATGACAGTATCGTATATGACATGCCTAAAGTGATTTTAAAATAACTGCGTATAATATCTTAATAATTGTATTCATATTTATAAACTGCTAATCTGTTGGTTTTCTGTGTCGTAAAGTGTGCCCGCGTCTAGCACATTTGAATATAAACGAGATCATAACATTCGGATTGGAGCACACTGCGCCGCACTCCTATCTCAACATAAGGGATCATACACACCACTCTTTTACGAGGTTTCCATAACGACTTTGCGCTTCGAAGACTTTTACTGCCTTTATTATAAACTAACTGTGAACGAACAAGCAACCATTTTTTCCCTGATTTGTATTCTTTATTATGCCTAATTAATAAAATACAAATGTGAGCTCTGATATATTTATCTATTATTTTATTGCATTGCGGTTTGTTGTCTTATAAAATATAATATGCACAATTAATTAAGGCTTTCTTTCATAATGAATCGAGTGGATGGTTGCGGTAATGCATGGGTTTTGCAATAAAACTGTTTTGTTTAATAATAAGAATCTGTGAGGTGTAAATATGGCGGGCGGTTGGTGTGAAATAACAATAATTGCACGTCACTCCCGTTAGCTCACTAGTTACTTAATGCTACGTTTCTTGCACCTGCTTTATCTGTACTTATATTTGTTATTAAAATACATCATGAATTATTAAGGTTTGCAAAGCGTAGACCGACAATTTAAACGTTGCGTAGCAGTAACGTGAGTGCGGTCGCAGGCGCGTAGTGCCCGCGTTGCAGCAGCGTAGCAACAGGGTTGTTATATAGAAGCAGTTTAGATGTAACGCTTAAACTGCAGTAACGTTGAATTATCCGCGTATTTTATTTATAAAACATACATCATAAAGTGACTGATGAACAAACAGACAGCTTGGTTTCTAGAAATGAAATTATCTGAAATCACTGCTTGTTAAAAATAAACTATTATTACAGCAAAGCTGTGATTTTCATGAACATGACGCAAGAAGACCATAACACGCTCGCACATCCAACATACTAAATCTTCCTCTTTTATGAAATCCATCAAATGCAAAAGCAGTTTAAATTGCAAATAATGTTCAGCTGTCATCCCGACTCAAAGCCGGCTTCAGACGGACGGAGAGCTTTCTGCGGTAACTGTACCCGTTGTAAAGGCGAGGTCACACTGATAGATGCGATTCCTCGTCCACGTTTAATGAACCGTTGAACGTCTATAAAAGTCAATAAGGCGTAACGCAGGTGCCACACGAGACCGGTACAGATACGAGTATCTTTAGAATGAGCCCACGTGTAGCGTTCTGCTCCTCTACCAGCTATAACGTCAAAGTTATCTCCGATATAATTACTTAAGCAGACCCTTATCTCACTAAACTCGACTGAATGTGTGTAATCTAAGCCGTTATTATAATTTAATATCTCATTAGAAATGAAGTGATAATGATAACTGTTAAAGAGTTACCTTTTCTTCAAAACAAGATGATAGAAATATGTGCCTACTGTAAATGTACTTCATTCCAAGTAGTTAGTACTTGAAATAACGTACATGTACAGTAGGTTTCACAAGCATTTTTCATTTACGAAAATGAAGTTATTTTACCTAATAGACTAGAAACTTAATGATCGTAGAAACATGAACATCGTAATTCTTAGTTGACAACTATAATACCTCAATACTGCCGCAAATAATTACAGTTTCAAGCACTTAATTTTTAATAATAACTTAGTGCAACGTGCTTAATGACATTATGTTAATGACATCAATGCATTGTATGAGGTCTCCGAGCTCTTTCCGCCAATTACATGCATAAAACGAGTATTTTGTTCAAGCAGTGTAGCCATGTTCCCACATGTGCTCGCTAAGATTGATATCGCCACTTAACTGAAGTCAGCTGCTGATGTAATTAGCGATGCGACTCGCGACCCACTCCGGGAATTTATCTTACACTCCTTATATCTCAACGGGTCGGTTTTACTTGCTTAAGCTAATTGAAACTGGTGAAAAATTGCGACCACATACCGAGCAATTTAATGTCCTTGCCTCCAGGTACGAGCGAATGTAATTCAAACGATGCAATGTTTACTTTTAATCGTTAATGCTCGCCGGACCCTTAATAACCATAACTCGGCCGGCTACAATAAACTAACGTCTTTAAAACAACATTCGTAATGAACGAGACGTCCTTATTGATGTTTGTATGAAGACAGATAAATATCACAAGCTGGTAATTGTGCTGAGACGTTTTACTTGTCGGTTTCAGACGAAATCTTTGTTTTCTTGTGAATCGAGAATTGATCGGTTGCAGATGTATGTGGCGTGGAGAAGGATTGCACAATGTGATACTTGTAGAATAGGCTGAAAGTATTACAGATAGATGCGAGGTGTCAAATCGCTGTTAATGGGGTCTGAGTGTGGAGTGCGGCGAGTAGCGAGTGGCGCGGCCGTGGCTGTGCCGTGAGCGTGTGACGTGCCGGACAGAGGGCACGCTCGTTAGTGTGACCGCACCATTATCGATGATGGATGACCACCGCCGGCGCCATACCGACACCCGACAAATTTAATTTAGACCACTAATGTTGTGTGCTGTTACTTATAGATAAAGCGATTATGGCATCAACGTGAACTATCTAATATCAAATAAAATTATCCATGTGCCCTCAAGGATCAATCTATAAACCGTTTACGACACAGTAACAATTTACATATCTAATAGTCATAATCAGTCGTAATAAAGATTTTGCACAGTTAAACGAGGATAATCATGTTTGCATCAATGTAGGCATTACAAAGTTTCGATAATTTCTCAAGCACGTTAACGTAGCTACAGCGTACGCACATAAATTTTATAACGTAATTCCGTTTTAATGAGCACAAAATAACATTTACAGGTCGCTCGCGAAGAGATGTAAACTGCTTTAATTGCACCTTTTGCAATCGAGCACCTTGGTCGAAGCGAGCGTCGAATCAACACCTTACATCCAAATTGGTACATAAACACGGCGCTATAAACGGGAGCACGGTGGTTTACTGCGGACTTTTAGTTTATTGAAATAATAATGAGCAAAAATGTGCGGCGCTTGCCAAAACACGAGATGTTGACGGTGGAGCAGACAGCGGCGGTAGACAGGTACCGTGGACTATGTATGTGTATGACGGGGAGGCGGGTGGTAAATGCAGTCGGTCGGGGTGCTAACGGGCGCGGGGTGTGCGGGGTGCAGGGTGCGGGAGGGGGGAGCAGGGTACTGGGGAGCAGACGTCGTCGAGAAGCGTCGGAGGCTGCGATCGATGAAGCGCGGACACGCCTCGCGCACACCGCAGCCCGCACCCGACAGCCGACACTCATTGTTGATTCAGCCGCCGCTCCTTCGTCTGCTAATACCCTAGTACGAGATGCCGCTGAGTTCAACCGCAGTTCACCCGAAAGCTTTCTGGACGAACATTCATCATCTGTAAACGAGTAACCTTATTCGGGCAGTCCTACTTCTAACCCAACGACACAGAACATCTCAGGACTGAATGGAATCTCGTTTTATATTTTTTAATAATGCATGTGAGCTGTCAAGACATGTTCCAAATGCGATGAGCGTGTTAAACGACTGTATTGTGATGCGCTGTCTCTGCTTGGCCGGTGCCTTTGCCAGACCCTCGCCACGTCGATATTATCTCGCCTCACGGACCAGGAAGCCACTCGCTCCTAACATCCAGGCGGGAACACAAAATAAAACAACTTAATCTGACATCAAACGATTTTTAGTAATCCGTTTCAATACGAGAGATTCTTAACGGTAGAAGATAAGGAATAAGGTACCACAGTACATTTCGTAACGTAAAAACGTTTTATTAAAACTATTCACATAACCTCGGGATGATTAAAATTACTTCATTAAATACTCTCGAGTTTCAATGCAATAGCACTTTTATCTTCTAGCAATAAAAATTAACAAACTTTTCGTAATCAAAAACTATTATTGTTAATTTCTGATAAGTACAAAAAGTCTTCTAAAAAAGGACACAAAAACCAAACTCGGCTATCGGTACATCTGAAATCTTGTCAAAACGGTTAGTTAAGCGCGGGATCAAGCGACGAGTACAAAACGGGTGACGTGTAGTCGATCGCCGCGAGCGACTCACCAGCACCTCACGCATCAAGCTGAAACAATCCTAAATCCTACCTGAAATAAGATCCATATTCCAGTAAGCGTATTAATACCAACTTTAAGATTACAATTTTGAGAGTGACGATCAATTTGAATTCCTCAGGACACTGATCCGTCACCGATAAAACACTCTAGCATCGTTTGGTGACAAGTCAGTTGTGCTCTTGTAATCCGTGAGATTAAAGACATCTCCATTAACAGTCCGCCCCGAAGGCCTTTGACTTGTAAAGAAACCGATTTTTTTTTTTATTGCGCTTAACACGCATCTAATTGCTTCATGTACTTTTAATACGCCGTTAATTTCGCCATAATACCGCTGACGGAAGCAAATTATGAATATTATATCGATAAATTTCTTTATCTTCGGGCCGCTCCTCCATAATTTATCATCATAAAATAATAACTGCGAGAGTTAAGCATGTTTAATGAGGCATCAGTCAAAATTATCACGCTTTGTGGAACACCACCAAAGTAGCGCAAACAACTGCTCCAAATCTCAAATATGAGTACCTAGTGCCTATATACTCTTACGTTTATTAGTTCTATGTAAGGTTCCAGTCGAGTTGGCAACAAGGGCTGTTCCGAGCGAGGGAGTGCGCGCGCGTGTGTGCTGCGGCGTCGTCCGCGTCGGTACGCTTCTGCGAATGTGTGCGACAGGCACAGGAATGCCTGGGATACCACATCCTGCTTGTGTTTATTTACGAAGTCGGAAGCATGTATCTAGACATATTATCTACCTACGCATACCCAGCAATAAAGCATCGCCGACGCCGTGCACCTAGCTATACAGCTGTTGAGGACACGGCCGGATTTGCGCACAAACTGTCGTAAGTCACGCGACAGCAAGACAATAAAAACTTATCAAGCCTCTTATAGCTAATTAGGCGAACGCTTATTGTTATTTATACGCCACACGATAGGTATTTACAAGTCAGCGGTGTCACAGAGTTCTTGACAGCACGAAAATACTACAAATATATTCATAGGCTCCGAGCCTATTAGCATTGTCGGGTGTAATCAACGACATATACGACTTCATACATATTTTTAAACCCTGACCTGACCGTTGAAGTTAAATATTGAAATTAGCAGTTATAAAGGATTTAAGTAAAGGTTTTACAAATGTTAAGTTGTCATTGAGCACTAAACGGCGTGATTGTTTGTAAGATAGTGTCATGTTGGTGCAGATTGACGTGACGGCTTGCAGCTGTGTGTCCGCGATCTAATTCGTCGCATGTTAATGAGCGCGGGCCGTGCGCCCGCGCCACTCGCGCTGCAGCGCTACGTAACCCGACGCTACACCTGTCCCGATATGAAATAATTTTTATTTACAGAGCCCTCCGGAGATTATGAATATTTCGTAGTGGTATCGCGTCTGACATCGGACCGCATATTATGTTACATCGCGGAGTAACCTATGACGATCCATAATTTACGTGCCGGACGCTCGGCCGCGCTCTCTCTACATTTTGGTAAATAATATTTTTACTTGACACCTTCCCTAGTAGTCGTTTGACAGTGTCATAGAGCTTTTTGTTAGAATCAATTGAAACATAGACGGTCGTAAAATTAAAATGTAGGTAGGTATTATGTTAATATTTACATAGGATATAAGTTGTTAAATTGTTGAGCATGAAGATTCCAATATCCATTGCCATATCTTTTATGAATGTTAATGGACTGTAAAATAAAATTGACACTAAAGAATAATTGTATTAGCGACATGACATGATACATACTTGTATGCAAATTCGTATACATTAAGTAATTAAAAGCGTGAGGTAAACAGTTGTACACAGACTGGAACGTTTTTTTGCTATAGAAACGCAAACATATTTGGAAATTTGGATGCTGATAACTTTCCTAATAGCACACACGCGTAGAATTTCAACGTCTTTGCAAAATCCAAAAAAACACTTTTAACTAAACTGGTCTTAATTATCAAACTCACGTAGTGAGAGCCAGCTCGCACAAGGTTCTGCAACAACCAGTAAATCATGTTCCACACGCATCACAGTAATCCATACCGTGCCGTTTAGGGTTCCGTACATCAACGAAAAAACAACATGATACTACACACTGCGTTTAATTTATTGAATATGTGTGCATTTTTATTGGTAATAAACCTATCTATATGATTGTAAAATTGCTTTGAGGTGTGAAATTAAATGCATGCGGTTTGAGGCCTTATTGCGTGGAGATACTAGTGGGGCTAGTACGTCTGTACGTGTGTCGACTATTAATATTTTAAAGTATAGCAAAAAGGTGCATAATGATGAGCAAGTGGGGGTTGCGTGGAGATCTGGCCCGGCGACTCGGCGAGGACTCGGGGTCATCAATCATGCGCCGGGCCGCCCCGTGACGAATGCCAAGCCAAACACCATTGTGACCGATGCCACCCACGCGCGGGACTATCGCGAATACGCCGTAGTGACGTCACGATATTGGCGGGTTCTGTAACTCTTTTCTATTAAGATATAAGGCGGGTATACTACAATTGATACCTAAAGTAAGAATTAATTAAGACATCAAAAGTTGAATTTTGTCGCCTGCTTTTACGGGGTGGTCATTATTTTCAAGATATTATTATGTATTTTTGTTTTCTTTTGTTTGGAGAACGATAATTTAAAACTGCGGGCAACCCAGAATTATTTTACTATAAGTGCTTTTTTAATAGACGAAAGATTAGCCAACCAGCGCAATCAAAATTAGTTGTGTTTATGGAACCCCAAAACCATAAAATGTTGTCCATTGCGAAAAAACTGTATTGTGAGTGCTCATTGACACAATCTTTGGACACAGTGGTACAATACATTGTTGGTATATTAATGGTACACCTTACGCGGAAGTGCCTTCGTAGAAACTCCCCCGTGGAGACCACTATCAACTATGTTGTAAATGGCCGATATTTTTCACTGGAACCTACCACACACGTGGTGGTATGCCTTTAATGGATTAATATTTATTCAGATATAAACACTCCTCATAAATTTTGTGAAAAAGTGTTCTGAGGAATGTTAACTTTTGGTTTGACTAATTTAATTAATTGTGGCAGCTATTAGCTACTTAGATTTTATCAACAATCGGTGAATCAAGTCTGGTTATAAAATAGCAACATGACCGTTTACTGTAGTTTTCATTAAGAGGCATGTTCCTTAGTGGAGTTGACTTATATGAAGATAAATCAATTCGTAGACGTTCGTAGCTTCCTGCTACGCAATCACTGCTAAGGAAATGAATTGGTCCAGTGACAGTAGTTATTGCTACAGCTACATGTAGGTATGTAGGTCCCCTTTAGCAATTTCACCTAGGCAGCACACATATTCATAACGTCCGATTTAATCGGCCTCAGTTCACCTCGGGGAATGTATGGGCCGCATGTGCAATTAATTGGCTTATCGTGAGTTTATTGATTCGGTAAGGCGATCCGTTTTAATTACCGCCATCGCTCATTTGCCGCTGATTGGCTCCCAACATACCTCAATATACTAGCACACTAGTTTCTAATGAAACCCGGCCAATTTCAAGATCTCATACGAATGAAACTGCAATCAGGATCACCACGCCTCTACACTTTATTCGCTTTACTGTTTTAATTAAAAATACTATTAATGACAGTACTCTTAAATCAACATTGACAAGAATTGCCAGCAAATAAATTCCGCCGGTAGTTATGAATACGACAAAGCAGAGTTGCGGGTGGTTATTTGCATTCTTTCGTTCATCGTTTTGCACACATTGTATATTCTCAAGGTGTATTACTTGCTGCACAGTACTTAATGAGGACGTAGGGTATGTTTATAGTCCTGTCTTGCCTTCAATCGACTTTCTAGGCGAATTATTCCAAAACACAACTGTAGCCTCTGTTCCTTTGTATAATTTTGTATCGTAAAAGGGTAACAAATATAAAAGTTGTTCGCTGAGCACATGTCGCGCGGCGCGGAGTCTGCTATTACAGCTAATTGACAGTCCGCACACGAGCTGTGTTTACTACGTATTTGTCACTCCCCTGCGCTAATGACACGCTACGCACCTACGGCGGAGGACCTTTAGAAAATAAACAAACACGTCGATGAGCGTCCCGAGTGCGCGACCACAACGACAGACCTCGTCTCATGCCGAACATCAACAATGGAATTTAAATGGGTAGCATTTTACGAAGAACTTTCTAAGCTAGTCCAAGTACTAACTTGTTTATGGAAAACCATTTACCAGAAGCTATTACCAAGTTTGCCAAGTCTCAGATAAACGAACATGTGATAAGTAATCCCATCATAACAAATTAACTTCAACCCTCGGAGTGAGGAACTGCCGCAAACAAAGTTATCAATAATCACGATTTGGTTAATGGCCCGGGGCGAACGACGAGTTCCGTACTACGGACTCATAATAAAGATATAATATCAGAGTACTCTCCCGAGGGTGACGAATTGCTCGTACGATTAACTCTTAAACGACAAATAGAGGAGCTCCCTTCCCGCAGCCCTCCCGGCCGGGGGTAAACTAAGCCACGACTTCCGCTAATTATTCGGGGGAGCGGCTCGGCAAACATCGCCGTCCCCCTCACACTCCGCGAGCCGATGCACATCTCCGCAAAAACTCTCTGAAAACCAAAATTTTCCCTTCTCCCGACGGGCGGTCATATTTCTTCCCTCTCGCTCCCATTAAACACGCCGTAAACGCTTTCCTTTTTTCACGCCCTCGCTCTAATAGAAAGGCAAATTACGAGCTTACGGGCGCGGACGGGTGGCGATGTACGAAACCGCCGCGGCCTGCTTGCTACGTCCCACTCTCACCTACCGATACATATATCTCCGTGCTCCTCGGGAAAACAGGGGTCGACTACGTGAACTTTCACGTCATATGTTTATACCCGTATCTATCACGCTACTACAACACAACACACGTAGCGCGCCTTGCATCTAAATATCGATGGTTTTTTGCAACTACTCCGGATATAACTCGTCTGAAGATAAATAAGCTTGCGGTGAATATAAAAACAAGTAGATGACCTATCGAACACTTCGAAAAGTAAGTATTGACTCGTTAATGATATAAACATTTATTGGCACATAAATAGCGAACATTCTTCATCGATTAGAATGCGATAGAAAATGGCGACTGTTCTCTATCTTATCAAGAGAGGGTGTATTTCAAGTAGTCGTCCTGTGCAACCGGCATGAAAATATTTAAGGTATTTATTTATTTATAAATTAACAAGCCCGGTGGCAATGCACTTAAATTAAGTACCTAACTAATAACCTTTTAAGGTGCGGTCGTGTCTCATTGTATAAAGTCACGAACATTTTTTTCTCCAAGTATATTATGCCAGTCGTCTCAACTCAATAATGATATAATTACTGATGCAAACTGACAGATTTCAGTGATGGTTAAGGTCTTTTACGAGAGAAAACATATTTAAGGACACATGGCCCGAGCTATTGACGGAATAAGACAAAAAAAATGTATAGGTGGTAACTTGGAAAGCTTTGAATCATACTTCTTTACTATACAAACTAATAATATTTACAAATGTGAAGGTAACTCTGCCTGTCTGTTTGTTGCCTCTAGACTTCTTAACGTCAGAAATAATTTGGATGAAACTTAGCACAAGTATATCCCCTTGGAATAATTTTCAACTTTAACCTTTAAATAAGTAGTACTTTCCACTAGGCTACATCTTCTAGCAGTAGTCGGTATATTTTTTATGTACAAAACTTTGCTTACCTAGCTAATAAAGATGAGAACTTGACACTTTCACAAACACACCCAAAGCACCCATCCAATTTTTATATTGAATGTATCAACGTCAAAATAATAAAGCGGTAATAATTTTCAGGCAGGAACACAAGAGCGCAGGCTGTCAGCCCCTGACTCCCCGAGTGAGTCGTTGTACACGAGCCTTATACCTACATGGTGGCGACAATGCTGACGAGCGGCTCGCGTGACGTCACACATTCCACGGTGTATGCGCCCCTGCTCCCGTGATCAACTCAAAGGCTTCATCGACCAATAATGTCATGAAACCCAACGTCTAGCGTACGAGAATAGACTGGCTGGAACTAGAAAAGGTACCTAGGCAATGAGTCAAAGATGTGATTCAGGATAAACGTTTTCAAAGCTTTTTAAATTGATTCTAGTCTAGCAGTTTCTTAGTTGAAGGTGAAAGTTCGGCATGGTACAAATTCCTCTCATTCAGCCCTCTTGAGATATCCCACGTCGTCATTATCAAAGAGTGAGTAATAACTCCCAACCTATGCCCAATGTCCACCGACTCAATTGTTTCAACTACTCAAATTATAGTATCGGAGACCGAGAGCATATCTATACACCGTGACGTGTTCCAAATTACAAGTCAAACATCGGCGCGTCACAAATGTACCTAACCTCCAGTTCCATGATTCGGTAATGAGCACGTGCCGTCAGATTGCGGCTTGTTCATACAAATGGCAGTCATTTTCGAGTTATCGACTTAACACCGCCGCGGAAATGGAAAATAATAACTTCATCGCTAGCTGGCGCCGGCGACACGTACGGATATAATTTGGACGCATTAGACGTCGTTTGTACGAAAACTTGCGCCATAGTGCGCGACTAACTCATTATTGTATTGTTATTTCGATTCGTTCCTACAACCCTCGGTAAAGTGATTCGTTTTACTTTTTGTTTGGTCCTTTGCTACCCTATACATCATTAAGCATTGAACAAGTAATTTACAATTTTATGGAACAACCTTTTCTGATTTCATAACTATGATAAATCCATAAATCTGAATTGCGTTCGCAATCGCAGCTCTGAGCTAGGATAAACGATTTGATTGCATCAATTGCACCTAAAGCACTCTTAGCGGCATTGCAGTTATTCGTTTATGATTTACCGTCACTTATCCGATGTGCGTGACTCAAGAAGCCTTTAAAATCTTAAGTAGCATCTGCGAGTGCGAGGTAGTCAGTGACAGCGACACATTGGAACAACCCTTACTTCCGCGACATGAGCTATGATTACGTTTTTGTAACATCGACGAGCTCGGCCACCCCGAATCCACATAAAAATAATTTATTCCACCGAGGGGTAGCTGTGAAAATTTAACGCTCTACTTGAAAAAAGTGACACCACATGACGATGTCTAATTCGATCTATCTATCCTTTACTTTTTAGGTGAGCGTGAGAGTGACAACATGCTACCCCGTTTTTTAGTTTACAGCCTGAAGCCGACATTTATGATTCAAAAAGTTCACGGTGCAACTGCCGCGTGAACGCGATCGCTTCCGTGTGCGGAGTGCTGATCGGCTCGACACTAACGACCTCACTTAATTAGTAACTCGACAGATGACACACAGAACTCCTGCTAGGCCCACGTCTGTTGCTCTCAATCACCAGTCTACTTAGTTGGTATTTACATGCAATAATTCTGTCGTAAGAAAGCGGTTAACAGATATATTGAGCATTTTACTAATGATACTTTGGGCAACTGACGTTGAACGTTATAAAGTGTGTGTGATACGAATCAATAGAATGATAGATGGGGCAGCTCGGTCAGTGATCAACTTCTGATGTGATAACAAGGCCACTTTACTGTAAGCGACCAAAAAAAGAGCTGTGTCAGTTCCGGAGTGCCGGGAGAGTGAGGTCGTGTCGGGTAGTGGTTCGTGTGGTAACGAGCGGCGGGTCGGGGGTCGCAGTCGCGGTCGCGGACACCTCACAATGGCTCGTTTGGTGCACAATGCCGCCCCCTCGCGGCCCACTTCATTACGCGTGTATTGTGCCACACACGGCCACGCGCGCCTAGTTCCGAGCTGTGTGACTCCTGTGACCCACCGCCGCCGGTGGCCTGCCAAAGCATTCCACATTAAGCGAACCTTTGTTTCCAAGCTAAATCCCAATAATGAAATTAATTATCCTGTAATTACTTCAATCGCAGCACCTCTACACACAAAGCAATTAAACTCTATAAACAAATTATTATAACAGTAACATCATTTCATCACGACACACTAAACTACATCATAATTCATTGATTAATTTACTAAGAGATTCCTAGCGTTACGTCGGTATTAATCAGCGAATTAAAGCAATCAATCACAATGAATCGACGTGTAATACGCCACAGCTAGAATATTAAATCATTATCTATTTAAACATCGAATGTTCGGCTAATAATAGTCGAGATAATATCTCATTGAGCGGTGTGAGTGGAATGGCAATGCGCGCGATTGAAGCGATCACAATGGGCGTAGGAGTAAAACCAACATGCGCCCGCGCACGGCTCCGGCACAATACCGACCTCACAATGGAGGGCTAATTGTGCGACGACAGACAGATACCACCGCATTGTTACTCATGCCAAGAACTAAACCCGATGTTGTTATTACGTTATACTAGTTTCGGGGTCGCTTCCGTGCAATCAAACCAGCTTTCCAAACACCTCCAACGACCTCTGACTACGTTAATCGACGCGTAAAATTAACTTCAAAATTCGATTATGAGTGTACAGTCAAAAACATCAAGAACATATCTTCAATGCAACGTCAACGAGCCGTGAGATGAATGATGATTACTCTCTATGAGATTCCCGAAATCGCCGGCCGTTGTCCATGATTACGTAATCAATCTCCGTCGGCGTCTGCCGTCCGCCTTTCATCGGGCTGCGCGGGCGCATCACTCTCCCTGTATTCAAGCGCTTTTTACACCTTTTTTTCGTAATTATTTAAAGTCGCTTATTATGTTTTAGGCGTTAATGCCTGTTAAATGACCACCCTCTTAATGATGTTCCTCCTCTTAGTGTCTCGATCTCATTTTAAGTGAGGGTTTTGGTACTTTATGGTCAAATCGATTTTAAAGCGGGTGTTGTGTTGAAAAATTACTCTGGTTTCGCCGAAATGCTAAAGGAGATTCTTTGGGTGTAAATCATGAATTCTTGACGATGTAAAGTTTGAAGATAACTGCGTGATGTTGGAATGTATTCGCGCGCGTCTCCTGCGCAGGCTGTCGGGACCACAATCGGCCGGTAGCTGACAGTTCGCACCGGGAGCGTGGGCGCAGCCTCATTGTGCGCACATCTCATTTTCTCGCATTGAAGTCACAGCAACCAGTAGCTAATACTTTCAACATTAATCATTGTGAAATCGCAATAAGTTTATTACGATCTGTTTATGTTTAGTATTTTGATTTTTAAATCCTTTGACTGTTGTTATTGTGTTTTAAAAACGCCAACTATAATAATTCGTGTGTTAGTGTGCTTATGAGCGGTAAATGATTAATCGTTTTAACAGTTATGTTTGTGAATCTTGATATTTTCATATCAAAGTATATTGCAATCAAAGCAAAATATTTATTAAATTTTCACTGAATGAACTTTCAACCGTAACTAAGCGGCAACACGTATACTAACAAAACCATTCATACTACTCTTTCCAAAAGGTGTTATCAATTATCCTGTAACCGATGATGTGCGATTGACTGTGCATAGGTATGAAAGGTACCTATTACATCTTGCAGCCACATAAACGCAATCCAACTTCAATACATTATTCTGTGAAGTATTTCCACGAACTAATTTCGCTTTGAGTATTAATTAATTCGTGTGATGAACATAATTGCGTTTTATTGCAACACGTTGGCGGCGCGGCTTGATCGAGTTATCGCGCGATCGATGCGCGTGAGTCGAGCGGTGAGGAGCGTCGAGGAGTGCCGAGCGGACACGAACGCACCTACCTTATACCTTACCCATTAGAACTACTACTTACATTGATGGAAATACGACAAGTTTACGTGCCTAGATATTCTGGCCGTTTTAAAATTGCTAGGGAGTAGATATTATAAAATAAAGTTGTGACTTGACTTGAGGCTACATTCTTCCAGCAAACTGCTAAACTTTCCTGCATTCTGTAGTAAAGTTACCTAATTGCTACATATCTATAATGAAGTAAAACCACATACCTAACCACTTGAAAATATTTGATATTAAATTAACAAGCCAAAAAAAAACTATAAAAGTTCAGTATTAGTGCTGGCCTCTGTGCCTGACCCTTCCCGGCATACAAGCCAATATGGTGTTAGAACTCATTATTTGATATAGCCATGAGCCTGACTATGCAGAATTCTAACAATAAAAATACAAAAAATACCAACGCGTGCGTTGAACTCTTTTCTTAAGCGGTTGCGCGGGAGTGCGCGAACGTCAAATTGAAAGGTGCATTAGTGCAAAATAACACGTAGCCACGAAAATTTCAATTAAGTTTAATGCACATGTCGGCGTCCTCCCCTCCCCTCCCTTCCCTTAGCCCCTTTAGCCCCTCTTAGCCCCGACACGATTTATTAAAAGCGATTACAAAGCGAGCTAACCCGACGCGCGATTGACTTTTCGCTGGCTTTATCGATGCCGATACATTTGATTCACTAAAATATGATAACGTTCTCCCCATCAACGGCTTTATTACACGGAACAGGTGATTTAAGTGTTCGTTTTATTTTAATGTCTTGTAAATGTGGCCTGATAACATGTTTTAATTTAGTTACTTACAGAAGAGAATTCAATTCTTATTAGTGCAGTTTTTATTTCAAGCGAACAGTTTTTCGTTTTTAGTTCTATTTTTTAAATTAATTATGAAACCGTTAGTAGTTTCAACAACACTTACATTATTTCCAAATTCCTGGAAGTTAATAAAGTTACAAAACGCATAGCAATCACACAAACCACACAGGACAGCCCCAAAAGTGATCGATATCTCAAACAGTCGCCGTTAAACCCTATAAAATACAGTTGAATAACTTTAATATTCTCAATACGGAGGCACCTGTTAGGGCCGCCCTCGGCCGGCAAAAACTGTATTATAACCACTCATAATCAACAGTAATCATTGACTACAATAACTGTCAAAACGGCACTAAATATTGTTTGTTAAATGCCATAAGTTTTGTATTTTTTTCAACGGTCCACACCTTGGAGCGTCGAGTGGAGCCGCGGCACAAAGAGGTAGGTGCGGATCAACAGTGCAGCCTGCCAGGTGCTAAAGGTTAACATTAATACGAGTATACTTGCTTATGTTTCCTCTTTAATATTCAAATGAATAACCACACACCTTATAAGTTGTTAGTGTTTATTTTCTAATGATAGTGCAACGTACAGCCTAATTGGTATTACTTAGATAGCCAATTTTAGAATTCTGGGTGCTAATAGCCTTAATTATAAGTAATTGCTGCACATATAGGAACGAATATACAAATAAATTGTAACTTATTATGCAAAACTTATTTTTGCAATAAATTGTTCGTTTACAGAAAGGCATTTCCTTTGTTTCCAGAGTTCGTTACTAAAGTGAAATAACCTATAATCGTAGCCGAAAGGTCATGATAAAGTTTCAATCAGTAGAAAACATAGTCTACCAGGTTCAGACACGCACATCTTATAATGCATGGGCATCACGTCCGCCGACACACCGACGGGTAATTGTCGAGGCATTAAAAACCGATAAAAACCATTAATACGACGGGCGATCGGTCAAATTGCGGATACCGATAATTTACGTAGGAGACGCCCCTCGCTCCGAGATGCACTCCAACCGATAATTAAATGAGCTACGAGTGCGATGTACCTAATCACTAATGTTACCTTGCATATTAATTACATAGCTAAATCAAATTCATGAATGAGAGCTCATAATTATCAATGTGTGCAAATCAACTCAAACTAATTGACAGATACTGATCGAATCCGCCACTTGAAAGAGAAAACACCGGAACACACTGATTGCTTTTACAAGAAGATATGCTTGAATGTTATTTTGAGAATTTCAAGTGAAGCAAGCAATAAAGAACTAATCAGGATTTATTTGTAAGCGAAAGGTTGTCTGCACATTTTAAATTTCGCGGTAGAGCGCTCAGACATTATTTCAACACTGTTTTATTGTGTGGATTCGTCGATGACATACGACTTTGAAGTCAACCGCAAACCGATTGCAATAACGTGGTTACCGAAAAGTGTCCGACATAAAAAGGGCACGTTATGACCTAAACTTCGAATATTTTGGACACGTCATTGTCTGGAAAGGTCCAGCGGACATAAATCGTCCACCAGTTAGCTCCCTCTAACAAAGTCCACTCGGCAGTAAAGTGGCCGCTTGTAAATCAAAACGACGAATCGAAAAAATGAAAAAGTAAATAAATCGAGACGCCGCCAACGTTTCTCGTGAGCCACGCAACACTAGTGATGCGCTACTTAGTTGTGCGAGGGTACTGTCGATAAAATATCCTGTGCGTGTACCGTAATAAAAACCTTTCTGATGCGAAACTTCCGTAATCCGATAAAAGCACGTTTATATAAAACAAATCATTGTTACCTAGTTTATTTTCCTTGATCATAATATGTAAATGTATAAAGAAATACAAAACCTATACCTTCAGAGTCAATAACATTCCAAATATTTATAAGCTTATAAACCTTATAGTAGAATTAGGAAAATTTCGATAATAAAGTACGATATTTGGTGGTCCCGGGCAGACCGTATCGATGTGGAAAGGAACGGATTGTGCATCGCAATAAAAAAAGATAAAGCGTATTACGGGATGTCCGGAGATAAGGGCCACTTTATGTTTTCATATTAAGTTTGACATAAAAATGAACGCACACACACATTTTACTGCTATTGGCTGCCTTTGTTAGTTTAACACTGGCTTGCCAAGCTCTTCTCACCGGTATTTCACATTCTAGACCTAAAAGATTCAAAAATATAGAATAGTCCGTGCCCATATGAATTGGAACTAGTTTAATGGTAATTGAAATCTGTAACTAGAAATTGAGATACACACTAAACTAATAAAATTGAATTCGATTTCAATTCAAGTCAAACGATATCTGTTTTGATAGCTATGCTTAGTACGATTACTAGAAGTTTTATGTTGTTAGCTTTTAAACTAACTAATTTTATGACTGGAAAAGTGACTTATTTTTGTTTGTTACTCCTCTAAATCGCTGAACAGATTTGAATTAATTTCGGTGCTGAAAAGATCTACTACAACTACAACGGCTCACACGGACACGAGCGAAAGCTGGTGTGCTTATTATTTGATGTTTTCTGCACTGACACTGACTGACACTTGTACCAAAAAGATATCAGAACATCTCCCTATCAAATTAATAGACAACGCATTGTAAAGCAATTTGAGTCCACGCTCCGCCGCCCTCCCCTTGTAAAATTTGTCCCCGATATCCTGTTTTGATTGGACTTCGTGATTTATCTCTTGTTTTGGCGCACAGTGAAGATTACCCATTGTTGATCCTTTTTATTTTCAAACAATTTTATTAAAAATCTTTAAACAAAAATAATTTGGCAAATGACGTAGAAAGGACATTTTTGTATTAAAATAACTTTGATTGACCATCTATTTCCGACGCGTTATTTGATATTTTATTGAAAATGTCTAGCACAAGCACAACATAATATTATTTTCATCTGTGTCTAATAAAAGCTTACATGGTTTTCGTTTTAAAAATCTTATTCTCAATTAATTGTTTCAAGTATCAAAACTTGCCGGTCGTGTATATCAATTCTGTTCGCAGGGAGCGTAACAATAGCATCACTTCCCCGGAGATTGAAACGCTCTCGGGGCTACTGCCGGCTACAGTGATTTAGACTAACTGCACTTGTTGCGATACGGGGTCCTCCCCATCGCAGATAACATATGACAGGCGGCTAATACGAGGATTATACTCATTCCACACACTTGTTCCGACAACCTACTTTACCGTAACTGCGCTAGAACGCCGGGCTACAAGCCTGCATCAGCTAATGACACAAAACTACAGTCATTTCGCTAAGTTACTGGGTAGAACTTATTTTGCCGCGACACTTATGTTCGAACCTGTTCACAGCTCCTACCATGGAAATGAGATATTTTATCGCAAACTATAACTTCGCCACGCAGGTAATAAATATTGCCATTATTGAATAAAAATATGGTCATAAACAAAGTTCCTGGAGGCAAATAAAATTTTCAAAGCATGTTTTATAGATCTGGTTGAGATTTGTCAAGGACCTAACACAGGTTTTTATTAGTGGGTTGTTTGACTTGTCAATATTGCGCGCGCGCCTCTGGAGGGTAGTATGTCAGTGGCGGGTGTCCCCGGGCGGCCGGGGCGCCGGGGCTCCGTACACAATGCCAATTTTCCGCTCACCGCCACCGACTACGCAATTATTTAGATAAACCTCTCGGCGTGACTATAAAAACATCTTCCCCTCCCCCACGATACGCTGTTTGTTGTCTTTGGGGCTTTGTGAATTTATAGCCCGGCATTACGCCGACGGTTAGGAAAAAATGTACTTTTAATTTATCTCGTTAAAGGGTTGAAGGACGGCCGGGTTCGCGAAGTAATTATTCCGGAATTGGCCACTTTAGCTGATGAATCCATTCCGCTGTACCCTTTATTGGGGGGCGATTGTGGAGTGAATTAATTTGTTTTTGACTCTGATCTCAACGGAGTGAAAGATTACATTATATTGATGAGTGTAGCGATTATTTAATTAATAAATATTCTTGACCTTTGGAATCTCTGAGTTTTGGAAGTACTAATACTCATTTTAAAGCGGTTATTCCACTATTCAATTTGTAGGAAATCTATTTTTTTTTATTAAACTTAGAATTTTAGTTCTACTTACTCATTGAAAGAAAAAATTAAACGAGTTTGAAACAGACGAAGAAAGAAGAGATACTCGCAGAAAAGATCTTCCTACTATTCTGCAAGCAAAGCTCAAGGTTTTCGAAAACTCATCTCAGATTACCAGCAGGATTAAAGAATATTCAAAATGTGAGCAAGTTTAAAAATAAACTCAGGGCTTTGCTAATCAATAAAGCCCATTACAACATTGACGAATTTTGTAATGACAAAATTTTTAAAAATAGTATTGAATTAAACTTGAATATAATGTTTGCCCATTGCTCTTTGACTTTGTTTTCATTGTTTGTGTTGCTTGTTTTTGTGTACCCTGTGTAAATATTTCGACACAAATGTATTTTGTTTATGAAATAAATAACTTGAATTTGAATTAGGAATCCAGTAGCACCAAATTGGAATCTGTTCAACTTCAGTACATCCTTCGATTTCCTAATTACCTACAAATTGAATAATGTAATAGGTACGCACTTAAACTAGATCAAAGAAGAGGCACATCGTATCTATGAAGTGACTGTATGAGGACAGTTTTATCGTCACACTGTAATATAATTATAGCAACTTTGTAACGTTTGAACCTCAATTTTAAAAGTTAGATACATATTCGAATAATTATAATAAGAATAAGTATTTCAATATTCCCACAAAATATCATAAAATAATACCTACAATAATTAAATCAAGGAAAATAATAATGTCATTGCCACCATCATAAAAGACGAGACAAATAGTAATAAATTATTCAAAACATTCTGAAATACTTCCCAACTTTGATTTCAAGAAACGCCAATGAATAAGGTATTAAGTGCTTGATTGACTGAAACTTTTAATGAAAAGAGACCATTGAAAAAGAACTTTGATTAAAGATTAAAATGATCAAACAATTCCGATCGAGTAAACGAATCTTTTCATGAAATCGGAAAACTCGTAGACTATAGCACCTAAAAGGACCTGCAGTATTTTGTCTCTCCTTCTTTATGAAATCCATCCAAACGTTTGTTATCGATTAAATTATCACTTTTAGCGATAAAACCGCCCATTGGGTCACCCTATGTAATGTTTTGTTCATCAAACTTTTCCGTAACTAATATGTTGTAGGTACATAATAAGGAATATTCTAGTCTATATAGCAATAATTGCTTACCTGCCACTCTTGGTGATGATCATCTCGGTGCCGAGGTCGTGGAACTTGTCCCATAGCTCCTTGGTCTCCAGCTGACAGTCTACGGAGAGCAACTCCTCACAGTTGCAGGAGGTGGCAGGAGGCAGGGGCCGCGCTGGCGACGGCGTGTCTCGCTCGCCTAGTTCTGTTTATAAAAAAATCGTGGTAGAATATGACCAAAGATGGTGGATGGTGTTTTTTTTTACCGTCGACAATAGGCTAGATTCCATCATCCACAAATTGCAAAACTATTTATTCCGTCAGTTAGAGTATTGAAAAATAATGGACACATATTTTTAGTTTTTGTAAACCAATGAATATTGACAAAGATAAAACGCATCAAAACTCACGAGTGGGGGCTCGTGACGTCACGAGTCAATAAAAATGTAACGATGCGAACGTGTGACGTATTGAGAATTTTAAGAGTGTGTATTCCGTCCACTAGCGCCGCCAATCGTTTTTTATTAATTGTGGTAAATTTAAGACACGTAGATAAAAAACCGCTCGTAGTGCACTAAAGAAATGTATCTATTATTTTTTGACAGCTATTTTTAATACATAACTCATGGCTAAATAGCCAAAACGGCAATTAATGCTAAAAGTGGCCACTTTTAGCAAAAATATCGACTTTGGCAACTATTTATGTTCTAAAGTACAAAACTTAACTCTCAAAACATAATAAATACATTTCTTCAGTGCACTACGAGCGGTTTTTTATCTACGTGTCTTAAATTTACCACAAATAATAAAAAACGATTGGCGGCGCTAGTGGACGGAATACACGCTCTTAAATGCGTCGTAACTTCGTCAATTTTGGTTCCCGTAACAATAGAAAAAACACGGGTCAAAATTTTTTTTATAATCTAACTGACGGACTAATTATATTTTATTAGTCATCTACCCTATTTCCCATATTTAAACGGCAAATCTATACTAATATTATCAATACTAATATTATAAAGAGGTAAAATTTTTTGTAAGTTTGTATGTAGGGTAGTGGGTAATCTCAGGAACTACTGGTCCGATTTGAAAAATTCTTTCAGTGTTAGATAGCCCATTTATCGAGGAATGCAATAGGCTATATATCATCACGCTAAGACAAACAGGAGAGGAGCAATAATGGAAAATGTGGCGCTGACGAAGTTGCGCGGGTCAGCTAGTTTAAAATTAAATTAAATGTTAGAATTTTTTTCGTCTTTGGCATGTGAGCCGATGTCGAGTAGATATTCTGCCAGCGTCTTGAGTTTCTGTTTTTGACTTCGTTATATTTTATTATTTACTATGGTATTACACAGCGAATAGTAATCGTGACTTGAAAATTGGTAAATTAGATTATATAAAAGTTCAAGACACCACCTGAAAATAATGGTAGCCGCCATCTTGGGCGTGAATATTGTATATATTTTCGGATTAAACGCTACTGAAAAATAGGAAAAAAACGGTCAAATGCGAGTCTATTGCAGCTTTAGGTAAGCGCCATTTGCCGACCGACAGTGTAACTAATGCAATTTTTGTTGATCATGATTTCTGAGAAAGTTTGCTATTTAATATTATTATGTTTTTATTTTTGCTGTAATCTTTACATAAATTTATATCACAAACATGCAAACTTCGGAGATAAAGGGGAGAGGAATGGTCAAATTTTTAAAATTTTTCGTCAAAGGTCGAAAATCATGCGGCCTAAAAAAAAGAAAATAGTGTAGAGAATATCCAAATAGCGTTCTTTCATATGATTCCCGACTTGCGCTAGTAGCCCCACGTCAAATTTTAAGAAGAGAATTTAAGAACACTTTTCAGTTGCTGTTGTAAAAAAAACATACATTTTATTTCTTTGTATTTGCAAAATGTTGAGTGAACGTCATATAAAACAATTCCAAATTTCAAGTCGATAGCATTAGTAGTTCTAGAGATATCCAGCTATGACAGACGGACAGACTTACTCATACATTTAAGGTTCCTTTAAAGTAGGTAAATTGAAAAGAAAAAAAAATGATTCGCTTTGAAAACAATTAACCTATCTTAAAAGGACTATTAGTAAACTATACAGAGTTATTTGTAAAACACCGACAACCTCTCAGGACTATATTACGAGTACTAACATCATAGTCAACAACACAAATGCGAAGCAAAATAGACTTCGTAACATTTAGAGCGTTCAATTTAAATGTTTTTCATCCGACTTCGCAAAAAGGAGGTTATGTTTGTTACCTCATAACTTCGACAATTAAGAACCGATTTGAAAAATTTTTGTTTTATCTGAAAGGATATAAGTACTTGCAGATTGGTCCCATTTAAATCATATCAAAATCGGTTTCGAACTTTGGATTTTAAATCGAAATCGCTGGAATTTGACTATTTAGATGATTCTTTGATAATCGAAATTGCGTATTTTGCTTTTCTGCGATTTTGTAGTGGTGTTGTCAGGTGTGGGGCACCACTAAAAAGTGAAAAATAAAAAACTTTTTACAAAAAAATACAACCGACTTCTAAAAAAAAACACTACAAAGTAAAAAATAACTTTAAATTCGGAAGTCGGTGTCAAAATACGAAGAAACTAACAAAAACACCGACTTCTCATGTTTTTTTTTAGAAGACGGTTGTATTTTTTTGTAAAAAGTTTTTTATTTTTTTATTATACTTAATAAGAATAAATGTCCCATTTCTTAAGATTTTTGCCGTGACATAAGAACGGTACTGGCCAATTTGAAGACTTAATCTTTACTTGCAGAGCAATTTTATGGAAGCCCCCATTAATGTCTTTGACTAGAAACCAATCAATTCTGCTGACTTGCTCACAGCAAACACTTTTACTGTTTAATTACCTATATGTGAAAATTCCTAAGTACGTCAGATGAGAAGTTGTTGTGCCCACAATGTTTAACTTCTGCCAAGTTTACTCTATAAAAAATGCCATAAACTTTATACGAGTGGTGCGGTAACCATGACCGTTGTAACAGAACCCATAAGATTGTGTTCAATGAATATGGATGTCATATTACAGCTCGCCTTAACACGACAGTCATAGGAAGAAACAAGTATGGCATGCAGTAAAAATATAGCAACTATGTGACCTTAAGTTTATATGTATATGCCTCAAAACAACATGCTGTAGTCAGTGGTAAATTGGTCATGGTAAGTTTTATGAAGTTGTTAACTTATTTTGTAGGCTTCTGTTCATAATATCCACTACCAAAGACGTTTTAAATCCGGTAAATCTGGCAACTTCTTTATTGAAATCTTAATTATTTATTTTTTTGGTAGATTTGGTTATTTTTTCTCGTTTAACAAACCAATTAACAATAATAACCAAAACAAATAAACTAAACTTAAGGCGAGGTTGCAGTACTGTGTGTTTTTACGAACAAAAGCGACTGTCCGGCGAGCGAAATAATGCCTAAATCTTGATTGTTTTTTCTTCTTGGCGAAAACTGATAAAGAAATAATACAATATGGTTTCAACATTTACTTCAAAATGAAAAGCTCTATCTATTGATATATTTTTTAAATATATTCGCGATAAAATCTCTTAGCAGTACACGTTTAAAATTGTAATTTAGTGTCATGTTTGATCAAAAAAAGTATCGAGCCAATCATTCTAAATCGCGTTTCTATCTTTACGATTTACTTGAGGGTATGTTCAATTTTTAGGTAATGATTTTTATTTATTAAAAAACTCATAATAAATTAGATTTTCAGACGTTCAAAAATCTTAAAAAGTACTGCAACCCCGCCTTAAGTATAACATAAAAAAATCAGTGTTAAAACCCTCGGGCCGTTGTGATGAGTCTGATCAGATCACAGTAGGTAAGTCTACCTAATGAATATGAACTACTTAGATCGTTATCATTTCATTCAAAAAAAGGCACTAACCTGGGGGTGTAGAAAGGCCACTTTAGCAGAATCATATTAGAATCACAATATTAACCACAAAACAATCTGTCAAATTACATTTTCATCTTTATCGTTAACGTATTAGGTTCAAGGTCGATTGGAAAAATTTGACAATGACGGGTAGCGTGATGTGCTTTCTGATTCTGCCTATAGGTTCTATGAAGTGGCCTTTTTAGACCCACTGTGCATCTTCCATCGAGCAGACACCCGCGGCCTTCGACATCTCATCATTCGATCTTATGGGAGGCCTTCTAACGATACGATACTCTTGAACCTTTCGGCCCAATCGGGCATCCTTTTTTCGAGAAATGTAGGCTGCCAAAATTCTTTGGGCAATGTCGGGTACTATAGCTCTATTGGCTCCTGGATGGCTTTCACCCTAGCAATGACTCCTATAGTGAGTGGCGACGTTTTAGTGCCAAAATGTCATATGCAATTAGTCTACAGACCACACATAAAACACAATTAACCTAAACATCCATGTTCTGGCAATATGCTATTTCCAGCAAAATGTCTTTATGACATAATTAATAGTAGTAGTTTAGATTTACGCTTTTGATAGGTACGCGGGATGGGGACAAGTGAAACCACTGCTTGCTGTTAGCGTACTGACGTGTAGGTAATCATAAAATAACATGGCGGGTATGTGCCGCACGCACACATACATAACAGCTTTCATAAAACTTAAAACAAAAAGAAAAGTTAGCGGAAAAGTAGACATAGATTTTGTTACAACTAGTATCTACTTTAAAACAATATCATGAATGTGTTTAGTATAAAGACTTTTACATTACTATTTTACTTAAATGTGATGCTAAGCATAAAAAGATACTATGCGAATAATTTATGCAATATTTGCAGTGTAGTGAAAAGATAAATATTTTTACTTTTCAATAAAGGTAAAAATATTGTCGAAGTCGGTCTGTGAATGGGTGACCATCTTAACATACCGAGTTTCCTCCGTGCCTCGGAAAGCACGTTAAGCTGTTGGTCCCGGCTGTCATTTGGAGGTCTTTGGCGTTACGGATAGTCAGAAGCCAGAAAATCTGACACCAGTCTTGCCAAGGAGTACCGTGTTACCCAGCTAATGGGTTGTGGAGGTCTGGTAAGCAGCCGCTCCACGTAAAATACTGGTATTCAGCTGAATCCGGTTTGACTGGATGCCGACCCCAATATAGTTGGGAAAAGGCTAGGCAGATGATGAATAAAGGTAAAACTATTCGTCTTCCTGGTACGTGGCTTATATTGCTATTTTTAGAGTTCCATATCCATAGGATAACTAACGGAACCCTATCACTAAGCCTTTGCTGTCCGTCCGTCCGTCTGTCAGCGGGCTGTATCACAAGATCCGTAGTAGGTAGACAGTTGATATTTTCACATTGTGTACAAAAAACCTAGTTTTATTGCCACTATAACAACATAAAATACAATATAAATTAAATTAAAACCAAGGGGGGGCCATACAAAAACTGTGTTTAATAAATGGTCAACAAAAATGTCTCAATTGTGGAAATATACAAACTCACCTTCCGAGTACCCCATACCCCATAACAGGGATGATGTTTTCGTCATGTTCAGTGCTTAGTTAACGGTTATTTAAATTGATTTAAACTAGTTAATGTAGATCGCATTTTTTTATTTTAGAGAAGATCTTGATTAGTTTTTCGTGATTTTATTTATTTTTGCGTCTTTACTTCATCAATCACCGTCCCCCTTAAGATTAAATTACTAGCCCTGCAACTAATTAATTTATAAATAACTGCTCGGCATTAACCAGAGAATTAAATTTCATGAAAAGATGGTTTGGATAGTAACACGAAAACAACTACTTAGGTACTTTAGAATTGAGAGAAGTTCTCAACACAAATTTTAATTGACAGTATTGTTGCAGTGTCTAAAACTTGTTATAATAAACTACTATTACATACAATAAAATGATTAAGTGCATTTTTACAAGTCAGAGCTTGTTACCTAGCCACCTCTGGGGCTACATCATAGTTTTCTACACGCATTAAATCAAGAAGCCGCTGTGAGAACCGAATTGTGTCGGGCTGAGAAAGTTTGTTTATAATGTTAATAACACTTGTGCTATAACAACTTCAATTACTTTTTGTTGTACAGTAATGGCGGCCGCCGCAAGATGAAGCAGTAAATTGCCCTGAGATTTCACGTTTATAAATAAATTGTCGGATGGAGATCTTTAGGAGAGGAAACTGTATTTTTTGCAAGCACAAGCGCACTGGTTGGTTACATGTAGGTACATAGTTTTTTTTTAATGCAAAACGGGGAAACTCTTGGCCCAAATCTCACCTGATGGAAAGTGAAGATTAGGCCGAAGATGGAAGCGAGTTTCACCCGGAATCCTCTTACACAGAGGAACTGGCTATCACCTCTAACTGCCGGAACACAGCAATGCTGTTAACATTGTTGTTATGGCGACAGACTTAGACATGATGGTAGTAGCTTGCCAGGCGGACTTAGAAAAAGTCCTACCACCAACCAAACCGAGCAAAAAATTTGCCCCCGCTGGGAATCGAACCTGGGACCTCTGGGTCTGAATCAGGTGGTTTAACCACTAGACCACGGAGGCGGTTAGTGTCACCTGTTTAGCACCACCCGGGGACCACGTGTAGGGATTCGCTGAAGGGTATTCTCCTACGGACGCGGGTGACTCGGCCCCAAAACTAGATGACTAAAGACAAGATTTTTGTAATGGTAGCTAGGTCCATATGGCCTATTAAGGACGATGAAGGACCGGGACGGACGACCGGGATCAGGACGTTTGAAAAAATTCTTTATGACTGTTGACTCTGTCAGCACAAACATTTAATTGCATTATCTATATTTTTGCTGTCGATAGGTAGGTGGATTTTAACAAAATCAGAAAGTATATAGGTACTAAGTTTAAGCAACCTTTTAGATACAAACGCAGATTAAAGAATTTTTAATTTTGGCTCTGTGTCTCTTTCTTATTAAATTTAATTAGATTCCTACTGCAACTTCAAGACCCGACTCGTCAAACATTTCAATATTCCATCATTTCAATGCTTATTTTATTTGCCTTGAGCCGCTTCTTTCGCTGACTTTGATCAACGTTAGTTGAATGGCGTTTGATAGCTTTTGGTATAGAAGGAACTGTCGATATAGTCTACAAGCGACTGATAATAATGATATAGAACCTCAAACTACAAACACAATCCTCTCAATAGGTACTCACCAGAAGAAGGCGCAGGAGAAGGCACGGCGTGGTCGGAGGCATCCCTCTCTCCGTCCGAGCACTCCTCCACGTCCACCTCCACATCCTCGTCTGGTAGAGGAGACCGGCAGCTCGACGCGGGGGAGCTGAGCGACGCCGGGGAGCTCTGCCGGGATACCGAACCTGATGAAGAGAAAGAGTTAGAACTTACTTCTTGAATGACTATTGTCGCATCAGGGGTTGAGACTGGGGCCGCGAGCGGCTACGTTAGCTAAAGGCTTTTGACAAAGTGCCATGCTATTAGCGCATGCGATTGTTGAATTGCCAAAATGTAAGGCACTGATCACGTGACATTTCGACAACGTTTGTCAATTCTATACAATTTTGATGCCTTTGCCAAGCTACCGCTGACAGAATTTCACGTGTGGCGGGCTTGTTGCCCAAATGACTTCGGCAAACTAAGTAAAAATTAAATGATTTCAAACAAAAGTTTCCAAGTTAAAAATAATAGTGCCCTATGAGCTACTATTGTTAAACAGGAAGAGGTCAGAGATCACTGTTGTTTTAAAAATCCGGAAACATGAGCTACAATTAAGGTGAACAAAGAATCAAGGCATGACATCTAATAGGAAAAAAGGTAAGACAAAAAGCTGTGAATGGTGATGATGATGAAGATTAAATACAATAAGTAAGCCAGTATTCAGCAAAAGCCAATATGTGAGTAAACATTTGCGTTTGTAGTTATCGAAACTAATCATTTTTGCTTCTTGAAATCGATCAACTCTGCTGCAAAAATAGAAAGCCATGAATTCTAAACGGCAAGTGCAAAAAACCCCTGGTGACAGTGCAAATATAGCCGTCGTTGTATAGATTTGGTACAATATATGTGGATTGAAGTAAGTTTCACCATGTAAACTTACTTTACTTATCAAAAAATAAAAGCATATTACGAGTATATTACGAGTATATTATTTACCATCTCTCTACGCCATAGTTTTGGACAAAAAGCCTTCTAATTTCATTCATTAATATTTTAGATAGGTTTTAAATGACTTTCCGTCTGCCCGATTTCAACCACCTTAGGGCGTTTCTATGACCAGCATATTATCAACATTTTATTAAATAAGAAAATTATCTGAGGTGACATATGGGTCAAGCAGCAAGCTTCACGTAAAGACGCAAAAAATATAGGTAGGTACCAGTAGGTACCTCTGAAGGTTTTACTAGTATTGTAGGTAGTAACCTCCAAGAAGTCGGTAAGTCGGTTCCAGATAAACGTGCAATAAAGTACATTGACCTTACCCTAATATCTCTTCGTAGATACTAGAACAATAAATTAAGAACTGATTTTCATTATTAGAAAATGTAACGGATCACGATAGAAGTCGATTCAGGACAGCTTTATGTCAATATTTCTGATTTTGATCTTAAGAAAGTCAATAAATGTATGTGGGTCAATGTACTTTATTGCACGTTTATCTGGAACCGACTTTTGTAAAACCTTCAGTGGTTTAAAACTTTAGTAACCCTGGACTGGAAACCAAAGCTGCGAATGCAACTTTGTTAGCTAACTGCAGCAATAAACCTAATGAAACGAGGTGTTAGCCAGGTTCAGCTAAGTATTGGCTTTAGTGATACAAAATGGCGACTAGCTCCACTGCTCCACCAACGATAAATTAACCTAGCACGTAAATTAACAAGTTAGCTAACCAAATTCACCGATTAATACTTTGGTATTTTTCGTCTAATCGTTGAGCTTCTTATAGTTCAAGCTGAGCTACGCGGTAACTGACAAATGCTTGCGCTTGCTGTCTGGACAGGTCCACTAAAATATGTGTGGTCCTTTCCTCACAAGATCGGACAGAAACCTTAAGCAATAACCTACATGGTTCTCATATGAATTGACCAATAAGATACATGTTTTAATTAAAGAGACTTAGACTTTGAGTTTGTTTCGGTGTTTCTTCTCAGAAGAGTCAGCTAGGAAGCACCGCTCTCCTTTGGTGGTTACTGAGCAACAAAGACTGAAGTGTAAAAGTGTTTATCAACCTAATAACAAAATAAATATGATTGATAAATGCACTTTTTTTTTATATACAAAACGGGGAAACTTGGCCCAAATCTCACCTGATGGAAAGTGATGATTAGGCCGAAGATGGAAGCGAGTTTCACCCGGAATCCTCTTAAATAAGTCGGGTTTTCCTTCCTGACGCTATAACTCCAGAACGCACGAACCGATTTCCACGGTTTTGCATTCGTTGGAAAGGTCTCGGGCTCCGTGAGGTTTGTAGCAAACGAAAATCAGGGAAAATGTGACGCAGATAATATATTCAATTAAATTACATCCATATTGTTAAGTTAACTCTGTAGTACCTACTTCACCATATTTCTTCATCAGAGTCAAGCTAGATTTACATTACCTACTATGTTTTGTCGTGTCATGGTAATAATAGTCCGATCAAACGAATCGATTCATGTCAACGTCATATCACAACACCGAATAATTAACTTTATATTTCAATTTTACAGCAGAAACAAAAATATAAAATTTGGCAAATATTATAGTCATGCTTTTAATAACTGACTTTCTTTTCTTAATTTTTTTATGAGCATCTTTTTATTACAGTCAAAATTGAATTGATTGAGATACTAAAATCATAATTTCATATAATTAATATAATAACGTAGAGCCTTTACATAGCAAGTACCTATATCCGAGCTAAATTGAAAGTTAAAAGCAATAAAACCTCGCTTACAAAAACTAAGGGAAAAATTAATGGTTTCTCATAAAATACATAATAACACGACTCGAAAGTAAGAGCAAACTACTTATTTTTAGTGCTAACGTAGCTTTTGCAATTAAATAGCAATAAGGGACCTGGGTGGGCCACCGCTATCTGTGGTGACAAAGAAAACAAAATCGAGAGTTGTTACGTTATCTTTTTAATTCGTCCACGAAGCGAGCCATACAATTTGGACCGCCATTTGTCTTTTAATCATTGCAAGCAAGGCGCTTCTGGACATCGTAATAGATATTGATGTACGATTAAATCATTTGAGCTGTCAAAATAAAATAACGGATGGCGGTCGTTTGTTATTATATTTCAAATATTTTAATATACAAAATATTTTGGTAGTTAAAAAATTATGTGAGCTCTAGTTAGATATTTATGTAAATTTTAATACCGATGGCTCCCTTTTTGACAGAAATGAGTCGATTTTGTAAAACAGATATAGGTATGATAAGATTATAATGATAATGTTAATTTTATATCTTACAATTAGTAGGTACCATATATGGCTGGGTAGTATCATGGTGGTTCCTTGATTAAGCCATAAAACGAAGTCAGTCTTGCATGTCATTTTATTTCCATTCCGTTCTTACTTCAGTTAGAAATAAAATGTTGGAATTTTAATAATTCCACTTAACTTTTCTTAGTTGTAGAAAAACAATAGATACATGTTTAATTATTATCATTCCGAGAATGTTTGATGGATATCTTAAATACAAGGCATCAAATTATGATGACCATAATATACACATAAGAAAGAACATTCTGGGTTAGTTACTATGTTCAAGTAATTTTATTGATAAAATTAAATTATTATTTTAGAGTGCGTTAAAACCGAAAACAACTTTAAGAAAATCTTAACAGCGTTACCTAATCATAATACCAAATTCATTATGCATCTGACAATGCATAGAAATATAATTATGTTTGTATTAAGTGGTGTCTACATTGTAGAAAATTAATTTATTAATGAAAAAATTGCTTTCTCTTCTTTTGAAATGAAAGATAGAGCTACAGAACTATCGATAACATGTAATGATGATGATTCAATATAGAATGCCTAAACATTTCTTGTTTCTACCCTTGATAACCAACCAAATATACCGGCTATAATGTGTCCATGTGGGTTGATAAATGCGAAATAAAAATATTATTTGTGTATATTTGTAGTAAGTTGCGTGTCCGTACACTTCGGGCGGTGTCGGGCGCGTTCGGTTCCACACAATTAATTTGAAATAACGAACTGACCCGTAACACGACTCCTGCGCATGTGCGCCTGCTCCCACCACACCAATTAGCATTAAACCCTTTTTAAATACGTCTCCAGCTTTATAGCCAGGTTTTAGTGTAATGTTGAATCGTTCTAGCAGCACGTTTTGATTTCGACTCGTAATTAACTAAATATAAACGCATTGAATCAAATTCGAGATTTTTTCAAAGGAAAGGAATAGGAGAAAGCTGAAACGACTTAGTAAGACTAACTGATTGTTTAGTTTCCTAAAGATGTAGAAACGCTAGCCAGAACTGTCTTATAAAAAGGCAATATTTCAGTGTGTTCTAAAAATATCTTATAATAAGTAGTTTTTACAGTTATTTACCCATAAACCAAAAAGCGCTACCGTTTTTTGACAAAAAATGCTAAACTTTAGTAATCATTTCAGTGGCTAATCGAAAATAACATTTTAGAATAATTAATCTAAATTGCAAATAAGTTTTTTTTAATCCAAATGATGATTCAGTCCAACATTTTGAACAAATCTGAGTAAGTTTTGTTTAATGTTAAAAAATATAAATTATAAAAAATATATAGAAAGAAAAGATCAACTAGTTTCCGCTGCTCTATATCCTTTTTCTTTAATAAGAAACTAAAACGGAAAACTGTTTCAACTGTAACAGTAGGTATTTTATTATTCACGCGATTTTGTTACTAATATCTATTTAAAAACTTATTGTTGATTGCTGAACTAGATAGGTATATAACGCATTCGTTTCAGTTCAAAAACAACATCTCTTGCCATCATCTGTACTTGCACATCTAATAAAAGTACAGTAAATTGGCTTAGAGTTGCACAAAGCCTTTATTCAAATTTCATAATTTTCCCAAAACCGAGTTTTAATTAGTATCGACAGTGTCAATCATAGCATAAGAACAGAAAAAGTGGAAATAACCTTTATAGCTAAAATAATGGACAACGAGAAATCTATACTTAACTAAAAAATAATTAAAAATGTATACAAATGGAACAAAAAGTGTCTACATGGACGACTGCATTGGTTTTGCAAAATGCTCTATTTTCGGGATCACTAGGGATCTATATTATATCGAACTAATTGTGATTAATAACTGTTAAATAATTGTTTATGTACTTTGAATTAATAGCTGCTACACAAAAAAACAAACACTCAAGATAATTATTATCAAAGGGGTAGCAGAAGAAACTATTGAAACAGCAGGGTTCTTGTAAAATCTGCAAAATAGTGATGTGGATGTCTAAATAAATTGTGCACGTAAAACTATATTCTTTTCAACCATATTTTTTTAGATTGTGTTGTTTCTAGTTTTGGCAACAGTACGGTTGCTCTTGATTACCTATATTTTTCACAATTAAAATACTTTTGTCCTAGTCAAAATTATCAGATAGATCTGTGTTTTGAAGAGGAATTTTAATTATTTATCAAACAAGTTGGTATCAGTAAGTAAGTGTTTAATTAGGCCTATGTTACCGGTGAGTGGCGGCGTGTGCGCGACGGGGCTGCGCGGCTCGGCGCCGCCACGGGCCATGATCGCCGCGATGGAGAAGTCCGTCGCCCTCGTCTTGCCTTCCTCGGCCACCATCCTCTCGCCTCCGGCCCTCCAACACTCCGCGCTTTCCACATCCATGAAACAACTCTCAGTACCTCAGTCCAACACTAATCCTCACCCAACATCTCACCGATACCGGCCCGTACATTGTTTTCGTTTATGCATTTTCTTTTAAAGAAAATTATTTTTCACCGATTTTTTTTTTCAATATTTTTGACCGTTACGAAATTATTTTCATTTTAAATTTGAGAAATATTTTTAAACAAAAAACACTTTTCGAGTTAAAACCGTGTTAATGCACAATTATGAATTAATTAACTCGTCGGACGATCGTTAAACGCGTATTTAAATAGCAGTTGAAATTGTCCGTCGTGACACACAAGCGAAAGCGGTACGGCGGCTGAGCGCGGACTGAGCGCGGCGCGGGCGCGGCGCGCGGGGCGGGGCGCGCAGGCGGGGCCGCCTCCCCGGCAGCCACTGGCCGCGCTACCCGCTGTCACCGTACCTCCCTCCCCTGCCCGTACCCCACACCCCGGACACCCCGATCACTAAGCTTTTCAATAACAATAAAAATAATAATATTAATTCCATATTTGCTCAACGCCATTGTGTGTGTGTCATCGTAGAAAATAAATTTCAGCTTTTATAGTCGTCGACTCTATCAATCAATAAGAATAATAAATAACCATCCCACAGGTGACTGTTTTCCATTTTACGAACGGTAATCTATCGGTTCACAACAGTAAGTTTATTCCTCCTAAACAACAGAATACATCTTTGTAAAAGAATGAATTTTCATGACAACAGTGTCAAGTGAAAACGGTTGCGCAGAGTGTGCGCGAGCGCGCCGCCCATAAAAACTGATCAGTAGATTAGATCGAGATGGAAGTAAACTACGGTGGGCGTGCGCATGCGTTAGAAAGAGTTAAAAGGATTTATAACGTGCAACAAAGTATGTTCAAAGACGTAACTTTATCACTACTTAACGTGAAACTTTACAGGGTAGGCAAATAATCTGTATAAAAATGTATTTAAAATTTCGTGGTTTGTTTAAGCTATTTATATAAATGTGCGAAGCTATAAAGTTTTAAGAGCTCTCTACTTAGTTATTTTACTAATGTTTCATAAAACTGTCTTCAATCACTTTTCCTGGCAGGCGAGAAACTTATGAATAATGAATAATAGTTACTAGAATGGGTTGTTCTTTATTGTTTCAGTTTTAGTAAGAGAATGTACTGAAAATTAAATAGTTCAGTACAAAAAAAAATTGTTTAAATTCTTAATATTCGGAACTGTTTCATTTTATAATTTTTATACAGCATTCCGTACCTAATGATAGTAAATACTTTTGCCTCTTATTTTTCTTTTTAGGGTCCCGTACTTCAAAAGGAAAAAGCCGTTCAAGACAGAGACGGACTCGCGAACCGAGGGTTCCGTACCATCATGCAAAACGTGAAATGTTTTGTTATTTCATCGGCGAGGCCTTTATTCGACAGAGAATTTTACCTAACACTGTGGTGTACACATACTGCAGTTTAAGAGCAGCGCCATCTGCCGACCGATTGTGGAATTAATGTCATTTTCTGTTGATGATTCCTGAAAAACTGTGCTATTTAGAGACATTGTTTTATTTTTCCTGTTATCTTTACATAAACTTCTACGACATAGAATTATTTTAGATTTTTTCTATGCAAACTTCGGAGATTAAGGGGGGAATGGTCATTTTGCTTAAATTTTTTGTCAACATTCAAAGCGCTCTTTTATATGATATCCTAGTATCCCAACTTTGAATTTTTAAGAACCCATTTTTGTACCTGTTGCAAAAAAAAAATTAAACACATTTTACTTTTTTATTATTTGCAAAATAAATGATCAATCGCCATTTAATACTTTCCTAATTTCAAGTAAATAGTATTAGTAGTTCTTGAGATCCAGTTGTGGCAGACGGACAGACACACTCACACTAGAAGGGTTCCTTTTTACCCATAAAAGGGAACCCCCTATTGAATCACTAAGTCCAGCTGATGATGATGATGATCTCTACGCGTTCCCGAGATAAATCTCGGGAACGCGTAGAGGTCATCATCATCATATCAGCCAATTGCCGTCCGCTGCTGAACGTAAGCTTCCCCCAAAGAGCGCCAACCATCCCAGTTCTAAGTAGTCGGCATCCATCCGCTGCCAGCCACCATCTTTATCTAAATCATTGGTCTATCGTGCTCCGCGTAGAGGTAAGTCTCTTGAAGCTGTGAAAAAATGAAACTTCTAAGTTGACGTAATAATAAAAAGATACGGCCGTTAATGCCGTAAAAAACGTAAATTTCGACACTCTTAAGAGAATCAAAATTTATATATAGTATGTATGGTATGGTATATTTATGTATGGTTCACCTAGAACTATGTAATTTGGTAAGTAATACCGTCTTATACAACAAGTAGATATAGGAAAAAATCTGAAAACTATACATATATTATGTAATTAAATCATAAAAAATAGACCTAGTAGTTGAGTAACGTTTTTTTTTTTCGGTTTATGGTACTTGGAAACTGCACCGTCGGAACAAGGTGTTCCCTATTTTTAGGGTTAGGCACGTTTGTAATGGGAACGTGAGATGTGGCGACGAGGATGGGATCGATCCCTGCTAAAACACATCCGTGTCAAGTTGCCGTGTTACACTTAATTAAATAAATATTAGTTGTGCTCTATGCAGAAAAGACTATGTTCAACCCTCGAGACACAACGTACACTGTAAATTATACCAACCCCTCAATTACACGGTCTTTCTATTCTACTAATAAATGACCAGTGAGGTTCACTTTCTCTCTCAATGTGACTGAAACTCACATACAATATAACCTAGCCAACGGTCATAGTTAACGGTCTTAAATTGCTTAATAAATTAGCAGTCTTTTTACTAGCTGAATAAATTAGCAGTCTTTTTTAGCGTAATTAATTAGCGGGTCTATAACCTCTTGGCATCAGCTCTGTGCTTATCACACGAGCCACGCGCACAGCACGTACCTACGGGGAAGATATAGATTAAAACACGTTGGTACCTTCATGGACCTCCTCGAGCGAGGTGGAAATGCGTGTGGCCTACCTCGGCAAATGGGTCGGCCACGCTATCCGCACACCCGCCAAACCAAAATCAACACGCACCAAAACGTGACATCTGCGTCCCTCTACAGGCTAGCGTCAAAAGGCCAGAACCTGCAACAATATCCCCCTTATCAGACACAAGAACTCAAACCTCAAGAGGCAATAGAAAAGAAGCCAAGTGCGTGGGTCTTACCATCAAATTCCAGAACAAGGCCTAGCAATTAGTAGGCTGCGACTCCATCGGTCTTCTTAGGCTGCGAGCAAAAGGACCTCGACCCCGCGACTTTTCCGCGAGGTCGAGCGCGTTGCCTCACTAGTCCATCCCGGAAACAACAGTCCCACAGATATCTAACTCTGTGACCATAAACGATTTCTCGACTAAAATGCCTATGCACCGGAATAGTCTCACTAATTTATCGATATCCAATTTGAACTGAAATTAATACTTGAGTTTTATTTTCGAATGTTTTATATTTTAATCGTTTAATTGTGTTGTTATTTTTAATTGTCACAATTAATAATCTTTAACTCAAATACTCATGTCTATACGACTTTGGCGCCATCTCTTTACTTAGTCTGAACTAAACGATATATGTCAATAATGACAATCCGAGAGATGTCGCCTATAGTCGACGTTATGATTTTGCAACGTCACAATTCGTCATGTCTGTCTGTCTGTCGGTCCGTATGTCACAGCCACTTTTCTCCGAAACTATAAGAACTATGCTGTTGAAATTTGGTGAGTAGATGTATTCCGTGAACCGCATAAAGATGTTAACACAAAATTAGAAAAAAAAACAATAAATTTTGGGGGTCCCTATACTTAGAACTGAAACTCAATTTTTTTTTCATCAAACCCGTACGTGTTCCCATATCTATGGATAGGTCTTCAAAAATGATATGGATATTTCTATTAAATTTTTTTTCTAAACTGAATAGTGTGTCCCACCCCTAAGCTTCTAAAATAAGAGAATGATAAAAAACTAAAAAAAATATATGATGTACATTACCATGTAAACTGCCAGCAAAAATTGATTTGAATGAGATCTAGTAATTAGTTTTTTTTTAATACGTCATAAATCGTAAATCGCAACTTCTGCTTATAATATAATAATACCTACTGGTTTATACGGAACCATCGGTGCGCGAGTCCGACTCGCACTTGGCCGGTTTTTCGGTTGCCGAAAGCGGCCTAGAGGTCCAGAGCAGATTGGAGACGTGGTGGCAAAGAGTGTTGGCCTGAAATTGAGCAGAACCAATACAGAACACTTACCTGTTTTGCGATTTCGGCGGTCTCTCCAGTCCTATACCTATAGCTCTCACCGGAACACCTATACCGATCTGCTCTGACTTTCGGTACCTTGGGTCGGTGGTTCAGGGGGATGGCGATATAGACCGAGACGTAACGCACTGGATCAACGCAGGATGGATGAAATGGCGACAGGTCACTGGGACACCTACGGATGCCCCTCAAGTTAAAAGGGAAAATCTACAAGTCCGTGATAAGACCTATCGTAATGTATGGATCAGAATGTTGGGCTGTGAAAAAGATGGTTGAAAATAGATTGCATGCGGCGGAGATGAGAATGTTGAGATGTAAGTATGTGTGGAGTAACAAGAATGGATGGGAATAAATGACTACATTAGAGGTAGTTTAAAAGTGGCGCAAGTGACGGAAAAGTTAAAAGGGAATCGCTTGTCTTGGTATGGTCATGTGAAGAGGAGGGAGGAAACGCATTTAACTAAAAAAGTAATGAACATAAATGTGGATGGATGGAGAGGGAGAGGAAGGCCAAAGAAAAGATGGATGGATTGTGTGAGAAGCGATATGAAAGAAAAGGGAGTTAGTGAAAGTTTGACGGCTGATAGGGCAGAGTGGAAAGAGGGAACGTGTTGATAAGAGAAGGAAGAAGAAGACCTTCCTACGTAAGTGTAATCCATGTAATGTTTTTGAAAATATTCACAAATAATAATTAAAACTTTGATTAGGTAGCATTTTTTTCTGAAGGAGCATAAAACTTATATTTTAAGCCTTTAACGAAAACGGTTGCCTAATTCATTTATTACCTAGGTACTGATAAGTTCTTATTCAGTCATTTGAATAAGATTCCAAGATCTAAATAACTTAAATAATGGTAAAGATGATATTGTGAAAAAAAAACATAAAAATGGGACACCCAAATCAAAATAACCGCTTTGTATCGCCCCAATTTCAATTAATTTGCAAATTCCTATTTATTTTCAAATTTTGCATTATTTTGCTGTCCTTCCTTATTTTAGTTACAGAGTCGCGATTTCGTTTTGGATAGTTTTAAAGACCAGGACTTGTATGTTTGTTTTAGTAATTTAATTCGTTCCTCAGCAGATTGTAAAACGACCAATTTTTTTTTTCGTTTGGCAGTGAACGAAATGAGATTTGCTAAAAATTTCTGTTGGAGGAAAGAATATTCTTTGCTGATCCATGCAATATCCCTTAATCCGCTTCGACTGATAAGCGGAGAAATTTCATTATTCTTCTTTAATTTTCCCACATGGCATGCTGCTGTTACTCTTACTGGTAATGACTACCGTATTAATCTTGGAACTAGTGGTTTTTTCAGCTCTACAGACACTCTAATCATCTGTAAAGCTAAAAAACTGCTAGTTCTACTATGACCATCAAAGGCATTCACCTTCACCAGATTTTTTCCATCCATTCGTGAGTGGCTGGATAGGACACGGCTGGAGATGGATCACTGTGTTGCCCAATTTCACACAGGTCTTCAAACTTTAAGAGTAAATTATTTTCCTTCAGGTTTGTGGCCTCGCCTCTATGTCAATGTTCTACAGCTGACCTTGAATACGAACAATCTGCATATCACATCTTTTGGGAGTGTAACCTTTACTATTGTCAAAAACATTTCCGTGCGTTCAAGTGATTTTGCCATACATATTACTGGAATCAAAAGCAGCTCACAATTTATGACCCATTCTTTTCAGTGTTAATATATTATACTAATCCATGGTGCTTGGCCACTGGACTTACCCAGTTATATATGTCCCTTGGTGCCTATTGGCCTAACTCAAATCTGTCTCCTGCTTGATAAGGATGGAATCGGAAATTATACTGTTTTTTTTTTTTTCAGTGTACTTTTCTGATTAATTTCGTTGCGGAATCCAAGACAGTTTGACTTGGATTCCGCAACGAAATGGAGGCCGCATAAAGAACTCAAACCGCCGAACTAACATTAAGTGAAATAAACCCCTAACATAGCAATCTACATGGTCCTCATATTCACAATACGTTATATGAGGACCATGCAGATCAGTGTCTGAATTGTCTTTTGAGGAAAGAACCACACAGATTTGAGTGGACCTGTCCAGTCAATGCAAGCCTTGGTCAGTAGTCGATTAGCTCAACTTAGAACCAATAAGTTTCATCCCGGGAGTAGGTACCTACCTACGTCCCTTGGGATAATTATTTTCTACTTTCACGCGGCTGAAGATAGACTAGCATAGTCTATCTATAAACTCTTGGCCTATTAAGCGAGCAATAAGTTTGAAATAATTTGATCAAACAGGCTGGTTCAAATAGTTTAGTTAATCAGCGGCATGAATGTGTGAGGGAAAATCAGATAAAAAAATAATCGTCAAATGGCATGAATAAATATGAACTCGTGTATTTCGATTTGATCAAAAGTGTATGACCCGCATTAGCAAACACGTAACATCACCCTTAACCAAAGACTGTTTTCAGCAATAGATCCACTACATACTTCCCTGTTTGCTTACAAGTTACTCCTCATACAAAACGTGAAAGCATTTGATGGAGTAGGTCCCATAACATTAAATAATGCACGCGCTCTGAGGAACGAGGACGCCTCAGACGTTTGTTCTCCCCGTGTGAGGAATGAAGAGTGAGGCTTCGTCTTCCTCATCGCGTATGATAACGTGACGTCAGCGGAAGACGTTGAGTACAACCTGATAGGGTTGCCTGAGACACAATGTCTTTTCAGTGATTGCAATGTGTGTGTCCAATTTCTTTTGTTCTGCCTGCATCCTATTAAATCACACTTTTCATCACAATCGATAGACATTTCTGGTCCACCTGCTTCATTTTATTATGTGTGATTTATTGTGAAATTGGCCTGCTCTATGACGTAAAAACCGCCTTTAATTAATACTGTTGAATTGTGAAATTTAAAGGCATTCATTTTGCGAATTCATGAGTTGCACAGTACAAGGGTTTATTTTTACAAAATCGATTGAAAAGATAAATAATACCCATTTGGTTTCTTTACTTGGGTTATTTAGACGTTAGTGCTGCGTTATTTTTTTCTTGCATACCAAACTCTTTTTCTATATAAACCTACCTACATCGTAAGACTAACTCTTTTACGTTAACTCTTTCAAGACATTATCGGCAAAACCACAGTGGCAAAACTATTCAATGTGTCCTTTTACCATCTTTTAGACATTTTATTCTAAAACATATTCGCAGTGACATTAAGTAGGTACTCCTCTACATAAACTCTACTAGATATTACCAAAGTTTACAACATGCACCGAGGGCTTCATAGAATTCGACACCCCTCGCGAGTGGGAACAAAACAGCTCCACACATAGATATAAAGAGATCCGTCGCATAATACGTAGGTACTACGGAACATACACCTCGCTCCAAACACTCGCGTTATTTGTGAAAATATGAAAAATACTGCGTACGAGGCAATAACTCTCTGTATGAGGCATTAAGAGGCATTATGAGCCACTCGGATGTTTTTCAATTTGGTGGAATGGCGTCTGCGGTGCTCATCTTTACGACAATGTGTCCTAACTTGAATGGTTTGACTGCGCTTGAGCCCGTGTCTGTGGCCTCCAGTCACTACCCAGTCTCTTAGTACAAACACACAAACATCACGCCATCGCTCAAATGAATTGCAATAAGTAGGTAAACAAACTTATGGTTATGCATTTCAAATTAGCCAATTCACTAGATTACATATTGTTAGAAACGAAGTAACTGACCGTCTCTACATGCGTTGAGTTAATTTAACTTTTGTTTGCCAGCAGTTACCTCAGCACCTAGGCAGCATAACACTAAATTATTGTGTTGGCTGTGTAACCAATGCAATAAAATATTTGCTATTTTGTAAACCATCTAATCTTATACTACATCAGTCACAACACTCACAACACAACAAAGTGTTGCAGAGGACCTCATAATTCACTCTCAAAATCAACACTATTGACAAGTTGATATTGAAAAAAAATATAGGAAATAGTGTAAAAATAAGCTGCGTGGAGCAAAACACAATGCCAACCATTGTGTTGTATTGCGTAAAACGAAACGGCGAGGAACAGGACCGCTCTCGGCGCCCTTTTTTTTTAATTCGAAAATCGAATGTCAAAACGTCAGTGAGCCTATGAAAGCAACCAAATATTAGTAGCATGTTGGGAACACACACCATGAAGGTATAGATAAATATGGAGTCCAGACTTGGAACAACTGTTTGAGTCAAATACCTACGCAACTCTATCTCACTCTATGGTGGCCGACTTCTCTTTCTTGTGTGGACTTAGTGTGGAAATCTCTTTTATGAAATCTCCTTATAACCTCTTAAAAAGACTCACCAAACTAACAGAATCTGAAGTAAAACACTTTTAGATAATGTGTCTACAAATAAATAGTTGAACTACGATTACTGATATAAAAACATCCTAAAATTGTAGATCACGGATGCTTATTGTGATTCGCATTCAACGTGAATTTTAATCCCATTTCCTTGGGATTTGGTAATGTGGCAACATTGGCCGCCATATGTCGAGTTGGCAGTAAAAATTTTCCAACATGGCGCTTGTTTACATTACGGTTCACAGCTTCGTTTAAAATATTTGTCTGTAATTGAAGGTATAATCAAAGAAATGGTGCACAATTGTGAAGAGCATGGTTGCGGTAATACGTGGTGTCCAGGAGGTGATATACAATTTCACGTGAAAGTGTTTAAATCGTGATTTCTGACATTGAGTCATTTTAAACATATTTCTTTGTATTTTCTATGAATTACTTCACATAACGCCAATCCAATGTGTTCAACGTACTAATAAATGAGTATACTGATAACTATGTAAATATCAAATAGGTTTTCATCGATTTTCATTGACTTAGTGCAATTTTATCTTTTTGTTTACATCGGAAGTAATTTTGAAGTAGTGTGACCATATTGAGGATATATCTGGGACTTTCTCCGGGATCTTTAATAAATGTGAACATGTTTCTTAGTAATTAAATCATACACATACTCATACGGGGAACGAATGTCTGTTATTAGATATTTTATAATTAATTATATAGAGCATAAAATAATATGCCAACAATGTTTTTTTTTATTTTTTTAAAATAGTACTCAGAGGAAACTGTAGTCACCCATTGCATAATTGAAAATCAAATTTTATGAAAGTGCATTTTCAACTACCTAACGGGGACCTCCTTATACATTATTATGTTTTTAGCAATATAGTAGTTGAAATATCATGGCAAAAAGTAATGTTCTATATAATTTTCAGATATCAAGTGACACATGAGGAGTCTATAGTGAAAATAGCTGATCTGGCTAAACCAAGTGCTAGTTTTGGCAGTTAGAGTAAATGACATCGAAAATTAATAAATATTGTATCATTTGTATCACAACATTTTACTCCTCTGTTACAAGAAATTAAAAATCCGATCATGAACTCAATTTATTACAATGAATTGCATGAAACGATACTGCTTAAAAAATAGCAAATACTATTTTTAACAAGCATAAACGTGCTTACTTATCAGTCATACAGAAAATATACACAGTGATTAATGTGGGTGGAGACAGAAACTACACATAGCAATGATCGTTAGTCATGTATAAAATAATAGTTAATAAATGATTTTAAATTGGAAAGTGTTTTTATTTAATTTTTGAGGTTTTTATATAATTACTAGCACTTCGCCCGCGACTTCGTTGGAGCGGGTTAACTAAGTACTCCATGAACTTCATCTCCTATAATATCCGTTTTAATAATAAAATAACCATTGAAACTTTTATACTGTAACAAACGGCTTGTTTTATGCGTAATTTATACGCATAGCTACATAATTATTGTCCACTCAACGGAAAGCAACTACCTACTTAGAAGTGCTGTCCTGAGAAAAAAGAATAACGGTCACCCTACTTAGAAAGAGAGGGTTTGACCACATTGAGCGAGATAGCGATACTTCATTTCTGCTTCAAGTAGGTATTCGAAGTGTGGACTCCATATTTATCTATACCTTCATGACACACACACGGCATTGGCCACACAGGACGCCATACTGTAGCATTAGAAAACAGCCGTAAGTTATGAGTTTTCGCGCAAAAAGTTAACGCAATCAAATCAACGACATATCGGTCACACGTCAACCGTGAAATGAAGTGTTCAGGCGACGGCCGCTCGCCTGGAAATTGGTTTTGAATGCGTGTTGAAATAATGATGTTCCGATTCTATTAGGTAACGTTTCAATTTTTATTACCGACAGCAATGTTGCATTGTGAAAAAGAGGTAGGTAGACGTCGTTAAATTAGCCGAAATGTAGGAAAACCACTTTTCCATTCAGGTTGAAGGTAGGTTGAAGTGAACTGTTTTTTTTTATTATAATGTGAAGAAGATAAGCGGTGATGGTTACGGAAACCCGTAGTTTCAGCACCAACTTTATGAGGTGGGTAGGTAGTTACCTACTACTACCTAAATAGAAAACATTTCTGTGCCCTGTCGTAGGACTCGACCACAGACTCGACTCGTAGCTTGCCGACTACAATGCCAGAAACATGATTACATTATTAGACAAATAAAATATTCCGTCTTCTCTTTTCTTTCCAGTACTTTCGAAACACACTATCTAGAAACTCATGATGAATCTTACTATAGGTACCTCGGCCAACCTAGTAAATAGCAAAAGCAAATAAGTATTCGCGGCTTTCGAGTAGGATTGACACAGAACTGTAGAGCATCACCCAAACAGCGTGACATAACTTTGATATAGTGCCGATGTCAATATGAAATGTTGCGTAATGAAAAACACATTCAGCTTTTTCATGTTTCTTACAAAATAAACTGATCTTCACCCGTGACAGCGTACAGAAACACTGTCCGTATACAAATACGACAAACTGATGCCATAAAATGTCATAAAAAATATTGCGCACATCGGTTGGTAAAAAGACTACGAGAACATAAAAGGGTGTTGGTGGGGAGCGAGGTGAGGTGAGCTGAGGGCCTGAGGAGCAACAAATCGCGCGCATTATAAATGACAAATGTAAGCTGCGCGCACGCGGTGTAGGGTTTCGCCCACCCGCGCGCCGGATTAGTTTCAGCTTACTTTCCGCTCCGCTCCCTGCTCCCTGCACCGAAATAGCACTCGCCCTCTGCCCTTGACGCCTGACATGCTGATATCAATACTACACCGATCCTGAGCTAGACTCATTTACTGACGAAATATAAATAGAAAAAAATTCACACTGCACAACTTTTTTCTCAAACGTAGCTTTCTTGAAAAAAAAAACAGTTTACAAGAAAAACATGAAGCTTGCTCATTTGTTGGTGGGTTTGCCGTAGATATGGGACAGTTGAGTACTAATAATTAATGGTATGCCTTCATGTTCATTAAGAGAGCAACACGTGAAAAGCTCGTCTAATACTTATAGTATGTAATCTCTATCCCTATTTGGGTAAGTTAATGATGGTAGAAATCTTCTAATGGGCATCTAGTTACGGGATGCTTGATGTGATTCAGTACATGAAGCAATAAATCTACCAGCAAAGGCTAGTGAGAGGCGGTGTGACGTAAATCCGGTAATGGTGTGTCTGGGCCCCGGGCACCGCGTGTAGCGCGTGTGAGAGCGACAATGCGCCCGCGCCAGCTGGCACAATGGCTGCTCTACGCTCGCAAGTAAACCTATTGAATAATTCTCACTTGAGAGTATTTAAGCTTTTATCGAGGTGCGGCCATAAATCGGTGCGCAGACGCTGTAATCTCCGCCCCCGCTGCGCCCGCGCCCCGCCGCTAGCTATAAACAGAAGTCAACGTGTTGGACTTATAAATCGTGCTCTTAACTATTGTATCTCACGCCACAATAATGAAGTTAGCTCGTTCAGGAAGAAATACGGGCACCACGTGGGTGGCCGCCGCGGTCGGAATAAATCCCCACAGATTATTGCATACGAATGCGTTTCCATGATTTTTTGTGTGTAAGGCGGTAGTCTGCGTTGACACCCGAAGCTCCGCAGCCGGTGAAAGGGTCCCTGAAAAAACAAACGTTGGCCGAGCGGCGGCCGCTCAGCGATAACGTGGCGACGACGTGCCAGCCTCCGCACCAGTCACCTCAACTTTAACGATCTCGTCAATAACCGTAAAACAGCTTCTAATGACTAAATCTTCTAGGATACATATTTGATAAAGGCACTCGTAAAATGTAAGTTTTTTATAAAATATCCTTTCAAATGGTTATTTATTCGTCGACTTAAGAATAAATCTGTGTCCTGTCAGTCTTACGAGTGACGATGTTATCAGAGGTTAAGAATTTTGATTATGCAAAAAATCACCTGAGGTATTGTGTGCTGTATGTAACTACGATAGACGCAGATTTAATAAAATCAAGTTTAATTTAGCGTTTACCTAAACAATGTAACACCATACCACTCGCACCACCATCACCACCACAGGAAAAAGAATTTCTGTGAAAACAGTTATCGGAAAACATAGTCTTTTTTTTACATTTGCAAACACAGTCGGTTCACAAAGTTTTAGTCTCAAAATTTGCGTGAGCCATGACTTCCTGTCAAACATCGACCAAATAATTTGGAGTGTGCCAGTCTGTAAGATTACCACATGTTTTAGGGCAAACGTTAATATACAAGCGAGCTCCACAAGCACGCAAACGAGACGTGAGAAAGGTCGTGACGAATGCTCGCCATTGATCCGAACAGAATGCGCGTCAAAAGGCGTGCGTAATCGCCCTTATAAACAAACACTCGCGCTCAACACTAAAACTGATATATTTCACCAAACTTTTATATTCGTTCGCTCCAACTTAAAATATATTACTTTTTCTTTAGCACCTTTTGTATCTTTTAGTGCCTTGTGTCCCCGCTTTTATGGGTGCAGGCGGTTCGTAAATCAATGTAGTAGAAGTGGTGTACAATCGTAAACAATAACGTTTCCCGCGGGGCGAGATGGCGCGAGCGCCGAACTCTGCATGCGGCACCTTGGCCTCGAGCGACAACAATCAAGCCTAGTTATCTAGACTCAATAATTACCCATAGCTTACAAATGTTATTGCAATCTGAGCAATCTTCGCCATTGTTCTCCAGAAGCAGCCACAGTCAATGTAAAACATGCATCAAGAAATCAATTGAACATAATATAAAGACCAATAAAAAGAGTAGTTTCGATACAAAAATACGAAGAGAGAAGCTCAGATTATATTAAGCCATAAAATTATTAATATTATTTTGACAAAGAAAACAATTTTCACACCGAGTTCAATGTGGACATTACATTCCCAATAACCGTTAATACGGAGACGTGGCACAGTTATAAATTAAACTTTATATCATTTTTAATGACCGCCTCGAATGGTGTTTTGATTGCGGCCGGCTGGAGGCGTCGACAACTCGACACGATGATAAGGCGGCAGTTAACGCGACACACAAAAAACGCACGTTTAACGGCCAAAAAACCGACTCTCGCGCAACGCACAACATCTCAGCCTGCGACCACATAGACGAAGAGAGGAGACTTTATGAGGATTCCTACATCGCGATCGCGACACACTTTAGTTTTACGAGTAGGTATCTATAAAGCTCAACTTGACGTTAGAAGCCATTAATAATAATTTTAATATATTTGTCTAATGCCTCGTTTTGTAGACCAATATGGATTTCAAGTCGCGACCGTGACACGATCGCGCTTTAAAATAACCGATTTTTTTTCAGCAGTAAACAGCAATTAACTTTTCGAAATGCGGTTTTTGTTTGACTTTAGTGTGCATATCGTTGTAATTTAACGCTTATTGGTGTTTAAACAGCTAAATAAACCGTGAAACGAGGCCACAAAACGCGTAAAGACCATCGAACGATAACAAAAAGAGCGCCATTAATCTCTCATTGTGTGATGTCGGTGAAACGTCCCGTTTTGTTTGCGGACTCGTCCCGATTTATATGAACATCACTCGTTTACGGTGCGCCATTGTCCTTACACCGACTGGGTGTGATCAGACACAATGAACTTTACAAATGGGGCGAAAATAACTGTCTATACATCATAACTGTGTACACAAGTCGTAAATTAAATGATGTGTTGCAATAGAAATTCTATGCGCATACCCTTTGATAATATCTGGCTGTTCAAGCAACTGGTGCAGGTTAAAGTTGCGTGATGCGACAGTCTCGATTACAGTAGGGATAGTATGAGTTACTTACACCGTGTAATTTGTCGGCATTAGCAAAGTGCTGAACATTTACTTGTGCTTCAAACATTTCTTCTAAATTCCGAGCGCATTGCACCGAGGGACCGTTCGCTCATCTGCTAAACAAGGACAAGAATTTGTAGCTATATGAATATTCTTTTGTAGTGTTGGTCCCACGAGGCGCGCGTCCCAGTCCCGGGGCCGCCCGCTTCTCATGATCCGATTGACAGGCCGGGACATGTGACGGCTATTGTCACGCTGACATGTTGACACTGTCAAACTTGACTTCTGTCCGGATTCCGCATGTAAATCGTAAATACGGAAACATTACCCGCTTGCTAGACGAGCACAATGTAACGACAAATTAAATAATAGAATAATGTACAGAAGTTACCGCGCACAGCTGCCGTTATGTTGCAAACGTTTTTGATGATTATTGACGTCAACGCAGACATGAAAAGAATAGTAGACATATCGCGTTACTTGTAGAACTAGACTTCACACGACTAACCGGAATTGCAAAGTTTAATTTTAAAATAGCATTAACATTTTAATATTATTTTGCACTGGCTGTCCCTCGCGGCTTCGCTCCAGTCTACTGGCAACTTTCTTATTTTTTTTTTACATAAAAATCTACTCCTGATAATAACAAAAACAACAAAAAAAAAGAATTAGTGAAATCGGTTCAGGTGTTCTCGAGATTTGCGCTTAGCAACACATTCAGCGATTCATTTTTATATTATAGTTTACATCATATCATTACACATCAGTACAAACCATTTTCAGAGGTTTGACCGATTACTGCACGTATAAGAATAATTATGTTTTAGCAGCAAAACTGATAGTAGTGTTGTTGCTGTGAATTTCATTTTTGATAATAATTGTGTCGAACTTATGTAAAAAAAGCACATCATCTAGACTACATATGCACCGCTACGAAATCTGCTGCTACACTTCCGCTACGAAACTGCTACGCTTCCGCTACGAAACTACAACGCTTCTGAACTACAATGGGGCACACGTGATTAATGATCACCAGGTAAGCTTTTAGAAACAAAATAGACTGCGGCAGGGATTTCGACTCCTTAGTATTACACACAATGAGAGTAGACCGTACCTATTCCCAAAACATTTTTCGCGTTTGAGAATAACTAATCGCTAATTTCGGTAAAATGCAAAAAGTGGATTAGGTACTGCAACATATCTTAGAGCAAGATGCTTGAAACTCCTGATGATGCTCCAATGGAATAAAGGTATTTCAACTTAATAAGCACACATATAATTTACAATTGCAAATCATTTAACAAAAGAAAATACACCTTTTTAAAAATAATCATCATCAGCCTAGCCTTTTCCCAAGTATACTGGGGTCAGCTTCCAGACAAAACGGATTCAGCTGAATACCAGTGTATTACGCGGCTTCCAAACAGACCTCCAAATCCCATTGACTGGGTAACACGGTACTTCTTGGCAAGACTGAAGTCTGGACCTTCTTAAAAATATTATTTATACAATTCTCTTCAACTAAATCTCATTCAAGTTACACAAGAATTCGAGACGACAGTTTGAAAGAAAACATAAGTTTAAAATGAGCAAATGAGTATCCGAGACGTGTTTCGCCCCCCGTGGTCAGTCACCCTGGCCGTCTCCTGCCGCGCAGGCCTGGTGACAAACTGACAATTTAACTATTCACCTCTAATGTTGTTTAGGGAATATTCAATGGCTAAACAAACCGTTTTATTTATGGCCGTGTTGTGCGCCCACAATGACAGCCTCGTCTTAAATTCTTTTTAAGCTGTTTCATTTCCGGACACAAAATACAAATCAGGTTCCAAGTGTTTTGGTTTAGTTTCTTTGTTATTTTTGCATGTTTCTGTCAATTTTTTTTCTTAAGATTCTTTCACGTGTGATCTTGCATTTTTCAATACCTTATCGCAAAAAAGGTATCTTTCGTTTTTCACAGTCAGCACACAGAAAATCTAGATAAATAAATATAAATTTTCTACATGTACGAAGGAGAGTCACTTGAAAACGGTTCGAGCGATTTGGCAGTTTTTTTTGTTGTGTTCGTAATAATCAGGACAAAATTAGTATGTGATTTTTAAGTTTGCTGTTGCGAAGCCGGGCAGGTTGCTAATCATATAGGTAGTAAAAAATCGATCTGCAATATCCTAACACATCTACCACCTCTACACTATCTAGCATTCACTCAACTAGCATCATCTCAAAAGCTAATCTCAAACAAAAACAATCGCAAAACATAGTTGAAGTGATCGGTCCAGGAAACATTGAACGTAATCTGTGTAGTACACAAAGATGCGCGTCTATTGGGGAGCGCCGCCCCTGCTATTAGCCTCACTTTATCTCCCGGCTCCCCTCGTCTTTGTCCGCTAATCCGCCAGGGAAGTGGCTAAATATCTTGTGTAAATAAACATTTCGCCTGTACCATTGTCAGGGGATGAGCGCTGTATCGAATCGGATTATGTGGCGTAAGGTGACGTATCATACTCCGTAATTAGTTTGAACTAAAGCAGGATTTATTGTTTGTTTTGAACTGATCTGTTCTGATTAGGGATGGCACCGGCTGGAGTTAATGGTTTCTTAAACAAATTAAATTTTTTACACTAGCCTGTAGCATATTAGCAGTAAGTACTATATATAGATGAGCATTATTTTGGGCACAGTCGAGTTTCTTTTTAGGGTTCCGTAGCCAAATGGCAAAAACGGAACCCTTATAGATTCGTCATGTCTGTCAGTCTGTCTGTCTGTCCGTCCGTACTATGTCACAGCCACTTTTCTCAGAAACTGCATAAAGAGCTATGCTGTTGAAACTTGGCAAGTAGATGTATTCTATGAACCGCATTAAGATTTTCACACAAAAATAGAAAAAAAAAACAATAAATTTTGGGGGTCCCCATGCTTAGAACTGAAACTCAATTTTTTTTTTCATCAAACCCATACGTGTGGGGGTACCTATCTATAGATAGGTCTTCAAAAATGATGTTGAGGTTATTAACGTCATTTTTTTCTAAACTGAATAGTTTGCGAGAGAGACACTTCCAAAGTGGTAAAATGTGTGTCCCTGTAACTTCTAAAATAAGAGAATGTTAAAACTAAAAAAAATATATGATTTATATTACCATGTAAACTACCACCAAAAATACTTCTACGAAATACTTTTTTTTAATACGTCATAAATCGTAAATCGCAACTTTTGCTTATAATACAATACCTACTGGTTTGTACGGAACCCTCGGTGCGCGAGTCCGACTCGCACTACAACGGTTTTGTAACGTTAACGCGATTGCTTAAAATAAAGTTTAATATGAAAAATCGCATTATGCACTTTGGTCACGGCAATATCACTGAACTCGATCCTCGGCCACTAGGTACCATCCTTCTATTTACCAAGAATCATTGCAAATTAAAGGTTATTTTATATATAAATCTCAGCGCAAGTGAAGCATAAAGTTTGTTTCTTAAATCACAAAATAAATCAACGTCTGTCCCGGAAAAGCAATTGCTTGTGACGGTCGAAGAAACATTCCGCAAAATTAATCAGAACTGGCAAACGTAACATATCATGAAGAATTATTATCTTCATTATTAATAAACAGTATTTGAGGTGCAGAAGTTTCAAAATCAACGTTCTTATTCGTTTTGTTCTCATTCAAAGCTAGCTTTTACCGTGACTTCGCTCCCGCGCTCCCTAAAAGCTTCGTAGTGGTGCTTTCTCCCTGTGAGAAGTCGAATCGTAGAACTAGAGTATGTTTTAAAAGCAAACAGTCTTTCCCCCTGAATAATAAACCATATCTAAAACACAGAGATTCGAAGACCAGCATTCCTATTAGTTTTGTTCTTATTCGATACAGAAGGTGGTTACACGTAACAGAATCCACTACCGAAAACAAACAATAGTAATAGCTTGACGTGCAGTAAGCGGTAACAATGGTAGGGATTATCATAGTGAGTGCACCAGACAGGTCTCCGCCCAGAGCAGAGCGCTGCCACTCGGCCCGAGCGATATGGAAATATATCCAGCGAGTAGCGACAGTCTTTATACTTATGCTCCCTACACGACATTTACAAATAGCTGTCTCATTAGACACCAGTTTATTTTTTACATTTTACAAATCATATACATACATACAAATCTACATTCATAGATACTAGGAGAACCAGGCTCCTCCTCAAGACTAGTTACTTGCCATTTCTTCATACCTTATCATTCTCTACGGGGTATCAAACCTTCTATAAATAAATTAAGATTTAAAAAAAACATTCTATGGACTTTATCTATAGTACAGTTTATTAAAAAAAGCGAGAATAAATGAAATAAACAATTGCAGAGATGGTGGATAAGTGATACTTGAACTCGCACATCAATTTTTAAAATCAATTTCATGTTATTTCGTTAATTCTATGCCCTATGAGTAGGTATATTATTCGATACGTGTATATTTATAGATGGAGCAACCTAAGCCTACCTACAGATCGATAGAACATGGAGTTTGCATATTATATCGGAGCTTAATCTAATTTTAGGCAAGAATCGTCGGCTCGGGCCGATGACGCTGCACATAACGAGGAAGGCCGGGCGCCGCATGCCTATTCATGAAGCGACGGCTGCGCTGTGCCTGCTCTGCTCCCCACCGCATTTGAATAAATACAATTAACTTGTTTGTTTTATCCAGCCCTCGCGCCCCTGCCGGTGACCTGACCTTCCGGCGACCCAAACATTCCATATCAAAACTAAAAACAAGCTGTGCGTTCTCAGCTCGCTTGAAAGCGATCTCATCGATGGCGGCCCTCAGTGAAATTGAAAACTATTTCGCTCAAGGATAATATTCAAATTGCGGCTAATGGTGATATTCGGCAGCGGGCGAGTCAAAGGCGCAGGCCGCGGTCCCGCACTGTTATTATCTCAACACCATCGCGCTCTCACCTCACCCATTCCTTTTTTAACAAACGCCTCCATCTTCTTCGTACCCTCGGCGGTGGAGCGAGAGTTCCGCTCGTTTATACTAAACTCGACTCGGGGGCGTACCTCTGACAATTTATCATTTAGCGTTGCCTACAGACATTATTTGAAACGCATTAAAATCGCGGTTGTGGAAAATTTGTCGGCATCGAAATTAGTACTCCTCTCGAAGTGCATAATTTATCGCTTAGGCCGCATCCGGCGCGAGCGCGATATTTCTAATTAGAAATTCATTGACGTTGATGATCCCGAGCATCTAACGTCATACTGGAACATTAAGTGGATTCCCAGTCGGTTAGTTATTAACTAACTTAGTGACGCTATAGTGCCATGTAGGTAGCCACAGATAAGTAGTCATCGCTTAAGATAATTATGTTATTTATGATTGCTACTAGACACTGTGAGTTATGAAGTATTAGAATTCAAATTAATTTCCAGAATCCGGTTAATTTTAATCACCACTTTATATAAGCTCAATAATTTCCTAACGATCCATATCGCGATAAAGCGCCAAGCGGCTTATGGTAACTAACTGTAAATTATCGTTGAGAAGGTTTGATGATATCAAGTTACACGGTGAAGTTCAGATAAATTTGCTCGCAGGATGAACAGCCGGAAGCAGTAATGTGAATCGAATACTTGTGAAATTTTTCAAGTAAATTGATATTTCGCCATTCAGCCGTTGCCAAAAAAAATATATTTTAAACTACTTATTTTATTGATGTGAAATCGTAAGTTACATTCGTGCAGCTAGAGCGCTCGCGAGTGGCTCACGGCGCTGCCGGCCTGAGGAAGCTGTCACGCGCGGCGCGAACACGTGATGAATATGTATCGGCAGGCTGCAGCGGCGCCTTGTAATTTGAGACTCGCCGGTAATTATTTACGTGAGAATGGGCCCGGGCAGGCCCCACCGCCGCACTCCCCGCGCAGCCCCTCTCACCGGAACGAATCGTTGATTGCGCGCGAGTTGAGATGCCGCCGCCAGATTGCTGCTCACGCTCCGGTGGTCAGCGCTGCGCCCGCGAGCCCGCGAGCCCGCGCCCGCAGACGCGACGACTGCCCGCCGACTGCTCCGACGGAGCACACGTGTCATGTGGTCATAATGACACTCAGCTTACTAGGTAGCTGTGACAAGCAACAAACCGGCTTCATTGCAAAAATATACAACCGTTATAAATGACCCACTCTTCTGGGTTCTGGACTACCTGAACTGAGAGAATATAAGAGGGTTTGAAATGAACTAGCTGTATACAACATTATGTACTGGCACTGTTTCAAGCGCCATGATCACCGTAATCATGGCGCTTGCAACAGTGCCGAAATATCGGAAACTCGCAAATAAAAAGTACATGGTAGCAATCCCGTTATTAACTAGTCTAATGTTAGTGACCATGAAAGTTTAAAACAATATATTTTATACAAAATATTCAAAACGATTAAATCTTGAATACTGTAGCGAGTTCCCACACGATACTAAATGAAAAAATCGTTGGCGTATTAAAAATGTCTCATTTAAAACAGATAAATCACATCACATTAGCACGGCAATTTAGCACGAGATGACAATATAAGCGGAACACCGATCTCATAACGAGTATTTTTACATTTTTTCGAGAAACCTCGCGTTGGAGTGATGACGGTTGTTTTGACTTGTCCTGACATTTGCGTGTTCGGGTCCCGTGCAGACTCCGACAGTATTGGCCCAGTCGACCGACTAAAATTTTACCGAAATTAATTTGCGGAACCTGTGTTGATCTCTTTAAATAAGTTTCAGTAACAGAGTATCGGCAGACGATATATTGAATTTCCATGTCCATGTTAAAATAATATTCTTTAAATTGATAAAGTTGGCGGAGAAAAGTGAGCTGATGAGAACAATATCAATACTCATAAAATTAACAAACATAAACATATTGCGAATTAAAAACACAAATAAAATTGTACCAATCCTGCACCCTTAGAATAATAACGCATAGAAACCTAGTACGAGTGCAAAAAGTGAGGCAACTAAAACTTAGCCTAATCCGTCAAACTTAGCCACCAGGCCGTCAGTACTCAATGTCACGTTCCGTCGAACACAGCTCGCGAGTAAATAATTAAAAATGACAGTTTGTTGCGTGAAAGGATGTTATAGCACATCAGGAAAATAAAAAAATGTGATAAAATAACATTTCACAAATAAGTACTCACATTCTATGCACTATTTTTACGTAAATCGATAAATAAAACAAAATTCTAATAACCTAACTTGTCATAACACAGTGTTGCTATTTGTGAGGAAAAAATACCCACATTGCTTTCATTCATGTTTTTCATTTTTGTAATTTTAAAATACAATACTTACTGTTAATTCATATCAAACCCGATGTTTTAACATTGTTTATAATTATAACCCATCAAGCATTCTAAACGCATTGAACAATATCTCATTCTTTATGCGATTTATTTCCTTTTATTTTGAAATAAATTGAATTATACCTTCCGAAAAAATATGTCATATTACATGAAAAATCATGTTTACCTTTTCCAGTTCCCAACAACATAAAATACTTGCCTTGATAGCAAAATAGTAATGCGTCTTCCCATATTTTGTGGGTAACGGCTTAGTAATGGTATCACTGAAAGCTATATCTGTGTGCGTTAGAGGAACGTAGACACATTCGGCTCACGCACACAAAGAAAATGAAGTGGACACACGATTTTGCTCGGGTTTTGTTCTAGACGCGGCTTCTATGCGTTATTATTCTAAGCCTGCACCATTAAATTATGCTGGTACCTGTTCATAATAATGTGGCTCACGACACAAACCTCTTAAAGTCAATGCCATCTGGCGATACAAATAAAAACTAAAAACATTATGTGGCTTATAGCTACCTAAATGACTAGATGTTGAGGCAGGCCTGAATATGGTGTGGACTGGACGTAAAGGCTACGCCGATCTCCCAGTCCACCCCCACTAAGACGCTGCGGGAATTTCAGTGCTGGGTCGTTTTAGTGGGTATACCGGGCTTGCCCGGGGAGTCCCACATACCCCTCCCACTCCCCCGAGTGAGAGGGTATGCGTAACGCATTTTTTCCCAGCCGAAAAAAAAAAAAAAAGGCCTGAATATGGTATGTATCTCACACATGATATTATTTTCATAATCGTTTAAAATTAATAAATTGACAAGGGCACTTGGGAGCACTGTGTTTGTTTGAACAACAAAATGTTAAATTGACTGCTTTCAATAAGTGGGCTCGTCGTGACGGCGCGGCGCCCCGCGGAGTCCACTAAACACACACAGACCGCGGGGCGCCGCACCCTGCCCGAGCCCTGCACACTAATAACACCGTCTTTCCCTCTGTCATACCTTATTTCATCCAGCCATCTCTTGTTTTTTCCATATTGTCGTTTTTTCGAGCTGTGAGCCCACTTGGAACATTAACAATAAAACGAGTTCCTGATGATAGTAATCCTTCATCCTCATTGTCTTTTGGCAGTTTCGTGGAATAATATATGTTGTGCTCTCGTGACTTGATATCTGAACGTCATATTATAAATGGCGTCGTTTAAAATATTTTAATACCCTCTACATCACGGCGATATTAATTTAGTACGCTTGAGTTGAGCGGTCGCGGTGCCACCGATGGAATGTTAAATGACGGATTACCGACCGCCGAGATTGAAAGATAACAACCGCTCGAAATGTTGGAGATTCTATCATTGCCACATCTCGTAAGCTTTCTTTTACTCCACAGTACGTTTAGAAATAAAAATCCAAACAGAAAACAAATATGAAAATCTATAAGTTTATAACACACTAGCTGACCCACGCAACTTCGTCTGCGTCACATTTTCCATGAATGCTCGGCTCCTTTTAGTCTTAGCGTGATGATATGTAGCCTATATCATTCCTCGATACATAATCTAATACTGAAAGATTTTTTTAAATCGGACCAGTAGTTCCTGAGATTACCCCCTACATACAAACTTACAAACAAATGTTACCTCTTTATAATATTAGTATAGATTATGGTTCCTTATTATGTTATCTGTATCTAACAGCTCGTAATCACCAAGGAAACTCAGCGTAACCTAGCAACGGTAGTTATTAGTTATTTGAGCTAGTGCACTGAAGCAAAGTTTTATTTCTGTTTACTTTTGGGAGAGATATTTTATAAATAATGGTACGAATCACCGTTGACCTGGTGCGCAAAAAGGCTGAGCATCATGAATGCTTACTAGCGCCGCTGGAAGAGATCGCATTGCATCAAGAAAACATTGAAAAAATCGAATACATACAGGACTGGTGCCCAAAACTCAAGATTTTATTAATGCAAAATAATCTCATCGCTAAGATTGAAAATATCAATAAGTTGAAACACCTTGTTTATTTGAACTTGGCAATCAACAATATAGAAATAATTGAGAACTTGGAAAGATGTGAGTCATTAGAAAAATTAGATCTAACTCTCAACTTTATCGGTGAAATCGTAAGCGTGGAAACTCTCACTGGTAACTATAACTTAACAAACTTGTACCTGACAGGGAATCCCTGCACTGATTATGAAAACTACCGTGATTTTGTAATTGGAACTTTACCCCAACTCACTTTCCTCGATGGAAAAGATATCGACAGATCTGACCGAATTAAAGCATTACAGAATCTTCCAATCATAAGGACAGATATACTGTTTGAACAAGAAAACTATAGACATCAGAGAAAAAATCAGAAATCTCGCCTCGAGCGAGAAATACAAGAGAAATGGGAAAATGAATATAAAGACATGGATCCGGATGAACGAAACAAAAAATTTTACGCAGAAAAATGTGAACATGCCCCCGAAGTGCGGTATGAAATAGAAAAAATGCGTCAATTAAAACTGAAGACTTATGAAACTGACGTTAAAAAGGAGGAAAAACGAGTGTACAAGTTTTTTGCTGCAGATGGTAGACCATACAATATAAATCAAGCAAAAATAGGTTTTGTTTTTGATGATCAAGATCCTGAAAACTATGTTTTGGATTTAGCAGTATACAAACACATGGATTCCAACTTGGTTGATGTTGATGTTCAACCTAACTACGTGAGAGTTATGATTAAAGATAAGATATTCCAACTCCATCTACCGACGGAGGTCGACACTACAAACTCTACCGCTAAGCGATCACAGATCACTGGACACTTGCTCGTAACGATGCCAAGGTGTAACGCTATCATTAAAAATCCGACTAATCTTAAGCAAGATATACAGAAAGAAGCCCAGCATTTCTGTGAACATACAGCTAAAGATTGTTATGGACACAGTGGCCAAACAAAAAGAGAATTTCTGGAAATTGGTCCAGTAGACAATGTGTTAGATTTTAGTAAAATAACTCAACTGAGGTCAGCGCCTGATTACATTGATCCTAGACTTAAATTAGTTGGAAAACAGCCTTCACCAAACTTTGTTGATAACCCAGAGGTACCTGACCTCATTTGAAGTTTAATTCATTTATGGAAAAATCTTGCTGCTGCTGTACGAAGGATAAAAAGAAGACACTCAAATTTGTAAAATCTTTTATTTTTTCCTTTTTCTGATTTAGTAGAGCACCAATTGAGGCAGTCCTAATTAAACATAAATTTAATAATTATCTAGTTAACTTTAATATTTATAGTGTTGTACTTTAGTTTGTGAATAATAATGTGTAATTGTGTAACAGGTTGGATAATAAAATAAGGTATATTAAATAGCAAATATGACTTATTTTCTATAATTTAAGTAGATTCATTAGATATCTTACATTAAGAATATAATAAATAACTTAAATAATAACATTATTGAGACTGCACGAATGAATTATAATTGACTATCGATTACGGACAATGAGGAATTTCATCAAGTAAAATGTTGCGTCAATATCTCTATTTTCCAAAGAAAATTATGGATGCACTTACATAATTATTTAAAGCTTCACTTGAATGCTTAACATAATGATTATTTACTTTTTATTAGTCATTCGATTATATCATTTAGATCAGAATTAACTGAAATTCTGACATATATGTACGTATAAATAAAGTTACCGACTTTTCATAACGCTACTCAAAAAAATACTTCGCCTTTCAATAATTATTATCAATGCCTATCTAGATTTGATGACTCTCAACAGCGTCAGGCGGCAGGCCGTTGGACGCAGACGGCGGTGCAACCATAATGGACAGGAACCCATCGACGTCGCGCATTTCTTTGGACGTGAACTTGGCAGAGATCTGGTGGCGCCCAGCCCACGGCGGCGTCAGCTTATACTGAGCGGTAGCGAACTCTCCTGGCGCCACATTCTGGGAAAATTAAGAATTACGTTAGTAAGCAAGCCTCGCATGAATCTAAACTTGGTTGGTGCCCTGCGGCACTCCTGCTACAGCCACGCCAACGTGACGTAGTTCACTTATGTTAAGATAGATGGCGCTATAGTGAAAGCGCAACGTTGCATAATTTATTATGTCACCAGAAAATGGCAAACGCCGTAAGCTAGTAAAATATCGCGTGTAATTGTAAACTATTTTTTCTTTAAGACATGGATATATTGGAAACTAATGAATTTTCATGGAAAAAGGAGTAATATATCGATAAATTATAATTTAATAAAGATTTATTACAATCTTACGGAGTCTACCATTTTCCGGTGACACATATTATATGCATGATTCACTTGAAATAACATTTTTTGACCAATTTGACCCATTGGACCCAAGAATATCTGAATTTTAGATGTAACAAAATTTAGTTTACAGATAAGTGAATAGGTTTATGTACCTAACTCATTTTCATTATGTTTTGTCTCTAACGGACAATTTAAAACTATAGAAGAAGGAAATTCTATTGCCAAGTTCCAACGTTTTCTGAATAAATAATTTTGAGGCACATATTTTTCAAAAGTCTAAGCTATACCTAAGTATGTCTAATTTGTCAGTTATAAAGTAGGGTTTGCAAAGTACTCAACTCCAAAATCGCGATTTTAGTAATTAGGTCTATTATTTCAATAACTGCTTACCTCATCTAACTGAATCTTAAGCTGCTTATCAAGTCCAGGCCCTTGAATGTAGAACTTGCACTTGGTGAGTGGGATGGGCAGCGGGTTCTCAACTTTGATGGAGACGGTGAACTCCTGGCGCGACACTGGTTTGCCATCAACACTGATCTTGATATCAGGGTTGCGGACTCGGAAGTCATCTTGTGCGAAGAAGTCGAACTTCCTGTCCACGATTGTCGCTATGCAGGCGATGTTGAAGGAAGCCTGTGAAATTATTAGTTAGTAAAGAATAAGATGAACAATGGATATTAAGTCACTGAACTTCTTCTTGTTTAACAGACGAAATAGCTCGCTGACCATTTTTTGGAAATTTTATCTATTCACCAAAAAATACAACCGAAATTTCTATGCTGGATTCACATAATTAGGATAGTTCCTACCAAAACGTTTGGTAAACACATGCCTTCATTTCTGCAGAAACTACACTGTAGACCTCAATTCCTGCACATTTTGTTTTATTTCCTTCTCGTTTAAAACGTCTTTACCTGATCAACCAGCTTCTTGTAATAATCATCGAAGGTGACCAGCATTTTTATGAGCTCCTTGCCTTCTGGCTCCATCTTGAGGTCGAACTCGGTCCTCTTCACTCCATCGCCTGTCACTCCCGTGTACGTCACCGTGTCTACGCGGAGGATACCCGTCACGTGGTGAGAGTTCTCGCTCGAGCGGTTTCTGATGTGCAGGATCTGGAATGGTGGACATTTGGGCTGGTCAAATCCTAAACTTTTTATAGTTGTTTCGGTCAGTCAGTTACATCATCCATAAACCGTCACAGTCATTTACTTTGGCTTGTGCTCATCGGTTTTCTGGACTTTTTAGTTTATCTGCTCAGCATATTGTTATTATAGATATAGTTACTTGTTTCTCCTTTTTAAATTAAAATATTTTTTAAACTTTTCTACTACTAGTTCGTTATACTTCTCTGTAGCATCTACCTATTTAACAAACTGGCACAATTTAACCTGGGATCTTTACACAGAATGCGTGATATCATTTTCTTAATTGACAATATTGAAACATACCACGCTGAAGGGCTGTCCAATCTTGATGTCGTCGTGTAGTTCGAAGTCGAAGGTGACGTCATTGAACGCGTCGTTGAGGTAGTACCGCGCGAAGATGCTCTCCGACTTCCGTAGCGCCTTCTCCATCGTCATGCGTTCTTCACGACTTCGCTCTGGGTACTTGTATGTGTTTGTGATGTCCTGGAAGTTTCGTACAGCATTTTTAAATCACTAGGTGAGTTGATATGTGGACCCAATCTCAGTGTATTACGGAGGATTCAGGGCAGGGAGTTGTTACCGTGAGATATCTCAGAAAAGCTGGCGCGACGACTTTCAAGGAAAATTGTCCGCAGAAAGCAAAATATCGGGCAGACTGGATGGCTTTGTGGGAAAAGTTGAAAAAAAAGGAGATTACAATATACAGCCAAAGTATTATTAAAAAGATCCTACATACCTCGCGTTCCATTTTGCCAATAGTTTTTGTTGAAATGTTCTGTCCGATAGAGACTGTGTCACGAGCCATCAGTTTCAGCGGTTGAATCTCTCCGGAATATTTCCATAACACCTGAAATAAGAATGCACAAAATCAAGATTAGTCAATGTCTTTCTTATGCTACCAACATCCAGGTAAAGCAATAATATGAAAATCATTGGAAGATATAGATTTGAGTAGTTTGCAAGTACCTTATCAGCATTGACTTCAGCGAAGACGTAGGCGGCATCGTAAGGTCTCTGTAGTTCTCCGTCCCTCACCGCTCTCAGAGAAGCTGGTCCGCAGCGATACATGTCCTCAGACGTCTCTTGTGGCGTAGAATCCAATGCTTGCCATCCACCATATTCTGGCCCTAAATCTGGACGGTCAAACCACACCTATGAAACAACAGAGTGTAATGTTATTTTCAATGAAACGTGTTATTTTTAGTGAAAATTGAATGGCGGTAGCAATATTAAAATTTAAGTGGCAACTGTTACATCGAGAGAATCACTCGGAAAACATATTCCGCAATAAAAGCCTACGGCCTAAGTAAAAACACAATATCAGAGAAAAATAAAGATTTAAAGTTAATAGCTCTAGCATTCAAAGGTTATCTAGGTTAAGTTATTTATAGCATTAGAGAAATGAGTCATCAATCGATCTGATTTTGCGTAGGCCGCAAACGCATACCCTTAGAGACTATTTTAAGCGCCGATAATAATACGAGTAGTAGCACTAACCCACGATTTGTTGCGGCATAAAAATTGCAATCATGTAAAATTCACGAGAGAACACTAAACAATGCAGTAAAACTGGTAAAACTACACTTGTGTGTGTGGGACACACAAAAGTTGCCAGCATTAGCAGATACAACTAGCGACAAAACTCTGCACAGATTTGTTCCTCACCTCATTCCAAACGTGATAGTTCCATACGGAATCCCTGGTAAATTCCTCAAGAGTGTTTCCTTGATCATCCTTGATAATATCGATGGTAAGACTGCCTTGACTGTCGTGAGCTGCATCGTATCCTGATACAGGTCGGCATGGAATGCCCAAAGCTCGGCAAACTGTAAATATAAATTGCAATTTTTAAATTATGTCATTAAATCAATTAAATTCGCTCTTGTATCACTGTGCTTGAAGTCCATATAAATAAATAAATCTCTTTTACTATAAGCATGATCTCTTTTACCGATCTCCCATTCGGAGTATCATTTGTTGCGCCATTTGTTGGCCTTAATATCTCTCGCATATTTATCAAGTATTGTAACCACACTTACTTGTAGTCAGCACACCAGCATACACCCAACACTGTCCATATTTGACGGGCTTCTTTTTCTCATAATACTTCTGCAGGATGGCCAAGGAACCGACCCACTTGAGGGGATGAGTGCCTCCGCTGTAGTCCGACACCTCGGCAGCCCAGTTGCCGATGATCACACCATTGTCGTCTTGTGCGTTCACTGCTGCTGACAACGCCCTGCATGTCCGGATGGGGTCACTTCTGGCACGGCCTTTGACCTAAAAATAAAGCTTGGCTACTAAACATCCAATCATGATTACTTGCTTATATTGTTAAGAAACTCTCGGATCTCTCCGCTTTTCTTATCTAGAAAGTTGAGGCATAACTAGTTTGTAAGTGGAAATCTAAACGCACATACCTTTCCAACTTCTCTGACTAGATAAAGTGCACAGTCTAATATATCTTTCTCGTACTGTGCATAGTTCCATGGTGTCGGTTTTATGCGATTGTATACTCCTCTGAACATCAAACCTCCATCTTCTAGCACGTATTCGTCACGATGGCTGTGACCTGAAAAATCCCAGATACGTGGATTTATTTTAATTCGCTTCTAGTTATTTATCAGTTTGTTACGGTAGACACATTAATGATTTTGACGTATTAGAGAAGCAGTTGATTTAAAGTTTCCGGTGGGGCAAGCTGACACCAATCAGAGGAATTATTTTGAGTCTTTATTATCCTCCTGACTAAAATTATTTAATATCTATCAAAGGTAACATGTACGTACCTGGCATATAAACAGTATCCGTCAAGCACCAAGGATTAAAGAGGACGTAGATTGGCAAGGGGTGTCTATAGCTGAGAGAGCTGCCTCCACTAAGTCTGGTGTCGACATCTAGTCTCCAGGCGGCTACGATGCAGTCCGCTGCAGGGGTCACGGCTACCATGAGGTGAGCGTCCACCTGACCCTCGTACGTCGCACTCCATGATCCGAAGGTCTCGGATCCTTTCTCCAATAATGGAACAGCAGCGGAAGTCTCGTCTGATGGTCCTCGTGTTTCAACATCTAAACAACAAAAAGATGGTTATGTCATGGTATCGTTTTTATAACTTACGTCGCCGTCGCGTCGCCCTAATATGCAGGTTTACGTAATATCCCACTTGTATCGGTGCTCCAACACGTAATTAATTGGCAAGATTAATATGAGACACCAAATATTTTAAAATGAGACCTTGAAAGGTAACATGTTCAGTATCAGTGTCTATGATCTGCGATGGACATTCTCTTACGAATACTTTTTTGTGTAGTCATAGTCATCTAAAGACAAAGAGGGCTTATCTACAAAAACCCTGTTAAGCTTATGAGAAAAATAATATTAACGCTTAGCTCGACCTTGGCCAACTCGCAAGCATAATATGACTTCGTTCTGAGTAACATTGATTTGTGGAATTATGTTTAGTAACTCAGAACTTTATGTCAAGCATTCCAGAAAACCTGTTGTGTGTTGGTCCACGACAACAGGAATAAATTACATGTACAGACCTGCGACGTAGAAAATGAAGGAGACGGCATCTCTACTGGCATCGTACGGCCTGTTCAGTAATATGTCTAGTTTGAAGGCCTGTCCTCTTCGCACGACCAGGCATTTGTCGACGTTCCTTGTCATCAGGTTAAACTTGTTCGTGTGGTGGTTCTCGCCATTTGTGTCGACACAGAAATCAATTCCCTGCACCGCCAGCACGCCTTGCCGCGTCGCGTCGACGACATCTGAATAAACAAACAGAAATCTTACAATGCATTCAAATACATATTGAATATTATCTCTCGAGTACAGGACCTGGTGCAGAATAATTGAGACTGACTCATTTGGGGCCTTGGAAAATTGGGATATTTTTTGCCAACATCTGACCGAGCTAAACTGAAGGTCAAAAGAATAGCATCCTATCCAAAAATAAGTGAAACGGGCCATACACGCTCAAGTCATTTGATCATAGGTAGGTACAAGCTGGTTCAAACTATTTGATCAAATAGAAATACAAAATTTCGTATTTCTTCATGCCATTACATTCTTATTTCTGATCAAATTTATCCACACATAATCATGCCAATTTGATAAAACTGTTTGAACCAGCCTGTTTGATAAAATTAATTGAACCTGTATCATTAGTTAAGTAATGATGCTCAATAGCCGGTCGATTCTGTTTACATGTTGAAGTGAAGGCTTGAGTGAAGTGATCACGGAGTGAACTGTCATTCCATCTTGATTACATGGATTAACAACTCACTTCATGATCACATCACCCAAGCCGCTTATATCATTGAAATAATATTCAAAACGCAATGGATAAAATCAACCAAAATGCATACCGTTTTCAATACCCGTATCGCAAATATAAAACTGAACGCTAGTGGATCATGAATGAAAACCACCGAAATTACTATTCGTCATAGTCAAACATCTCGCGCCCAAGGATTGGCTTCTAGCCAGGATTATGCACAAATATCGTAATCTCGTAAAACAGGTAGTTGACAATGACATAGATTTAATCTGGTCCTGAGTTTGATTTGTACTTATTGATACATTAATGGTCTTAAAGATCTCTGCTCTCGTTTTGACTTAAAAATAGTACCTACTTATATTGAAATTCGCACTGCCTATTTAAATTTTACGATAAGTGTTGTTTTTCCATATTTAAATTATTTTCCTTTATTCAACGTTCATTTTATTTATTACCTGGTACAAAAGGCACATTTGAAATAACATGTCTTTCGGTCCTCCCAAAATACCGGCGCCACAAGCCTCGCAGATAATCCATTATTTTACGATCACATTAAACTCTCAACTAATTTAAACATTACAGAAGCACCGGTATCCGCACATAAACATCCATCGATATCGTTCACAATCGACCACTATTCGTATGTTGCTAATTATATGAACAAACGTGTAGTTCTTTTTGCATGCCGTCATGGACTGCGGCTTGCAGCGAGGAACTCAGCAACTACTCCTACATCCAAGACGGACGGTGATGTCATAGTCAACAAGCAACGAAAAGCTTCAGCCAGTTACTGAGAAACCGATTCTGTTCATTGACAAAACCAAGGCTAATCTTACTCATATCATTAGGACCTGACAAAATCATTCCTTAGATAGAGAGGTGATATCATAAGATTGTCAACTTAACTGAATTATGAATTCATTGCTAAAATTTTCTTTAGATTTTTGCAATAATGAATTAAGATCGGCACTTAATCAATGATTAGTCATGCTCAAGGATGTAAGTTATAACATTAGATATTATAATGTCCATAAAATTAAAATTTTATATATGTCACCGGAAAATTGCAGATTCCGTAAGATTGTAATAAAACTTTATTAGATTATGTTATGATCTCTCGATATATTATGAAAATATCTTCTTGTATACAATAAATCTCATCTTAATTCAATTGTTACCAAAATATCCGTGGCTCATTTAGAAAAAATAGTTTAACATTTCACGCGTTTTTTTGCAATCTTACGGCGTTAGCCATTTTCCGGTAACATAGACCGCGTGTATCTGCGCACAAACGATTTCCATGGGTCCAGGGCATGATTCTGGACACCCTAGACTTAGAATTTTTCGTCGGCTTTTTTCTCATTTTTTCATTTTTTCAAGGGTTTTTTACTTTAGACTGCTCATAATCGTTATTCTGACCTAACCCAATGAGATTTTTAATAAAAAAAAGTTTAATTAACTACTTTCACTAAAAAGAGCAATACCACAAATACTCTTGAAATAAATGAGAAAAGAACCGACGAAAAATTCCAACACCGGGGTGTCCAGAATCATGCCCTGGACCCATGGAAATCGTTTGTGCGTCGATGTCAGATACACGCGGTATATTTGTTAACTGACTATGAAGTCATCTAGTACATAATTTAATATTGCAATAAATAAATACCTATTGAAATCTCAAGGTAGGATAGTAGGCAAACATCAATCTTAAGATCATCTTGCTATTGCGTCTGTGCTATGTACCTTTTTTATGAAAAGGTTTCCATCTCTATAGTTAGATTGTAGTTCGCCATCAGCATAAATAGTAGATATCTATCAATTAACACTAACATTTGACCCTTTAATGCGGGTCAATTGTACTCGTACGTTCCTTATATCTTCATTTGATAACCATTGATTAATACATTACGAATGAATATTAAAAGAAAATAACTGTATTGGGTATGAAGGTAAAAATTAATTGAATGGAATTTGATGTCCTTTTCTGATCTCTTGAGCATAAAGCATTTTGCCTGGACACATCAGTTTAAGCCTCATCAAATAAGCACGCAAATAATCTCCGAATTTAACCTATCTATATACATACATAACTAAACTGGATTTTAGACAACCCAATACCATTGACCTCCCAAAATTTTAGAGATGGGTCGCTAAGCAACAACTTGAGCATACTAAACACTAAACAAGGCCGGTCGACTCCTTTCATCGCCCGTCTGGTAAATAACTTATTTGGTATTAATTACTACGTGGGATGGCAGACCTGCTATACCGGGATATGTCGGCCTTCGGAATAATCAGTGAATAATAGTTGGTCCCACTCGCACCGCACACGGCGATCGCGTAGGCATACGATAGGAAACGATATAAGATGCGCTAAGATAACTATTAATTGAGACCATACTTAGATGAATACTTGATTTGAATCAATGAAAGAGATCTTATCTCGCATATTATTCAAATGGCATGTGCACATGTGATGTTTAGATCAGAGTACCTACTATGACGTGTTAAAGCCATTATAAGTCTAGTGTGAGATAGAGACGGAGCCATGAAAACGGCACAACGAAATCATGATGGCATTTAGACCCAGTACTTGGCACAATACCATGTTTATCACCCGATCTAGGATGATTGAAGAAATCGGCAGGGGTCGAACATACTGACAAGGCTACAAGATTCTGCTTCACAACTTCTTTGATTGTTTTATTAGTCTTATTTTCATCTATTACATCTCTGCTGCGGCTGTATCTCAAGAACCACAATGGGTAGTCAGTTTAAATTTTCGTAGATTGTATATTTCTATTGCCACAATAACAAAAAATAGTAAAAAAATGGTTTATCGGAACGGTACGGAACCTTTTGTGTACGAGTCCGACTCGCGCTTGACCGGTTGTTTTTTTCTTCTTCATGCTCATCTCTATCATCTACGTACAGTAACAATTAATGTTGCTATTTCAAACTGATAAACGAAATAATTTGAATTATATCACTTTTTTCTAAACAGGTAGGTACTCATAGCATTTTCTTACAGTCTCATAAATTATAGACAGAACATCAAAGTGGTCTAATTCTGAAGAGCGTAAATCTTAATTCTTAATTCTTTATTGTACACCAAAACAACTTTTATGATACAGTCATAATAAAATACATGTACAAAGGCGAGCTTAACTCAAAGTTGAGTTTTCTCCCAGCAAACCTTTGAGTGATATAGAGAGTTCATCATAGAGGGTAGGATCCAGTGTACAAATAATACCTATACATAAAAATTACTACATAAATACACAAATATATGTATATATATAAATAACCAATATTATGTCATTTTGAAAGGTAATGCTCTTTAATTTTCCTCTTGAAGACATCAAGAAAAGGGCTGTCGCGTAGAGAGAGTGGAAGAGAGTTCCAGAGACGTACTGCAGTAACTGAGAAGGAGCCATCATAGCGGCTGGAAGTGTGACGCGGAGTATGAAGGAGAAGAAAAGTAGCAGTGCGACAGGGTTTACCCCTTGGAATGAGGTACTCGAAGCGTTCACGACGGTCGCAGTCAAATTATGTCAAGTATTGTTGTGTTCGTCTAGAATGGCTTCCGAAAGTTCATCACACATTTCTTAATTGTCAGTTGTTTATTTAATAAGTGCAGTTACATTTCCATTAAAAGTAGGTAAACATAACTCACGTTTGGAATCAATCATTTACTACTAATTACTCAAGATAGGAAAATGTTTGTGTTTTAAACATAAAAGCAATAATTCACCGCGTTAAACATCGATACAGAGGAAAATCGCACATTTTAGCTGTTCGAATCAAGGTTGAATATTTTAGTTCTGGATCATTTTTACCCAAAAACTTTTTTGGAGGGGATTCTTTTAACAAAAATTGTGCGCTATGGAGTCGTATATAGATATTTATTTGAACTTTGTATCGTAGCAAGTATTATTTTTTATTGAGTCGCTTTTATGTGATATTATATGCTATAATTTAGAAGTAGAAACTTCTCTTTTATTGGTTTTCTTCATTTTTTGTTTTTTCATATATTTTACTTTATTCTTTACTAGCTTCTGCCAGCGGCTTCGCCCGCGTGATCCCTAGGGAACACGTTCCCGGGATTAAAAGTAGCTTATGTGCTATTCCAGACTATAATCTATCTTTGTTCTAAATTTCATTAAGATCCGTTAAGCCGTTCTGGCGTGATTGAGTAATAAACAACCAAACTTTCACATTTTCTCTTGATTGTAGCGTGATGAAAAGTATACTATAACCTGCTCAGGAGTATGAATAATAATTGTACCAAGTTTCGTTAAAATCCGTCGAGTAGTTTTTGTTTCTATAACGGTTATACAGACAGACAGACAGACAGACAGACAGACAGACAGACAGACAGACAGACAGACAGACAGACAGACCGACAGACAGACAGACAAAAATTGTACTGATTGCATTTTTGGCATCAGTATCGATCCCTAATCACCCCCTGATAGTTATTTTGGAAATATATTTCATGTACAGAATTGACCTCTCTACAGATTTATTATAAGTATAGATGGGTTTGCTCTTGACTCTAGTCTAGGTCAGAGATGACAGAGACGAAGTCTACGATGGAGCGAGATTATCCAGAAGACACCTGTTCATTGTAACTTTGAAAATATTAGGGTATATGTCTTGATGTAAAATATAAATGTATGAGTAAGTATCATCTTGTTATGCATACTTCTTCTTATCCCTTCCTATTAACACAGCTATGCACACTTACAAATTACAGCAGCATAAACACTTACAATCCAATTTCTTTCACCAAAAAAACTAATAGGGCTAGAGCTTTCCAAAAAAAAAACTTTTCCCTATTTTCCAAGGTGAACTACTAATATTTGAGTGCTGCATCAACACCTGCCGACAATAACCCCATTACGATCTAGAATTATGATCGCGCGCGAAACACGAACTTTTTAATTATTTCAGTCTATTTCAGGAACGAATCTCGGTTTCAGTGACTCAGTTACAACCAGAAAATTACGTAAGAACGGAAGACGATAGTCTACGAAATATGGGTATTTTTATTTACTTGGTTAGTTAAGAAGACGCCGCAATGTCCGGATACTTTGGCAACTAAGTGTTGACTTTGACAGATGTGGAAAATATCGCACATCCTAAACATTTTTGGAAGTTCTTAAGTTCCCGTTGAGTCAGCCATTTAGTCAATAAAATTACCTAATAATAGTCATATTATTTAGACGGAAATTATGAAAATTCTTGGCTACAATTCAGTAGCTTACTAGGAAGGAACCATTCAGTAATATTGTATGCTAACATTCATGCTCTTAGTATTCAGACAGCTATTATTGCCAATTATGCCGAACAAACGATGACACACATAATGTATCTCTATACTAGACTAGCAATTTTACGAATGAATTAACTTCTGTTATGTTAAGTTTTACGACGTTTATTATGAGAATTTATTTATTTATTTGAATTTTGTTGTACTTAGAGATCAAGAGATGTGTTGGTTTTTGAAAATTTGAACGTAATATGAGATGATTTGCATTTCAGTTTATTCCCATTCTGCATATTTCCATATCCAAGTTAGGTACTACTAACAGTGCGAATGACAATAAGATACCTACATTAAATCTGCAGGCGCATCTTCATCTTCACATATTAGGTAGGTAGTCGTGCGTGAGTGCGTGACCGATTCGAAACTGGTTGCATACATATGTAGGTAGGTAGGAATAAAGTACCTGCGCTAATTGTATCTGTCTTGAGGATTAGTTATCAAGAATCTAATTAATATAGTTCCAAATGACGTTGTATGTGTGGATGTTTACAACTGTCAATCACGACCGAACCTTATAAGTTAACGGAATGTTTGAATTGTATGGACTTCGACGTAAAATTGTAGGACGGATCTGCGCTCGCCAGTTCACCTTGGAATTGCATGTCATGACATAAGCGAACAAGCCTGTATTATTTATTCGTCAACTCGTTTAAGAAACATTACTTTCGATCTCTAAAAAGCTTTATATGCAATGGCATATCTATAATGCCTAAGCGTATCATTAATGATTATTGAAATGGCGGAATTTGGTCGAAAGACAAGCCCGCCACACATTCCCAACCACTGCAACTCCTGAAAGCCAGAATCAACAGTGGCGACCACCAGAAAAACGCCGAGCTAATGAAGCCCGACGAGTCCCGGAGAAACGATTCAACTATCTTGGATCCCGCATCGAAAATAATCAGAAAGTACAGCGAAGGAGTAGGAAAAAATAAATATAATTATTATTAGGTATTTTTTTTATTTGGCGGAATTAGGTCGAAAGAGTCACCGCGGCCCTAGAACGCAAATGGCTTTAGGACGAACACGGATGGGTTTTAGTCAGAAAGAGTCTGACACTCCCTTCTGTTCCGCCTAGAGGAGGAAGTAAGGAAGCAGTTATTTAATGATTTCCCAGCCTTAAAAAAAATAAAAAAAGAAGGGTCAGGACACAGACATCTCTGCTCTCCATCCATTTCTGTCTATCTCAAGCTTTTTGAAATGAGTCTTGTTCGAAAGAGTTTCACCTAATCCGCCGTCTCCCTCCGGGTCTGACGAGATTTCGCATGTCATGTGAGGTGAGTTTCTTTCTCCTGTCGTGAGTTTGACCAATTGAAAGTCTAACAAAAGTATCCAGCCCGTTTTATTTTTAAGCTTTTCGAATGCTATCAGCTATTTTTGTAATGCTGAACATTAATTTTTGAACATGTATTATCCAAATCCAGAAGGACTACTCTCTAAGCCCCCTGGGTAAAGGTTTCCCCCATAGACTTACACTCTTCATGGTTTTTAGCTTTATCCGGCCAATTTACCGTACGCCCATATCTATTATAGTCACTGGATAGTAAGTATTAATATACAAAAATGTCTGTAATTTTTCAATCTATAATTTTATTACATGTCCTCAGACTTAGATTGCATTATCCTTATGCAAGACAATCAAGTCTAATTGCGGTACAGTTAGTGACGGTAAATACCTACTGTAATAAAATCAGTAACAACATAGTAGGTACCTGGTACGAGAACAAACTATGTCGTAGGTTTTACCAATAAAAACATAATTGAACCATAATTTACAAATGTTTTATTATTTTATAAAGGGAAATCTCAATGACTTAGAGGCCCATGACGAATAATTTTGTAGGTATTTAAAGGTTGGTATAAGTACCTATATATATACGTTACATGCACAAGTAAGTTCAGTATTAAGGAAATAAGTAACCTTTAAGTATTTTTTCTCCGATTTATTGAGGGAATTTGGCAAAGATTGTAGGAGATAGAGCCATTTTTGCGACTTTTTTTCGAATGAGTTACCTCAGCCCTGGATCGTAAAGGGTGAAATGCATTTGGAGGAAAGCGGCAGGAGTATTTTTTCAAAGAATTTCCTGAATCGAACTTCCTTGTTAACACTAAGAATTAATGACAACATGATTTGATAGTTACCTACTGTGAAATCGTGTTGTCATTAATAAAATTCTTACTTCGAGTTCGGGACTAACCGTAAGTTCGTAGGTGATACGCAGTAGAATTCGCCCGAAACTAAGCCCGAAACTACGGACTTCGGGCTTAGGGAGTTGCCTCCCAGGAATCAGCCGGCGCTTATATGTAGCTTTTTCAATTATGTCTAATACTTATTATCCTACTCATACCGCAGTGTATGAGTAGGATAATAAGTATTAGACATAATTTTACTTGTCTTACCCTAATGACTTATAAGCAATTAATAGATAGGTAGGTACACAACTAGGCGTAGGTTAATATTTATGTCTAACCTACATACGTAGGCGGCAATGCAATCATATTGAATTCGTTTTTAATAGCTGTCTATCAGTAGGTACTGCATCTTCTAGAATCTGTTAGTTCTAATTGAATGCATACATTTAAATAAAAATTCCAGCTTTACTTTTTATTGAATAATTTAAACCTTAATACAATCGAAGTGTGTTACATTACTCTCTCACAAACATCAGAAAACATAAAAAAGGTATTTTTTCTAACAAAGTTTCACAAAGAAATATGAAAAGACATCTAATACAAGAACAATATTATCCCATGCTTATCACTTTGAGCAAACGGAGTCATCTACATACCAGCTGATAAAAATTAGATCCACTAACCCACTCTATCTTTTATTACTGAACGATCAACCGTAATAAAATCCCTTTACCAGATGTCAGTCAAAGTATTTACTGACATACCAATAGGTACTTGAAGTGTAAACCAGTTCACAAACAGTAGCGTCCGAATTATATCGAGAGACCTCGCGGTACAGAACAGGTTAGGCGCAAAGTGATAAATGGTAAAACAAATAAGTAGCTTCTCTAGTAACCCACAACAAGGTAATAAAGACGCGATTTTTTAACGCAAATTGTGTTTTGAAATATCAAACAACGGGTTTTTTAAAGAAAACTCTGTGGTTTTTATAGGTGAACTGTGGCCCGCCGCAGCTTCGCCCAGTTGTAGGTAATTTAGTTATTTCCAAAATGTTCTTAATAAAACCTCGCTCTAACAGTTAAAACACAAAAAAAAATAGTTATCCAATTTGTGACAGTATTGTTACGAAGTTATGCGTGTACGTAACATACATTTCGGCGGTTCATTTGTATTTATATTATGTTTTACAAATTTAAGCACCATACACCTCATCATCACCAACACCACATAACGGATTGCCCTCAGGTCAGATAGTTATACGCAAGTCTAAAAATAATAAAAAAGCCTCATTTCGAGAAATATCATAGTCCTGCTACGTGTATGTACGTTAACCTCTGTTTTCTAGATTTTGTCTATGAATTTTAATTTCCAATGTCGTCGTTTTCTCACAAACGTAACAACAATGTTGGTCTAGCGGCAAAACCAGCTGTGCTAAAAGCCACGAGTTTTATTTTTAACTCACTTCAAAACGAAAGAAAACCATAAATTCAAATGTGTTTGTAATCAGCCTTGTTGGTTTCTGTCATTTTTAAATTCCGAATTCTATCTGACTGACACGAGAAGATAGGTCAGAAGAATAAGTTACAAAACAAAAATTGGATCGTGTTCACTAATATAATTTTGCTTGCACTTTCATTCATGTCTTATTGAAGATTGTGCTAGTTCTCTACGACGCGAAGAAAATACGAATAAATTACTGAAAGTTACCTGACGAAATGCTAAGTAATTGAATAGTAAGATGAAAGACAAAATAGGCAATCAATTTTTTGATTCCTTTTGTAGATATTGTTACATTAAAATGTTTCATTAGTCTACATCTACAAGAAAAGAGGAAATATTTGTTTGTTTGTTTGTTTGAAATGAATAGGCTCCAAAACTACTGGACCAATTTGAAAAATTCTTTCAGTGTTAGATAGCTATATAATTATCATCACGCTACGACTAAAAAGAGCGGAGCATTAATGGAAAATGTGGCGTAGACAAAGTTGCGCGGGTCAGCTAGTCAGAAAATAAAAACACAAGTTAGGGGTCTCATATATTCATTAAACTCCAACAAAAAATTAACTAACGGCCAAGTCTACACCAAAAATCTTGACAGGCTAATTTGTATTACAGACTACTAATATTATAAAGAGGAAAGATTTGATTTTTGTTTGTTTGCTAAGGTTTAACTCAAAAACTACTGGAACGATTTCAAAATTCTTTCACAATGCTACATTATCCCTGAGTAACAAGTCTATAATTAAAAAAAAAATAGGGACCTTAAGAAATTGCAGCGCAGATGAAGTCTCGGCCGAAGAGCTAGTATTGTAAGTATATACAAGAAAGATAATTTTACTTATGTATCTTCTTTTTTACAAAGAACAATATATGTAACAATTGCACATGCATCTTGAGTTATGTTGTCATAGTAATTTGTAATACAATTACGTACTTGTTTTAAATTGTATTCGATATTTTCTATTTCCGCAAGTTTCGAGCCATTTCAGTTTTTTGTTGAGAAAATGATGTGTTTTTATATCTAAACAGTGTGTAGGTGAGGTAGGTACCGATTTATTAGCTTTATTGTATAATCGGACGTTTAAAATTGAAAATATCGCGATATAAAATATAACGATGACCAAACTGTTGTTAGAAAAAGTAGGTTTTGTAGTATCAGCTTGTAAAATCGATGCTGCTATACCGTAACCAGTAATATTTTATTAAAATTATTTTGTTAATGATATGATTACACATTTAGGCATTAACACATGTTATCTATTATAAAACACGAGGTAACACTTGGTTGTGCAAGTTATTCAAAACACTACGTAGGTAAACTCATTATCTTAAATGTTAAACGTGGAAGAATTTTTATCATCATCTGAATATATCGAATTTATTTTAGGAGTTTGCATCATCACTCAATATTTTGTCCATGTTTATTTATGGTGACCTTGACCTACCTTCAGCGTTAGAGGTGTCCAATCGTGGAGGTCGCGGCAACTCTCTGAGGTCATAAGAGCCCGATTTGCGGAGCCCACAGCACGAACACTGTGGCGGGCAAAAGTGGGCCAACTTGCTCTTCACAGCACCCATTTCACTATCATCAATCACTCACTAACAACCACATACACAATGAACTATAATCTCTTTCAACTCGTTTTAAAGACCACTCTAATATCAATTAACGCACTAAAAATGCGATTAGATCATAACCGTTTTAAATTATCCTTAAGACTCAGTTTGCACAGTTTGCCACAATGTAAACAAATTATCAGATGTTATTGAATTAATGGTTTATCGATGGAATAAACAGTCACTTGCGTAGCTCTTCTGAATTTAAAAGCTTGCGTGAAGGCTGTGTTGCGCGTGCGCACGTCTGCGCGGGATCAGTTCGTCTGTGCTCAGTATCCGCTGGGCATCCTCGCTACCTTCGCTCGCGTGACCTCTTATCACAGCCGCGGAATGTAGGGTCACGTCACATCAGCGTCAGTCTTTCACAAGAATCAGCACTACTGAATCAGAATTAAACGTAAACCTGTACTACGTGGGAGAGGGTTGTAAAATTCCCCATGAGATTCAATGAGTAACTAGGCAAAATATGGAAAGTACCGCTTGTAACCGACATGACTGTAAACACAGCACCTGCTTAGCTATTATTTTTTGTCACTACTCTTCTGCATAGTCACATTTTGTGATGGATTTTTTTTGCAATAATTTCCTTAATTTGTTTTATTGGGTAGGTACCACACATTGGCCACATGCATGCCATTTAGCTGACTTTTATATATTTATTCTTTAAAATGAAATAAACACGTGAGAAGATGTGAGTTATAAATAAGATATTATTTAAATATTTGTTTTTTTTTTATAATTATAGTGATTGTTACATTTGTTACCTAATTAAAGAAATTTATTTAAAGAACAAACTATATACACTTAAAAAAGAAAGAAAAAACTCCTAACTAAAAAATGGCATCAAAAAATTCGTCCCCATCGCTATCGACTGGAAGTGAGCCCAAAAGACTGGCCTGACTGTCCAAGGTAAAAGCCAGCTCTTGGGTCACGCGAAGCGTCAACTAAGCGTTTTGCAAGATTTTTAATTAAATAGGACGTGAGGTAATAGGTCCAAGAATTTCAACCCCAAACGGCTCAAAAATGTAGTTGCCAATAAGGCTACTATATTTCCGCCGTTTGAAGTTTTCAGCAGCCGAAGCCGCAGAATAAATAAACCTAAAAAAATATTACAAAACAATAGAAGAGGTTAAGTACATTGATGGACAAAATTTTTGATGAATATGTACCGGCTGTTTTATATGAAAAAATAGTTTCGAAAAAAAAAATACAAAAAAATAGTCTAGTGGCATCAGATTGAGATTTTGACCGGTTTTGGCCAGTGTTCAACTATTTTCCTGAAGTCACCAAAGAGGTTGCAAGTGTTGCAACATAGAAGTAAACTTAAAAAATAAATTCAATATTTTCGGCCTCGTTATCGGAAGGTGTAACTCCAAAAACCTTTTTCTCTTTTAATGCTATCAAACAAAGATTTTCAAAACGCATTTGAATGTTTAATATTTTGCGCGGTAATTTACCGTATCGGCTCATTATACCATTGAGTACTCAAAATAATAGTCACTCGATAAATATTTCTGATATATCTACATTGTAATAAAATTCGTTATTTTCCCTACTCAATTTTTTTTTTAATGACATAGTTACGTGTTCTGGTAAAGAGTCCGACGATATAAGGAACAGTTGCATTCGATCCCACAATACGAATATTTTCCCAATCATTTCTATTTCCTTCTATTTCATTACTATCCTATGCAATTCATTTATCTGCATACTTATGAACTTGATCTTGTACTAGTCAGTCATGCACGTGTGTTTTACAGACTCGCCTTGTTTGCACATCGTACCGTGAACAAACGTAATAGATAGTAAACGTTTGACAAAATAAAGTTACACACGATTATGTTAATTTAGTACACAGATGACATCATCGTCCACGTCTCCGCGCTCGATCTTCCTTGTACTTGGTTGGTGAAGGCCTCACTCTTCAATTAATGCAATCAGTTTTTTCCTTTTTCTATATGAATGGATACCTAATATCTAAGTGTACTCATCTACAATGAATCGTATTAAAAAATATTGTTAGTAATTTTCCAAGAATCCGTTATTATATCATTTTTGCGGTCAAAAGACGTTACACAGAGCCCAGACATTGACGCATCCGTACCGCTGTACTCTTTACCAATCGACATTGACCTATTTTTTCCATGATTTAAACATTTCAGAGAAGACGCATAGTAATGTTAAGCTGCAGATTTAGTGCACAAAAAACATAGGTCATAAATCAAAGCTCAATTTAGGAAATGTTTAAGATAAAAGACAGGTTTAACATGATCTAAAACCAGCTTGTGAGTCATCGAGATATAAGGCGACCTTATTGAATCCCATACGAGCGTTGATACCTACTGGTACGAGAAGCATATAACAACCGCAGCTTGCCAATAAATGTGATCAAAGCACCTATTAAAGATAAATAGATGTAATTGTATCATAAAAGGTCTTTTAAGACTGGTCCTAACGCACAATAAATTGATCCGGACAAGGTGAATGTCCAAAGTTGGAACGTGTCTTTTTCCTCCTCAAGGATTACTACTAAAGGTAAAATTCCCCCTCAGATTTCTTGAAATAAGTCAATAGTCACGAAAAGGCTTTGACATAAGTACTTGAAGTACTTTGAAGAAATATGTATGACTTGCTTACTTTGTCACTAAGTACTAATAAGACGTATTTTACAAAGATTTCAGTTGTCTACATTACAGACTTGCGTTCTTGTGATTTTGCAACGTTGTTATTAACCGTGAAAATAAACCATTGCAATTTTCAGGTTATTACAACATTCATTGGAATCCACGCAGAGTTATGTTCGCCAAAGCACGTTCCGATACTACAACAGCTAACATTTAATATCTAGGCAAAAAATAGAAATCCAGACCAGTCGTTTTGATAAACACCGGAATATTACTATGTTCTCAAGTCTGGTGCAGACGAATATCTTTATTGCAATAATCAAACAAAAACACAGATACGAGAGTTTTCTCATCGGTTAACAAGATTAAACCTTTAATGAGTTTAATTAGATATAACTACAAACATGGCAACAAACGATTTCATAAGTTCCTTTTTCCTGTTCTTGAGACGGTGCACAATTGTACCTTATATCGAGTAGCAAGGAAGTTTTTGTGTTCCTGATGGTGTAATTTATGACGATGGCTAGTGAAATGGATGAATAAGATTTAACAGCATCCTTATCGGGCTTAGTGGAGTCAATGTGTAATGAGAAACACCTGTCATACATTCACTTTATTTGGAAATATATACAGAATCCTAGTATTACTAAGCCTCTGCTGTCCGTTCGTCCATTCGTCCGTCAGTCTGTCTGTCAGCGGGCTATATCTCAAGTTTTTTTTCTTTTTAGGGTTCCGTAGCCAAATGGCAAAAACGGAACCCTTATAGATTCGTCATGTCTGTCTGTCTGTCTGTCTATCCGTCCGTATGTCACAGCCACTTTTCTCCGAAACTATAAGAACTATGCCGTTGAAACTTGGTAAGTAGATGTATTCTGTGAACCGCATTAAGATTTTTACACAAAAATAGAAAAAAAAAACAATAGATTTTGGGGGTCCATACTTAGAACTGAAACTCAAAAAAAAAAATTTCATCAAACCCGTACGTGTGGGGTAACTATGGATAGGTCTTCAAAAATTATATTGAGGTTTCTAATATCATATTTTTTCCTAAACTAAATAGTTTGCGATAGAGACCCTTCCAAAGTGGTAAAACGTGTCCCCCCCCCTGTAACTTCTAAAATAAGAGAATGATAAAACTAAAAAAAATATGTGATGTACCTACCTATATTACCATGTAAACTACCGGCGAAAATTGGTTTGAACGAGATCTAGTAAGTAGTTTTTTTTTAATACGTCGTCGTTGGTTTCGGCCGTTCTATTTAAATAAATAAATAAATAAATCGTATAAAACGATAATGGTACGGAACCCTTCGTGCGCGAGTCCGACTCGTACTTGGCCAGTTTTTTACTTTCTCGGGTCCTTGGAGACCCGGTCCTTTGGTATGCGTACGAGGGGCCGAAACCAACTCGCAGAGGCCCCGTTAGACATTTCAAATGTAATGGGGGTTTATTATTATAGGTATTATACTATTCAGCAAGATCTTTGATGTAACTCGTAATCTAAAGCTTTCAAGCAGTCTTATGCAAATAGTGGTGATTGAACTGCGTCAAATTGCTTGAAAAGTTACTTGTTTGGAACTTTTTAGTCATTTTTAGTAGCCGGGTTTTTTGACAAAGTTAATTTTTATTTCCTAAATTTTAGTGAGTTACATTTATGGAATCGACTCCTCGAGTTCTTATACCCCACACGAGAGGTTTTGAGGAAGAAAAAAAATTAAGACATTATTTATGGCGCCATAAATGAGCCATTTTAATTTTTAACCGGTTTCCCAAAAAGGAGGAGGTTCTCAATTCGGATGTTTGTATTTTTTTTTTTTTTTATGTTTGTTTGGGCATAACTCCGTCGCTTGCCAACCGATTTTTAAAATGATTTTTTTGTTGGAAAGGGAATACTTCCCAAATGGTCCCATGATAAGGAAACCAGGATCTGATGATGACATCCCAGAGAAGTCGAGGGGAACTTTCGAAAATCGTATGGGCAACAGGTGCGTTTGTATATTGTTTGTGTTGTTAGGTGTGGGGTACCACTAAAAAGTGAAAAATAAAAAACTTTTTACAAAAAAAATACAACCGACTTCCAAAAAAAAAACACTACAAAGTAAAAAATAACTTTAATTTCGAAAGTCGCTGTCAAAATACGAAGAAACTAACAAAAACACCGTTTTTTTTTGGAAGTCGGTTGTATTATTTTTGTAAAAAGTTTTTTTTATATACCCAGTGTCACTCTCACAATCAAGACGAACTAACGACACCTCTCAAGCCAAAATCCATCAAGCCAAAGAAATATATATAATATATACTAGCTGACCCGCGCAACTTCGTCTGCGTCAGATTTTCCATTATTGCTCCGCTCCTTTTTGTCTTAGCGTGATGATATATAGCCTATAACCTTCCTCGATAAATGGGCTATCTAAAACTGAAATAATTTTTCAAATCGGACTAGTAGTTCCTGAGATTAGCGCGTTCAACCAAACAAACAAACTCTTCTTAGAATAGATACATGCACTCGAAAAACATAACCCTCCTTCCGGCGCAGTCGGGTAAAAAGGGCATGCAGTGATGAGGACACGTTTTACTTGTCAAATATGGAAATTGTGTACACGTGTCGTAAATTGCGTAGGTGAGGGCTTTTCCGGGAGACTGCAGTGCATATAATATTTAACTATATGCATCATTGAGTGTTTCATAATGGTGATGAATGATGATATCTTACGTACTAGGAATCTATGTAGATTCGTGTCTCACTAACATAGAATAAAACAATAGATGCTGCTAGTTTTAAGAGAAATTTCGCATCTTGCAGGGAATCCTGTGTACAGTCATGAAATGTTTCTTGTTTTATTTTTTGTTCGTTTTTTTTCTTGTTTATTTTATGTTTATTTACAAATAGATTTTGGTTGCGATTTCGTTCGCGCATATCCCCCTTTTTCCCGTTCCCGTGGGAATTTTTGGGAAATTCTCTCTTAGTGCTCGCCTACACTCCCCAAATTTTGCCAAAATTCAGCTTCCTATGACCAGGAATTTCAGCTGTGCGTTGTCTATCAGTCATTCAGTAACGGAAGAATTTTATATAATTATTACTAGCTGACCTGAGATTACCCTCTACCTACAAACTTACAAACATACAAACTTACAAACAAATGTTACCTCTTTATAATTTAAAGTATAGATTAGGATTACGTAAAGAAATACCTTTCCTTTGTCGTTTTAACTCAATTGTGTCAGCAAACACAAGTACTACTTACTCACATTTTCCCTCTTTGTTAACATTTATAATAGGTATTTTTCTCTCCTTTCGTCACTCTCGTGCGGTCATTCGATTAGACGCATTCATCAGATTTCCTTATATTTGGACCAAACAAAATTGTTTGTTCCACTTGAGTAAAAGCTTGGTCGAAGCTATTTTAGCTGTGCGGTTTGAGATATCAAAATGTTTATATTTCATAACAGGCACCTGCACACTGTTTGAATACACCTATTGTAAACTCAAACAGTATGCACGTACCTAATGCATTTCATAATATTCACAATTTCAGTAAGCAAGCTGAACATTCTAACTGTTGCTGGGCGAAAATTATGGTAGTTTTTTTTATGGAAATGCCAACTTGTCAACTGACCCTCAAAAAAAGTGTTCCATTGAACTGTAGAGAAAAACTTTCATTTTAGTGAAAATCTTTTCATGTCAATGAAAACCTTTTTAACCGACTTCCCAAAAAGGAGGAGGTTATCAATTCGGTTGTATGTGTTTTTTTTTTATGTTTGTTACCTCATAACTCCGACAATAATTATGAACCGATTTGAAAAATTCTTGTTTTATCTGAAAGGATATACTTGCAGATTGGTCCCATTTAAATCATATCAAAATCGGTAACGAACATTGGATTTTAAATCGAAATAGCTGGAATTTGACTATTTAGATGACTCTTTGATAATCGAAATTGCGTATTTTGCTTTTCTGCGATTTTGCAGTGGTGTTGTTAGGTGTGGGGCACCACTAAAAAGTGAAAAATAAAAAACTTTTTACAAAAAACTACAACCGACTTCCAAAACAAAACACTACAAAGCAAAAAATAACTTTTTTTTTTACTTTGTAGTGTTTTTTTTTGGAAGTCGGTTGTAGTTTTTTGTAAAAAGTTTTTTTATTTATAACTTGTTTAATATTTTTTGGCGTTTTTTGTTGCAAGCAAGTATTTATTTAAGTAATTTCAAGCTATTTCTTAAACTCAAAGCAAAACGTCTGCTCCTACAAAAGACAAAGGATAGCATAATTAATTAATTAGGTACAAGAAAAATATTAGAACAAATATTTCTCTTGTTTTTGCACTGATGAACTCATTTGTAATATTTCACAACGGGAATACCCTTGTCCCTCGATTAGGTAGGTATAAGGTCAGTGAACTGTATGTACGTTGATTTGATACCTAGGCACCTAAATGGTGACGACTTACAGCTATCTACACTAATGTAGCTGCCGCTATATTTAAGTCGACAACATTAGTCACCCAAAATGGACTTCGTATTATATTGTGCAATATGATCACGAAAGATGAGTTGTTGCAATGGGGTTAAAAACTACAAACATAATGTAGGTGGCGACACTGTTGAGTGTTCCTAACCAACCGCGATATTGTTTGTATGCGACTTGTTTGTCTTAGTTTGTTTATGAATTAAATTGCTAAAATGTACGCGACTTGGAGTGTAGTTAAGTTAAAAGAAGAGTTAAAAAAGAGAAAAACTTCCACAGCTGGCAAAAAAACAAACAAACATGAACATAACCTCGACCATTTTGTAGGCTTCCAATTTTTTCTCCTAAAAGCGTTTTCCCACAGTTTTCTTCTTTTCGCATCTTTAAGAAATAAATGTATCCCTGTATTTTTGCAATCAATAGCAGCACAAACTGTCATATTCAGAAAATATAACAAAAATATTACACTTGTTTACAACAACTTTACGTATAATGACAGTTGACAGGGAACACTCAACAGTAGCGACATCTAGTGTGAGAAATGAGCAGTTTTTTACCCCATTACTGGAATTGGTGCAATGTTGATCGGGAAGGGTACTTTTTAAGTTTCAATGAAATCACGTCATTTGCAGTGAATGCTCTTTATTTTTGAGATCCCAAAAACACACAAACATCGTGCAAAATATTATAATTAAAGTGTTATAACGTTTTTGTTACATAATGATTACAATAGTTTTATAAAAACTTAAAAAAGTATGCAATAGGCAAATATATAAAAGTTATACTAAAGATCATAATAATTTCTTAACACTATACTCTTTCGTACAGAGTAATTCATATATATCAAAACAATGGCACTTGAAGCATCGGTTTCCTTAAAATTAAGAATACATTAACAAAATAATATTATTATCACACGGTGAAAAACGTGAATGTTTATAAAATTCTTTTTTTTGTTATTTTTCATTTGAAATGTGCCGGTGATACAAACGATATACATCAGTACATAATACTAAATTAATAAAATCCATTAAAACTTGCCGAGTCATCGTTATTAGGTATCGAGTTGTTGATTAGTAAACAAAGTATTCTAGATGCAACATTCGTACATTCAATAAAAAAACTCACAAAAAATAGTTTTGTCATAAATAAGGAATAACTATAAAAGCCGAGTATGTATGGCGTGGAGTGGACGTTTAAGAGGTGGTCTTGATGATGACGACCTCTTCTTCTTGAACATATAAATGCTGTTCTGGCGCTACGTAAGATACGTAGGAGCGGTCCATCTGCAGCGCGGGAGGAGAGGCAGGCCCCGGCGAGGTGCGCGGCGAAGGTGCGCGGGGCCCGGGGGCTAGCTAGCCGCGCACGTTCACCATGGTGCAGCCAAAGATCTCGTCGAGCTGCCGCGACGAGAACGTCACCACGATGCGGCGCTCGCCATGTCGCCGCGGCACAAACTTGTCCTGGTAGTTCACGAACTCACCCGGCTTCACGTCGCGGAATCGTATCTGCAAGCAGAAATACATTTAGTTAACCATCCCATTTTCCTACCAAATGAGGCAAATCAAAATATATGTAGGTACCTGTCTTGGCCTCTGCACTCCTGGTCCTTCGAAAGTGAAGTAGCAGTCGGTCAGGTGAACGTTCAGTGGGTTCTGGAAGCTGAAGGTTACAGCGCATTCTTGTCCTATGCACGGCTGACTCCTCACCTAGGAGACGTTATCATGGTGATTAGAAATGGAAAGAGTGTACAAATATGGGATATAAGCGATTGTAAAGGATAGCTACCTGGACCTGCATCCTCGGCTTGTGTAGTGGGAAGTCATCCTCATCCGACCAGGCCTGACGAGTCTGCTTCACATAGGCCATGGCGTGCACCTTCACCATGGAGTGATCCACTAGCTTGTCCATGTATTCCTGAGGCGTAACGTGCAACTTCAGCACCTCTCGCTGTCCAGCGCGGACGATGAACTCTCCCTGAGCCCTTCGCAGACGCGAAGCGATGGCGCCAGTGTAGTAGCATGACGAAGCCGTCAGCACGCACCAGATGGTGCGATCTTCATGCGATTTGTTCTATTGAAAATAACTATATATTATATGGGTTATATTTAAACAAGAAGGAGTAATATCTGCTTAGAGTAGTAATTTACCTGAATGTTCATCGTGCAGTCGAACGGCTGTCCATAAGGCACGAGGTCAATGTCCATAAGATCGAAGTAAACATCTTCGAAGTTGCGATCTGGGTATTCGTAGTATTGCTGCAGGCGCTGGTAACCGCGACACGAGGCGATAACCGCCAGGCGCTCGGGAGACGAGCTGTCCACCGTCTTGTACTCGTGGGTGATCTCCAACATGTCACTGTCGCCTTCATCATCATCACGGTTTGGGTTCTTCGTAAGAATCTTGCGGCCAACTCTATAAATTGTAAGGCGTAGTATCTATTAGGTGTCAAATTCCATCAATTTCGAAAGATTTTCGTTTGTAATGTACTCACTGATACTGGTTCGAAGCCATCCTAATGAATCCCCATTCAGAATTCTCCTCTTCTTGGAAGTGACAGAGTTCTGCGTTGAGCTGACAGTACATGAAGGGCGTGTCATATTGGAAGCCAACCTCGCCGCGACGAACAGCTTCCACGCTAGCAGGACCGCAGTGATAAACAGCTTCTGCTTCCTCTTGTGGCGTGGAATCAATGATCTGCCAGCCGCTGTAGCCTGAAGTTAAAGTAAAAAAATATGAACAAAATCAGCGAATACTTTACAAACACATTTAAATATTGATTCAATACTGTTGATACCTTGTGGCAAATCAGGTCGCTGCATCCATACGTCATTCCATACGTGGAAGTTCCAGCAGGAATCGTAGCAATCCTCATCAGGTCCATTTGGTACTTCATTGCCATCGCGATCAAAGTATTTGTCCACAGTGAATGTTCGGTTCGTATCATGGGCTGACACGTAGTTTGTGACCGAACGACAAGGAATACCTAAAACAAGTTCGAATGATGTAATTAACGGCCTCTTTCTCGTAGCTAATAAAACAAAAAAAAGAAGAAAATTTAGTACCAAGCGCTCTGCAAATGGAGACCACAAGGCCGGAGTATACCCAACACTGGCCGTATTCGACAGGCCTGCCTCCGTCGGTGAGGTAACGTTCCATGATAGCTACGGAGCCGGTCCAGGCGTGAGGCGCAACGCCATCTTTGTATTCGCCGTCGTAACGGCCAACCATCAGCCCATCATCGTCATGGTTCGCATTTATCTAAAACACATCAAGTATGAAATAAAAGTTAAGTGAAATGTAATAATATACTTCATCATAGCAAATAAATATAGAATTCTTATTGTTCAACTTACCATCGACGAAATCGCCCTGCAAACACGAACTGGGTTACCCCGTTCAGAATGCTCGAGACCACTTCGCTCCAACAAGTACATGCATGCCGGCAACACCACGTCATCAAACTGCCCGTAAATCCATTTGCGACCCTTCGGTTGGCGCCAAGTGCCACACCAAATCTTTCCTTGCTCGTTGAGCACGTATTCCTTCCTGGATGATTCGTTATCCATGTAGACGGGGTCTTCACGGCACCAAGGATTGAATAGCATGTAGATATCTTCGTCGCATTTGTAGTCGTGGCGGTTGTCGCGCTGGCCAAAGCGATTGGTTTGTACCCAGCAGTTCCATACGCCAACTGGAGCAGTGGCTGGCACATGCACTTGGAATGTAATCGTGTTGCCATCTTGGCGCTGAATGCTAATGTCCCATTTGTCCATATCATGAGCAAGAGAGGCCAAATTCTGCATGGAGCCATGACGCGAGCCATATCCACGACCAAACGTAGAATGCTGAGCTGTACCTCCATAGCGATCCATCATTGGGCGGTCCATAGGTCCATGCGGGCTCAGAGGGCTGTGTTGCAATGGCAATGGTTCGTTGCTGAACGAACTGCGGCGGACTCCGTAAGTCGTGGTCTCCCTCATGCCGCTCATCGGACCCATTGTTCCCATGGTGCCCATAGTTCCCATGGTTCCCATTGGCCCCATGGTACCCATGGTGCCCATAGTTCCCATAGTGCTCATTGTGCCCATAGGAGCCATACTAGTGCTAGTATCCTGCATGCGAGACATTCCCATTCCCATGCCCATTCCCATCGCATCACGGGAATGTTGGAACACCCCTTGCTGGTTGCTCCAGTTCACGGGTAGAACTACTCGTGTTCCTTTGGTAACGCTCGGTTTAGGACCTGTGAAAAGGGTTATTTAATTTTAATGTTTCACATTATTCGAATTTTGTGAAATTGACACTATCAGCTATAGATTCGTCAACCACACATGATAAAATTATGTTATAAAAAATTAAAAAAAAGTTGGAGTGACGGCGGCCATGGCTCCAAACAATGGTCCAACATCAGGACTAATTGCGGAAATCAAAACCCCCCTAATAGAATAGAATAGATGTTATTAAAAATCTTTAACTATAACTTACCAAAGCAGAAAACGATGCGAATCATATCCTGCTGCTTGTCGTAGGTCCTGTCGAAACGAACGGCAAAGAAGAAGTTCTGGCCCCTCCTTAGAACTGGGTTCGGGAGGATGTTATCGTTCACCAAGTCATATTGTTCTGTGTGATGGTCCTTGGAGTTATCACGGGAATAGAATTCAGTGAGCTCCACCTTCAGTGGCTGCTGAGAGTAATAACTTTGAGGAATCATCTCCAAGGTGTCTTGACGGCGACGGCGTTCATTTTGGTCTGCCATCTTGCAAATTAAGTTGTGAGTGTACTGTGTGTTAGGGCTGTTCCTCATCGAGTACTTCATGCGGTGCAGCGAACCGGTGCTGTGCGAGCGGCCCGGGCGATGCTGAGCGGTGGGCCCGGCACGCTGCATCGGCCAACGACGAGTTTGTCCAGGACGCTGGCAGAAGCTGGAGATGTTGTAATAGGCAGACAGCCCGGGAACATAGTTCGAGGGCATTCCACCGATCGTCATCTGCTGCTCCCTCATGCAGCTCAGCGTGCTCATACCCGATGTCAGTCCAGTTATTCCACCCAAACCCATTCCAGTCATGCTGGATGTCATGCTCGAGGACATCCTGTCCATGCTAGATCTTCTGACCATAGACATCCTTGCGTTAAAGCTGTACGTGTATCCAAGTATTCCAAGTCCCGACGTAGGACCTCACTGTGCTCCGGGATGACACCAGAGCGAATGATGTCGTTGGAAAGATTCGGGACCTTTATATAGTGCTAGTTGGCATAAAGGATCGTTCACCGCCCTTAGGTGTCAGTTGACAGCGCAGGCGCCGGAGGCACTAGCTTCTGGGAGTGCTATTGTCTATGTTCACTGACTCGTAGTTAAAACAAGTACACCTCTCTTACATAAAACTAGTTACTACGCCAACTAACACTCCAGGCGTTAAGATGTACAATCGCGTAGATAATTGTTTTAAAACTAATACAAATTATACTACTCATGTAAAAGTAGTGGTCCACGAGCCAGCAACAGTTTTCCAAGACCAACTTCCTCCTGGACGATAAACAACTTGTAAAATGGTAAAGAGAGCTTTAATATCACGGACCACTGTGAACGGCAGCTGCGATTCGGTGGGCTAAGCAGTGGCAGCCTCCCAAACACGTTGAAAAAAAAAATTTCAATCATTTCCTCCTGAATGAAAATTGTGTCATATTATTGTTAACCCACAACAGAAAACAAAACGTCAGCAGTCTGTATCTCGGTGGGAAGGTCGTCAGCTAACGCCCTGAAGGGGGCTACTTAAACTCACCAGCTGACGAGTTTTTGTCGATATCTTGCCAGCTGATTTATTTTATTACTTAAAGGACCATAAATTAACTATGACGTATCAGGTGACATATTTTTATCCGTGATGAAATAACGTGTCTTAAATTATTCGACTTTATGCTTCATGCTCCGACTGAAAGATTAATAAACTAATAAATATGATGTTTTTTTATCTTTCTGATTAAGAGGACTCATACTAATTATGACGAAAACCAAACTAAGAACTGCAGGCTAGTTTTATGATTTTACTCTTATAAGAAAAGTCAAGGGGCATATAATTCAGATTTTACGCTTATAAGAAAAATCAGGAGGCATATATCAGATTTGAATGGATGAAATAGTGTAGGAATAAGGCATATCTAAGGTTGTCTACTAGATGTTGAATATGTCGACGATTTTTTCATCATCTAGTAGAAAACTGTCTATCTATAGGTACATAGTCGATCCTGTTAGCTCTATCGGTACATAAATGACTGTTTTATTTATTACTCAACTCGTTTTTATATTACACTTTCTATCGTTTTCTTTTATTTGTTCGTAGATAAGTAACATTTTATTAAATCGATCGTTTTCTTAGATTTCTGAATTCATAAATTTGTGCCCTCATGTTATATGATTCATCCCAGATTCATAAGAGACTAACGTATTTTATGAATTTATTTATTGCACAACCTTAAGAATTTACCATCATAAATAACGTATCTACTGCTTCCCTCAAAATGTAGAATTTTCAGGGGAGTAGGACCTATTCAATAAAGGTAGGTAGGTTATATATATCTACTTTGTAGTTATTTGACGATAAGTCTTGTCAACATCATCCACCAAGATTTGACGCTCACTCCCACGCCTCGGCATTAGTCAGTATTTCGTCCACCCATCATGTCCTTTAGGTTGTCTGGCAACTGGACAATGGATCACACTACTGAAACATTTATGTACTGAACTATACCTACATCTCTGAGTTTGAACCAGTCAACACGTTTTAAAATATAACACGCACTATTCTGTGTTCACCTATTGTTATACATAAAACAAGGTAACGGACACTGCTACCAAATGCACGAGTAGTCTTTTGTGTTCAGTTTGACTTGACAGTTTACCGCTGGAAGTACAAGAGCTATCATTTTTAACCGACTTCAAAAAGGAGGAGACTATGTTTCGGCTGTTTGTATTTTTTTTGTAGATACATCTGCTAGTCTTGAATGCATCTCGGTATACACGTATTACCTACCACACCAGTCAATCGATCGATGGTAGGATAGCTCAGTCGATATCGATCGCCAGTTCTTGCTACCCAATAGCTTTAACACCAATAGAATGACGTCAATAAATTCACGAGGAGCGATCGGTTGGTGTGGTACAGGCTCTGTAGAAGAATCCTATCGAGTTTTTGAACTCTGTAGAAAATAACATAAGTACTGTGATGATGGAAATGGGGGCGTAAGGAATAAAAAAAGGAATTCAGCAATAATCGAATATATTGGCGACCATGCGCCCGGCTTCAAAGCCATACAAGGAATCTTCTAAACAAAAAACTACAACTCTTATTTCATCATTCGAAACGTTATCTTTTTCAGGTGACCGTTCCAAACCTTCCTTTTACATACGGCCAATGACAATGCTTATAAAGCCCTGAAGCAATGAGTATTTAACCTTCACATGAGCTACGCCCTTAAGAATAGAGGATGCAAGAAATTCCTCTTGTAATCATCTATTCAAAGTTTTGGAAGGGTCAACCACCTACCTAAACCTAACCAGAAGTCCCTACCTATGGGCAGGAATTTCGTAGACACGGGTGTCAATGCTTCTCAATAATGAAGTAGCTTCAGTCATGTCCTACGACGAGCCGTACATCTTTGGAAATAACTATGCGCCACTTGCGCTTAACCTTTTGCCGCAGACATGCCAAAGCCATGCTACGCAAAACTGCCCCAAAAGCTGTAGCCCATTAACATACACTAACAAAAAAAATAATGTGAGAGTTCACATTTATCCATAAGGGATGGAAAATTTTATACTAAACTTTATTGCTCTACTGACGCGACTGGGTCCAGTGAGAAATGAAGGTCAGTACATAAAATCTGAATCCTAAACTTTGAATTTACTCCAGCTAATACAAGTTAATCGATAAATTAATCTGAATACAATGGAAATTAAAAAAAAAACAGTTGGCATCACAACCCTAAACGACCCTTAATTGCGCTCGGGTGAACGCTTTCTCTCTAAACAACACTTAAGTCTGGAGTAACTTCAGCCTATCTACTTAACGATATTTCGCGACCTTCTTTTCATCGCCCAGCTGCGTCATGGAGCCGTCGATCATCGTACAACTTCGTTTTGATTCACCACATGGAAAAGACACTATTCAACATATCACACTAAAATAATGTTTGTTTACATGAAATGATTGACAACTGTCCTGACAATATACTTTTTCCTCTACCATAACCACTAATATCAAATGAGTTCAACCTATTTACATGAACAATCTAACAATTTATAAAGCCTCTAAAACACCCAAAATAGTTTGCCTGTCAACTACAAGTACCTATAAACTAAACTGCCTACTACTTTATACTTCTTTCTGTTGCATGGAAGTAGGAAGTATCACCTCCATACATGAAAATTGAGTCTATGCTGTGTCTTATGCTGTGTCTTATCAAGTTAATTTGCCACCATATTATGACAGATTGTTATTTGCGTTGTTATGACAACCTGCAACTAAAGCTATACAAGAAAATCCTTCAGGTTTTCCTTCGAATAAAATAAAAATATAATTATGCTGTGAGATCAGCAGAGAACTTGAAAATAAATTAACACTATAATAATTAGGAAGTATAAAAAAGAAAATTTAACTAACTATAAAATCTTCAAAATTAAACGTTTCCTGACCTTATAATTATAAAAAATAGTATTATTTCTCTTCCTGAAATATTTCCATATATAAATTGGATGTGATTGACTTAACAAATCATTAGTAAAATATTTTATATGATCTGTTTTCAAACTGTGTACAAATATGTTTGGAATTTTTTGTCCTTCCCTTCCAATCCTTATTCTCTTTAATTTTCTGGCACGAAGGGGAAACTTGTACTCATAAAAATTAGTGAACTCATACCTAGTGTGTGTATGTAAATTTGTCTGTAATTTTTTCCTATTCCGTACACTACGCTTTGCCTTTCTGGCTGAAATAACTTTAAACAAAAATTGGTTGTACGACCGGAGACGTGGAGTTTCGGACGGCGTCATCTCCTTCGGTTCGGCTTCCGCTGTGGCACCTTCGTCTTCCGTCGTGGCGGCCTGTGTAGTACGGTCGTCCTCAAGCTTGCGGTCCACTTCGACAGCATTCTCCTCGGGGTCCTCAGTGGGGTTAGGCTCCGGTTCGGTCATCAAAATTACTTGATTCTCTGTAATGATATTAGGTGTAACTATTGGCACGGACAGACCAGCTTGTTCACCTTCACCCGTTCCATCCAGCTCCATCTCGTCCTCGAATAGGCTGCTCTCTATACAGCTCTGCTCGACATCATCACTGTTTACTTCATATTCATCATCGTCTTGAAAATATCGGTCATCGGTTTGGTCTTCAGTGCTTGTACTAAAATATAAAGGTGTATCATTTTCTACATTTATATAAACTTGCCGTCCGCACTCGTCGGATACTTCGGCGATCGTTTCCTCAACATATTTAGACTCTACATCACGTTTTAATGCTCTTTGCTTACAAAAAATACATTTGCATGGGAATTCTTTTCGCATTTGGTCGCATAGCGACGAAAAATCAATCCCGTCATGGTATGTCATATTATAAAAATATTTAGCTGCGCTTTGCAGAAAAGCGCCCAAAATTAGCGCGTAATCGCTTTCGAGCCATTCGCTGCTGATAGCGGCGAGCCGGAATTCCTCCAGGAATTCTTCAAAGCATACTCGGTCTATGCCGGTATACGTCAACATTTTTCAATACTAAACTTTACTCTATTTATAAAAACCACTTAGCTTTATCTGCAGGAATTCTTCATCATTAAAATCTCATCATATATATGCGTTCTCTTCTCTATTATCTTCGTGCAATGTCACTCGCGTCCTGCACACACGCCTATATGTACGACTAAGTTCGTGCGCCCTGGGTTTTTAGGTACCCGGCGATTTACTTCCTACCCGGCGCCTCCACCATTTGTGATGATGGAATGGGGGCGTAAGGATTAAAAAACGAAAATGCAGCAATAATCGAATATATTGGCGACCATGCGCCCGGCTACAAATCAATACAAGAAATCTTCTAAACAAAAAACTACAACTCTTATTTCATCATTCGAAACGTTATCTTTTTCAGGTGACCGTTCCAAACCTTCCTTTTACATACGGCCAATGACAATGCTTATAAAGCCCTGAAGCAATGAGTATTTAACCTTCACAGTACTTAGCTAGAAAGCCTGTCTACCACAAAAGATATAGTCTCAATCTCCATAGATGGAATGTATATAGGCAACAGCACGTTGTTTCGGTGGTAACAATTTGGCCATTGACAGCATGTTTATTCCGTAGCAATAAGAGCGGTTTTCGTGGTTCAAATATTAGTTATAATAATAATAATATTGTAGACAGTTGACGATAATGTTAGTGTATTTGCTTTTGTAAGTTACAGCTGAATGGAGTTATCTAACTTTTTTCCTTCCAGAAAAACATTCCACATTATGATGTGGAATGTGGCACTCTATTTTTTATAGTAAGAGAATGACAGAAACAAAGTCTACGATGGGGCGAGCTTACCCAGAAGTACCTACCTAGCCTGTTCACTCTAACTTTGAAAAGATTTTCGCAACACCTGCATCGAGAATCAACTATAACTCAAGAGCGCTTGATGATAATCTGTAGTAACCAAATGGCATCCGACAAAGATGTATTTGCACAGCAATTGGCACTGCAAAGTAGGTACCTAGGTACTACTGTCGCTGAAGCAGCATTAGATATGGCAGGTAGAGATAGCTACCTACTTCTTTTATGACTTAGATTTTACTTTAGGTTGCTAGATACTCTGTCTTCTGTCACAATATGGCAACTGATTGTTGATGTGGCACTCGTATTTCTTCCTATCCATAATACATACTTAAGTACCTAGGTACCCCAATCCTGTGTGACATGATTTTTTCAGCATATTAGCGACTCAGAGAGTGTTACGACTAGGAGCCAACATTGTATTCCAAGATCCCAGAGCCGCCAGAACTTACTTACTTGTCACCCGATGGCACACACGTGTGCCATACCGAATCACGCGGTCTCTATAATTAATAAACGCAAGGTCACACATAAAATAATATGTATTTTGAACGTCTCTTAGCTTTGGTGTGGCCTCAAATTTTCCTTTGCACCAGGACCCCGGACGACGAAATTACGCTACCTATGTATGTGTTTATAAGGTTCGATCTTAGCTCAAAAACAGTAAGACAGATTTTTATACAGTTTGTGTAATTATTTCCGGCCTATTTTGAGCCTATATTTTTGTGGGCCATACCCTACTATTTATATGTCTGTGGCCAGCCATACCCCAAAGCCCCACACCCTTTAAAATATTGGATGTAGCAACACCTGTGATTCGTTGCTTAGCAACAGTTTGTTGTTGATCAATAAACCAAAATGTCAAATGCTTGTGCTAAAATCTGAATATTTTAAGACTCTCATGGATATTCTTAGTGTTTGGTACACTTTATAGCTCATAAATGGATAGAGAATGGGTCTCTATAACCTGTTTAGTTATAATGTAAAAGTGCAATACGTGAGTTGCTTTTTTTCTCTAGCAACGTTTTTTACTTTGGCTACCACAATACTAAACCTCGTTTTACCGTTTCTGATAGCTTATAGAGGCAGAGGTAAGAGTATTCATACAATAGTTGTTCTAAAAGTCAAAGGCTCAGTTTACGCATTTCATGACCGTTTTCTTTACCTTTGGGGTATTTTCAGGGTTTTGGCTGCGATCCCACAATTTTTATGAGCAGCCAGCCATTCACTTTACTTACGAGTACCTGCTTGTGGCAGAATCTGACGACCACAGTAGACCTATTGCATGTGGTGAGACGAACGGAAAGTATGCTAATGTTATGAAAAATGAAGAGGACTGTGCAGAATTCCAAGTATGTACCTAACACTACTAACACAGACTATGGGAGGTGTTGATTTGTTCGATCATTAGGTATCGATTCCCTTAGGCCTTAAGTCAAGAAAATATTGGCATCGTATTTTTTGGTTTCTCTTGGAAGCAGCTGTGGTAAACTCTTATATTGTGTATCATCAAAGAAGCGCAATGACTCATAAAGATTTTGGACTTCGGCTTGGCCGTCTATTTATCAATAACTTGACTACTAAGAAAATCAACACTCCTATTTTCAAAAATAAAAGGGGTGGAATTTACGGTGTTCCTAATGAAGTAAGACTTCTGAATGTTAGAGACCATATGCCTCAGGATAATTTTAAGTTTCGCAGATGCCGTTTCTGTTCAACACGTAGGAAGAAAAATTAATTTTGGGCGCGCGCTACTAGTATTATATACCTACGCAAAAATGTGTTTTATTGTAACTTTAGTAAATTGTGTTATTTAAACTTAAGTAAAAATACATAATGTCATTTCAGGTGCAGGAATATGATATGAGTGGTGATGGCAAGGCTGATTTATTGGATTTCAAATTAAATCTCAATGTGCCAGAAGAGAGGACAATAGCATCTCTAGTGATAATATTAATCCTTGACTTTCAATTAAAGGTAATGTTCTTAAATCTTTTTATCCATTTTTTAAGATCTTGTGGTTCAGTGAAGGCATTCTGATTTAGTTTTAGTGCTAAAGCTGAATGTACTGTCCAGTAATAACATCCTTTTTTTTTCTTTTCAGACAGTTTGTCCCTTGCACATGCAAAGTTTGGCTGTGGTTAACAAAGAGTTTGCGACACCACCTTCTGGTTTCAAATATTTTGCTGATCTTGAATTCTACCAAACATCTCATTTACCATGTAAACAAAACCTAATACATACTAAATATAACCACTCTTTATTTAAATTTGATAAAAATACTCATGAGAATGCTATAGACAACATACTGGAGAACTATTTCATGAGAGATGGTAAGACAAATAATTATTGATTTTAGAAATATAAAACCACACGCTTGCTAAACTTCAACAAACCATCACAATAATAGCTGAAACTAGTTTGATATCTGTCACGCTTGCCTGTACCAAATACTAGCACTCGCCCAAGTGTGTTAATGTGGATGTTTGAAACCCTACATTTAGCCTTATTTCGTGGAGCTTGTGGATCCAGCTTAATATTATGAATATAATGCCTTGTGAGAATAATTGATTTTGTTTTCCAGTTACAACACATACCAAAACTCTTTATTCAAAAAGTCAGAATGGGCATACTGGCTCAATGCAAATACAGATAAGTCTCAGGGTACCAGAAATGGAAATTAAATACAGTCCAAGTTTGATTCAAGAACTGAAATGGGCATGGCCTCAATATCTTTCCCTGGCTGTTGTATTCTATTGGATAATTAATAAAATCAAGATGTTTGTATTCTATAACCGTTTAGTTATGGCTTGGGAAATACAGCCTTGGAAATGGAACCTTGCAAAAAACAGAAACCAGCAGTGAAAAGAAAGTTTTTGTTTATTCTGCCAAATCGAAGTACAATCAAAGCAAAATATGTAAACAATTGTCTTCCTGTACTAAATTATGAATGAGTGTTGCGATTACTGTGTGATGGCTGCCAACTAATGTTGTTATTGACTATTTTATTTTTTGTTTTTTGATTCATAAATTGTATTTAATGTTCTGCAGTTTCCCCAAATAAATTTCAGCATTGTATAATAAACAAGGCTTGCCAGTATGAGTAAAACGATTTTACCAAAAAAAAATGCTACTTTTATTCAATTTAAAACATTTAACAAACATTAATACTACTTAAAAATCTAAGTTTATTTTACAATTTACAAGTTTGATCATGGATTTTATGGGTTTAATGAGAGTGTTGAAAAGCTAGCTCCGAAATCTTGTTTCTTGTCTAGTTCTGCCCTATTATCTTCAATAATAAAAGTCTTGGCAGTGTAATCATCTAGTTGCACTAGCAAGTAACGGCACAAATAATTTCCATATTCATTCTGCAACAAAAACAAACAAAATATGTAATGCTGATTTATGTAACACACTAAGAGCGGATTTCACCGATGAAACTGATTGCGATCAAGCTGCTTTCAAGAGTTATCAATGTCAATATTCCATAGAAAATAATGATACTGACATGACAGCCTATAAATGTGGTTCATATGCTAATCGCATTCAGATTCAGATTGATGAAATCCGCCCTAAGTAGATAAGATAGCCTACAAGTCGCCATTTCATGAAAATAGAAGTGAGGAGCAAAACTCACCTGTTTCATATCAAGTTCCACAACAGCTTTGTTCCTAATCCCTTTGATGTAAAACCTCATCCTCATATGTTTGACTCCGTCCTTCTCATACACAGCATGGCTAACATGTGTGCGTCTCCTCCTGGTGGTTTCTTCTCCATAACCTTTGATTGGAGCTCCTAAGGCATCTTCCACTCTAGGGTCCTGAAATAACAACGTATAAACCATCACACCCGTACAGCATTAAATCCACAAGATGTTACAAAACAGTGATGCATGCTACAAGTCTACAATTATATTTGGATAGAGCTAGTGCCTTCTAGGAAACATAGAACATTGTTATGCTCGATCTTTAACTAAGTCATAAGGATCAATAGCTAAAAAAACTAAAAATGTAATCAATGACAGAGTGCAGGCGAAATTTTTAAACCTATATACTCACATTTTTACACTTTGCTAGTGCCTCTGAGTAAATACTGTTTGGGCTATTGCTTGAAAACAACTCCCTGAACACATAGTAAAAGATGACGCTAGTGACACCAACACCTAGTAAAATGACTCCTGTGTATGTTGCAGTTTTAGTCGTCTCTTTGATTTTCTCCCCTAGCGGTCGGACATCTGTAGTTACTTCACTTCGCTCTTGACTCGTAGCCAAGCCGCTTTCCTTTCGGGTTGAATAACAGCGGACATAACTAATTTTTGATGAGTGTAAAATTGCAGGAACACATTCGACTCTGTTAGTAGTGCGCAAAACTGTAAAAAATTTGGATATTATAGTCATAATTTACACGCCTCACTATTAGCTTTATTTACGGGGTAAAAATTCCTAAGAGGACTGGGAGGTTATCGTATTTATTTGCATGTCAAATTCTATCGTGATGGCTAATGTCATTATCAGCTGATAAGACTTTCTTAGCTTCTTCAAAACAACAAAACAAAATGAATAACAAATAATCAAATACATATTTATTTATTTATTGCATATAAGTATTCAACTAATTTCCTAAAATTTACAGGGCTTTATAAAACAAATTATTAAAGACAGAGCCGTTGCCAATATTTAGGAACGGAACTTTATGTGCCAAAATGAAATTGACAATTCATGATGCGTTCCAAAACAAAATTTTGATTTAAAGCTTTATAGCAGTCATTGTCTCTTTCTATTCAAAACAAAGAAAGAGAAGCCAAAGCCACAGCATGTAAATAATAGTCCCCAATTTACCTGAGACGCGACTCATTTTTATCGATCGATTTGCGTTGCAGGCGCTAACTCAAAGAGTAAAGTAATATAGAGCGCTAACTCGAACCTCGGACGATTTATGATTGCTATTATAAATGTATCGGAAGTAATGTAAAGTAATAATAAATATGAAGTTTGTGATTCAAGTGGTACACTTGCAGTTGCAATATAAATTAGAGAATATAAATGTGATCGTTTGATATTCGACTGTTTATAAAATCCACGAAACAATGGATTGGATAATTTCGGACGAGTTAGGGCTTACAGTGGGCCATCTGGTAGGATGGGGAGCAGCTGGTGCTATGATAATTGGAGGCGTCGCCCCATACATTCCACAGTATAGACAAATCAAGAGGACACAGGATGCTGAAGGGTTCTCTTTATACGTTTGTTTAGCACTACTCATAGCAAATACTCTAAGGATATTGTTTTGGTATGTACCTATCACGACAACTTCATCAAACTTACACATTTATTTAGACCCTGGTATTGGACCAATTTGGTATGTTTCATTAAAATCATCATATCAGCTTTTATGGCACCACACTAACTAGTAACATGATATTACTGCTATCACCATGTTAGTACTATATAAAATCTTATTGTTCCATCAACCTTTTGTGGTTAATAAATTAAATAGCTATGTACACTGAGATGACTTCATGTTGCTATATTGTCCCTTAAAAAAGAATGCAAATGCAATTCATTCCATTCTCTCCATATCTTTCTACACATTATTCCATGCGGGCATGGGTGCTGAGAGGGGGGTGCAATAGCATCTCCCTGGCTTTAAAAAAAACGAGAGGAAATCAAAAAAGACGAGTGGAATGTAGTAAAGGAGAATCAAATAAGTCCGAGGTGAGGTAGGGACTTCAGTTCTATCTCTGTGTGTATGGGCATCAGAAGACCTGTGATATTAGAGGCTAGGTTAATATGTACCCCCCTGAAAATAGTCCTGCTGGGGCCCAAACATTCTGGTTCGCTTCCATAGTACGAAAATGACTGCTATGCTAGCTATAGTTACCTATATCTATATCAGTATCATAAATATTGATAATCATTCCAAGTTACCTATACTGTTGTAGGAATGATTAGATCTATGTCTTATAAAAATCTTATTAATTAATGGCAAACTTTAGTATTTAAAGAGTTCCTACGAATTGCCAATCATCGTGATTCACAGCTTTACTAACCAGTAACAAAACACCATAAAAAAATGATCACATGACTCACTTATTTTTAACTTTTTTTTTCAGGTTTGGTAAACGCTATGAGTTACCTCTATTAATCCAAAGCATAGTAATGAACATCACAATGTTTGTCATGATACACCTGTGTGTAAATGTACGGAAAAAGAACCAAATCATAAGAGCAAGGGAAAGAATATTCACAGGTTGGTATTAATGACCCCCACAAGTATGATGATGATCCTATTCTCAATATTATAGTAATCTATGATAAAACATTGCACTGTAAAATCTATATGCATTAACTACTATTTATTGCTAATTAAACATATATTTTACAAACCTTGCAAGTAGTTAAACACCAGTATAATTAACCCTTTTAGTTTTCTTTCCTGGTATACATTTGCTTTCTTATATTTCTCCTCAATCATATCAAAGATGAGAAATATTGGTAACCCACTAACTTTCTTGTATATTATTTGCTATGGATTATTTTACTTTAACATTATTTTATGTTCTGTTTGGTGGTTGGTGTGATTGATGGTGAAATTAGGTGCAATATTCATGTTATATATACTGTTGTGTTGTGTGAACGGCTCAGCCCAGCCGGATCAAACGGCACGTTGGCTGGACCAGCGCAGTGGCATCGCCGGCGGGGAGAAGCCCCATCGCTTCTATGGTGAGTGCCAGCTCTGACCTCCATGACATCAGGATTGCTGCAATTTGTTCCATGTGCAAGTCATCATTATGTTTTTGTTTCAGCAACCCCATGCTTTGACAATATTATTTGGAGTTTACAGTGTATTTGTTACATCACCTGGGATTCTGGGATTTAACTGTCTTTTTTATCATTATCATCTCATTTTATTTGCTTTCATCTATCCATTGCATGATTTCAGTGTTTTTAATATTATAATGAATGGTAATGGTGTACTATGTAATTAAGTATGTATGTAATAAATTAGTCAAATTTTGTAGCTGTAGTTTCACTGATAAAAGCTTTTTATCATTAAGGTCAAATATCACACCATAACTATGTATTTTTACATTACACAAATATGTAGCTAACCTCGGTTCAATGCTCTTATAATCATACAAGTTATTTGGTATCTAAGGAGTCATGACTGGGTCAAATTCGTGTCAGATATCTTATCTATGTATTGATGTCATTTACTCTTCGGCATGATTTCCTACTTCAATGTAAGCATTGTGGTATTTATAAATGTATTAACAAATTACACTACTAACAAGATTAACTAGAATTGTACTTTGTGTGCATTGTTAATATGGTTTGGTTGACATACAAATTATGTTTGCAATCGTTGTTTGTGGAGCCTCAATAACAATGATGTTATATTTATTTCAGATATGGAAAGGAAATATTTCTGGGCCTGGACAGACTTCCAGAGCTATGTAGACTGTATGTTGGTGTTCTCGGTGCTTGGCGCGGCGATCACGTACTTGTTGATAGAGTTCTCGCCGTTCGTGGAGATGATCGGGTTCCTCGCGCTGTTCACCGAGGCCATGCTCGGTGCGCCTCAAATAGCCAAAAATTATAAAAACAAAAGTACTGAGGGCATGAGGTAAACATCAGTACACAATGTTATCAACGCTCAGGGTAACTACTATGACGTCTTAAAACGATCATGATTACGGTGTGGGAGAGAGACGGAGTTATACACATGGGCGCCGGGAGGGGGGTGAGAGGGGGAGCACTGGCAATCAAACACTGAAAATTAATACAAATAGAAATAAAGAAATATACCTAAAATATACCAGGATGTAGTCAAAGTCAAAAGTCATTTATTCAAATTAGACTGAGTGCCAGCACTTTTTGAACGTCAACGTTTACAATTAGACAGTCCCTCAAAAACGCCCGTCCGTCACCACTTCCTAGTGTTTTAGCTGGGAAGAAGAAGTGGCCAACAAACTCCCCAGCAACGACAGTAATGAAAGAGAATCTAGCAAATCCGAGGTGAGGTAGGTACTTCAAGCTTCCTTTGCTCGGCCTTGCAAGGGTGCAAGTCTTCTTCTGTTCTATGTATGAGTGAATGGGCAAAAGAAAACCTATCTTATTCGAGGAGAGTTTTTGAAGAATCACCTCCCTGAAAATAGTCCTGCCGGCACCCATGGGTTATACAAGACGCATAACACTATCCTTTTTTCACAGCTTAATCATGATCGCATTAGAACGTCATAGTAGGGCCTCAAACGTCCAAAATAACTCTTCGGATTCTTCTTTGAAGATTGGAACGCAGTATGAAGCCGGGCTGGTCAATAATATAGGTCACTTTCAATTAACAGTATGGGTATATGAATTGCCATAAAAAGCATAAAACGATAGTCAACAAATGAAAATTAATGTGCTACTCAGCCATCGCAAGATTATTTCAAACAGCAATTTGATTCGTTATTGTGATGAGCTTATGAATAAAGTCTGTTTGTATGTATTTCAGTGTCAGCATGGTGATAATGTGGACGTGTGGAGACGTATTCAAGACTGCATACTTTGTTTTAAGAGAGGCGCCTCCTCAGTTTTGGTTGTGTGGTAGCCTGCAAGTCACATTAGACGTCGTTATTCTCTTCCAAGTGAGTATGGTTTTCAAATGTCGTCTTAAAACAAGTTCCCTTTTCGCCGTAGCTTGGGACTACGTCTTGGTTTATTTTGTACCAGTAAAAATATAATTTGGCAACCTCGTCCATGACGTAGTCTTAAACCAAACTCGTGTCATGACAAAAGAAATAAAACACTTGAGCAAATAAATATTAAACCTACTTTGTATACATCGATAAATGTTTTTATATTATGGCTGACTTGCGTACAGGAACCGCAGGGTTTGTCTGGTCATGTCGCCTAAGATGATATAACCACGTTGCACGAAGGGCTGACTAGCCGTAATACCGACGGTTGGCTTACAGATGGTCAGGTGATGACACTCTGACGATATCGGTTCGCATGTGGGTGCCCAGCCTTCCGATATTCAGTCCTCGCTTTAACACCGGGTTACCTACCTGTAAGGGGTGAGTGACGTACTACGAAATGGGATCGGCGATCACTAGACAACTTCCATACATTTGCAAACGGGTGTAGTCGGCGGGATTGTTTGAATGTCATCCAACGCTTTTGTGCTGCTTCTTTCTTTTATTTGCAATTTGTTTTTTTTTTGTTTAATAGGTATTGTTATGTTTTTAACATTAATCCCCCGTAAAGGCGCATGTTTTTCCTAAACGTTGTAACTGGGAATCTCTCCTGTATTATGATTCCTGGGTTTACAAAGTCCGATCTTACATGCACATCTACCAAACCCGGAACAACTATCTGTGGGCATACAAATATTTGTTCCGTGCGAAATACGAATCTGTGACCAGTAGCATAGTAAATCACTCAGCCACTTTTACCGTTGCGGAATAAATGATATCTACAACATATTTTGCGTGGGAGCTCTTCAATAAAATATAATCGTTCGCCTCTCACACTTCATTTCCTAAGGGCCACACAGTCTGGACATACTCATCTAGAAAATAAGTAGAAAACAAAGAAATTAGTTGCATCAATGAATCAAATCGGCCTGTCGTTTCGACGGCTGGATATAGAACTCTCCTCAGTTGCACCACACTACACTGGGCCTTCTTCTTGAACTACTTAAATTTATTTACCTACTACTAAGCATCTTTCAAAACCTTTACTAAAACGTCGAATAGCGGCGACTATCTATTCATTGTTGGTACTTAGTTTTTCCCAGCCACTGCGGATTTTAGGCACATTACCCTGTAAAGTGTAAATACACTGCACTACGATTGCACATACCCTAAGCAGGTGTGAGTAATCGATAAGGACGCCGGGCGTGTCGATAACACGCGCCATAATCACAGGCGAAGCGCGTCACACAGATGCGTCGCCTTGCGATAAACATAAACAGTGACGTGTCGTGTACCTACCGATAATTCAATATTGCTCAAATGCAACAAGCCATTGATGACAATGGCGCCTAAATTAACCACCGCAGTGTAGCTGGAGCTTTATCTGTCACGTGAATATAGAAATAAAATGGGAATAGGCTAGATTCCATCATTCACAAATTGCAAAACTATTTAGTCCGTCAGTTAGAGTATTGAAAAATAATGGACACGTATTTTTTGTTTTTGTAAATCAGTGAATATTGACAAAGATGCGTTTTGCATCAAAACTCGGGGGTGGGGGCTCGTGACGTCACGACTCACTAAAAATTATGCGAAGGTGTGACGTATGGAGAATTTTAAACTTCATCAATTTTGGTTCCCGTAACAAAAGAAAAAAACACGGGTCTAATATTTTTTGATAATCTAACTGACGGACTAATTAGATTTTTTCAGGACACAAGCCTATTTGTCGGTAATTGTACAGATACCGGCACGGATATGAGCGCTCGGCGGAAGAGTGGGGATCGCTTTGCGCATCGTACACTTATGACAAATAAAACGTCGTCGTGAGGTCCGTGCAGCAAGAGTAAAGAACAAATCCCTAGTGACGGCTATGACGCGCGATGCGCTACGGGCCAATCACTGCACTTTCCCCGCCCCCGCGCCTCCGCGCCTCACTTCATTCCACCAAAAGGACCCAATAACTCACTTTTGCGCAAGTGAAGGTCAGCGCTCAAGATCCGTGCCGATGATTGTACAAGTGACTCGATGCCAATAAAGTAGTATTTATGATGTACAACTGTGTAATGCTATTCGTTTGTGCTTGCAGGTGTGGCTGTACCGCCACAACACGGCGGCGGCGAGGCGCCAGCGCCGGGGCGACTAGCAATGGGTAGAGACCGAGTTATAGCAGCCGCCGGGCGAGGCGCCGCCGCGCGCGCTCGCCATCAGCGCCTCCGTCGCGCTCTGTGCACCTTACACGGTACAACTAATTTGCCTTCCCTACATATTATGACGATACTCTCTGCGACATAGAGCAGCTGTGGGTTGTGTGTAAATTAAATCCCTCAACTTCCGAAAGTCATGAACATTGAAACGTTCCAGAGGATGACCAAATTATCAATGGTGCGAAATGAATTGACATTTAAAACCAAGCCTCTGTAAATCGAAATTGGATATTTTAATTAATTACGTTCTAGTTGTTGCAATAATTTCTTAGGTAGACGGTGCTATAGGTTTGTGCCTAAATGAATATCAACGACTTTCATGAAAGAAGTCTAGTGATGATGTTTCATGTATTGTTATCATAAAAGTAAAAAAAAATAGTCATCGATAGCTGATGTAAAATTAGAGTGACCAAAAAAATTCCTGTCTTTATAAGGTGATTTAACTAGTCCTAACAAATAGACGCATTGTAAGACTAAAAATGCTTGGTAGGTTGTAAATGGTATGAATAATATTACTTACAATGCGTTTCAAATGAGAATAGGAACGTCAATGACCGCTATCTGTCAAATGTCTCTTGAAAAGTACGGTTTGCAAAGAAAACTTAGTTGCAGACCGATAACGGTTTATTTTACTTTGTTTGAATAAGTCTTAAATCAAATTTAAAATAAAAACATTCAATAGTAGTAAATTAGGTAAATATAATATTAAATTATTTAAAGTCATTATTAGTTATTTTAAATCATACCAAAACACTTTTTTCACTCAATCTATACATCTATACTCTATACATATAAATAAAATTGGAGTGTCTGTTTGTAATATTGAAATAACCGTTTTTTACTACATGTGTATATATGAATATATATACGGTACATACACCAAAATAACATTTTTTACAATTTTTGTCTGTCTGTCTGTCTGTTTGTTCCGGCTAATCTCTGAAATGGCTGGACCGATTTTGACGGTACTTTTATTGGCAGGTAGCTGATGTAATAAGGAGTACTTAGTACTTAGGCTACGTTTACATTAGAAAAAAAAAATTAGAGAATCGACTGTTAGGCGGAACGAAGTTCGCCGGGTCAGCTAGTAAATAATAATTTGAAACATTAATCTTGCTTTGCTCACCCTATAATCCGCGCGCGATCAAAAAGGGATGGAACCTTATCAAAGTAAATAGAAAATGACAGTTCTCAAGACAAGTAGCGTCAGCGAAAAAACTCTGAATTAATTATAAATTAGTTTATTTCTACGATCTATTATAGGGTTGTGTAATTATATGGAAAAGTTTCATGGTTGCAATCCTTTTAATAATAATGTTTAGATATACGAGTATATTATGTACATTAAAAATCGAAATTCATTGACTATCTTCGATACTTTTGTTTTCCAATTATATGGATAAAACATGTTTGAATGACTGGAAGTGATTACAAATAACAGCTTTAATGAAACACTTGAAACAAATTTATTTTAACAATAAGTTCAACTTCAAAAATAACAATTTTAATCGATTTGTAATTAGTTATTTACAAAATATACTTAGGATCGATTAATTGTTGGAAACTGGCAACACTGAACGACGACTAATGTAATTTATATGTCGAAGAATATAACAATTTAATTATTTATTAAATACACATCGTAGGCGCAAGTTGATACAAAAGTATCGAATAAAATATGCGTTTAAAAACAAAACATGATTTTTTATTTATTTGTATCTTTTCGAGCATCGTGTCCACGCGAAGCCGAGAATGGACAAATCCTTTGATAGTTTCGGGTAGTATGAATTGCTGGTTGATTCTGCTAAGTGGCTTTTTTAAAGCCGCTGGCAACTTTTGCCGACGCTTCAGCTGGCCGGCGAACCGCGCGCGTCTTAGTTCCAAAAGGTCGCATCCCATTCTGATCGCGCGCGAATTATACATAATTGATTTGAATTGACAGCTATGACGTCACAATATGGCGCTAAGTCGATCCTATTCTTATTTGAAACGCATTGTACAGGTACACCACAGTAATAATTAATACAAAAAAAGGGAATCGGAACTAAAATAAATAAATATCACAAATATAATGGTAGTACAAGCAAGCTTTTTTAGCGAAGCAAGACGGGTTGTCATCTACAGCAATAATATTATTAATATATGTTGCTATTAATAGAAGAGTACAATATAATCTACGTTATTTTTACAATATGACCATATGACTTGCTTTTATAAAACATGTCTTTTAATAAAAGTTAAATGTTACCAGGTAATCTATGCCCCAATGAAAGAACTAAAATATTTATGCATTGTTCTTAACTTCCGTCGGGCTCGATCAAGAACCTCTTGTAAATAAAATAATATACCTTATCTGTTTATTCCAAGAAGTCAAAAAAATCAGTATTGCATTTCATAGCTTCGAGAGCTGTGGGGTACAATAGAGGTTAGAATACTTCCTTAGAAATGCCAATTTAGATAGAAGTTAATTAATTAGTTATACACTACAATCTATTATGTATATTAAGTATATACAATACATATATTTTGGCAATTTATAAATGTATCCCCAAAGAACCGAATTATCATTATTTGCGTATGGTTTCACGTTTGGTATTATATAAAAGAAAGTTCGGGGATTATTGAAATTGAAATATTAAATAACAGTGAAAATATTTATAGACAGGTTTTCAAAAAAATTGTTTGAGTGCTTTGCCTCCTCAAGTGCGACTACAATTTCTGCTTTGATAATGAAGTATTATAACATATTTACATTCCTCGATATTTTATTCCATATAACATTTTATGGTACATGTACACAAAAGTTTTGTAACAATTATAATTCTGACTGTTTCAATAAAAAAGTGTTCCAAAAAATCTTCTGATAGTGCTTCTAAAAACTTACTATTTTGTAACTTATAAAAATAGCCATGACTGTAAGGTATCTACCTAAATTATTGTGTTAAGTCTTAGTATATCGTAAATCGCATTTTTGGGCTTTTGATGTGTTTTTTTTTATTACTAATCTAAAGCTAAACAATTTATTAAATTCCAAATTATTTTTGGATGATAAAAAAGGATTTTTGAACAATAAACGGCTATTATTTACTGAAAGTGTTTCTCTTGTACATGTGTACCTACTACTTGAAGGGTTGTATATAAGTAAATAGATGGATTACTTATTATAACTTGAGACTTAGAGTTAATGTGTTGTATATCTTAAAAATTGTGGCTAATGATTAGAAGAATCTACTATTTTTCATTTAATTATATCAATAGAAAATATTTGATTTTAATGTGTATTTTAAGTTATTAAAATATAAAGTATTATTGTTATTGCAAACGCATGTCTAACATCTGGTTTCCTGCATTGAATTAAACACACTGCTAACACAAAAATTCAAATGCTCAACTGCCATATTATTTGATTGGCTGTTGTTATTTCAATAAGCCAATCTTAGCCTTCATCATTGGATTGATATTCTATTCGCCAAATTTAATACAATATGTTACTTAATTGCGGCCGTAATTCATTAGCCTTTCAGAAACCACTGAAGTCACCGTTATGTACAAATGTGTTTATTATCTAGGAAAATGTAGTAGAAAGAATAAAGTGCATTGAGTTTGTGTGGGAAAATATACCTGAGTATTTAATACGTAATATGTAAGGATATTCATTGAAGGGTGCTCTATTTTACTAAAATTAAATTAATCGCTCTTCATTTATTATAATTGATCCGTTTTGTGTTTAATATTTTAATAGTATAGTTACTGTAAATATTGTTATTAGGAAGACAAATTATATATTTGTTTGCTTTTACTTAGCTAAGTTCATACTTTTATGAAATAGTTTTCAAAAGGAGGACGAATTCAAGTTTATAATTTGAATTTTGTACACATTTTTCTCTTCTTCGATTGCTACCTATTATTTAAAATGATTTTTCTGCACAGCAAAAACGTCTTTATAAGCTGAAATATAGCATTCTTATTCCATTAAAAATATGTATTTGTGATTTTAATAACAGAGACGTTTCAGTGCAGGACAACGATACTAATATTGTGTTCCATAGGTACATGACTTTACTATACTTACTTAAATTATTTCAACATTCTGTAGGAACAATAACATTGTAATTGTAAATATTATTGTATTCGAATTGCTAAAATATGAATTCTAATGCTTCCTCCAATTGTTAAAATCATTATAACTATTTATATTTTATATAACTACTTATTTTTATTTAATCTTTGTGTATTTGTACGTCTTTTTTTAAGGTAATAAAGTGAAAAGTCACTAAGAATATTAACTAAACATGTAAAAATATACAGTATAAATGGAGACCGGTATAAAAATAACTATGAAACATAAAGTTGAGAGAGAGAGAGATACGTATATAAATGTGATGGAACATATCATATTTATAATGATATACATATTATAATTTCTGTTGTATTCAAATATATGAATATATTTGTCAATTAATAATAAGTAGACATTGTAAATGAATGAAATGTAAAGTAACCATCGTATGTTGTGATGATTAATGTACATGTATATGTTGTGATTTTATGAGTTACATTTTCTTAAATTAAATAAAGTTATATTATTTGTTTAAACTTTTGTATTATTTATTACAAGTTGACTATCTATCCATCCATCTCTTAACGGTAAACTGGACTTATTTTCGGCCGTGCAGTGATTTAATATTAATGTTTTCTAACTTCACTTAGCAATAATGGATGATATAATAAGATTCAAACAATGAAAGGTATAAATGATAACACAACGATCTCCTGAATTACTCACTTGATCGTTGCGCTATCATAATACACACAGCTCTGCAATCATTATAAGGGAGCTCACCCACGTCATCGAAGGTTGCCGACAGCAGCTAACCCTAAACTGCGAGTAATTGGAGCTCTATGTTGTGGGGGATAGAGCGTCACGGGGTTTAGCGGAGGGTGGATCGATGGGACCGGGCGGCGGGAGTGCGTGGCGCCCGCTGGCGGCGCGGCGGCGGCGGCAGTGTGCCGGGACGGCGGCGGCGCGCGCCCGTGTCTGACGCTGCGGCTCCGAGCGACACTCGAGGTGAGGACAGTGCACCACTTGATAACGTCGACCACCCTAGGCACTCGCTTACATCGCCCGACGCCCACACAGCTCTGCACCTGCTTTGCGCTACGATTGCATTTAAGATTATGTGATCAAGTGCCTGAATTTATTTTTCTTGCAAAGTTTTAGGTTGTGCGTATAGGCCTTAGAGATTTTTATTTATGATTTTTATGTGTAGTATTTTTATTGTATGTACAAAATGGTCATTAAGTAGACCAAACTAATGACCATTTTGCTACTTACTTTTTCTAATGCCTACCCACGCAGACACATCCATCATTCATCTCTTTTAAGTAATTAGCAAAGTAATAGGTACTCGTTTGGTAGGTAGACGTACGTACTCATACCGTTATAAAGCTCTTGGGAGTAGACAGACTAACAAGCTTACACTAGCACTCATTCCGAGAAAAAGCTGTTGGTCGTGCTAAGTAAACTAACACTGCGGGAGTAATCACAAACGGCTTAATTAAAACTTTACTCTGAAGCTTATAAGAGTACTTAGTTAGGTGTCATACTAAAACCTAATTAATAATTGGTACCTAGGAATTAATTATTTTAAGGAGGAGAGTCGCGGTAGTTGGATTCGCGTAGGACCATTAAATTTTTATGCAATTTCAATAAATTCCCAAATGAACGGTTCGGTTCAACTTTTTACTAAGTTCGTAAGCCTCTATAAATCGCGATAAGGAGGTTTATTTCGTTCCCCGTGCCCAATTTATTTATTGTAGTAACCATGGGAAGTTTATGAGCTCTGTTCCTTGCGGCGATGATAAGATAAGAAATGATTTTTCGAATCCGAGAATTTTATATTCTTCGAAGAATTGATTTTGAGATAGTGTAGCTATTGTATGGCCAACTCGTATTCCGAACACGTAAATACCTTCCCACTCAATATTCCAACTTATTGAGCAGGTGTTAGCGACATTCGTCACGGATCAGTGTTGGTAACAAATGTTACATTATAAAGATATACTACCTACTTACGTATTCTTACTTCTAGATATTTTAACTTCCTTGCAATGCGACTCTATTTAACACAATACCGAATAGACTATCGATACTGTGTTGCCTACTAGAAGAATACCGTGTTTAAAAGTACCTAAAATTGTAACTGTAACATAAATCAATGCCTATTGGCTAAATTGTTTCAGATTTTTCACATAACATGCGATTAGGTAACAAAAAATTTCGATTAGGTCTTGGATTAGGCGTGACTGTTTGGGATTTACTATCTAGGTAACTAAACCTATAGGTACGTCCATGTGGTTTTACTTCGGCTTGAGAGGTGATATATTCCGTAGATCCTGCAACTGGTAGAATCTCAGTTTTAACTTGCATCTACTCAGATGCGATGTGAACAGCGACTAGTCCCCCAAGGTCACGAGTTGATCGCGCGTTTTCGCGGCTACTAGGTACGCGTATAAAGCCGGACACAATCAGTCTTTTTGGTTACGTGTCCGGCTTTTGATAGGCTTTTTGAATTTGAATCTACTCATCGGTTTGAAGACCAGGCAACCCTACTTGCGGCACAAGACAATTATCCACAGAGAAACCGTCTTTTGTTTTTTCTTCCTTACTTTTTTCTGCCTTTCGATAGTTACAGCTACATTTTTTCTGACATTCCTATGATTATTATGCCTAACCAGAAAAAAGCCTTCTGACCGGAAGCACCATACCACTCTGTGGTAAGGTGCCAACCGCACCTTACCTTGTTTTCTTAACTTAGGTTCTAAACTGTGCTATGGATCTCACGTAATTAAGTACCTTTTTTGTTGAATTGGAAATCATCTAACTATGACTGACCCCGCCGAATGTTTAGATACAGTAAATATATGTATCTAGTAGGTATTCCGGAAGGTTTAGTATTAGGTAGGTCGGTAGGTACCTACTACTTACTTCTGCAATTAGATACCTAATTAGGTACTCCTTAGTTTTAGTTTTTAAAGTTATATAAAAAGAAGAAATCTAGACGTTTTGCAAAGTCGTAAAAACCGTGCGAAGCAGGGGCTTGTCGCGTCTGGCTAGTTATTTAATAAAGCAAGCTATATAAACAAACAACCTCTAATGTAGGTACCTTCCTACCATACCATATAATAGACACACTAGTAGTCGTGATTAGACTTAACATTATTGTGTGAATACCTGTCGATTATTTATAAACACGGGAAATACCTACCTACTAGGTAATACCTACACTTTGACTTGCATGAAATAGGTAGGTACTATCAGGTACTATCCTACCTGAAATCACTTTAATTTTGTTGATAATATTTAACTGTTGTAATTACTAAAATTTAATCCAACTAAACACAGATTTTATTGCAAAAGAAACCTGAAAGAAAAGCCCTCTGAGGGCTCAGAACCTGGGACACAATTATGCAGACCTGCATATTCCTACCTTCGATTCTAGAATTATTTTCATCATTTAATAAGAAACCAGGACAGTAAGAAATTTCATAAAATTATGAGGCTAGCTGGCTGCTTTGCATAAAAGTACAGTCGGCACCTATAAAAAGTGACATTACTTTTTATTTCGCCTAACGCGCACACGCTCTAAACGTGACAATATTTAAACTTTTATTTTTAACGAACACGCTGCGTGCTTGTGGTTCTTCCGGGGCGACCAGCATCACTAAATCAAGATGGCTAAGCTAAATCGTGACTAATGTTCGTTACACGGCATGTTGCTATTGAAAAGACAATTTATGCTCAACAAGACAGCTGTTAGTACAACGTATTGCTGTTCTCAGGGAATTGCACGTGTTTGGAATACAATTTGATGTCTTGGTAGGTAGGTAGCACGTAGGAAGGTAAGAACCTATGTAGATACACGTTTTTTTTTCTCATAACTATATTGCTTACCTTTGTAATTGTCCTTTTTAGACGATTAAGCTATAAAAGGAATTAAAAATTAAACTATTTATATCGAGGCCTTGTGCGCCGGTCTGGCCTATTTATGGTCGACTTTCTTTTGCTAAAAAAATTTTTTACAAAAAAATACAACCGAATTCCAAAAAAAAAAAAACACTACAAAGTAAAAAATAAGTAATTCATTTTGGAAGTCTGTGTTTTTGGTTTTGTTTTTTTTGACACCAACTAACTTGACATTCACATGTGGGTACCCCTTCACAGCATACCGGCGTGATTTGATGTTATGTTATGAACTGGTGTAAACAATAGACAGACATGCGATTACAGCAATCCCGGTCCATTTGCTATCATTTATTGAGGAGTTCCGTTGTATATATCCGAAGTTCAGAGGCACTCGTCGGGTATGGCGATACAGGTCAGATTGGGATGGCATGCGATCTTTCTTCGCATGTTATCCTTGGCAGCCTACTTGCTTTTCTTCTACTGACGCTGCGACGTGCACGGACGCTGTGACGGAGGGGGATGGAGTACTACATTCCGTTCTCTGACGTAACTATGTCTGGCGACGCTCATCCATGGTTTGGTGCCGAGTGCAATCGCATCAGCGCGACACGCCTAGCATGGGTCGAAGCTCGTACGCGCAAAACAAATAACGTGAGTCAAAAGAAGAGAGCCTTCAGCTAGGCCAAGTCCTGCAAAAAGGTGTTGCGGAGGGCTCGGTTTGACCACGTTAGACGAATTGGGAACCTCAAAATACCTGGAAATACCCAGCAGGTAGTAAAGCTTTTTGGTCTCTGGCTAAGTCGGTCGAATCGAACTTCTGCCGCCCCTCACTACCACCACTGCTGAGACCCGACGGGTCGCTAGCCCACTCTGCAGCAAAGAAAGCGAACTTGTTTGCTTCTTTGTTTGCGGAATCTACATGTCTGGATCCTGGAGACGCGCCGAGGCCCCTTGCTTCCCCTGTTGGATGCGAGTCGAGTATGTCGAACATTCGCATTCATCAGAAGGAAGTCCGTGGGGTACTGCGTAACCTAGACGTGAACAAGGCTGGTGGCTCCGACGGAATACCGGCAGTTGTTCTAAAGACTTGTGCGCCTGACTTGTCTCCGATCTTGACACGCCAATTTCGCCGTTCGTTTGAGACTGGGAAAGTACCGAAGGCTTGGAAGCAAGCTAACGTGCAGCCCGTGCCCAAGAAGCGTAGTCGAGCTGACCACCCATCTCGGTAACGTCTATACTCTGTCAGAGTATGGAACGGGTGCTGAATCGTAAGCTTCTGGCCTACCTAGAAGCTAACGATATCCTTAGTGACCGACAATACGGCTTCCGCCGAAATCGGTCAACTGGGGATCTTCTAGCGTATGCCATTCACATCTGGAGTGAGGCTATAGAGAAGCACCGGGAAGCACTTGCGGTCTCCGTTGACATCTCGAAGGCCTTCGACAGGGGCTGGCACGATAGCCTATTAGTAAGCTTCCTTCCTTCGGTCTGCCTGCCGGACTGTGTGATTGGATCGCAGATTTTTTGAGGGATCGGTCTATACAAGTGGTCATAGACGGCTGCTCGTCTGGACTTCTAGATATTTATGTCGGAGTTACTCAAGGCTCAGTACTTTCGGCAACACTATTCTTGCTGAATGTTGATGATCTGCTAAAACCCGTTACCTTTGGGTATGCAGACGACAGCACTGCTGTTGAGAGATACGTGTCCGACGCAAGAGCTGGTGGGTCGCAGATCCGGTCTCTCCGGGAGGCTAGGGGTGAGCGTTTGAACGTGTCCCTACAGGCTGTCTCTGAATGGGGCGATGCCAATCTGGTGACTTTCAACGCTGCTAAGACCCAAGCATGTCTTTTTTCCGCCAAAAGGAGCCAATTTCACCCAACTCCATCTTTCAGAGGTGTAGCCGTGCCTATAACCGATCAACTTGATTGGGGTTACCTTAACATCTACCCTCAATTTCGGCCCTTTCACGGAGGCAAAAGCTCAAGTGGCTGCAAATAAGTTAAAAATCCTAGCAAAGGTGAAACGGTGTTTCACGCTGGAACAGCTACTCAAACTAGAGTACTTCATAGATCAAGCGCAAGTTCGGTCGTGTATGTAGTATTGCTCTCATCTTTGGGATGGATCTGCCAGATAACAGCTTGAAGCCCTTGCGTTAATTGAAAAACGAGGCAAGAGGATCATTGGTAATGATAAGCTCGTCGATTCGAAGCTCCAGTCTTGAGCATCGACACCGAGTTGCTAGCCTGACGGTTTTTTACCGGTTGCATTTTGAGGAATGTGCGCCGGTGTTGCATAATTTAATTCCGCCAAGCCCGTTCCATCATCGGACCACAAGACGAACGGCGATGCACCACCGGTACATGGTGGACATCCCACCTACACGCACAAAACGTTTTGGGAACATAATATCATAGTGCGTATAGCAAAGGAGTGGAATTCCCTGCCGGAGTCTGTGTTTCCTGATACAACCTAGGAATCTTTAAGTCAAGAGTGAATAGATTACTTCATGGCAAGCATGCTTCATTTTAGACCGCATCATCACATCAGGTGAGATAGTGGTCAAACGCGTGCCCATAAAAAATAAAAATACTTGAGAGTGATGGGCCGACCGTCTATAAATAATGCCATTTCGGGTTCCAGTCCGGCCCTGCCTCAAAGTCATAGGGAGGGTTGTATCAAACAGTTGGATAACGTAACATACGTACGTCAAAAAGTTACGATGTTTGACGTTCGTTAAATAAGAAGCGTTGTTTTAAAACATTCTGGTATAAATTCCTGCTCATCCCAATAGCTAAGTTATTGACACGGGTCCTACCTAAATAGCTTTTTTTGCATTCCACCACTTATTTGTGTCATCAGATGAACTGGTATTGAGGAATTCAAAAGAAATTTCACAATATTGTTCTATTTGACGCAATTTAACCAGACCATCTGTTGACGTAAATGTTATATTTTGCACGTGAAACAACCCGCCCATAATCCGCAAAACCTATTCCACTTCCCGTTCATTCCTCAGTAACCAATTAAATAAGACAAAGTTTGTTGGACTGTACTGTGTCTAAACAATCAACTCGACTTCAAATAGGTAGTCTTGTAGTTAAATATTCTAATAACTCCTTCTGAACTTTACCTACCCAGCAAGGTAAATATCCCTCTGATGTACAAACTAGTCTCTTGCGTCAACTTGCGTGTAAGGGTGACCTTTCAAGATGAATTTTGTATCGGTAGGTAGGTACGCAAAGAAAATAAAATGGATACCAAGCATGATGGCATCGTATAAATTCTAAAAGATTGAACCTTAAATTGAGTCGAGCGAGACTAGGTACCTAGGTATTTTTACTGACCAAGTCTAGACTATGTACCTACTTAGTCTGCTGAAAAATGTCTAGTCAATGAAACTGACTAAGTAGAATATTATTATTTACGTTAAATGTCTTCTTGTAGATGCAAGAAATGTCATCTTTGTCATGCAAGACAACCAAGTACATAAATACGGTATACAAAACAATAGATACGAAGCATAACAACCTGACGTGAATTCCGTCCACTTGAGTGTCATTGTGATGTGATGAACAATCACAGAATTAAACAAACAACAAAAATCATCATCTTTCAAGCTGACAGTATTTTCCTAAGTCATAATAAATATCGTTAAGCGAAACTGAAATACATTTTCTTTAAATTCTCATTTTGCGGAGGCTGACGAAAAGGGATAAAATAAATTCTATACGGTCCGGCCTTTAAACATATCTCGAACTTTTGTAGAGCCCAAAAAAAAATCCATAGATATTAAAAGCTGTTGAGAATGGAGCGTCCTTGTTGTAAAAAGAGTTTTTCAATTTAAGGGACTCAGAGGCACCTACTACATCATTGAATTTCATTTAAGGACCTTTATTGCCCACTACTACTGTTCAGAAATCAGATATCCTTTGTAAGGTAGAGAATTTATTTATTTTCTTAGGTTAGGATCTCGAATGTTCCTCTGGAAATGTTGATCTCACTGGGTGTTTCCTTCCCACGTGTTACTAAATACGCATTAATAACTAAGCGGGTGGGTATGTACGTCTCAATCTCGAATTTCTTCAATGATCAAATATTTTCAAACAAAGAAATGATAACAATGGTTCTCTTTACGAGAATGTGTATAAAATACTGTAAACGAACAATGAACTTCTGTGAATCCTGCAAGCACTTAGGTATATTTTGGCGGCACGTAGCGGCGACATATTTTACAAATATCTACAAGCTTTAATATCGCTGGAACGCCCATTATTATGAAGAGGGTTGTCATTCCTGCGGTGCATATCTCACGACAACCGCACATTTTCATATAGAGCGAACTATCTTAAAAGCATATACATACATTAGTTGGGTATAGGTATCTCATCTGTATGAAATACCTATACATACCCAAAATCAAACCACAAATGGTAAGTTCTAGGTGAATAATATCTGCAGTGAACTCAGTCTTATTCTTAATAGTACCTTAATAACGAATTTTGGAAAATTTTATGGTTGTAGTGTTTTGATACATTATTTTTCTCACAACTGTACTGCATTCACATAGTGCGTGCATGGTGCTAGCCACGACTGACTGAATAAAGGGCTTATTTTGATATCATAACTTACATTATAAAAACGCAAATGAGTGTTTAATTGTTTGTTACGCTTTCACGCCTAAATACCTTAACCTGAACCTAGTTTGATAAATTTTGGTCCATACAAAAAAAAATAATCAAAACAAAAAAAGCTCACATCTTTCTCCGTAGAAAGATGTGAGAATTTTGAGAAATCGACCCAAAGACGAGATGCGAAATTGATGTAACTATATCTACTGTGGTATTTACATTTGTTCCAAGCAACTTTTAATAGTGCTAAGAGTAGGACGTCGCGCGTCGGAGTCTGTGACTACCAGCAAAACAGGTTCGCAGTCTTGCTGTCGTGTTCTTGTTATCGCAGAATTCACTAGACTTACCTTTTTTAGACTTAACTGCAACTTATTTTTGGGGTTACGTCTGTATGGAAGTCACGTTCGATATTCCCCATAGAACTAGAAAAAAAAACTGAAATTCCCCGTAACGTTTAAAACTCACTTGTTTAGGGGATATACCGCATTTCTTTAAGTAGGGAGGAAGGTGTTTTTTCTTTTTACAAAAAAGGCAATTTCCTATAACTAGACTTTTCCTTACTTACAGCAAAAAAATGTCCTGATTTCTGACCAAAATGAGTCAATGTTTTTCCGCCCCGATTTCATACTGAGGCAAGTATTTTTTAAACTGCCTCTTCCAAAAAACCAATTAACATGCAAATGAACGAGATGACACGTACTAAACGTAAATATAAAATCGTAACTCATTCTGTCTATGTTGTGGAGGGAAATAAGTGGCGGGAGGGGGAGGGGTGTCACTCCCGTTCCCAGCAGTGGCCGAGGCCTTGCAGCGTCGCGGCAGCCCATAACATCGGGTAGGGCGACCCTCCCCTACCGCTATTTGTGCGGCGACCACGTCTCAACACGATTTCCCGATGAAAGCATTTTTCATACCCGCAAATCTAACAATCGTTTGCTTTATTAAAGTTCTTGAAAAATGTTTTGCACCGGTATTATGTGTACGACACGTGTATCCTATTCGATTAGATAAATATTATTTAATTTACCTATGGTACATACAATGATACCGGTATCTCTTACTTTTTATGTACCTACACCATTTCGAATGGCAAATCATCGAATTTTCAATGATGGAGTATCGAACAATATTGGTACCCAATGATTATATTAATCGTAATTATGTTTAATCACTCTCGTAGATCGACTGTACAAAACAATAGCAGCGCCGCAGTTTCTCGCAGAAACGCTACGAGCTGGCGTAGCAGCGTCGTAGCTACGGCGTAGCAGCGCCGTAGCTATGACGTAGCAGAGTCGTAGCATGGCGTAGCATCTCCGTAACAGTGCCGTAGCAGGTCCGTAGCTCTATCGTAGTAGCGCCGAACCTTTTTCTCAGCAGCACCGGTAGCTCTGCGGTAGGAGCAGCCGGTCGATTCTTTAAACATGTCGAAGTGAACACTTAGGCGAAGCGAACGACACGTGAGCTGTCAAAACATACAAATAAGATGTAATGACAGCTCACTTGTCGTTCACTCCACCTGAGTGTACACGGTGAGATGTCGGCAGAATAGACCGGCTGCGCAATAGGGTTGAACTTTGATTATAAACATTTGATTAAGAGTGGTCGATCAATTAACTATTGATGATTGGTCTTTCAGTATCCATATCTGTTTTATTGGTTGGTTATGGTTATATGCTGTTGTTATATTTGCTAGTTTTAAAAAACAAGAAAATTTGCTACGGTGTAATCTTTAGTTACATAAGTTAACTTAAGTAGGAGATGAAGTATTATTCTTTGAATATCATTGTAATTTAAACACAATGATACAAAGGCTCGCTTGTTTGAATGTTCACAAAAACAAAATGTTATGAGTTTAACTGTATGAAACTTCCATAAGATATTAAAACTTCCGGACATACTTTCCAAATCTCGCCGCGACGTCGGAACTTGTAATATATACTCGTCTGAGTGTTGCTATCTGAAACAAGGCAAAAAAGAGCTTTGAGCATAGCCCGGAGTTGCCTCGGGGCCCACACCCAGTGTATCTAGGATAATGGCGTAAATTTTCCTCAAGTCTCGCGTTCCTCATCCTGCTTCAGTGCAAGTCGTAAAAGCTCTCGGCGGTCACAACACGTATAACGGAACATAAAATCGTGTACACTGCGAACAACCTCTGCATGTGTTGCTTATGCTTATGGCTTTAATCCATAATAGATGTCTGAGTATTTGAAGCTATTGCATACTACTTCGCAAATAGACTGCAGAAAATATCTACCCACTGTAAAAAAATATAAGGATTCGCTAAATAGTAATAGTTGCATAAACTGAAGACGTATTTGACTTCCAAAAAATCTCATTTTGGTGACTTAATTGAATTGAATTGTACGTAGCTTTTCAATCCAAGGGAAGCTCTCAGAAAAATTGCCTACGTAATACATTATTATTCATACGGTAGTGGGGTTGGATCGAACAATTAAAATTGGAATCAAGAAAAGTTATTAAGACAAAACTTTTCTTTTCAATAAATTTGTAGTGTTTCATTAATAACTTCTCGGAAGTTGCTGTGTATGTCACCGACAGTGCCAAGAAGAAAGAGCTTCAAAGTTGGCTTCTCTTGTATGTGTTCTGTTGGTAACTCGTTCAAGTTCGTATAAACAGAATTATATAAGAAGTAAGTACTTATAATGTCAACAACAAGTGAACTTGCATTGCACCGACACCCTTGCAGTGCAGTGCAGTATTTGCGCTTACATAATATTTGTCGCCAAGAACCAAACAATTTGTTTTGCTTACCTACTTTGTTACATGTTAGTTTAGCAGTCTTATCCAATTAGCATCTAGAGCTGTAGTATGTACATAATGATAATATATTCTCATCAAGCACTTCATACCAGGAAATAACTGCGCGAGTAGTCTGACGCATTATGTCCATGTTAAGTAATATGATGTCGTAGGAGGTCCTAGTAGGACCTCCTACGACATCATACGTCCTACCCGTCACATAAACCACCATTTAAATGTAACTCGTAACTTACGCAATACTACCAGTTATTTTCATCACAGTATATCCTATCAAATCCTATGGAACCTATAACTGCGTATCGTTCATAATAATTGTAGTCTGAAGTGCTGTTTTATACAGCTTGTTATCTTCAAAAGCGTAGCCATCTGAATTCATCTGAGTGCTATGTGCGCGTTAGGGGTCTGCTCTGACGTCACTTGTGGAGGTGGAGGTCGCCGGCGGCCCTCCCAACACTCCCTCTCCTGCGCTTGCACCCTGCCACCCTGAACTTCCCTCGCCTCTCTTCAACGTAGTGCTGTTATCGGAGTTCCGTTAATGAATTCGCATTAATTGCTGGTACTGTTCCCAGTTATTGAAATACGCCTGGCATTGAGTATTCATTTCGAAGCGAGTCACCTTTCTACGACTTGACGACTGATACGGCTTAGATTTTTTGATGATTGTAGCTCTAGTTATGATTCACGATTAGTTAAATGAATTATTGTTTTAACCTGAGCCTTTGTCGTTATTTTACTGCAGCAAAAAATGTTATTGTTTTTAATTTACAGATAATCAGGTTTTTAACCTATAATAAAAAATACGTTTTTATTGCTTACACCAACGCGGCAACGTATAAACTGTTAATTTAATGCCCAGTCAAGGAGAACCACGTGTTTCAAAACTGGCTTCAGATCCCAGTTCATCGGACGACGGCATATCACTGCACACAAGCAAGAAAAAACTTGCCATTGTAGTATCTATCTACAACTTTGAATTGAATCACTGTAGTGGCTGCAAAAATGCCTATTTTCTGAAACAACTTTTGCATCATATAAAAAACTAGCCGACACGTGCCCACATCGTTGGGCGGTATTTTTCGGGTTAATATATAGCTTACTAGGTGATGCCTGCAGCTTCATCCTCTGAACAAATGAGATACTAAAACCTTCTACCACTCTATCTATATGTGAAAATAGCATGAAAATCGGTGCAGTAGTTTTGAGTTAATCGCGAACAGACACCAGACACGGCGGAGGACTTTGTTTTATAATATGTAGTGATAGTAATGACACTCACAAATAACGTGGCTTTCTATTGGTAAAATTATTTTCATAACCGGTTCAGTAGACCCTACAACCTCACAAACTTTGACGCTTTATAATATTAGTATAGATACCATTTTACGAGGAATGAGTTTACGTCGACCGGCGCATCACAATAAGCAACCTCTCGGAATGTTTCAAGATTCGGGTTGCGTAGGAAGTCTCTACGAGCAATAACCCTCCTCTTTATTATTTCAACATTGTTTACGAGCACACACAGGGTTTCTTGAACCAAGTATTTTCAACATCAACAATTTCTCAATTTATAAACGTTTCACAAGCTTTCGTCCAGGTAACAACAACTACCTACAGATCGTTTACATGCGATAGTGAGTTTGTTTGTGTGCTTATCACGCTTTCGGGCCTTAATCGCTAAACCGATTGCGATGAATGTTGGTACGAAGATAGAAGACACTGCGAAAATCTATACCTATTTATACGACCGAAGCCGCGGGCATAAGCAAGTATAAAATATTTTATGAGGAAGTTTTATTCAGATTTCTTTTTCCATTCCTCTTTCTTCGGTTGCAATAATCGTCGCTGTAATTATTGAACTTTAATAAAACTTTTTATTTCCCCGCACAAGCTTTTTATGTTTCTTTTTCTATGAATCGTTGCTCAGTTATACCGAGTCGAATCCATTTTTATAGGCAACCATTTGACGACCATTTCTACTTATTGGCAAAACATTCGAATTACGAATTAGGGTTCCGGAACGAAACAAAAAGTTTGGTTACAAGTTTAAGTACTCAGAACACGAGGGGAGCGAGGATATAAAATTCTACAAGGGGTCGCACGCTTGAGAACGCACCTAATCAAACGATTTTATTGTGATTCATTAGAAAAGCAGGGTGTACTTGCCTTGTAGTTACTAATATAGACACATGCATTGCTCATTGGAAGGTCGGTTCCAGACCTTCCAGACATTTTCTCTATCCTTGAACTCTATCAATAAATCTATCTTTGTTGACATTGATGGCCTATATTTCTATCTATAGCCATGCCATTTTATTCATACCTAATTTAAGATCCTATTTGTGTCTTACGTAAAATATACCTATCAAAAGAAATTAAGAGCGTCATACCTTGTTAAATAACAATCAATAACAAGTTTTTTGAGTTGCTACCGCATTCATTGCTAATTTTTAATTACCTACGTAATTATTATTGCAATCTAAAAATAATTTGGAGTCAATTTAACAAAACCTTTACTATGTACCTAGGATACTTACCTACACACAGCCAACGAAAGATGTTATTTCAATCAAAGTCACTTTTGCGGTTTCGAAATTAACAAAGCTTTTTAGAGCTTTTAACAGATCGAAAGTTCGGGAAATTTAAACGGGCCATGAACCGTTATGACCTCAGTTTGCTTAGCGTCTGAGAAACACTTTCGTGCCTAAGTGCAACAACATACCTTACCACTTTGGAACCACCTACTTAGTGTTGTTAAAACCGCATTCTTTCAACAAAAAATAATGACTATGTTCATTAAATTAAAGGTAATTGCGGCTAAATATTACTAGCCAACCCGGCAGAAATGTATTCTACTATCACTGATTTAATTATTCACGAAAATTAAGTTTCATACAAAACAGACACCTGCAAATTCAAGCGATGAGATCTTGTAAAAACCACTACAAAACATCATCCACTATCACGACTCAACTGCCTCTTTCAGTTTCTAATCCCATCAAAAAGGGCCACCATGGTTTCAAGTATAATGGTATTATTAACATCTAGCATTGAGTTGGTCAGATTGCTTGTTCTCCCAGGCGTGTTTATATTTTAATAAATGGAATGTCCTAGATACCTGGCCCAGTGCTCCTTAGGCACCTACTGATATGTATAGCTTTATTAGACTAACAAGATGCAGCTATCCAGTCTATCTAGGCACAGGATAAAATAACCAGTAGTACAAGAATGCGGTTTCTTATAGTCACGTGCAATGAAACAATATCCAGACACTTGATTGTGATACGAGTACGCAGGACTTTAGTTAATATCATTCACGCCGGGACGAGAATGCGCTTCTACCGGTCTGGCAATGTGGTAAAAAATAATTTAAAAAAAAACAACATTTTATAAATCAAAAATGGTTGTTAGAATATCCGAGCTAGAAGGTGCTAAAATTTTAGCTCGATTCGGTCTTCTCTAGTACTACTCTAGTTAGAATCCTTCTCTGTTTGTGGCGATATGCTTTGGTATCTACCTAGTACTGCTGGCGCTCATGACTAAATCTCTACTCGACTCGATTAGGTTCTCGTAACCTAGGACACCTACGCAGATCACGCACCCTAGTGATATATTCTGTCTTGATTTTATTTTAGGAATTCCTATTATAGAGCTCTCTAGTAAAGTGGGTGGGTGGTAGCAATAGACAAAGTGATGATGAGATCTAATTATGGTGCAAGTTCAAAGACTATATACAAACATAATCTAATTGAAATAGTAGAGTGGTTTTTATTATGCCTACAAACGCAGTTACCTATATTGCTGTCACAGGGGATATAGAGCTATAGAAATTGTGATTTAACCGAAAAAAGTGCACATTACTGGCTATAATCAGTATATTTCTACTATCAGTCACTAAATATAAAACAGCATTCCAATCATGAACTATACTGTGTCATAAAGTTGTGAATATTTCAGCTTAGGTAGGTAGGTACCAACCTACCAACATAAGCCCTATCATGTTCTATCTATAAATCAGCGCTGCCCTAAAAAGTGTCATGTATTTTGAGCGCGTATTGATCGGGTGAATTTATTAGCCGCCCCCACAATGAGCCCTTAGTCCTGCGGGACATAATAATATCGGGCAACTTGCCAATAACGGACAGGCTTCGTGGGCCCGGGTATTGGACGTCCTCGCCAGTGCCAAGGTCAACACGAGGACACCACACGCCTGAACCAGTCAAGTAATATAAAATGCTACTGTACACATTATTAATTCCACATAGGCACGTACAAAAATGTCGTTAGTTTATTACCAACCATATTTTTAAACAGTATTTTATTTTAATCATATTATATTTCTGTGATTTGATATATCTCCCACTGCAAGCAGAAAATAATAAGCAAAATTGGCCTACAATCTAGTGATAAATGATATTTCAGGCATTTTCAGGTCGATATGGATAGATTAATGGCCTTTCAGATGTAGGTACTGAAAGCTCCGAGTCCAAACGAATACATTGGTGTTGTGACGTATTCTGTTTTATAGAATCTACAGCCGTCTGCAGGAGAATGGGCTATTTGGGGGTATTAGTTATGGCAATAGGCTAGTTTCCACCATCAGCCATCAGTAAATTGCAAATATATTTAGTCCGTCAGTTATAGTATTAAAAAATAATGGACACGTTTTTTTTGTAAATCTATGAATATTTACAAAGATAAAACTCATCAAAACTCGGGAGTGCATGAGGGCTAGTGACGTCAGAACGCACTAAAAACCATACCACGACAATTTTAAAAGCGTCGTATCTTCGTATTTTGGTTTAGGTACGTAACAAATGAAAAAATACGGGTCAAATATTTTTAATAATCTATCTGACGGACTAATTCGATTTTTTCAGTGGACCAGTCGAACTTCTAAATTGACGTAGCAAGTTGCTGAGTATTCAGTAAAGATCAAAGTGATATTAATTAGGTAGGATCTATAAATCACGCAGGGCCATGGTTTGCTGCACGTAAATGTATTACTTAAATAAAAACAATTTCTTTCTGTATCTAGCAAGTAGTTATTTTATTAACTATTGAATTAATTAAGTTTAATAATGGGTAGGTTTATAGACAAATTAATAAAATAAAATACTCGTCATGGATATAAATGAGACATTTTATTGTGGTTTTCCACAAATAGACACATTAATATAGGAACAGAATGCAATTTCTGTTTTCCCTTAAGTAAACAGAGAGAAATAATGATTAGGTATTAACAATTAGTCACAGTCTCACTGACAAACAAATATTTCAATGAAGAGTCATTCAAATCTCAAATTGTATCCCTTTTGCAGTGAGTGACGAGACAAAGCGATGACGAACTTTTGAGGAATTAAAGGTGGGGCAACTGGATCAGCGAACTCTGGCAACCAGAAAAGTTCCTGTTGCGCCGGCGCAGCTGTCAGCGGCACGGTGATACGGTCATTGTGGGAGTGCAGCGTCGGGCGGCGGTCGTGTGGACAGGCGGACATGCGCGGCTCGCGACGCCGCTCGCTGACACACATGCGCGCGCTTCACCACGCGTCCGCCGAGGAGCGATAACCGACCTCCTCCAGCGTGCCAAGTTTCGATTTCATCGGCGCTCTCGCCGCGTAGTCGCACGTGCGTTGCACCAGACACCGCACATCACGGACCCTCGCCGTGCGAGACGCTCGACTGATGTAACAACACATGCCGAACACTTGAACGATTACTGCCTGCATACAACTCTACGGACTCCACATTCGAATAAAATATTTTGACGTTTTCGTGACATGCCGCGTAGACGTCACGACAGACGTATCTACTGAAATAAAATAGTGAATTAAATAAACATCGGTGTGAAAGTTAAATTATCGTTTTGAAGAGTTGAGTGCAGCGACAGAAGTGTAGTTAAACTAGTGCAACATGACGTCCCGGTCGAAGGAGAAGGTGGCAGCCGCCTTCCGCAAGCTGTTCCGCTCTCCTGAGAAGCTGGACAATGATGGCGCTGGCCCGAGTGGCTCACCGGCGCGCCGAGGTCTGCTGCGGAGACACAGGTACTCACTTTAACATGCATACTTCATTATTCAAATAAATTGTCACTATAGCATCTGTTGAGAAAAGTCACTCGAAATCAGTAGAACATTCGAAACTGGAGAATTTCATAAACAAACAGCATACAAATGAGTCAGCGACACCGATGGCAGCGGACGTTGCGAGCTGTCGTAACATCAGTCTGAAGTAGATGTTTGATAACACGAGCGGGGCTGGTCACGTAGCCACTCATTCATGGGCCCCACCGACAACGGCACGGGTCTATCATGTGGAAGAAAAATCACTTCTTCGGATAGTTCAAAACAAGAAAATGTAAAAAACACACTTGGAGTATGGTTATATGTCGAGGGTTATACATTCAGGAAAACATTATCTTCTTCATTTGCATACCTAATCATAGACTCAACTCAAACAAGCTTAATTATTTGTAAACAATGTTAATGAATGAATGATTTCTCTTTCTTCTACTTGCTGTTCTAAGTCTACATACCAGTGGTTTCTCTGTGCAAACATTTTCAGCTCTTGTTGTACCCCTGTAATAAATTCTTAACTAATAAGCTGCTCACATATAATTTTGTTCAAAACTCAATTACTTTTATCTTCATAACACGTCAAATGCTAACTCCCAATCATTAAGCCGGCTTTTGAGTAACTTTTATGCTGATAAACAAATTCAGGTCATATCAGTTTAAACAAAAATATTTTTAGATAGTGCGATGCATTGACCTACTTCCATTACACTACATGATTCTGTAAATATTTTACCAAATCTGCTACAGCTAAGTATGCCACATATCATCTAACAAACGGACAGGAAGCACAATCAAAGTCCAGAAAGAACCGTTATAAGGTTTCCTATAAATTATACAGTGTTTTAAGATCAAGGCACTAATTTGAAACACGCAAGCGTTAGTAACACATTCAGTTAAGGTCAATTCAATACTAACTTACTGTGTAAAACATCTCCACGGTTGAGTGACGACCAAATGTTAAAACAAATATAACATACGTCAATGCCACATAAACTTGGCAAGCTGCACTTGTTCGATAAATATTGAAAGGTTTGTAGAGGCGAAGGTCGGTAATATTGTCCATCATAACATTGATTCGGGTTCTACTTTTAAAGGCAGCTTAGTCAGAGTAAGGAATGATTAACGTATCAAACTTCTGAACAACAGAAACCTCATCGAACTCAACGACAACACAATAAGCAGGTATCTGTGAACAATTGAGAGTAAAGCACCAGCGAGAATATTTTCCTTTCACTTTCATTCAAGTAACAATAGATAATCAAGAATGTGGACACTTGGAAGTGCGAATCAGATTCAACGTCATATTTCGTCTCCAGTGGCCGACAAACAAAGGCATTGTTTACATACAGAAGCTCACGAGCACCGCGAGTATATAATGTACCCGTTATCGACTCTACAGCTATAATGACTGACGTATCAATGCGGAATATCGCAACAAAGAAGTCTCAAGCAAAAGGCCACACGCAACCGCAACGCACCGTCGGTTTATCCAGCTATTGTTTATTATGACACACCAATATATACAGTGATGGAAGAATAAACAAAACATTAGCGATCCATTAGGAGCTTGACATCTGATTAGATAGAGCTTGAAAATAATAGGTCGACATACATATTTAAACAGACGATGACTTAACACTAACCTTTGAATATTTTGTTAAATTATCATTAGGAACTTTATTTTTATCTGTAATCAATAATGGAATGGCGTTCTAGTAAAAAACAGTCATAACTACTTGGGTTGTGATAGATGTAATGTAATAATTTGGTCGATACTCGGTACCGGTCATTACATTCATTAACTCTGTCACTCGCTGTGTTTAACTGCCATGAGTAATTTCTCTAACCAATCGTTCTCTACAATTCTGCAGATAAAAAACTACAGCATAACAGTAATTGGTATTTTCTTTAAATACTTGTAAGGCTCAACAGCCACTGTATGTTAATGTGCAAAAATGCAGAAGTCTTTATTACATTCACTAAGTGCAAGCCAATGAATCGTTAAGCTAATTACGTTCGATTATGAATGGTAGTAAATGAACATTTAAATGACTGCGAAACTGCTAATAACATGTTTCTGATGACGATCGATTTGACTCATAGCATCCTGGTACTGGTATTTTATATGGACATCGACATTCAAGAGTTTTTCTATACGACACACAACATGTATAACTGAATAAGTATGTAGTAGGTAGGTTTATATGAATGAATAAAATGTGGTACATTTACTACATTTGATATAGTTATTCGCGGGCGTTTTATTCGTACGTTTACCTATAGTCACTAAAGAAACCACTTGCTTCACACCCCAAAAACCTTTTCTCCATAACACTTACAAAAATTCAAGGATTCGTCTCTTGAGGGGCGGTGGGAGTATGCAAATACCTGGAAATACCTAATGCAACCCTTACTTTTCTTTGTCTCTATCGAAATGGCTCTGCCATTCATCTTATCTCGAGTGACAAATCTGTCGCATGAGTCTAAAGGTGGCTTAACATAAAATTATGTAAGTAACACTTCGATCATTAATACCACGGTATTATTGATCGAAGAAGTAACACGATCCGAACTCTTACATAGTCGATGCTAAATCTTGATCGTCAGAACAATGTATTAAATTACTCAAGAATTAGTAACAGTCCCACGGTGGTCCATATGCCGCAGAACTTATCAATAAATCCATGTAGGTACTTATAACAATTTAACAATCACCTTCACCCTATTCCTTGTTTTTCTGTCTTTAAGAAATGATTTCTTTGAATTGATTAATAAAAGCTCCCGCTGAGAGGCGTGACGCGACAATCCGATTAGTTTTCATAGACATCAAGCTAAGCAACCTAATGCTTGTGTTATGGTAACTAGATGGCTGATAAACTACTTATATACATTTTTTTTTGTAAATACATACATATTATAGATAGAAAAACACCCAGACAAATGACCACATTAGTAAAAAAAACCCACCAAAAAAGATAAATGAGAACATTAGTTATTTTCAGTAACAGTCTATATACCTAGCACGTACTCCGGTAGAACCAGACAAACAGGAGCTAGCTGCTGGGTGACAAACTCGCCTACAGCGCTTTCAAATCTAAAAATACACCAAGTTTATAGAAAACTAGCTGTTGCCCGCGACTTCGTTCGCGTGTAGGTATGTCGGAAAGTAATATATTGTCGTTAGGTAAGATCTAGCATTGCTTGACTCCTCTTAGCATTAGGAACTTGGAATAGTGTTATGCAAGGCGCTGGCTGTTTCGCCTCTTCTGTTCAAAATGCCGACCAGCCCCAATAATTTTTCGTTATGAAAAATATTTTGATGATAACGCTTCTCTGTACATGTTGTTAAAGAAAGGTGCTAGGGTTTTTAACACGCGATAGAGCTACATTCAGTTTGGCCATGGGAAAACACCAACCGGACCGGCAATCTACTCCTGCGGATCTAGTTTATAGAAAGGACATTGTTCATCGCCCATACATCGTTCGCCTAAGAACCAACAGAGACGTGAATTTACTATCTGTGTTTTAAATAATGCATATGTTCGACTGAAACTAAATTAAAATCACGGACACTTTTCAGAATAGTAAAATATCCAAAATGATTTCGGATTTTGAGGTTATAAAACATACCAAACAATTGAAACATACCAAATGGACTAAGATCCCAGAGCTGCCAGACTTTTTATCTCACCAAAAAATGGTGTAGAGTAGTGTTACTATGTTCTTCTAACATACGAAAGCGTGGTAACTTAGGCCGACGGCCGATTCCCTGATATCAGGTGTAAAATACATTACTTACATCAAAGTGTCAACTGTCATTTCATCGACTGTCAGTGTCAATAGTGTTCGTGTCATACAGCGCTTTAATCGCTTTATTCTTTTTGTAGGTAACTAAAAATCTTACAGCGCTGAGACCGCTTTGTTTCATTTTAAAATAATGGCGCCGGGTTATAAAACCTAAGTGAGTTACTTTTTAAAATGGTTTCGTAATTATAAAGTGTCCGTTCTATTCTAATCATTAAAATGTAATTTAAAAAAAAAAACTAGGAATAATGGTAAAGGTTTCGCATGTGTTGATTCATAGGCCACTTTTTACCATGTCCTTTCCCTGAACCGTTTATGTCGTATGCTGGCTGTCTGTTCGATCGATTTTATATGAATTGTTAATAAAGTTAGTTGTGCAAGGTCACCATAATTGTTAACTTTAACCTTAAGGCGTCTGTAGCTTAGGTTTAGTGGAGGCTTCAAACTTTTTTAACTCCCGAAAACAGCTTTGAAAATGAAACGTATTTTTCGCGGATACGTTTATGCCCTTTACACGACTCTGAAAAATTTTTCTTTTGGACCTCTCTACACCGTGTTCCGGACGATATACATAAACTTTAGCAAACGTTTCTATAGCTTTTACAAATCAAATCCAACGAAGGAAGTAGTTCTAAAAAGGCTTCATTACAAAAATATTTGTAACTAGCTGACCCGCGCAACTTCGTCTGCGTCACATTTTCCATTAATGCTCCGCTGCTATTTGTCTTAGCGATATATAGCCTATAGTATTCCTCGATAAACGAGCTATCTAACACTGAAATAATTTTTCAAATCGGACCAGTGCAGCAGTGGTTCCTGAGATTAGCGCGTTCAAGCAAACAAACAAACTTTATTAAAGATGAAAAAAATGGCATATCGTTTTTTGCCAATATTTCATAAAATATTAAAATTTAAGAAAAAAAAAAAGATTCTAAAAGAGGAGAAATTTCCAATAAAAAACTTTCAGCTCCCTGAACTCTATCTCCATTATTTATAATTTTAATATAATTATATAACTTTTGCAATTTTTATGTGCTAATACACGCGGCACATTTTTCTAGGCGTCATTCCAGATCCAATGAGCTATCGCACATAATTTTAAGAGCAGTATCTCTATTTTAGACCATTTTCAACTTGTCGACTAGACTAATGCATATCGGGTGATTTACGTTGTTACATGAAAATTTCCAATTAATAAGAATAAGAATTTATTAATGTCTCCATAATGGAAAATGCTTGTTTCCATGTTCTGAACATCCGGTCGAAGTTTATGTATATCGTCCGGAACACATATTTGGAAACATTTCACTATACATAACGATGGAAAACCAGAGATCTTTTACAAAACTTTTAACTAGTTAATTTATACTCGGTATCGGTAGTTTATTATTGCTTCAAACGATAAATGACATGAAACATTTTATTCAGTTTAAAAGAGACAATACATGCCAATACTTAACTGGGAAGTGGAATGTAAATATCCGGCGAGATAAATAAAGCGGGTCTGGTTTTTAATCGTTTAAATAATGGGTACACTTTTCATTTCAGAGCCAATAAATTATGTAGAAACTATTTTTAGATTGAAAGTGCCGCTTATCGCTGGGCTGGAAGTTGTTTACGTAATCTGTACTGCAGGTACCTATACTAGTATATACTTATGTATACAAACACTTGGAATAAATCTACCGAAAGTCATTGACCCGTCCGATGCAAAGGTTCATATATATATATTATACCTACTCGCCACATCATTGGAGTCAATCCAAAACCAAAAGCATTATTGAACCATTTTACATGGTGCACTAAATGTCATATTGAAATTACCGACATTTATTATTCATACCTACATAACGGTTGAGGTACATAAAGCCCGGTGATTAATCAAAATCAGTAATGGCATGCGGTCGCCCCAGTTTCGTTAAGCGTAGGTACACTGTTTTGTTGCTTTTCAATTAGTTACTTACACACACAAAAACATGATTAACTGACGCGTTTCTTGTGAATAAGTAGGTAACCTTTTTGGCAAGTTAATATGTAGGTTGTAAGTTGAAATGAATAGCATCGGACTAATGACTAATGAGTAAGCCAGAAGAAGTGAAGAACTCATTAGTAAAAAGCGCAAGTAGAGCAAAATATTCTACCGTACCTATAGTTTAAAAATTAAGTCCGTGAAAATAATAAATCTTCTTCATTTCTGTGTTTCCCTGTAATTACGAACGTTATGTTTAGGTAGCAAATGCGTGGAATAAATGTGTTAGTCTTCTTGTTTTATTATTGGCACATATAAACGTTTATTTTTTTTCATTGTGGTTTCATTAGGTAGATGTCTACTTTTGTGATAACTTGACGCATTAACAGAATGCTTGTGAGAACTACAGACCGCACACGAGCGCATTCGCCTCGAGGATACCTTACTGGCTCGCATAATAAGTAACTAGGGCATTTTCAATGAATTTAATTTGCATGATTCCCTTATCTCTTTGTTATTAGGTATTAGATAAACATAAGTACCTACTCTAAGATCTTATAAATCATTTCGAGACGTACCTACCTACACATAATAAAACCTACCTACCCATGTGCTCAAATACTTATGTAGGTACCTATCTAATTCATTTACTTCAACTGGGAGTCTGAGACTTACACAATATTATTCCTTTAAGACAAAACATTCGGGTACCTACCTAACCGAATTATGAACATAATTATTTGACATAGTTAACAGCTAGGTTGCTCCATACTGGTGGGACAAAATTTGACACAGATAGTAACAGTAACTTAGTAGGTTTGTGTAGATGGCGACATTAAGTTAGAAAAATATTTATGTATCTATTGTGATCTGATCTGAATCAGCCGAAAGCTCTGATAGAATGTGATGAATAAAAAAGTAGATTCGACAAACATTTTGCAGGAATCCGGTAGAAGCTAAAGGAGTCAAATTGCTTGAAAGGCGAATCGCTAGTGGTGAGCATCGATTCCTACTCGTACCTCGACTTTTCTAATTAAAACTAACTGTCAGAAGTGTCTTAAAACTCTTCCCAGCTGCGTTCTGGAGTCTGGAACTGCCGTTTTTAACTCTAAATCCGTAATAATAAAAATGTCAAAGTGACTCTATCTACCGGTTCGTTACTTTTTTACGCCTAAGCGTTGAACCAATTTTGATGTATAAATTGCACAACAATCGCGGGTGAAATGATGAAAGGATCAATTTCAGAAAACGTCAACGCTGCCTGCTTGAACGGTTTGATGAAACAAGTTAAATAACGGGGTAATTGCGTAATGAATTTGGGTGTTTAGGAGATCCGCATCCCCCCCTCCCCCTTAGCCTGAAAACTTACAACCGACTTTTCAAAAAAATACAACCGACTTTTTTTTACTTTGTAGTGTTTTTTTTTGGAAGTCGGTTGTATTTTTTTGTAAAAAGTTTTTGTCTCTATGCAAACTTAGGAAATAAGGAATGATCAATTTTTTTAATTTTTCGTTAATAGTCGAAAGAATTTATAAGCCTTTCATTTATAAGCATTTCTTTTTTATTTGCAAAAATAGTTGAGTAAACGTCATCTTATACTAAGTATTCCAAATTTCAAATTTTTAGCATTAATAGTTTCTTGAGATATCCAGCTGTGACAGACGGAGAGACTTCGTCACACCATAGGATTGGTAAAAAGGAACCCTTTCTTTTTACCAATCACTCCAAAGAACGTAGATACTCGGCGGAATTTTTAATTACTGTGCTGACTCTACCTGTCACAGCTCTTTGTTATAGCCCCTGTTCCAGGTTGCAATACCCAAGGTGTTAATCAACGTCATGGCACTCGCAGAACAACGACTTGGCTACTACCTACACCTGGCTGCCAGCTCCGGCATTTAATAGAAGTAACTCATTCCGATAGTTGGCAATTTACACGACATTTATCACCCGTCATTGTGTGGCGGTCATCACCCAAGGATGGGAATATTTTGCCAAATACCGGGTACCTACATATCTTCATATTTCATCTGCCTAGCCTTTTCCAAACTATATTGGGGTCGGCTTCCAGTCAAACCGGATTCAGCTGAATACCAGTGTTTTACGTGGTGCAGCTGCCTACCTGACCTCCACAACCCATTTACTGGGTAACACTAACCTTGGCAAGACTGTTGTCAGATTTTCTGTCTTCTGACTATTCGTAACGACTGCCAAAGATCTCCAAATGACAGTCGGGACCAACAGCTTAACGTGCTTTCCGAGGCACGGAGGAAACTCGGTATGTTAAGATGGTCACCCATCCACAGACCAACCTCGACAAGCTTTGCTTAACCTTGAAGATTGACCTGTGAGGCTGTTATTATTTAGCCACGGGCTCCTCAAACTTCTCTTCATATGTATATCCAGGTAATGTGTTTACGTAGGCAAGCCTTCTCATTTACCTAGTAATTTTGTTATAATTCCTACCTACACCTTCTATTATACAGAACCCAGCAAACGTGTGCCAAGCCAAGAATTATACTGAACCTAAGTTGCTATAAACCCGTAGGTATCTAGTGATCCCTCCAGTTTAATACCTACCTATATTCTAATATTTAATTTATAACAACACGCGCCTGTGAGTCTCAAACAGTCAGACAGAGGTATAGGTACCCACAGACTTATAGCACACCCACTCACATCGCCAAGTTATACCTGCTTAGGTACTAGACCCTGGACCTCCTACTGATGGGTACTTTCAGATGGAAATATTATTTCTACATTTCGATACAAGTTGGCGGGGGATTACAAGTGTTTGTCAATGTGGCCGAGATTGCCATGACTAATGCCCAAGTGTGTCAAAAGACGTTTTTCAACACACTTAGGAAGAAACATATTGCGACGAATACCTATATTGCAATGCGATCATTAAAGAGTTTGTACCTACTTAATGAACTAGCTGACCCACGCAACTTAGTCTGCGTCACATTTTCCATTAATGCTCGGCTCCTTTTAGTCTTAGCGTGATGATATGTAGCCTATATCCTTCCTCGATACATGGGCTATCTAATCCTGAACGAATTTTTCAAATCGGACCAGTACTTCCTGAGATTACCCCCTACATACAAACTTACAAAGAAATTTAGGTACCTCTTTATAATATTTAGTAGGTATACCTAGATATTACTATAGATAAAAAATTCGACTCCTTACTTCTTTAGTATTATTTAACCGGTAACAAATGATAAAAAGCTTATTACCTACTTACTCAAGTTTGATCGAGTTATCGAGCAATTCATAGTTTACTCAACATTGAGACGTAGGTATGATAGGTATTGATGTACTATACCACCAGTAACACCTAATATATAAAGAATAGACCGGTAGGTACATAGGAATGCATGTAGGTCAATGATATAAATAAACTGAAGAGTGAACGATGCGGGTTCACTCGTGACCACAATAGCGACTTGTTTACCGGAGAACACCTTCACATTCACCTTCTCGTGAACTAGTTGAGGAATGAATTCACGGAAATCTGCATGATCTACTAAAAACGTTTGAAGGCCCACTAATTAGTTACCCAATTATATATTTTTTAATTTTTTTCCGTATTGTGCCAAAAACCGAAACACATAGGTAAACATGGTTAGATAGGTACTGACTCTACCCACCGAGTCCCACTGTCCTACTTTTGTTCTGTTCCCGTCAAACTGACGTCCACAACATTATTTTTCAGTATTAAGAAACCCTATCCAAGCACTCGAAAAATATAACCGTCCGTCCTCCACCCAACCAAAAGCTTAATTTAATTATTATTTGTATTCTCAGAGACGGCGTAAGTCCTGCAGAGGCAGCAGCTGCAAGTCTCCCAGCCAGTCCGTCGGCCACAAGCCTCGTAAAGAAGAAGGCGGGAGGCGCCAATGAGGTGCGCGAACGGGCTGCTGCCGTGCGCACGCGCCGCCTCATGAAGGAGTTGAAGGAGATCCAGCGGATACAGAACAGCCGGCCTGATCCTGTGTTCACGGTGAGTAATTTTAGTTTGGGAAGAAAAGTATGTCAAAATTGATGTGACAAATCGTCAAGCGCTCGTTAACTACTGTGATTTGTAGAAAGAATTGTCAACAGTCAATCTGTTTACGTGCGTTTGACATATTGTCACATTATTTTCAGTTTCACCCTCCGGTACCTACCCTTACCTACAGCTTACAACATTATGATTATTATTTTTAGCAGAAAGATACCAACCTACCATCCTGTGAGCCAATAATTCTAATTTTTAAACAATTTTCGTATTCGCATGTTAATTGCAAACTGTCAAAACAGCCTTATTTTTCATACATTTTTGTCAGATTGCGATTGAGATGCGAATGCGATACGAATGTGAAAATTAGTAGAATATTAACACTCTATTTTTTGTCTATTATCAAGTCTAAAAATATTATGCAAAGTGGGTCGTTATCGTGACCTATTATGTTTAGGCACCTAGGTGTGTTAAAAACTAAAACTTCAAAGTAGGTAGGTAAGTATCGATTTAAGTTGCTGACCGTAGGTACCTATCGGTACCCTTACGTTTTTAACCGACTTCCCAAAAAGGAGGAGGTTATCAATTCGGTTGTATGTTTTTTTTTATGTTTGTTACCTCATAACTCCGACAATTATGAACCAATTTGATTTTTTTTTGTTTTTTCTAAAAGGATATACTTAAATTGCAGATTGGTCCCATTTAAATCATATCAAAATCGGTTACGAACTTTGGATTTTATTTTTAAATCGAAATAGCTGGAATTTGAATATTTAGATGATTCTTTGATAATCGAAATTGCGTATTTTGCTTTTCTGCGATTTTGTAGTGGTGTTCTTAGGTGTGGGGCACCACTAAAAAGTGAAAAATAAAAAACTTTTTACAAAAAAATACAACCGACTTTTAAAAACAAAACACTACAAAGTAAAAAAACACCGACTTTCGAAATTAAAGTTATTTTTTACTTTGTAGTGTTTTGTTTTTAGAAGTCGGTTGTATTTTTTTGTAAAAAGTTTTTGAATGCAGTTGTTGGATCTGTAATGAAAAAATGCGAAATGAAATGAAAGGAGCGAAATATAAAGCCGTCAAGAATTCACAATAATATTATGGCTCTCATAAAAATGTTTATAAATGCTATCTAGTCATCTCCGCTCGTTACGGATTATGCAAAACGTTTGAAACAACTTTTTATGGTTTCTCTTTATTAATTGGTAAAGTTGCTCAACCATTTCGTTTAAATTTGCGTGGTGCCTTCACTTCAATCAAATAAAACAAGGATTAAGTAGGTACCTATCTACAGCAGGCCTATACACATTTAGATTCAAGGACTTCAAAGGCTCATTTGTTGCGAAAATTCAGTCATAAATTTTATACTTAGTTAATCAGTTGGGAGTTTGTAATGTTGATAGGTAGGTATATGTAGGTACCTATCTTGTAATTATTTCAGTATATTAATTAAGACTCACTTCGTTAATAAACTTGGTACCTACCTACCTAAATTGCTGATGGCAAGGTTTTTACCATTTGACCGCGTGTTAGATCTGAAAAATAGTTTCGTGTCTATTTTGCCAAGGTCGTAGGTACCTATATTTACGACCGAATACCACAGCTCGTCAGCACAAACTTAACCTCTTTGATTTTACCTCCTCTTATAATATGGCAAGCTGTGAGAAATAACAGAATCAGAATCAGAATGCTTTATTTGTAAACATAGGTCAAATTACAATAGTTGCGAGATGGTACAGTTATATACTTAGATCCTCTATGTTTTGCCCTGAGGCGTACAAATATTCATCAGTAACTTCTAAGTGTTGAATTCTGCATTTACATGTTTCATCATATGGTCTCTATGCCACTGCTACAGCTAATATCAATGTTTGTCTAAGGTGGAACTGGTGAACGACAACTTGTTCGAGTGGCACGTGCGCCTTCACCAGATCGACCCGGAGAGTGAGCTGTCGAGCGACCTCCGCGAGCTGCACATTCCTAACATACTACTGCATCTGATATTCCCAGAGAACTTCCCCTTCGCACCGCCTTTCATGCGGGTCATCGAACCCAGGATAGAGAAGGGCTTCGTCATGGAAGGTGAGGCTTTAGACCACGTTCGTTAATTTAAGGCCCAGGTCAAAAGAATCATTCGCCATTAAGATATATCGGACTCAAGTGCAGATTGAATCTGAGTTTCATGTACTTTTACTAATACCTAATAGTTGCTTTCTCTGACTTAGGTTAGGAACCAAACCAAGAACCTATCTCTATCCTCTAGCTTTGCTACTATTTTAGTAGCAAAGCTAGAGGATATAGGTGATTAAATTTTATTATTATTTTGATAAGGTGGTGCAATTTGTATGGAACTGCTGACCCCACGCGGCTGGGCTTCCGCGTACACAGTAGAAGCTGTGGTGATGCAGTTCGCTGCGTCTGTGGTGAAGGGACAGGGCCGAGTGGCGCGGGCGCCACCCAGACCCTCCTGCGAGTTTACGCGCCGCCGCGCAGAAGAAGCATTCCGCTCGGTCGTCAAAACACATGACAAATACGGTTGGGTCACACCGGCACTCTCCGATGGTTGAGCTGCTAAGGTACTCGATCCTTATCTTTGACAAAACTATTGCAGGTATCTACATATTTCTTCTCTCGGTCCATCCACATCATTTCAATGTGCAGTGGTTCGCAACATTGACCCAAATAAAAGTCCTCACGACCGACCACGAGCTACATTCATAAGAGCATCATTTATCAATTTAGACTAACCGTCAACGAATTGGAGAACTCTTCATAGGATTACTACACACCTAGCTAGATCTACTAACCGTTGCGTTTTCTTTTTGCAGTTCGAGCTGATCAATTATAATGCAGAAAGGATCTCCTTTAGTTATTTTTAAAGAACAATTTTTAGTCGTAACTAGTGCAAATTTTGATAATGCTCTGCTCTGTGTAATTAGTCTATATCGTCTTATCTAAAATCAGTGGAGTGGGTTATACGAAAGTCGAAATAAATACATTCAATGTAACGTCTAGGGGGGATTGGGGCGATGCAATTAAATCTTCTCAATAGAAATTAACATAATAGGGACTTATTACTAACACAACAATGTCACTAAGCGCATGTTATACTGGTTACACGAGCACCTAAACGAGGAAAAATCTAACCAAACTTGGAGCCAACAGCAAGGAGCTTGGGCGAGATGCTGTTACAATGTTGGATTACAAAAATCTTTAGATAATAAATGTGGTCTCTTCGTGCATTTCCTGTCTATGTGTGTAACTTTAGTTGTGCCAAACTCGAATGTTCATCGCCTACTTTTTAAAGCTCAATTTTTTCGAATATTCCCATTAAAATTTTTAAATATTCAATTCCATAAGTGCTCTATAAGAAATCGTGAATAAAAAACAAAAAATAAAATATTTTGCAGATCAAAAGTATTGATGTTTTAAAGGAAATGTTTCCGTCCCAAAGTCATTTAATCATTTTGATAATATTAGAGAGATTTGTAGTTTTTAAAATCCACCAAAATGATTCTAAAGTATAGTAGTTTGTCATTTCATCTTTGATCTATTCTTTGTATTTACTTAAACAATACCTGAAGTATAAAGTGTACTTGTATGTAATACATAATGAAACAGTCTAGGCTCTGCATGCTTTGTGTAAAGTCTGTAGTAGTAACGCTGCAGCAATTTCATGAGTAGTGAAATGCTCAAATTAGTTAATAATTTTAAATTGTGAAATGAAAGGCTTGTGGTAAAATTAATATAAATTAGGAAAAAAAATAGAAAATTGATGTTGTTAATTTGTGTGGTGAACCAAAGATGTTTTATTTTTATGTAAACTTCATTCAGCGCAAATATGTGTAAATTATACTTTGACTATATGTACAATGTTATAGGTGTAATAATAAATACCTGCTCAAATGATGACTTGATTTTAATTTATAAACCTTCTTGCAACAGCTCTTTCAGAATCTCATGAAAATTCTCATTGAACATAATGCCAAATTTAAAATGCAACTGTCAAATAAATTTTTAAACACTCAAAACGGCACAATAACATAAATTGCATATTTTCCTGAATGCAAACAGCACTCGTCTTACCAAAATAGGCATACACTATACCTTACAGGAGTACATCATCCTAGAGATTTAAATTGAAAGAAATGTTGTACAGTGTAATCACTTTATACAAGAAATGAAAAATAAAATTAGTAGTTATAAATATACGACAGAATTATCACAAGCCAGATCAGAGCCCTCCTCGCAGCGCCAGCACCAAGTGGAGGACTGACCCTCCCTGAACTTTGTAGTCCTGTGCTGTCTTCTCATCATTCCTGAAAGAAGAAAAATATCTATATTAACAAAAATCTAATGAGAAGAAAATTTATTTATATATAACTTTAAGCACACAAATGTACAGACGCGGACAAAATGCCATAAGCATTCTCTACCGATACACATGGTTGGTTTTTTTGGTGTGACCATAAATGTCAACACGACAGTTTATATTTAAGGACTAGCTTTTGCCGCGAATTTGTACACACATATCCCGAGTTCCCGTTCCAGTAAGATTTCTGGGAAATTCTCTCTAAGTGCTCCCCTACACTACCCAAGGAACCATGTGCGTGTGGGTCGAGTGATATTTTTAAAAGTTCGCTTATCTCTACAAAAAACTAAAGGTTTTAGTAAATATCAGTAAAAACTTGATGGTGAAGTAAAAAAAAAATTAAAATTACAAGTTATAAAGTTATGGTCAAATAACTAGATCACTCAATCCACACACCTCACGAAAATGCCATGACACATTTATTTCCGAATACTCAGCCTTCCCAGTCTTCATTTTAATTTCAAATTTTAGTAAAGAATATAATATAAAAACTAATAACAAATTCTCAATTAATTTAAAAGCCATTTCAGAAATTTATAACGATTTATTTATATCATTCGTGTTTCAAGCTTTATGGACACCCTACAAAATTTTTCCTTTATAAATATAGATAAAAATATAAAATCTAAAATAATCTCTTAAAGTTAAGCACTGACAAAATCAAGAGGTCCATTGTGAGCGACCATGTTTCAGTTCCATAATGGTAGGTGGGACGAGAAGAGACCACACAACTTCCCGAAGCTGCCCAGCCGAGTCGGATTCGACAGTTGACCTCTTTCTCGAAGTTTGCTCTAAGTTCTTGTCTACAACTTCCGAGTGTAGAGTCTCCGACCTTGATAGGAGTGGGTGCTACATGGGTATTTACCATGATCTGGGTTTTGTCCATGTTCATTTTAAGACCCACTCTCACTCATCCTCACTCTCAGTCATCAAGCATTGTGCTGTGGTCCTCCCCGTAGTCTTAGCCATGATGGCTATATCGTCGGCAAATCGAAGTTGGGTGATATACTCGCCATTGACATTACTGCCTAGCATTCTCCAGTCCAAAACCTTGAAGACGTCCTCCATTGCGACCGTGAACAGTTTCGGAGAAATGACGTCTCCCTGTCTCACGACCTGCTGCAGGAAGATAGGGTTTCGATGTCTGATCCTGAGGTCGGACTGACTTGGTGACGTTTTTGTACTATCATTTCAGCATCTCAATGTACCGATGGTCAATCTGGCACGGTTGCAGAGGCGATCGAATCGAAGGCTATTTCGTAGTTCACAGCTAATCAGAGGGGCCGCGGATTTTGTTCGAAAGAGTCACAGCAGCCCTGGAATACAAAGGGCACTAGGAGGAAAACGGATAGGTTTTAGTCAGTAAGAGTCTGACACTCCCTTTTACTTCGCCCAAAGTGGGAGGAGTCATTTGATGATTTCCCATCCATAGAAAAAAAATATTACTACTTGTTGGTCCTGCCGCAGCGTATGTATGTGATCTATGGTGCTGAAGCTTTTCGGAGAAGCTTGTTTGGGCGGCTGGAAGTCGTCCAACCTGCATGCGAGTTCACAGTTCATTTTGACTCTGGAAAATAGCTTGTTGATATGGCTCAGCAGTGAGATAGAGCTGTAATTCTTAAGCAGAGCATTGTCGCTCTTCATAAAGAAGTGTACCACCACACTTCTGCTTCATGCCTGTGGCGTTTTCCCTTCGAGTATGACGGAATTGAGCAGATCCTGAAGGTCCTTAGCCCTTAACAACCAGGTTGTACCTGCCTGGAGGAGATTTGCCGTAATTCCGTCTTCACCCAATGCTTAATTTTTTTAAGCTGCTTTAGAGCTGTTATGTTTGAATCGAGCTGATTGTTTTTAATAGTTGTCTAATGTAACATTTTGTAATGAGGGTACAAATGAATAAATCAGTTTGCTTCCTGAGGCCTTAGTGTGAGTTTTTTCGACTAACGTTCGAACGCGTTCGATTGCGAGCGCGTTAGAATTTAGTATGGGAAATTAGGTTCTACGAGTGACCACCAGGTGGCACTATAACTAAATTCCCATACTAAATTCTAACGCGCTCGCAATCGAACGCGTTTGAACGTGCGTCGAAAAAACTCACACTAAGGCCTCAGATCTCGACTTGTGTGTATCTTTTAGTGGTGACTATCGTGTCACTGTGAATGTCGCTATAGATACAGACATCTATCCGCTGCCGACATCTGTGGAGGCGTTTGTGAGACTGAGTGGCGGCAGAATATTTAGTAAACTGTACTTGAAAAACGCGTACACACAACTGATGGCAGACGACGAGACGACGTCGACATAAGACGCTGAAAAATTGCTGCTCACGCTGAACACTCCAATCGGCCTAATGAAGTTGAATCGCCTGCCATTCGGTGTCAGCGCGGCGCCAGCAATTTTTCAGCGTCTTATGTCGATGGCACTAGCGGGGATGGACGGAGTGGCGTGTCTGTTAGATGATATCGCTGTCACGGGGGCCAAGATTAATGAACACAACCGGAGACTTAGAGAAGTACTGATCAAACTGCAACAGATGGGACTCCGCCTGAACGTGAAAAAATGCGTGTTCGCGGCGAACAACATCACATTCCTTGGGCACTTGATTGATGCAGAGGGACTTCACCCAGCACCGGCGAAAGTCAAAGAGATCCAAGAAAAGTCGGCCCCAACCAACAGAGAGACTTTGCGTGCCTTTCTGGGCCTGCACTGTGTTGGAACCACTGTATCGACTTTTAGAATCAAAGAGGCCTTGGAGGTGGAGTGAGAAGGAACAGAACGCATTTGTGGAGGCGAAGAAATTACTGTCATCAGATCGAACGTTGGTGGGCTATGACTTGCAGAAAGAGTTACTTCTCATTTGTGATTCATCGGAATACGGTCTCGGAGCGATCATTGCACACGTCATGGAGGACGGGTCAGAGCGGCCAGTGACGATGGCCTTACGGACACTACAGGCTCACGAGAGACGATACGGGCAGATTGATAAGGAGGCCCTGGCTATTATATTTGGATTGACAAAGTTTCACGAGTTCTTGGCGGGTCCTAGATTTTGTATTGTGACAGATCATAAGCCGTTGGTCGGTTTATTCAACCCTGCAAAACCAATTCCAGATCAGATATCACCGAGGATGTTGCGCTTGTCATTGAAACTTTCCAGTTATAATTACAGTATACAGTACAGGCCTGGTAAATTAATTGGCAACGCGGACGCGTTGAGCAGGTGGATCGCTCCGCGGACACGTCGAGTGTGCAGGAGGAGGTGCTGCGCGACGTGCTGCTGCTAGAGGAGCAGCCCAGCGGCTGGGAGTTGGACGCTAGTAAGATAGCCGCGGAGACAAACAAAGATGTGGTATTGCAAAAAGTAATGGTTTATGTTTTGCATGGATGGCCATGGCCACGAAGAAACATGGATCCGTGCCTGCAAGCTTATTGGACACGGAGACAGGCTCTTTCACATAATAAAGGTTTTTTAATGTGGAGCACATAATACTTTCGTCCTTACAGGACAAAGTGTTACAGTTGTTACACGCCCCTCATGCGGGCATTGTCCAGACAAAAGCGTATGCAAGAGGCTATACGTGTGGTGGGTCAACATGGATCATTGGCAGATTGAGTGTGGTGGCCGCGTGTCAGCAATGTCAGCTTGTGAGAAATAACCCACCAAAAGACCCGCAGACTTGGATTGTTCCAGAGAAGCCATGGAGCCGTGTGCATGTGGATTTTGCGGGGCCCTTTCAGGGAAAAACGTTTTTAGTCCTAGTAGACAGCTACAGCAAATGGTTTGAGGCTGAAATTATACCAGCAATGAACAGTGGTACGGTGATAGCTGTTCTGAGGAAAATTTTCACTTCTCAAGGGCTGCCCGACGTGTTGGTGTCCGATAATGGACGTGCGTTTACCTCGGAGGAATTTAAAAAATTTCTAAAAAAAAAATTGAATTAAGCATCTGTATTCACCGCCCTACCACTCAGAGACGAACGGGCAAATTGAACGCACGATTCAAACATTTAAAAATAAAATAAAGAAACTAGAGAACCTAGACATGCAATGGCAGGAGAAACTTCGCAAAGTTTTATACTATTTACGGACATTACCCAATAGCTCTACGAACAAGACACCTTCTGAGTTACTGAATGGACGAAGATACAGGACGGCCGTGTCGAGCTTACACCCCGACTCAACGCCGAGCCGCGCCGAGCAGCAACTGGAGGCGGCGGCGCAGCGCCCGCCCGCGAGGACTTTTATGCTACTGCAGCCCGTGCTCATACGCATGTACCGGCCCGGGAACAGATGGTGTCGGGCCACCGTGGAGACGGTAGAGGGGCCGGCCACTTATGTGGTAAGAACGGAAGATGGAGAGCTGCATCGGCGAGACGCAGACCAAATACTGACGCCGACGGACACATCTGCTAATGGATCACCAGTCATTGACGGTCAACCAGCCAATGATACAGACTCTGAATTATCTCAGGATCCGCCGATTGTAATTCCTCCGCCTGAATTATGGCCAGATATTATAGGGATTCTTAATGAATGATTGAAGTGATTATATAGGGTGTTGCATGATTATGTTAGAAGTAGATATTTTAGTAAAATTGATTTTGGTATTTACATTTGAATTTATTGTGGTTTGTACCAATCATTATGACAGAAAGGCATGTTATGTTTGAATCGAGCTGATTGTTTTTAATAGTTATCTAATGTAACATTTTGTAATGACGGTACAAATGAATAAATCAGTTTGCTTTCTGATCTCAACTTGTGTGTATCTTTTAAGAGCCATCCTAATCTCATACAGACTGACGTACGGGATATCCTCGGTATATTGCCGGTTCAATCTAGCTCTTGGGTCGTAAGCTAGATTCGTAGTGGCTTTAGTCATTGAGGTGTAAAACTGTTGATAGTAGTAGTAGTCGGTGTGGCTATTTATTATGACAATGACTTTGAATATTACGTGATGAGTCGCTCCCTTGGACGTGCCACCTGCATGCGATGCACTCCTTGCACTCCCGCTTATGGCAGGCCTGTCAGTGGGTGCAGTTCGGGTGTTGATGTATATATGTTGGTGAGTATTCATTGTAATCAATCAATCTACCTAGCCTTTCCCAACTTTGCTGAGGTTGGCTTCTTGTTCAACCAAACAGCCAATTCTACTCTTTTTTAGCTGTATTGTCTTACTATTGTTCTTTTAATTTGCGGAGCAACATTTGCTTTTGTATGCCAGTCACAATCTGTCAACAACAGACAGAAGGCTGCTATAAATCTGAGTAGTCTTGGGTCACTTGAATACCTGATGGTATCCTTGATAATCCCTCTACTGAGGTCTAAACTACGCACACAACGAATGCAAAGTTACAAAACGATGATTACATCGTATCGCCATAATGGTAACAAAGAAACAAGGTTACATGAATACATACATTTGTTTCCCGGAAAATATAAGACGTTGTTGCTGTGGTGGAATGCCTTCTTTCTCTTCCACTCTCTCTTTAATCCTTTCTACTTTGTCTGTTGGTTCTATGTCTATCTCAATCTCCTTTCCCGTAAGCGTCTGAAACGAAACGAGGTTATGAATTGTAAATAATATATATACAACCGATTACACCGTCTGCAAGTTGTCTTACCTTCACTTTAATCAACATTTTGGTGGATTTACTTGTCTAATATCGAATAACTAAACCACTAAAATCAATATTCTTTGCAATTAATGCGCTTTATTTCGGCACTGTAAAATATTCAGTGTCTTTTTGCTTGCTAATCATTTATTTGACATTTCGTAGTTGAGATGACACATTTGACAGTTTAGTGATGAGACCGTAAATTTTGCAAATGCATGAAGAATTTTATACTATAAGTTGAAGGTTCCCTATGAAATAAGTTGCCAAGTTTCACCAGAATGGCGTCGTCGGTTGTGATTCCAATTCGTCTCATTCGTTATTTCGTCACTATCCCTAATACGTCTACGTCACGTCGTGTCGTATATTTAGTCGCTTTCCTAACTCGTCTCATGACTCGACTCTTTCTCAATTCGTCCGACGTATAATTATATTTAATCTACAGTCAGGTACAAAATTATAAAGGGCGTTGGTTCTCGATTTCAAAGGACATAGTTAAGTAACAGCCGCAAGAGTCAATTTTCAAGGTTAAGCAACGCTTACCAAGGTTGGTCTTGGTGGATTGGTGATCATAACATAGTTACCGAGATTCTTCAGTGCCTCGGAGAGCAAGTTAAGCTTTTAACATGTTTTCTAGGTCTTTAACAGTCGTCACGGATTGATTATCTATAGTCAGGAAAAAGCTAGGCAAATGATAATTGCGATGTATGGCTAGTTTACCTACATCATCCACAAATTGCAAAACTATTTAGTCCGTCAGTTAGAGTATTGAAAAATAATGGACACGTATTTTTTGTTTTCGTAAATCAATGAATATTGACAAAGATAAAACGCATCAAAACTCGGGGTGGGGGCTCGTGACAATTATGCATTGAAAATTATGCCTCGGCGTGACTTATTGAGAATTTTAAAAGTGTCGTAACTTCGTCAGTTTTTGTTCCCGTAACAAAAGAAAAAATACGGGTCTAAAATTTTTTTTTTAATCTAACTGACGGACTAATTAGATTTTTTCAGTAAACAAGCCTATTTAACGTAGCGGTAATGTAACAAAATAAACGCGATATCTCTGAAGGGGTCATTGTACAACTTTCACTAGTGGACCAACAGTGAAATACTGCAAAATCAGCAGCTGTTCATTACATTTTACTCATGCGCCCATAAATCTAGGTGGCAACTGTTTTTAACCGACTTCCCAAAAAGGAGGAGTTATCAATTCGGTTGTATGTATTTTTTTTTTATGTTTGTTACCTCGTAACTCCGACAATTATGGACCGATTTGAAAAATTCTTGTTTTATCTGAAAGGATATACTTGCAGATTGGTCCCATTTAAATTTTATGAAATTCGGTTACGAACTTAGGATTTTAAATCGAAATAGCTGGAATTCGTCTACTTGGATGATAGTTTTATGTCATCCAAGTAAGTTAGGTGTGGGGTACCACTAAAAAGTGAAAAACAAAAAACTTTTTACAAAAAGTTACAACCGACTTCCAAAAAAAAAACACTCCAAAGTAAAAAATAACTTTCATTTCGGAAGTCGGTGTCAAAATACGAAGAAACTAACAAAAACACCGACTTCCGAAATTAAAGTTATTTTTTACTTTGGAGTGTTTTTTTTTTTGGAAGTCTGTTGTAATTTTTTGTAAAAAGTTTTTTTAGGGTTCCATACCTCAAAAGGAAAAAATGGAACCCGTATAGCTTCACTTTGTTGTCCGTCCACCAGTCTGCTTTTCAAGACCCTTTATCTTGGGAACGCGTGGAAGCATCTAGTTGAAATTAAAACCATAATAATATACTCAAATCTGCAGTCCCTTGAAGAATCCATTGAATACTTCCTCAACTTTCATTTAAAATTAATTTCATAAAAAAAACAGATAGCTGCACAATCGAGCAGTGGGATCCCGTAGTATAATGAGACGAATTGGAATCACAAACATGGCGTCAACAGCTCGAACAGTTAACAAATTCTGTCCATACAATTAATATCCTATAGGCGCGTACGCACGTACGAACACGAACATAGCGAACACAAACACCAGACCCGAACATTTGGTTCGTACGTATGGACGGCATATTCGAACACGAACGCAAACATAGTTCGAGTCGAGTTCGCGAACAACAGTCGTGAACTCTATCTTAGTAGCCATTAGTAACATTTATTAAAGCTCTTCGAACACCGTCCATACAGAACACACTACAAGGATCGCCGCGAACATGTTTGACGAACAGAGTGTTCGATGTTCGATAGTGGTACGCACGTGCGAACCAAGTTGTTGCGTATCATGTAACGCAACAAATTTGTTCGTACGTGCGTACGCGGCTTATGCTAGACAAAAGTTGAAAGGCCACTTGTTTGGCTGTCTCAGTGTCACTCTTGCTTGACAAAAATTTTAGTTTAGCGCTTGTGCTGATGGGGCGCCAGAGGGCACTTCACCATGATTTTAGTACTTCTGATTTTGAATCAATGTCAAAATTCTGGTAACCTTTTGCCATGATGATAATATCAACTATAGAGCTAATAAATCAGTACTTGTGCGATTTTTTTTCTACGTGAATCCGTTTGGAAATCGGCAACTTGTCACCCATGTCAACATCAAAATTTATGTCAATGTCAATTGTCAAAATGTCATGTGTCATGTCATGTCAATCAAGGTAAACGTTTTGATTCATGATTGTTTCATTGTTTGTTTGTTTGTTATTTTCCAAAAAACAACTTTACAAGACATATGATAAAGGTTAGCTGAAAATATGTCGCAGCTTCAACCAATATTTAACCGAATAGAAAAATTTACCCATACAGGTAACTTGTTAGCACATATTTTTCTAACTATTTTGTGTTTTGGTGTTTTAATTAAATATCTTAAAAATAATTTCATTTTTATGTATTTCAGAGGGGCACAGCGAATTTGTTTCGATACTTAAAGACATCGCCATAAATGAAAACCAATTGATATCAACTGATTCTTTTTTAATGTTAAAGTCGTTTTTGCAAAAGATAATCAGGGCCATAGACGATCTTGCTACTGAGCTTAAAAATGACGAAACTATACTTATCAGTGTGAAAAACCAAAAACTTCTAAGAACATGTTTTCAAATAATAACATCTCTTGGTCTGTCACCGTGTCTGATACCAGGACTTGGAATCAAGTTGTCAAAGAGATGTATCACCGGAGATATACTTCCAAGACTTTCGTTTACCGATGAACAAAAGTATGAGATGCTTGTTGGCTGCACTGATTTTATTACAAGAAGTTATGGTGTCTCAGCCCTCAAAACTATAATCATAACTCTGCATCTCTCAGATTATTTGGCAGCATTGATACAATTGTCTTTTGCACCATTTAAAAAACCAGGCACATATAACAATTTTATAATGACTCAAGAAATGTTTAAAAAACTCAATGAAGACAGGAATAAGTATGTTAATATTTATAATCATCTTGTAAATAGTTGTTTTAAACCTATCCTTATGAAGGAACTATTGGTGCTACAAAGTGGTACTGAGCCATCTCCCCCAGCATTTGCTAAAAGAGTCATAGCTAAGGAGTTGAGTCAAAGATTAATAGCTCCCGGAGGTCTGCTGAGCTTGATCAGGTGTTTTATAGAAAGCTATGACATTGATACAGGTTTTGAATGGAAGAAGATTGATATGATCTGTAGAATCATAGCAGCAAGACATGGAAGCAGTTCAGAAAGTGAATATCTTGCCAACATTTGTTCTCAGTTGCAAGAGATACTGTCTTTGAATAACACACATTATTTGGCAGCTGCTGTAGCATGTGTGTTGAATTTAAATAATAAGTTCCCTCAGGCAGAACCTGTGGTTTTGTTAGTCAATGAAGTGTTCCAGACCTTTGATTACAATTATTTAACCACAAATAGTAATCTGCCTGGCACCATCATTCTATCTCCTCAAGAAGTTGGACAAAAAATAAATGTGTTACATGCTTGTGTCTGTTGTACCAAGCTAGAGTGGCCTGTTCATTTTTTCATACCAAACTTGTATTTAATTTATTCCATTGGAGTTAAGTGTACAAAAAATGATGAATTGAAAATCAAATTGAAAGAAATTATTCTAAAAAGTTTAGAGAAACTAGGAAAAGATGAATTATTTGACATGATTAAATCATTTTTATTTGGGAAAGATGCTTCCTCGGGTATACTAGTGGAAGAATTTGAAGCTGGTGTTGCTGTAAAAGCAGTGGCAACTTGTGAAGATTATGAGAAAGAAGGAGCTGTCATATACTTCATGAATTTATTTAAAAGTGCAATGGATGATACACTTGTTACAAATATATTTTCAATAGCCTTAAAAATATTAACAGACCTAAATGACAGAAGACGAAAAATAGGAAATAACGAAATACTGTTAAGTGAAGACAATCCTGTTTTAATTAATGAAACTGATCAACAATATGCAATCATTCTTCAGTTACTTTCAGAACTATCAACTTCACCAAAAATTGTGAGCTCTTTAAAATCAAACCCCATGGTTGTGTCCGATTTCATTGAACACTTTCTATTGAAACAGAATTGTGATACAAATGATGAGTGTGTTACTATTGCACTGGTATTACTCAATACTATTCTTTCTAATTCAGAGAAAATAGATGATAGGTTTAGTAATTTAAAACCGGTGTTGAGAAAACTAGGTGAGAATGATTCAAGCTTGAACAGTATTCTGTGTAAAGAAGCATTGTCCCTCATATCTCAAGAAGTACCTCAGAAGAAAGACACGGCGTGTGAGAAGGCTATAGCTGATACATTTGATGAGCTTCTGCCTGTTAGAGCACACGGGATCATTGAGCTTACGAAGCTTATTGATGCGGGTGATGTTGAAACTATTTCTAAGAAACATTATGTATTTTGCATCTTCCAGGTAAATATGATTCAAGGTCACTTTTTTCTATGCTAGAAAGAAAAAAATACTATTGTTGTAAATGAAGATCTAGGTACTTAATCTAATTAGAACTCAATTTACATGGTATAGATACATATAGAACCTACATTAGTACATTATCCTATCAGTTTTTCTGCTGTTTCATGTTCAATTTTTTTGCAGGAACAGCTAAAAGATCCAGACTCCTACATCTATTTATCAGCAGTCAATGGTTTGGCGTCATTATGCACGCTCTGTACAGAAGATGTGTTACAAATATTATGCAAAGAATTCTTGCTAGAGCAGAAAACTGTGGATGAGAGGAATCTTCCAACAAATGAGAATCATAACAAGGATGCTGAGTTGAGGATGAAGATTGGCGATGTTATTGTAAAAGTTACTAAGAGATTAGGTAAGTAAAAGTTAACAATCATTTAAAAGTCCCATTGCATAAGTAACTGAAAGTTGAAACCCCATAACAGAAGAAGGCCCAAAGAAAGGGGGTTCTTCCAATCTGGACCATCCTATAGAACCTAATTTTGTACACAAGTAAACAACCGAAAAATCTGCGCCGGCCCTAAGTGTGTCAACGCGACTGCGCGAGCATGTGCGCTACTGCACGCGCATCCGCTTCTGGTCGCACACGTTCGGACTCTCACAAAATTGCAAAACGAATGATCAATGATGATGTGTCGAGTATCCGTTCGCAGTCTCGCGGGTACTCGCACATTCTCTGTCGCCTTAGGCGGGTCAGGCCGTGCAAAAATCCTCCTACATCACTTTCGTCGAGTATGTATGGATCATCGCACATTACAGGCCAATCGCACGGCTCTTTTTTGTTGTTTAATATGCTGCGCCGCGGTCTTATGCATCCCATCCCATACTTTGCGTTCAGCTTACTGAATCTGGAATTTACATTGAGAAACTCTTGGAATACTCTTGACGACACGGTTGGCGCAGTGGTTGAGCGATTGACTGCTGCGCAGCATGTCGCGGGTTCGATTCCCGCACGGAACAAATATTTTGTACGATCTACATGTATTTGTTCTGAGTCTGGGTGTTTTTCTATCTATAATATGTATGTATTTACAAAAAAAAAATGTATATAAGTAGTTTATCAGCCATATCGTTACCATAACACAAGCATTAGGTTGCTTAGCTTGGGACTATATGGCGTTGTGTGAAATGTCCAAGGATATTATTATTATTATTCCATTTATTCATTGTATATACATATTATTTACATTTTTAAATATTTCTATAATATTAATAAAAAAAAACATTTAAAAATATAAAAAATAGTAGCCGACCGGTATCGGGAACAGGGTCCAAGCTACCGGTGGTCAGGGCTCCCGAGAGAGGAACCCTCTCACAATACGCGCCGTGTCCAGGAGTACTGCTTTCTGGATCAAGCCCTTGATCCAGAAAGAAAATAAAAAGAGAGCTTTCTTATGCTTCGCATAGACTTCGTAACATTTAGAGTGTTCAATTTAAATATTTTTTATTTTTGTATGAAATCTTGATGAACTAAAATATGATGAATTTTCAAAAGTCATAGAACAAAAGTTGTTGTTTATGATGTTAGTAACATAGTCCTGAGAGGTTGCCGGTGTTTTACAAATAACCCTGTATAAAAACTGGTAAAAGCTCATTTCGTAATGTTTGATTGTTATTGCAGGTGAAATGGCAATAGTCCACAAAACTATCCTGCTGAACACGATGCTCTGTGCGGTCAATGACGAAGATCCGCTGATCAGGACATCAGCCTTGTCAAACCTGGCAGAAATTGCTCTGGTGCTGCACTACAGAATAGGAAGCATTATTTATGAGGTAAAGTCTTTATACAACGCACAACTACACTAGAGGACTTGCTTGACCATTCAAAAATAAACTACGTACAGGTACACTGCAAATACGTCTGAATAGAAAGAAAGAAAAATAGTTTGTTAATAGCTGTTTGATGTTTCTGCAACTTTGTTCCTTATGAAAGGGGTTTACGCTATATTACTAAATTTCACTAGAAAATACTCTGTTCTATTTTTCTCATGGTTCTGCAGAGCCGAAAGCCCATGTAGTTACTGAACTATTATAAAAATTCTTCTAAAACTTTTTCAGGTACTTTACTCTATTTGGAGTATAATAGAAACCGACAAAGCAATCGAGTGCCGAAGAGCAGCAGTCATGGTCATATCCAGCTTAATCAAAGGTTTAGGCAAGGAGACGTTACTTCAACTGAAGGATAACCTTCTTCCTATATACAGAACACTAAAGAACCTTTACAGAGACAATAATGAGGACACAACTGTTCGACTGCACGCCCAAATAGCTTTAGAAGAACTAAACGACATAGTAAACCAGTTCCTTTTCCCAGCAGTGAAGATGGAAAAACAAATATTTGTACTGGACGAAGTACAAGATGTGTTCAAATAAAAAACACCGTGAGTCAAATTATTTGTTTTATTCACACTCGATTTTCTATTTGTATTAACTTAAAATTAAATTCAACACAAGCGGACATACGAAAGACTTGGAACTTTGTTTAACTACATACTTTTAATGCCATTAATGAACATATAATGTGTACCAAAATTAATTCCAAATTCCTAAGGTTCCGTATGTCCGCCCCACACAAGTCTTATATAAAGGATAGTCGATAATATCTATGGCAATCATAGCATTGATGTTAGTGATCCAAGTGCAAAGCAAATACTGGCCACATTTAAATGCCAATTGATTCTTCGAGATAAACTTATCAAAAAACATATTTTTTACGTATACCTACCTACAACAGGAAATCAGTAATCGCTCCGAATTTCAAGTTTTCTTATTTGGTCTGTCTGGGTTCTTTTTATTAATATTTACATACAAACCAAATTTTATTCCACTTGACCGACTTATTTTGTTTAGTTCGGAGAAACATAAATTTTGTCGTACCTACTAACCGTGTACCGTACAAAACGTGCACTTACACCTAACAATTAATTAGATCAATCACAATAGTATTTCAATATGATCACGCTTCGGACGTATTGTCGCCGTCGTTGGGCTTCTTAGGGGTTCCTTCGTCTTTTTCTGACAACGAAATAGAATATACGGAGCTTTTGTCAGAGAATCTGTCTCTATTACGCCTGCTGAAGAGGCCACTGCGCGCTAGAGACGAGACCGTCGCGATAGATATGTTGTCTCTGTCAGCTTGCGGCACCACCTTCCATATTAATAGTGCGATGCCGCCAAACGCAGCCACTACTAAGAACATGACCAATGTGACCTCACCAAACGCGCCTGCAATAATAATTCAAATGTAAAGAGGACAGCAATAAATCATAACCGAATCAATCTTGAAGAACCGTTTAGACATACTTTGTTGTGACTCCTCCTTCCTCGCTTCAAGTCTGGCAGGCTGTAGCTCGTTGTAGTCCATGTCCTGGTTCTCGTAGGGCTCAACAGATCCGCTCGAAGGTTTATTCTGATGCAGAACGTCTCCAGGATTGGATTTTGGCAAGTTGATGCCAGCTCTTACTGTCAATGTCTCGGGTTTGTAGGTACAGAGGACCAAGAACCTGGAAGAAACAGAAAATAAATAATAGGGAATATGCATGAAAAAATATTTATTATCTACACAGTTTATCTAAAAATATACAAAATTATAATAGGTACTTTCAGTGAAAATAGAATGAAAATTAGTCGAAAAACAGACCAGATATCATTATTTTAAACAAATATAATTATCTGTCCCTCTCGCGGAAACGCTGTTATGTATGGCAGCTGTATAGGCGTCATGGACTCTGACGTCAAAGTTCATATCGGACTTCTCTTTCTAATTGTAATCTTTGATGCTTTATAACTTCATCACTGATGAAGGTATTTCAAAAATGAAAGCGTAATTAATTTTTAGACCTAGTAAGTATTTAATTTTGCAAATAAAAAATTGCATGCATATTCTCTATTGAAACAGAACCTAATGTTGTATTGCTTGAAACGAAACGAAACCCATTCGGCTCAGTCGCTAAAAAGCGACCTTTTTGGAATTCAAAATTCTCGCAACTTACCGTCTTGTGCTATGCGTAAGAATGGGCAGATTCTCTTGCACGATGACGTAGGTAGCGACAGTAGTGTCGTTCACTTCGGAGCCGCACTCGTCGTGGTGGATCCGTAAGATGTACGCGTCTTGGGCGCTGTTGGGGTTGCCTTGGATCGAACACCGCTCGGGGCCTCCATCTGCTGCTTCAACGGCGATGCGGCCTCCGAAGAACGGACCCGTAGATACTTCAACTTCACTCGCGTGAGGTAGGCATTGAGTTGCGCGAGCTGAAACTATAACAGGAATATCGTTTAGCCTTGCATGGCACATAACACCTAAACTTGGCATCTGAGTTAAGTGCGTTGATTGGTATGAGTACATAATTTATTTTGATCTTGTTCTATAGTCTCTTAACGATTGTTGCTAAAAAAAAAAAGAAAAAAAAACATACATCCTTTCGTAGGTACGATGATAATTTTCGAACTAATTGATTGGGGGTCTGCTAAATCTCGGGCGTCCCGCCGGACTGGCCTCACTTCAAAAGAGTACGTTGTAGCCATCCGCAAGCCGATGATACGCGTGCTGTACATGCGCCCGCGCCTTATACCGGACGGCTGACTCGTGGTCGTGGACGATTCCGTCGTACTAGGCGAGGGTTTGGGAGATTTTTCATCTTCTGCTGTGTCGATGACCTAGAAGACCAGAATTCAATATTATTTATTAGACCCAGGCAACTAATACATTAGAATTTATCGGGATCAAAACAAGCAGCCCTTAGCAGACAACCCTACGATCAAGAAACAGCTTTAAGGCAACGTTGCCTGCAATAATGTTGATTGTAGCTTAGCAGTGCGGATAATGATGTCAACGTAAAGCCCAATGTTTAAATATAATCTGATTCAATAAAAGAGAAAGGCTACAAACACTGGCAGCGGTGCTATATTAACACGTAAATACAGTAATGACTGGCGGGCATGTTCCTTGTCACAGTCACGCCGCAGTCACGCTTGCCGCGCAAACCCCGGCCCATTATCTCCCGTTTCGGAGTGCCAACTCATTGCCAACGTATACAATTGTAGAATGTCATAGTTTTTAACGACTTATATTTCGCACGACTGTGCCATGTTGGTTATGTAAGTTCACGACAAAAAAATCCAATTCAGTACCTTCGTCCTGCAGCGATATTGCCCCCATGCTTGCAATTCGCAGTAATGTACTTGAAATGCCAACACTTTCGGCCGGTCTTCCTCGTCAGGCTTGCCGTACTCCCATCTCAGTCTCACGTCGCGAAAGTCAGGCTCACCAATCAGATGCAGCACTTCTGTAAACCGCAAACATAAAAAAATCTAAACACACCGTTCCAATAATAAATATAGGGGTGTTTAACGTTCCGCTCGGATGGATCAGCAATGCAGCGATCCGGGCGTGCCATTAACCCAATGACTTGCTCACTGAGCCGTTGTTGCTTCCAATAATTATGGTATCATCGATGTAATAGGATCTTCCTTGCGCTAGTTTTACAAGCCGACCAGTGCGTGGATAGTGAATATCTCACATTACGGATAGTTCAATCATATTCAGACCCCGGGCGTGTGGCGCATCATAATATATGGAATTAGTTCACTCATCAAGTCATCATCTAGTGAAAGAGTAAGTAGGCGTTAAGCGACTGAGTAAATAATTTCTACTTGAAGGAAACCACTCGACGCTACTTATGATGATTGGATAAACAATGCTTCGGAATACCTACTAATTTGAGAAGCGACTACATGTAAACCTCTGCACATAAATAAACACACAGTTCCTATTTTTTTAATACGTCGGTGAATACATTAATACACATTTATTTATACGTTGTCTGCGCAGTCACGGTCGGCATTTTTTGCTGTAACTCGACATAGTTGTATGATTTCAAAGTCAAATAATTGATGAGTGTTAATAATTATTCAATCGATTTCATCGAGGAACTATCAATCACCGCAGGAACGAGTTTAGTGTGATTCTAATATAAGTCTGTGTTATCTGGGGGCACGGCAGAGCCCCGCCAAGACGATAAGTGAGCTTAATGACTTTGTGAATTGTGTGTGCATCAAGCTAGAAAGCGCTGCCGTGTGTTTAGTCAGTTGGCTAGGTTTTACGGCGTTGTTAAGTACCTACTGCAAAGTTGTCAATCTGACTAGATTGAGAATAATCAAAAGAGATTATCATTCCTCCTAAAGTCCTAACTGACGTAGTGTTGTAGCCCTAGGGGATAAAGTGGCCATAAAGTTCCTACAATTAAAGAATTTATAGCGATTAATTAAATCGCATTTCTCCGGTCGCGTTGGACATAAAGGGGTTATACCTACTGTTTATAGGCATCCATAACTACTAGCGATATCTATAGTTATTTTCTAATATAATAAACCTTTAAATAATAATAAAGCGTTTCTGTACAAGAAAACCAGTTAGGTAAGTCTTCCTGATTTAAAACCTAGTTATTTAATTTACTTACATGTTACATTAAGGCGGTCGTTGTTGCACCACCTTAAGGAAGAATGTTGGAACCTTTGTGAATGGCGAACGAAAAATAGCTAAAAAAATAAATAAAATAAATCGTAGATTTTTACGAAACGGGGCAGAGACTTGTTAGTGGAAACGGGGCAGAGACTTATTTATTTAACACTTTCAGCACAAAAAGAGTACAGAGGCGGACTTAATGCCATAGGCATTCTCTACCAGTCAACCTTTGGGTGATGCAGAGAATAGTGGTAGGTGCAATATAGAGAATTTAATGTAAAAAATAATTAAATGCGATTAATAATGATTAATATTCAAATTCAAAGTATAAAAATAAAATAAAGTACCTAGAAATAAAGTATAAAATCAATTGCGTCAGGTGGAACCACCAGTCCACCAGTGGATCCACCGCCGGATCTAACCGGTTAAAATGAATACTATACACAAACTAACTATACCTATAAATACATAATAAATACTCACATTAACAAGATAAATATGTAAACGAAATACTTAAACAATAAATTCGAATAAGTAACTGGAAAACATTAGCGCTGTGATGATACTACTGCCAACTTCTTCCGAATGTGTTCACGAACTTTCAATTTAAAAGTTAATCGGTTGGTGGCCATCCTGATCTCCTGAGGAAGCGCATTCCACAGAGAAATAGACTGAACGAAGAAAGAAGAGTGAATAAAGTCAGTACGGTGAGTGGGACATTGAAGGAGACGGTTGTTTGATGAGCGTAGATTGAGATTGTGGCTGGTGCAAATGTATTGAAAGTGAGGGGCTAGATAACTGGGAGAGTTGGGAGAGCCAAGAAATGAAAACAAGGTAGTAAGAGCCCTTAGCTCTCTACGCTCGCGTATGGGCAACCACTTTAAAAGTGACCGATGCGCAGAGACATGATCATATTTACGCAGATTGAAAACAAATCGAATGCAGTAATTCAGAAGACGGTCAAGTTTGTTGAGGAGATCTGCATTCAGGTCATAGTAACACACATCGCCATAATCGATTATAGGAAAAATTAGGGTCTGTACAAGCATTGTCTTCGTGTTTGCTGGTAAAAAGTTTTTCAAACGATACAGGGCCCGTAACGTTCCCGTAACCTTCTGACTGACACTAGCAACTTGAGCTCGCCAGTTTAAGGTACTATCAATGCGCAAACCTAGGTCCATCACATCAGTGTTAAATGGGACAATCGTATTGTCGAACAGAACATTTGGCAAAGCTGTTTCATCGACTTTAGCGATGCTTCGAGAACTCCCAATGATGATCGCCTGGCACTTATCAGGATTTACAGCCACACCAAATTTATCCGACCATGTTTTTATGGCTATCAAGTCTCTATTTAGTTTGCTGATAGCGTCAGGTAATTCATCGACCCTCCCTTGATGGTACAATTGCAGGTCATCTGCATACAGATGATACGCACATTGAAGTTCAGAAGTTATTAGATTAATAAAAATAGAAAATAAGAGAGGAGAAAGAATGCCGCCTTGAGGAACGCCAGTTTCCAAATCACGCCAGCAAGATGAGGAATCCCCAACGCGAACCGACTGCTGACGTCCCTGAAGATAAGAGGTGAACCACTCCAGTGCTTCGGGAGAGACCATAACATAGGAGAGAATGGCTAGAAGAATGTCGTGACTGACGGTATTGAAGGCATTTGAGAAATCGACCAACACAAGTACAGTTACCTTGGTGTCTTCCAGTCCTGCCCTTATATCGCCAGTCACTTTAAGGAGAGCGGAAACAGTACTGTGCCCGGGCCTGAATCCAGATTGTAGAGGGCTTATGAGAGAGTTTTTTCCCCCCTCAATCGTGAAGGCAACTCGGCACATTCTTATTCCGATCCTTGTCTTTATCTTCAATCTGTGCTTTTCAACAGGAACTTTTCCTGATGTTTTCAAAACTGCCGTTGTCCACCCTATATATAAGTCAGGAGACAAGGACAATGTCGCTAATTACAGACCCATTTCAGTGTTAAGCACCCTGTCTAAGATATTTGAAAAGGTTATAAACCGTAGACTCACCAAATACTTAAATAAATTTAACCTTCTTTCAAATAATCAGTTTGGCTTTAGGAATGGAAAATCCACCGAAGATGCTGTACTGGAACTTACAGATACTATTATTAGCCATTGGGAAAACAGACATAAAAGTCTTGCCATCTTTTTAGACCTATCCAAAGCCTTCGACACAGTCTCAATTCCCATACTACTATCGAAGCTAGACCATCTGGGTATTCGTGGGACGGCCCACGAGCTCTTCAGGAGTTATCTTACAGGTCGTAAACAAGTTACAAAACTTGAAAACTACTTCAGCAACCAGGAAACAATTACTTTTGGTGTCCCCCAGGGTAGTGTCTTGGGTCCCCCACTTTTTCTTATATACGTGAACGAGCTGTGTCAATTATCCTTACCCAACTGCAAAATCATAGCTTATGCCGATGACACAGCTCTCATTGTACATGGCCGGAACTGGACTGAAACTCGCCTCAATTCGGAGTTTGCCTTGAGCATTGTCATGAAGTGGCTGACCTCAAATCTTCTCACCCTAAATTTAAATAAGACTAAATTTATGACATTTTCTACTATGAAGTCAAGTCAGCCCCCTACACCGATTGAAATTCGTGCACACACCTGCCCAAACTTACACGCAAACTGTGGATGTCAGCAGTTAGAAAATACTCCTTTTATTAAATATCTTGGAGTCACTCTTGATAGCAACCTGAAGTGGAAGCAACATGCTGCTTCCACTGCGGCTCGTGTGAGAAAACTGATATATGTTTTTAAGAAGCTCAGAGGCGCTGCCGATTTCAGCTGTTTATTAAACGTGTACTTCGCGCTCGCTCAGTCTGTCCTGGGGTATTGTCAAACAGTATGGGGTGGGGCCGGTAAAACAGTGATGCTAAGGGTCGAACGAGCGCAGAGAGCGGTCCTGAAGGTACTGGCAAGGAAGCCGATCCGATATCCTACATCCTCTCTGTATACCCTCTGCCAAGTCCTCACCGTCAGACAGCTATTTATCCTAAAGACTGTTCTTCGCAAACATAGCCAACTTAAGTTTCATCCTAAATTCTGTTCTTCACGCCGCTCGAATGGGGTTTGTGAAACTGAGTCTCGTAGAACTGTAGCTGCAAGTCGTCACTACAAACATTTAAGTTCTAATTTGTACAATAAATTAAACAAAAGCCTACACATCTACCCATTAACTAAGAGAAAATGTAAAATGAAACTTGACTCTTGGCTAAAATCACAAAACTATGAGGAAACAGAAAAACTTGTGGAAGTGTAAAAACATACACCGCAACATAACCACACATATACACTCATGCCACTAACACCACAACATGCATGCACAACTCATTACACTCATTACTCATACACACCCATTTACTCTACAGCTACACTCACCACACTTACTCAACATCCATCTAAATCACAAGCAATTTTGTTCTATATTTTTTAATTTGTCCTGTTTTTCTTATTTTATTATATTTCTTTTTTTTTTATTATTCAGGAATAAATATAATTAAAGGAAAAAAAAAATATAATATATTTTCCTGCATGTCACTATTTACATGGAACATCATTCCATTAAGTTTTTGGGAAAGGGCGTTGTTAGCTGCGCTACAGTTTATACTTTTGCAGCTACCATCGTTTCAATTGTATTATTGTTCCGAAATAAACTTTTTATTTATTATTTATTTAGTTACAATGTACAAAGTGTGAGAGCTGTTTGTGTAAGCAGGCCTCGAGCACTTTGGATAGGAACGGAAGTATAGAAATTGGGCGAAAGACTTGTTAGTGGCGCCCCCTCTCTTCCACGTTGCGATTAATTTCAGTATCTGGTGTAAAAGGACCCTCAACAATAACCCTTTTTCTAGACAATACAATGGTAACCATTGCAGCATAGGTTCTTCAGACATTTCAATATCTCACTCAATAACGTCGGTCAAACTACAAAAATTTAGGGTGCTGGGTGGGATGGGATTTTAGTGACCGTAAAAAAGAAACTTCCAATATTTACTTTTTTCTCCACCTCCAAACGGGAATAAGAAAAAATTACCACCTTAGGAGTTTCTCTTATGCTTAAATGTTGAAAATAGAGAAAAAAAAAATTCAAGGGCGAGCGAAGCGTGCCCGAAAATATTACCTAGCACACCCCACATGAAATAAGTTTTTTTTACCATTTGAATTTGGCGCCCCTTGATCCGAGGCTAGTGAGACGCACAAATTATTATAATTGAATATTATTAGTATCGTCACCACTACTTAACCCTTCACGGATTCATGATGATTCATTAATTATAACAACCTCATTTAAATACGAAAACCTCAAAGAGAAACGAAGCCAGTACCTACCTATACAACAATAATTTGTTATAGTGTTCCAGATACGTCCTACCTCCGTGTAAGAATGCAAATCATATCGTATATTTGGTTGAATTTATCGGAAGCATCTACAGCCGTACAAGTAAAAACTTTCGCCCAAAAACAAACAAAAATGGTCAAATTAATGTGTAAAATAATGTTTTTAACATAAATGGGCGCGTCGCCCTCGATCGCAACAATACCAGAAATTGTTCAGGCCTCGAAATGGAATTGCAATATCATTAACATTTTATTTTAGTACAGTATTTGAAAACGGATCCGGATGTGGCCTCGCGACGTTCTGAGAGGCAGCGCATGGTGACATCAGTATGATACCTACTCAAAATTAAATCTGATGTTCATACATTTGATGACTTTGCTAACGATGAATTCCGGAAGATATAATTAATACCGGCACGTAAGTTGGCAAAGATTGTTCGTTGTGGGGAGGTTAGCGCATGTAAATTGTGCGTGCGCAAAACTTTATTTAGAAAGATTTGGTAAAAAGGTAAAAAATGGGCGAAAAGGGAGAATTAGAAAATTTTGTGCAACAGTGTAAGTGACAAAACTTTGATGACAAAGAATATACTATGTATGTAGTACCTATGTACAAAAAATACGTTGGTAGGTAATTGCTTACATTACATAAATCTGCGTGTCGTGATACCTACATCATTATATAAAGTAATGTTATGTGGTGAGCATAATGGCACAGATTTGATAGTATGACGGATGCGCAGGCGGCAAGCATGACCCGACGACTGGACCAGAACGAGCATTGTGGCTGCCGGCCGGTACAATACCGAGCTACTAACAACCAATGGGAAAATGGAAAAATCTTGTTTGTTTTCAAAGAAACATAAATTGTCAAAAAAACGCCTGCCTGTTCCAATGCCGTTAGAAAAATTCGTGGTTTAACTGATTTAGAGACATCCCGTTTGGTGTACTTTAGTTATTTTCATAGTGTAATGATGGCATTCTACTGTGGGGAAATGGCGCTGACATACAGACAATATTTATCTTACAAAAAAGGGCTATTCGTGCGATTTATAAATTAAGTCCCAGACACTCCCTCAGAGACAAATTTAAAAAGATTAAAATAATGACTGTGGCCTCTCAGTATATTTATGAAAATCTCTTGCACATAAAAATATAAATCTGTTTAAAAATACAGTGCATACCATAAATAAGTACTAGGAATAAACACAATTTTGTCGTTCCTAAAACTCGACTGAAAAAAACTAGGTGGTTCGTTTCGATGCCAATGTATATAATGCGACAGTTAAAACTCATAACCGGTCGAAACCACTTTTGACTACAACAATCAGGCAAAAGTGGTTTTGACTTGATGCCTTCAGTTAAAACAGTTTTGACTGATTTTTGTGTTATGGTTGAAGTGGTAGTTTCCTCAAAATACCACTTAGGACATTAACCTACATGGTTCTCATATGATTTGACCAGGGGCCCGAGTCTGCTATTTTTATAAATTTGTCATTCCGACACGATCCCATTGTCATGCCATTGTCATTTTGCTAAAAGTTCGTAATCTGCTAAATTCATAATCGCACGGTCACTGGCACGTCAGTGGCCGGTCACTGGGATGTCAGTGGTCTCTTAAAAGAATTGCGGTAGGAATGCCGTATTGTCATTATTATAAAACCGAGCTACATTTGAGCATTTATTCATGCCAGATTTTATTTATATTTAGTTTTACATATTATTTATTAGTGTTATAAGCAATCTGAAGTAGTGAGAAGTTCGTAAATACTAAATCTGTCATTATGTACGAGATTACCATTCATATGGCTTTCTTTCAATGGCGTGTCAGTGGTTGATCATTGGAATGTCATAATGACGCCATTATGATGTCATTATGTTAGTAGATTACCAAACTTGTCAAAATCAACCATTTTGAAACCAGTGATCGACCATTCTGACACTATTGTAATAGCCGACTCGGGCCCCTGTACGATTGCATGGACTTTAAACAGAGACTTACCTCTGAGTTTGTTTCGGTTTTTCTTCTCAGAGCAGTCAGCTAGGAAACGCCGGCCTCATCTAGTTTAATTTGACCATTTTTGGTGAAATTAAACTAGATGAGGCAATAACACTTTTACACGTCAATCTAAAAAGATTGACGTGTAAAAGTGTTATTTACAACCTACTTACAAAATAAATAACATTTATCATATTTTTAAATAAACCTACTATATTGACTATAGCTTCTGCCAGCGGCTTCGCCTGCGTGAACGTCGAAAACAGTCCAAGAAAATGTTCACTAGGCATAATTGTCTAGGTGCCTACATTATTGAGGATGTTTTTCCGGGATGAAAAGTATTCTATGTCCTAATCCAGGCCATGGGTTTACCTTGTTCCAAGTTTCATCCAAAACGGATAAAAGAGGTAACAAACACACAGACAGAGTAACTTTCGCATTTATATGTATCTATTATTAGAATAGAAGGCTATATGGATATTGAAAATTACCCACGTATCCGATGGCAAACAGTAAATTATACATAGGTAGGTACTTACCTAATGTATGAAAATAATAAGCAACAATTAACCCAAGCATTTATCTTCTTCTTCTATATATACATATAATAAAATCGTAGAGTTGCCGTGTCTTTACATTGAATATTTTCGCATAAAAAATACATAGAAATGTCAGAAAAATGACATAGAACACAAAAAAGCAGTTTTGGAAATTCTTTTCTGTTTGTCTGTTTGTCTGTGCGTCTGTATGTCTGTGCGTCTGTATGTCTGTGCGTTTGGAGGAGCATCACGCATAAACCACTGATTGGATTCAAAATTTAGGTACTTCGAAATATTAAGTGATAATCGGAGCAACATTTAGTGTTTATTTCATCAAAATCGACCCACAAAATCAAAAGATATCGAATTTTAAAGTTTACGAAGAAACTTCATCGAGCGCTAAAATAGGTTGTTTTCATTGAGACTTCAGATACTTGCAATGCCATCTATTGAGAAATTTTTTAATAAGAAATGTGTGAAAAGACCCCGAAACAATGTATTTTTGAGTTATTTTTTAATTAAACACATAATGTTTATAATTATATGTTATTATATTATCATTATTTATCGTAACGTGTAAGCTTCTAAGTTTGAACTTATGAGTAGTTATGAGCATAAAGACAGTTCAGTTACGTTGTAGATCGATAGATGGCGTTGTACTTATGACGCGTTTTTCTGAATCGCGGTGTTAAGATTCTCCGCAGTAGCATAAGGTCAGCCCCATGTTTTATGTTGTTTAACTTGAAGACGTATAATGATGAAATTATTAGCTATGGAATTATATGGATTTGATTGAATGATTGAATTACTAGATTGTTTTTCGATTTACTGGGAGGAGAGGAGAGTCTCCTCCGGAGTCCGGAGTTACCTGTATCCATAAGTAAACTGTTTTACTAACAGAAGAGATGAATATTTGGTATTATGTTTCAATGTGGCTAAACTATATCAGCCGAACACGTCGATCTTCAAGGTTAAGCAACGCTTGCCGAGGTCGGTCTGTGAATGGGTGACCATTATAACAACCTAGCCTTTTCCTTACTATATTGGCTCGGCTTCCAGACAAACCGGATTCAGCTGAATACCGGTATTTTACGTGGCGCGGCTGCCTACCAGACCTCCACAACTCATTCAATGCAAGATTTCAGTCAGATTTTACTGGCTTTTGACTATCCGTAACGACTGCCAAAGATCTACAAATGACAGCCGGGACCAAAGGCTTAACGTGCTTTCTGAGGCACGAAGGAAACTCGGTATGTCAAGATGGTCACCCACCCACAGACCAACCTTCGCAAGCGTTGCTTAACCTTGAAGATCGATGCGTTCGTCTGTTATAGTTTAGCCTTGAAGATCGGCCCGTGCGGCTTTAGCCACGAGCTCCTCTATAATAAATCGGTTCTATGAACCCAATAAAACTTTTTTGATATTATAAAATCTTAAAACAAACTATATTTATCAGTGGTCTACGATCAGCAACATTGTCAGTAAAAATCGGAGAAAATGTGTTTCTTTTTGGACTGTTCTGGACGAAATTAAGAATCCACTTGATTCAGCACCATTCGTTCGATAGTTGGTTTTGTTGATTTTGATTCAAGATTAGTTTGTACCAGGAGATTAGGTACCTGGGCTGGTCGGCATTTCAACCGATAGAGATGATACAGTGCCCTGCATTAGGTACCCTCTTCATAATTATATTCTTAATTCGAGAGAGAGATCAGGATACGTAACTGAACGTAGATTTTGTATATTATGCAATCTATACTAATATTATAAAGCAGAAGAGTTTGTTTGTTTGGTTGAACGCGTTAATCTCAGGAACTACTGGTCCGATTTGAACGAGCTCCTCTATAATAAATCGATTCTATGAACCCAGTAAAACTTTTTTGATATTATAAAATCTTAAAACAAACTATATTTATCAGTGGTCTACGATCAGCAATATTGTCAGTAAAAATCGGAGAAAATGTGTTTCTTTTTGGACTGTTCTGGACGAAATTAAGAATCCACTTGATTCAGCACCTCTACCACCAGCAATCTATACTAATATTATAAAGCAGAAGAGTTTGTTTGTTTGGTTGAACGCGTTAATCTCAGGAACTACTGGTCCGATTTGAAAAAATCTTTCAGTGTTAGATAGCCCATTTATTGAGGAAGGTTATAGGCGTATATATATATATATATATATATATAATCACGCTGAGACAAATAGGAGCGGAGCAGTAATGGAAAATGTGACGCAGACGAAGTTGCGCGGGTCAGCTAGTACTGAGATATTATTATTGTCAAACGACAGTAACGACGTAATCGGTAGCAAATATAAAGAATCGAAAGTAAAAATGCAGTTATGCTAGTAATTAGCGAAACGTCTCAGCTTTCTTCCGAAAGCGGTTGTAATCATCGCCGGTTTTTTGCTACTCCTATTCAATGCATAATACTCTGCGACTTTTTATCATGTGTAATTCTGTACTGTACACACGATGAGTTAGCGAACTGAGCAACATCTAGGTCTATTTGTACACGCCTCTGTATAATAGTAAAGTATAGGAAATGCGTGAGGCACTCGTTCATTATGTAAGCTCTTGAAGTTGATTTATCTTCAGCGCTATTTTTAATAATAGTTAGAAAATGATAGCAGTTTTTACTACAAACTGCGGTTCCGATAACATAACTCTTACAAGGCAAACGACACCATTGCAGTCATTTTTATTTAGAATGTGAATAAAGTTATCACTTTCAGACAAATCTGCATTGCTTTCGTGTGGTTTTACATGTTGATGAATTCGTAACAGTGAGTCGTCATTGTGATGAGCGAGTGGCGCGAAACGGCTCCGTCCAAACAATACGTTTCACGCGTGATGCTCTTCCTGCCAAGCTTTATGGGGCCATCTGATTTCATGGTGTCAATGCGGCACCGCTAACACAGACGTGAATTCACATCGGAACAAATGGAAACTGTACGAAATCATGAACATTCGAGATTTTTGCCAATCGGCCGGATTCCTGAGTTACTTTGACTGCTTAATTAACTCAGACTGCTCTATTATAAGAACCAAATTTCAGGAGCAGTCTGATCAATAAAAACAGAAATCATCATCAAATCTAATCTAATCTTCTCGAGATGCGTAAGCGATAGGTATTTATCTGCCAAGGTGTTCCACATAGCATAACGGAGAAAACTAAATGTCCCTTAATTCAATTCAGTGTAGACTATTATGTCTGCCATGCATACAAAAGCAATAAAAATACACCATGGTCAATGATATGCATCGTTGCGCGCACGTTCAAGAATTCCGAGATCCGATTGTTTTTGGTTCGCGATGCAACGACAAGAATAGCGACTATTCAACTGCCACCGTTTAGGGTTGAAGAAAGACACATATTTTTTACTAGCTGACCCGCGCAACTTCGTCTGCGTCACATTTTCCATTATTGCTCCGCTCCTATTTGTCTTATCGTGATGATATATATAGCCTATAACCTTCCTCAATAAATGGGCTATCTAACACTGAAATAATTTTTCAAATCGGACCAGTAGTTCCTGAGATAAGCGCGTTCAACCAAACAAACAAATAAATAAACAAACAAACTCTTCTGCTTTATAATATTAGTATAGATTCGAACTGTATAAGTTCTATTGGTATTTTGTGGTTTCAATTAAGTAGAAATAAATTTACTCCTGAGAATACTTAGAAATAAATCACAGACTGGACATAAAACAAGTTATCTTGATGACACTGAAGTACCCAGTGCGTCCATTGGGATTCCAGCAGCCGCCGGGCATTATATAAGTAGCCTGTAAACATGCCAGCAATCTGAAGGATCTCTGACATTACTCTGTTGCGTTCCACCTGCATAAGTATATAATTTGCGATTTTTAGCGATTTCTTCATAGTAGGTACATTACAGCACCGAGAGGGATTGTTTCATAACATTAAAAATATAGAACATTAATATTATATAAGTAGCTGTACCCCGTGGCTTCGCCCCCGTCAACTGCAACTTTCTTATTTTTCCTTTCATAAGAACCTTCTTCTGACAGTAACAAACACACCAAAAAAGAATTAGGTATCTAGCGAAATTGGCCCGACCGTTCACGCGTGATGCGATGACCAAGGAAAATAGGGATTCCTTTTAATATACATATATAATTATATAAGATTAGATGACTTTGTTGCTTGTTATATTATAAGAAACTGTAAAGGGCCTCGAGACTCGTTTGGATGGCATGTTCAACGAGAGTCTCAAGACCCTTCAAAGTCGAAGAAACGATGTAAACCTATATTCCATTGTGAGGCGTGCGTGTATAATCACCGTTTTTACCGAATTCAATTAAAAGTGACCCACTGGCGAAGACGCGCGAACAGAACAAAACAGTCTACCTACTTGGTACTTCTCGGACAAAAGAGACAACATAACAAGTCCAAAACTTTGTCACAATGGTGCTTAGCTACTGACGAAATTGAGGGCAGATGAAATGGAAACACACGCTAAGGCTAATTTTAAACGCCAATTATCTAGCTGTAACTGCATTAAGTGTTTTCTTATTACTATGTACGAATGAGTATAAGTAACCGCCCAAAAGTTTGCACTTTTGCTCCTATTTTAATTGTATGCTAACGCTACTATAGTTAGAAATCGAGGTGACGAAGTCTTATAAAACGTTAAAGAAATTTGTTCAGACTTAAGTAGCGTGGCGTAGTGTATTTTGATTTTTCTTTTTGTCTTAACCGTCTAATGACTTGTTTACTCAAAGTAAAGCTTTTTTAATTATTTAATTGTGTGTGCATTAGAGCGAGAAGGACCGTGAAGTGTCTGGAATACTTGGTTAAATAGTTGCCATAACCGCCAGAGCGGCGGCACTGATGCGATGGCGCCATCTTCGGATTAAATGTTTTAGGTTTGCTAACAAGATGTACTTAGTAAATGTTTTTTTTATTCTTTGAACATTGTAAAGTCTACGAGAGGTCAGCACTTGACAGTTGGCATTTGAACAGTTGTTTCCGTTATGTGTGCACAATTACTGAATGCGACCGCTGAGATTCGTGCCCTTTGTTGACCCTGCGTAACATACCGATAGTCTACTTACAAGACAAACGTGACGACACATATACATTGCTTGAGTACCCACCTACGTATATTTTAGGGGACGGGACGGCGTATACCTATGCACTATGGTAACTCCTTAGAATAATAATATTCTAAGGGTAACTCGAATCAGATTGCCTTATAAATCTTAATAATTTCCTACCCACTTTACCAATGACCAAATTTTCTTGAGGCTTTTGTAGTACTACCTTTTTTCTTGTCTTCGGTGATCATCTTCAGCACATGTCTGTTAGGACACATCCCAGACCTTAGTGATAGGGTAGGTACTTAATAAGAGAAAGTACCCAGTAAGGTTCTACTATAATATTTTTTGTAGGTAGGTAGGTACTTATTCATTACATTTTTAAATATATCTTAACATTAAAAAATACAGAAACTAGTAGTCCGCCGGTGTCGGGAGCAGGGTCCAAGCTACCGGTGGTTAGGGCTCCAGAGAAAGGAACCTCCTCACAATACGAGCCGTATCGAGGAGTACTGCCTTCTGTATCAGGCCCTTTGTCCAACTGCGTAACGCCAGCTTCGACAGGTGGTCGTCGAAGCTTTTGGCTTTTGGCCATTAGCCGTAACGACAATCGGCACAATGATAGCCGAGTCCACATTCCACGTGTCGAGATACTTAATTTGTTTTTCTTTCTCAGCTTTCACGAGATTCTCGTCATGTGGGATGGTAACATCGATTATAGAATAGAATAGAATAGAAAACATTATCATTGTGCGGCGCGCTAATCGGTCTATCACCACTATGTCTGGCTTATTGGCAACAATAGTCCTGTCAGTGATGATAGACCGATCCCAGTACAACGTGACATGGTCATTTTCGAGAACTGGGTCGGGCACATACTTGTAATACGGTACCTCAGAAGCCACAAGTTTTTATTTCAAAGCAAGTTGCTGATGGATGATCCTGGCCACTTGGTTATGTCGGTGCAAGAACCTACTCGCCGTTAGCCAGACGAGAACAACCAGAGATAATAAATTTCTGATGAACTAGGTTCTAATAAGTATTTATTATTTATTAGAAAATTGTTGACTATCTACACTGTTTACAAATAAGTTCAGTGATCTTGTTTATTATAATATGGTAATACCAATGGTCCGCGCTTTCATACTCTAAGCAACTAAGAGCTACCTTCTTAATGTAATGCCATGGCCTTAATGTAAGGAAAAGTAGATATAATATCTAAGTAGTTAGAGATTACAGACTACCAACTTATGTACCTACCTATGATTTCATTTTAGTATAGACTTAGATTGGACCTATGTACTTAGGTACTTAGTGCAGGGGTCTAAAAAGGCCACTTTAGCATAATCATAATATTAACCACACACAATCTGCTGACCGCCCTAAATCTAACTTCTTTCGTTCAATCCATCCTAAGGTTGTCTAGAGATTGCCCTGTGCGATAAGATCGCCCCATTGTACACTTGTTTTATAAACGTTTTTCCTGTAGTTTTTATGAGGTGTAAATCTGTCAAATATCATCTTTATCGCTAACGCATTGGGTTCAATGTTGATTGGGAAAATTTGTCAGTTACGGGTACCGCGACGTGTTTTCTGATTCTGCTAAAGTTGCCTTTTTAGACCCCCAGATTTACTATTTAGGTATCCATCTCGCGTATTAGAGTGATTATATAAAAGCTCCACCATAATTAGAGTGTGTTTGAAACATAGTTAAAAAACTACAACCGGTATTCAAAATCTATACTAATATTATAAAGCTGAAGAGTTGTTTGTTTGGTTGAACGCGCTGATCTTAAGAACTACTGCCGGTCGATTCTGTCGACATCTCACCGTGAACACTTTGGTGGAGTGAACGGCAAGTGAGCTGTCATTCCATCTTTTTTGTATGGTTTGACAGCTCACTTGTCGTTCACTCCGCCTAAGTGTTCACTTCGACATGTTTACAAAATCGACCGGTAGGTTTGAATTGAAAAAATATTTAAGTGTTGGATAGCCCATTTATCGAGGAAGGAGGGCCGAGTCACCCGCGTCCGTAGGAGAATACCCTTCAGCGAATCCCTACACGTGGTCCCCGGGTGGTGCTAAACAGGTGACACTAACCGCCTCCGTGGTCTAGTGGTTAAGCCACCTGATTCAGACCCAGAGGTCCCGGGTTCGATTCCCAGCGGGGGCAAATTTTTTGCTCGGTTTGGTTGGTGGTAGGACTTCTTCTAAGTCCGCCTGGCAAGCTACCACCATCATATCTAAGTCTGTCGCCATAACAACAATGTTAACAACATTGTTGTGTTCCGGCAGTTAGAGGTAGGTATGATAGCCAGTTCCTCTGTGTAAGAGGATTCCGGGTGAAACTCGCTTCCATCTTCGGCCTAATCATCACTTTCCATCAGGTGAGATTTGGGCCAAGAGTGTCCCCGTTTTGAATAAAAAAAAAAAAAAAGGATAACCTATATAACATCACGCTACGACCGATAGGAGCAGAGCATTAATGAAAAATGTGACGCAGACGAAGCTGCGCGGTCCAGCTAGTAACATAAGTAGTTCCTATACCGTTGCTGATGAATAATCTTGTTAAAGCATTTGTTATTAAAATACAAGAATCATAATGCTAAACTAAATAAAGGTTAAAGACATATTGTAAGATCTATGTAGATTTGCACACAAGCTATTGCGGGCGGCGCCATCGTGAAATTGCCACGGGTAACGGCCAGCCCGATCGCCAATAAAACTAATAACCGTTTATGGTTGTGCAACTGGAAAAGGCAAAGTGGTTACCTACCGTTCCCAAGAACTTTTATGGATAACCACTGAGATACTGAAGGTACTTTCCCTGTGGTAAGTAAAGCCACAACGCAGTAACGGACCTGTTGTTAAGCCAGTGTCAGCCATTACTCGGCTAAAATCTAGTCTAGAGTTTTTTTTTTTAAAACACGGAATAAATATCTAATTAATAAGATCTAAACGTTGATTCACAGTCTGCAAAAGGCAATTTAAGTGGGTAAGGTACCTAATCGAAAATGGCAAACTTTAATAAGGCCGAAGAGCCGTTATCGATTGTAAATCGGTATTCTACGCGATGACGAGGAGGAACCTAAATTACTTAATGTGGTAGATGAATGTGGGTGGTGATTTTCTGTTTTGGTTGAACGAGTATCCGCAGAAGGCTCGCTCGGTGACCAATGTACGCTCAGGACTCAGACCTACATACATGCAAGTTAACTAGCCAAGCTGCACCCACCAGATTTATGTAAGAGGCATACATGCATCCGTGTGCAACGGTATAGCTGTACCTACTATATATATACTTTGTAGGTTCACGGACCTTGAACACCTCTCTATGAAATTATTTATTGATCTTGTACGGAACTTTGTATGAGAATTAGATGGCCAGGACATGTGACGCTGCCGATGATTTGTTTAGATGGTTTCGATGAACAGCAACAGTTGGTACGCAGAGTGTAATGAAAATCAGACGGTGAACTTAATAAGAAAACAGGTCAACGGAATATAGAAAAGAGAAAAATAAGGCTTATGAATACGAGAGTGCCGAATGATATAATTATGTAGTTAAAAGGAACCGTAGGACACCAAACAAAAACAGCCAGCAACTTAATTTTATTCCTCTATTACAAATGGTAAAAACAAAACTGGGCCTAGACAGGAGCCCTGTGAAACTCCAGAGCGTGCATGAATTGTGAATATGCCCAATATGTATATCAATAAAAAGGAGGAAGTGTAATAATAATAATAATAATAATAATATCCTTGGACATTCCACACAACGCCATATAGTCCCAAGCTAAGCAACTTAATGCTTGTGTTATGGTAACGAGATGGCTGATAAACTACTTACATACATTTTTTTTTGTAAATACATACATATTATAGATAGAAAACACCCAGACTCGGAACAAATACATGTAGGCCGTACAAATATTTGTTCCGTGCGGGAATCGAACCCGAAATCGAATCGTAATGATAATGACATGATTGGAAAATCAATTCAAAATGAAAGAAAAGCAACGCAAATAACATGGAATGATGGGAAAAGCAAGACCAAGCAGAAGGACAAAGAAAGAAACGTGCAACTCTCTGCAAAATTAATTAAATATGGACAAGGTAAAGGCAATGAAAATCAAATCAACGGTCAGTAGAAACTAGTCAAAATAAGATTAAAGAAAGTCAGTGCATTTGTCTAAGATATGAGCTAGTACTAGACAATTATTTGTATTCATTGCGCTGTTGCTTCGCAGAAAAGGCCCGCGGTCATCGTTCACATTGGTTGGGATTGGGACCTTATCCACCGGTCAGTCACATAATGTTCTCCATTCTCTGGCCACTAATGACTAGGCTCTATTGATAGTCAAACTGTAGCCTATCATTACTTATTATTAGCTTTACTGTTCCATTATTTATCATATCGTTTGATCGTTACTTTTTATTCATTTTGAATATGAGTGTGCAGCCTTAGTGAACTTAATTTATGTTAAAGACGTGAATAAGATTTATTTAAGGTAAGCATCGATTTAAAAACGTTTGCATAGGGCATTGGCTTCAAGACAGCAGACAGAATCGCGCACGATTTCGTAAAATTGAATAACTGGAAAAGCCTTTGTGGGGCTAGTGCGAGCCGAAATGACAGTCCTTGAATCTAGTTAAGTAATTTGAAAAAAATCCCAGATCGCTTTGGGATACAATAGGTACCTACCTAACTTTTGTTAAAGGTCAAGTCGGACTTAATACACCTTGCAATCGCTTACTTTCAGTACCTATTTGTAACTATTCTTCATATTCAGAATAATCTGACCGACTTCTGTGACATTTCTGTGGTTTTTTTTTTTTTTTTTTTTTCGGAACAATAAATAAATAAATAAATAAATTTAGCTCACATGTGAAATGAAAATTTAAGTGAGTAGCCAAGTTAGAACAGTTCTGCTAACTACACTACACACTATTCAATGACTTACAACGTTTGAAGAACGAGACTGACACTTCTAATTTTAATATTACGACAAATGTTATCGACAGATCTAAAATGAAATTATCAGCTAATTAACGTGACGTGCAGTCAAACACGTTCAGTGAAAGTAGTTTCACACTTGGCCCATTTAGCGGGTCACCGTCACAAAACAAGAGCAAAACGATCATGCGTTTCGGCGCGACACTTTTCTCGTTAGACCATAGAGATCTAAAAAAGCTCGTTTCATGGAGGATTACATCGAATGTGGCGGAGAGGTTATTAGAGCGGCATCACGTCGGGTCGGAGTTGTCTGTCACCGCGAGTTCGCGACTCACACGCTACCGTTATCGCATGCTAATGCCGACCGCGAAATGTTCCACCGATGTAATGACATGCACACTATGGATCCGCGCCTGCGCACCCAATACAGACCGACACGTATAGCGTTACCATGCCATAACGATACGCCAAAATTGATTGACCGGTAAAAATTGCTTTGGCAAAATTTTTGATGAGTATATTCGGTATTTCCACGATTGAATGTGTTGTGGAATGGATTAAATGTTTTTGCGGCTAAGGCACATTATAACGTTAACGTACCGGTGCAACTTTTGTAGACCACGATAAAAACAGTAAAATGTAGGTGTGCAGGTATGTTAAGAATAATGTCTCCACGGAACAGAAAAAACAGGTCTCCCTACCTAATATTTGATAAACTAGTGATACAGATTCTGAATTTAAAAATCTTATAAAACGAGTCACATAAGTCATGCTTAGCTGCAATACGCATCTCGTTATGACCAACGAAAACTTTTAATGGCTGCCTTATTGCACCGTCACTATCAAATTCTACAAATAAGGGCAGAATAAATGTGATGTAAATCACAGCTAGTTGGCACATCGTTTTTGCTATAGGTAGTTTGCACTGGACACGGGTAATCCATCACAATGCAAGTTGGCGAGCAGCGGGCATTAGCTGGACCCGGCCGAACTGACGGTATCTGTGATTTGGCTGAGCGGGTCGGTCAGCCCGCGGCGATTGTCTCTTGTTATCGAACAGCACTTTGTTGCTAGTCGGAGTCAAACATCAGTCTATTGCCTAGCTTTCTGTTCCATAGCATACCTTCCAATGCAACCTAACAATCAGATAATAAAAGAACTGAATTCGTTACGAGCCATATCCGCGGCCTCTCATCTGTCATTGTCCACGGCCTAGATGCAAATGCTCAAAAATTTTAGTAACAGCTATCAATCGAATCAGTCCATGTCATGTAAACAATAGAAATAAATAATGTAGATTGCCGATTACAGGGGCATAATCAGAAATAGACGAGTACTACAATATTGTGCTGGTAGGTACCAATTGTTCTGTTGTGCAGTTAATTTGACCGAGACAATCTCGGAGATGGTGAGATAAACCGTGCAGATGGGCCGCGTTCCCGCTGCGGCTGCGATCCATGACAAAGATAACATTAGACGAACATTTCCTGTCAGGTTTGAATATGTCCCACCACACTGGGATACGGTTACATGGTAATTATGTAGGATGCTGGTCCACCGTTACGATAAACCCTTTACCTTTCTAGCCGCATAATAAGGCATGATTGTGTAGTCTCGTTCGTTAGCTTCACAAAGAATATCGACAGAGGGTTATCACACGTTCATCTTCGCGGCTGACGTGAATTACATGAGTGCCGTTAAGGTTATAGCGCAATAATGTGGGAAAAGTGTGAAACATCGATAGTTTGCGGTAAGTGAACATTGTTGTAGCCGTACGAGCTGGATCGGACCAATGTTGCGTAAACTTGTGTATGCGACAGATGGTATAATAGTCTCATAACTCGACACGCAGCTGCGTCCTCATTGCCTCTACTGTATCTCCCTTTTTTGTTGGCTCGGAGTGGCGTGATTTATTTAGATTGGAAGCTGTATCAAGTCTGTACCTACTTATAGGTCACATCAAACATGAAAACACTTAGGTACATTACATATAGGTACCTACCTACCTACATGCTAAGATCATAATATATTCGAACCCAAACGTTGATTTGAAAAGAATGCCTAAGGGCTTAGGCATTATTTAGGTATATCAGTCAACATAAGGGTCTACTTAGAATCTATTAATCAGTAAGTACCTATGATTTAAACTAATAATTAAGTATTAGGATATTTTTGAACTATCATTAGGTATATTATTATTTTTTTAATATTATATTTATATTATTTTTCTGCTAGTGATATAGAACACTGAAAAAGATTGGTTAGTCTACAAGGTCCCATAGATTTTCAAAGCGATCGATATTGGTTCAATTCTGTGTCGCCTGCATCTAAACGCCACGCCACGGTACGATTCGACAAATAAGGTGTTTTCTTTTTTGGTCGTGATTTCGAACTCTGAAATTGAAATTATTTACGGTGACAGTTTTAATGTTAGCTAAAGTCGAACGCACGCGACGAAAGCTTCAATGTGCGGCTAAGAAATATTTTCGTTTTATAAACAAGTACCTACTTACATAAAGAACAAAAAATCCTGATTATTGGTAGGAACTAAATTGTTGTTGAATGTAGGTAATAACCGTCCTTTTTTTTTGGTAATGTTTAACTACCTACTTGGCAAAAATACCATGACATGAGAAAATCTCAGTGGGCACAGAATATCTGCTGCTGGAAGCTTTCAGCAGTTTTCGCTTATATTATTCAGAGGACACCTAGAAACCTACTTTTAATTTTAGGGATTGTAAGTCTACTGTGCACTTCGATTTGAAAAATATTTTTAGTGTGTAAAGATGATTACATACGGTCTACCTACTTTCTTAACTTAACATTTTTACTCATTCCCTGCCAGAGTAGAGTGTTTCCTGATAGCTATAACCTGGGAGTCTTTAATTCTAGAGTGTAGTATAGGTTACTTCTAGGCAAGCGTGCTCCATTTTCTACCACATTATCGCTTACCATCTGGTGGGATAGTGGTCAAACGCGTGCCTATCAATGGTAAAAAAGAATAGTTAACTAGTTCAAACATAAACGGCTTATGTTGAGCAGTGTTTTTTTTATCACCATCTAATTTTTTCCTGGAATGATGTATTACCTACCAAACATGGACAAGTCTAGCTGACCGGCGCAACTTCGTCTGCGTCGCATTTTTCATTAATGCTCCGCTCCTATTAGTCGTAGCGTGATGTTATATACCTACATATAGCCTAAATGTAGGTATATAATCATTCATTTGCCTAGCCTTTTCCCAACTATATTGGGGTCGGCTTCCAGTCAAACCGGATTCAGCTGAATACCAGTATTTTACGTGGAGTTGCTGCCTTTTTTTTTCTTTTTTTTTCGGCTGGGAAAAAATGCGTTACGCATACCCTCTCACTCGGGGGAGTGGGAGGGGTATGTGGGACTCCCCGGGCAAGCCCAGTATACCCACTAAAACAACCCAGCACTGAAATTCCCGCAGCGTCTTAGTGGGGGTGGACTGGGAGATCGGCGTAGCCTTTACGTCCAGTCCACCTCCGACGACCACCCGCTTTCACAGCGGGCCCTTCACGCCCCCCCCGTTGGGGGAGGGCCGGGAACCTCCGACGATGGTGGTGATACGTGCAATGCGGGCGGAGGCGCCCCCACGCCTGTCGCCCACCCATCACCACCGCGAGGAGGGAGAAGAGGACGTCTTCTCCGACCTCGCCTTCGTCTGCGGAGCGGCGCAGCGAGAGGATCGTCCTCTCGCGCGCGCTCCGCCGCCTCCTTCTGCAAGATGACATCCTCGCAAAAGGAGGCTACCGCGGCCCAGGACTCCTCACTCCCCAGCATGCACGTGGAGTTGCTGCCTACCAGACCTCCACAACTCATTTTAACTGGGTAACACGGTACTCCTTGGCAAGATTGGTGTCAGATTTTCTGGCTTCTGACAATCCGTAACGACTGCCAAATATCTCCAAATGACAACCGGGACCAACAGCTTAACGTGCTTTTCGAGGCACGGAGGAAACTCGGTATGTTAAGATGGTCACCCATCCACAGACCAACCTCGGCAAGCGTTGCTTAACCTTGAAGATCGACCTGTGTGGCTGTTATTATTTAGCCACGAGCTCCTCCCTAAATGTATATAATCGTCCTCGATAAAATTAAATGGGCTATCTAACACTAAAATATTTTTTCAATTCGAATCAGCAGTTCCTGAGATTAGCGCGTCTAACCAAACAAACAAACTCTTCAGTTATATTATTAGTAGGTACCCATATATACAAAAATCAACCCAGAAGAAAAACCAGCTGTTCAGCACATTTTCACCCGCATTATCTCTCAGAGTCCAAAGTAGGTAACTACCTATAATATACAGAGGGAGATAGCACATGTATAGGACTAGCCGTTGAAAGACAGTTGATGATTAGATAACACACTAGGTACTATTACGATTTTTTTAAATCAAATAATTATTTTGCACCATCGTCATCCCCCTGTACTTATCTATTTTTTTTCCACTTCTGTCTAGATCACAGCATTCGCTTACCTAGCCGTATTATCATTCACATCATTTGACCATGTTCTCATTGGTTTGCCTGTATCCTTAGCGACAGCCGTCCATAGAAACATTAATGAAAACCTGGATTTTTATCAATCAAGCCACATAGGCTGAACGGATTTATACTTAACTTCGAACACGGCTAGGTACGGCATCTTGTGGATTATGACTTTTTATCCAGGTAGTATGAAAGTCCTTTTGAGATAATCTCTCGTTTTCACGTGGGCGAAGCCGTAGGCAGAAAAAAGTTTCTAATAAAATTTTAATAAAAGACTATTGACCACTGAATGCATGGTCTGAATCATCGAAATTGGTCCATTGGTCGCGCTAGCTAGAGCATACGATGAGCGACACGCACTCTTCACGTTTATTTGATTGTACCTTTTATGTGCTACTATGCTTCAGAGTTATTTTAGTGAAATCTAAAGAAGATCCGCTATGTAAACTATTGCGGAGTATTTTTATGGAAAAACATAGGAAACGCAACTGTAGTCAGGTCCTGTGGCACCTGAATAAATAGAAGAATAGCTAAACTATAAGCACGGGTAGAAATATTTATTTGTGAAAAAAGGTTCCGACGAATTCAGAACCCCCTGCTTTTTGAAGTTCATTAAAAAGAGCCCATAATTGAGAGGATCCGGTGGAGAGTGTGGAGACGAATGATAAAGAATGATTTTTAGAGATATAATATCAGTCCCAAAAATTAAATCCTGCTTCTGATAGCACTCACATCATTAGGGTAGGGCTAGTATGTTATAATTATAACCTATTCCATTGCATATAATTATTTACTTACAAAATTTATAATATCTCACCTTCGTTTGCATCAATTTCATCGATAGGAGACACAAAAGAAATTCGAATAATTATTCCAATGAAAAATAAATATGTACGGCAAACCATCATGTCCCGATTAGAAAAGTATAGCAACACATTAATTTATACTTATTAATATCGAATAGAGACCGGTATGGAAAAAGTTCGCGGGAAGGCTTTCGCGGTTGCGCAGGCGCCGGCGCTATGAGCGTACATGCGTTTGCGCTGCAGTGGCCACCGAGCGACTAACCAATAACACTGCGAGACAAGCTACGCTTTTGGATGGGCACAGTTACTCGCGAAGTCGCGACCTCCGTGCTTGAAAGGATTTGAAGTTCAAAACAACTTTTATGTGTACCTACTGAAAAACTGAAGAAGAAACCGGTGCTGAGAAGATGCTGTAAAATCTCCCTTAGAGGATTTTTTTAGCAGCCTACGTTGGAAAATAGCAACAAAATACCTACCTATAGAAGGAGGCAGTTTTATGTTTTGGAAAAGAAATATGGGGTAAAACTTTCGTATAGGTGGGAACCTACAGAGAGAATAGCGAGAACTCCGAGGTTAGAGATCATGTTCAAGTGTTTCAAATACACATTACGGTTTACAAAATATAGGTACTCGGCCTTCAAGTAGGTACTTTGACATGTTTTTGGTCTCCCCCGGCACTTTTAAATCCTAACCTCTCACAATTGTAGTCCCGAAAATATTGCGACATGTTTCTGGTCTCCTGGTAGATAATTGTAAATCTTTAGCTTTCATATTTCCAGCCCGGAAAAAACTTCGCCATGTTCCTGTTCTCCTGTTACTTTTGAATCCTAACCGCTCACAATTTCCGCACCGAAAAAATTTCGTAAAAAATTTAGTACTTGTGAATACAGAGCTTTATAGCTTTCACCATTCCAGCCCAGAAAAATTCTGGCGCAAAATATTTTGAAAAACTCCTGGGGCCCGAGTCTGCTATTACAATAGTGTCAGAATGGTCGATCACTGATTTCAAAATGGTTGATTTTGACAAGTTTGGTAATCTACTAACATAATGGCATCATAATGGCGTCATTATGACATTCCAATGATCAACCACTGACACGCCATTGAAAGAAAGCCATATGAATGGTAATCTCGTACATAATGACAGATTTAGTATTTGCGAACTTCTCACTACTTCAGATTGCTTATAACACTATTCAATAATATTTAAAACTAAATATAAATAAAATCTGGCATGAATAAATGCTCAAATTTAGCTCGGTTTTATAATAATGGCAATACGGCATTCCTACCGCAATTCTATTACGAGACCATTGACGTCCCAGTGACCGGCCACTGACGTGCCAGTGACCGTGCGATTATGAATTTAGCAGATTACGAACTTTTAGTAAAATGACAATGGCATGACACTGGGATCGTGTCGGAATGACAAATTTATAAAAATAGCAGACTCGGGCCCCTGGTATTGTGAATCTTTGGCGCTCATAGTTTTAGCCTCGATATTACTTCAACATGTTTCTGTTTTCCTGGTACTTATGCATCTTTAGCGCTCATATTTCCAGCCTCAGAAATACTCCAACATGTTTTTGTTATTCTGGTACTTTTGAATCGCTTGCAATGAAAGCCATCCATTTTCCAGTAAAAAAACTACCCTAAATACTTTGACATGTTTCTACTCTGCTGGTACTCGAGAATCTTTGGCACTCACAAATTCAGCCCCGAAAATACTTCGACATGTTTCTGCTCTCCTGTTGTGAATCTTTAGCGCTCATATTTCCGGCTTCGAAAGTACTTGGACTGGTTTTTTTTAATAATATTAGTAGGATTGTGGTGAGAAATATCTCATCTCGTCACATCTCGTCTTATCTTATTAATTTCAAGAAAAACTGGACTTAAAGTCCTACTATCCTACTAATTACTTATTAGGTACTTGTAAATCTTAAGCGCTCACAATTCCGGCACCAAAAATATCTCGAAATGTTTTTGCGTTCCTGGTACTTGTGAATCTATAGCATTTATAATTTCCAGCCCTGAAAAAACTTCGTTCTTGTTTCTGGTACTTGTGAATGTATAGCGCTCATAATTCCAGCAACTTAAAAACTTTCAGATATTTCTCTCCTGGTATTTTAATCTATCTGTAGCGCTCATCATTTCCTGGCGAAATACCTCGACATGTTTCTGCTCTCCTGTTATTTTTTAAACTTAACCGCTCACAATTCCGGCCCTGAAAATAAAATCGACATGTTTCTGCTCTCCTAGTACTTGGAGAAATAACGAAAATACCTCGATGTGTTTCTGCTCTCCTGGTACTTGTGAATCTGTAGCGCTCGGAATTCCAGTCTCGAAAATACCTTCGACACGTTTCTGCTCTGTTAGTAAAAAAAATTTTTCCCAAAAATAATTTGACATGTTGCTAGTCTCCTGGTACTTGTGAATCTTTTAGCACTCGTAACAAAATTGTAGCCCGGTAAAAAAATTCGACATGTTTCTGTACTCCTGGTACTTTTGAATCTGAAGTACCTACTAAGGTAGCAGAAACTTTGTACTTCCACTTCTTCCTCTGTCTCCATTAGGTCATGTATTTTACCGGGATAAAAAGTAGCCTATGTGTTATTCCAGGATGTGACCTACATATGTGCCAAATTTCATCCAAATCCCTTCAGCCATTTTTGCGTGATTGACGGACAAACATCCAAACATACAAACTTTCACATTTATAATATTAGTAGGATAGTAGGATATAATATAAGTACTTACCTCTTTTTTCTCTGCATTTCAAATTATCGACGTGTTCGAAATCGTCACGCCCAGTTCTTTCTGTGAGTTGATGAGGAACTGTCGAAGCCGACTTCTAAAACTATCAATACTTCTAATGTACGAAACATTAGAAGTGTTGATAGTTTTCGCGGCGGGGGAATATTGTTCCAGCACTTGGATGCAGCGTACCTAAAACTGCCTCTGAAGGCAGCTGTCTTGTGCGGCTGAGTAGCAAGTTGTTGCGAGCACTGTCTACTTGCGCATTCCCTTTTACTAGCAATCCAGCTTAGTTTGTTGTAAAGGTAGGTCGGCTGCCTGTACTTTATAAACGCCAAACAGTAGACAAGCCAAGTGCAACTTACGACGCGACTTTATTTTGAGAATTGAGTGCTTACAGAGTTGTCACACAGACATTTTTATTCTTCAGTTAAAAATTATATGACGAATGAAAAATCGGCCCTTAATCAATCAAGGTAGGTACCTACCACAAAGTCGTGACAACGTAAGACTCTTGTTTTTGTTTCTTTTTTATAGTCCTATGAAATGTTGCTACGAATGCTTCTGAATGTGATAATAATATACATATAACAGTAGCCTAATACATAAAAATTAAAACTACTGACACTACGTAGGTACCTACCTACTTATTATTACTTGAAGATATTGCACGACGCTATCTGTGACGCTATAGATATTTACCAACAAGACTCGTGTAGAGACGCCGATTATTTTGCGCATGCGTGGTAGTTCCTCTCTGACATTCACTTCTCAGCAGAACCTTTAGCACCATATGGATAAACAAACAATCGGTAAATCGTGAATTAAAAGCTCAAAATTAATAGGAAATGGGTAACCAGTTCAAAAACGTGGCAGTCATAGCCTGCCTGAAAACATTTCTTTTTGTTTTCAATGTCGTGTTTTGGGTAAGTTTTCAGTCAATGTTTCTTCATTTACGATTGCTTTATTCCATTTTTGTTTTTTTTTTAAACACTGTTACAAAACCTATACCTAACTAGTTGATAAATCAGTTGTGCCGCGCGTCCCATTATGAATTTTAAAACGCCTGTTATTCATTCATCCTTTTTTAGTGAGTTTTTCTACATCCAGCTGTTAGCGAATTCATGGAGCACCGAAGTGTTTTTCTGCTACTTATACAGTGTGAGTCTTTTTAACGTGCACATACGGAAATGAGGGAAACTAAGTACCTATAGGTACCTAATTTTGGTTAGATTGTAGCCCTATGGGGCGAGGACTTAGAAAAATGACCGTTGTTTTTTTTTTCGGAAATTTTCCAATTTTATTGTTTTTTTTTTTATTTATTTTTTTTCTTTTATTGTTTTTTTTTTTTATTTTATTTTGTTGTTTTTTTTTATTGACTATACAAACCATTTAGGATCTGAAAAGCATAGCCCCACGACGCACCGTTTCCGAATTATGGTCCTCAAAATTTTATTTTATTTTGTATTTAAAACGATCTACCTAATACCTATTTCCAAAATGGTAGCTCGGATAAAATTTTTTTAGGAAGGAAATTGTTGCTCTAGTCGATAACTATGAGATGAAGTAAGAAAAGCCGCGAAAAATTAAGCTAAAAATAGGTATCTAGCTAAAGACCACCTAAATTTTAATTTAAACCCAACACTCGGAAAGTTTGCTCTGCCTGTACCTCATTTTATTTAAGTTTGCGTCAATATTGGAGTCATGGAAAAGATAATAGGTACCTACTTAGGCAAAGTATAATGCGATTCAAATAAGAATAGGATCGACTTAGCGCCATATTGTGACGTCATAGCTGTCAATTCAAGCGAGTTAGTGTGAGCAAAGCAAGATTATTATTTTTTAATAATTATTTACACATATTGAGTGAAATAAGTGTTATGGTACCTATGGTTTAAAATAACTAGTTACTTATGACTTTAAATAATTACTATTTAGCTAATTTACTACTAAGTATAGAACGAAGTTAAATAACCGGTATTGATATGCAACTAAGTTTTCTATGAAAATCATACTTTTCAAGAGACATTTTTGATAGATAGAGGTCATTGATGTTCCTATTCTTAAACGCATTGTACTTACAATTTAACTCTATAAAGGCCAATTTAATTGGTATTACGAAAAAAGAAGTTTAAAAAGCGCAAGTGTTTGTAGATACTTCGACTTCGATAGAAATCCAAAGTGAAATCAGAACGTGCATAAAATATTTAATCCGTTAAGTATTGCTTGACAAAACATGTGCCTTTCAGTTCACAGGGCTTTTGCTCCTACTGGTGGGGCTATGGGCCGAGTTCGACCTGCACAAGTACATGGAACTGTCGCCCGAGTTCTCGGGGACAGCTCCTCACGTGCTGATCGGAATCGCCTGCCTCATCGTGCTTGTTAGCTCGATTGCCTTCTCCTGCATCATCAAGGGCCAACCTGTTCTACTTTACATTGTAAGTGTGATGGGACGCAAAGGGCATTTAGAGAAACACGGGAGGGTTTAAGTCAATAGGAGTCTGAAACTCCCTCCCGTTGCGCCCAGAGCGGAGGAAGTAATTTTATGATATCTCACCTAAAAAAAGTGCCATTTACTGGACTATTGTCCAGCCATGGTAGAGGTGTCAACCTTCCTCATGTTTTCTCCATTTTGCTCAGAAATTAACTGCTTGGGGCACAATCATACCTCTGATTGATTTAATCCTGTGAAAATCTCTTAATTATCCAGTATGGTGGATTCCTGGCGTGTATCTTTATGATGGACGCGGGCGTAGGCGCTGCGGCCGCATGCTACCGGGACACCTTCGCCAAGAGTCTCCACGATGGCCTCACCCAAACGATCACCACCAATAATCCGCACAAATCCAACTTCGACTTCGCTCAAAAGAACGTGAGTGTGATATACGTGTACCAGAATAAACGCAAAACCATACGTAGGTACTCATTATTATCAAAAACTTTCGACATAAATGCACCTATGTTCTTTTTCACATTTGGGATCCACCGCTAATTTGTGATCCGCCAATGGAGGACATTTAATTTAGGGGATTGGATCATAATCACAACATTACCTAATCTACTCCTCTTGGTTCCTTAATACGGTAAAAGTAGGTAGGTAATCTACATAGGACTCATTGTTCTCTATTACATTGATCCCAACGTTATTTTTATCACGTCTCTCATCCCTAGTTAATTGCCTCTCTCTTGTATTCAGCGGCTAATTAACAATTCTGTGCGCGTGTCTAACAGTTGCGCTGCTGTGGCGTATCTAACTACACGGACTGGATAAGACTGTCACCACAGAAGGTGATCCCTATCTCGTGCTGCCTCGACCCCAACGACTGCATCACGGCTAATTACAGCGACGTCTTCCAACAAGTAAGCGACGTTTAAAAATGTTTTATTACTGGTAACTGTATTTTATACAACTTAGGTACCTAATTATAGTATTTCCTGAAGAGTGAGGCAGATTGTATAGGCTGTATGGACAAACTCGGGTATAGGACTGCAGTAGCTTTAGGGCCGGGCGACCCGGGGCGCCGGGATATACAGAATTACAGAGCACTGGCCCACTGCAGTAATTTGAGTAGGTAGCAACTTTCGATATTAACCGGTTCACAGTCCCATGAACCACATGTGGTTTCGCTAATTGTCTGCTCTGCGGACAGTGAGCAACACTCGAACATTGATGGCGATTTGTTGTGCGATTATATCCCTGGATATGGTTGCGTATTCTGCTAACAACACCAGTGACTGTTGCAAGTGGCGATCGCAGTTTTACTAAACTTAAGTAAAATTATAGCTTACCAAACGAAAACCAAAAACTGCCAATTAGGGGAAATCATTCGTCGAGGATCGACCGGAGGACACGGTGGAGCACACTGTGCAGGTGTGCCCCGCTTGGGCGGCGCACCGCCGTGTCCTCGAAACGGCGATCGGCGGCAACCTCTCGCGTCCGGCCCTGGTCCAAGCCATGGTCCGGAGCGAGACAGAATGGGACGCCGTTGCCTCCTTCTGCGAAGCAGTCATGCTAGCGAAGGAGGTGGCGGAGAGGGAGAGGAGACCCTCTCGTCCCGGCCGCCGTGGTGGACGCCGCGGGCGTCGGGGGCCACCTGGTGACCTCCGGCCACCGTAGGCGCGGGCCTGTGGACGGCGAGCTATGGGTGGCTCGCCGTCCGTCCGTCTAGTGACGACAGGCCGTGTCGACGGCGCGTTAGTGTTCCACGCGCGCCTCAAAGAGAGTCAGCACACAGAGGGGCCCGAAAGGGCCGACGCCTGCCGGAGTCGCGGGATTATTCGCAAGAGACATCGTGGCTCCGGAACACAAAGGGCAATGAAGGAACATGGATGGGTTTTAGTCAGTAGAAGTCTGACACTCCCTCCCGCTACACCCAGAGCGGGAGGAGTCATTGGATGATTTCCCATCCCTAAAAAAAAAAAAAAAAAAAAAAAAAAAGGGGAAATCATTCGTGTATGAAAGCGAATTTTGGCATAGTTGAAATAGTGTTTTAGACAACATAGTAAATGTACTGATGGGTGAATTTATTGGGGGAGGGGAGTGAAATTGTTTATCAAAATAAGTAATTTTAAATATATTGGAATATTTTAATTATAGGCGTCAAATGCATGGCTCGGCCGGGGCGCTGGCCCTGAGAACCTACACACTACCACAGCGTTCAGATGACATGACCTGGTTGTGTTGTGCCCGGCAGTCATAATATCACAAAATCTGTTTTATGATTCCGATATGCCTATACCTAAACCATACGTTACGATACCTAAAATACGGGTAGGTACCCTATTACGCACCTGTGTATAATTAGATACCTGTCCCAGTTTTCACCAACCCTAATAATAACAAAAAAAATTTCTTTTTTTTTTGTTTCATTAAAACCTCGACGTCAATCCGTATATATATTGCTTACTAACTGTATCCTAATGTAAGCAAAAACGCTTGCAAATTGCTATGTTTTCTATGCCTAATGTGTTGTTTATAATACTTTGTGTGTCAGGGCTGTTACGCGGTAATCTCGGAATACTTGGAAAACAACATCGACCTAGTGGTAGGCGTCGCCATCGGCACCGCGCTCCTCCCGCTCGTCGGCACATTACTATCGTGCTTCCTAGCCAGTTACATCAAGAAATCTAAATACGATGTCGTCAACTAACGACTTGGAATACTCAACGATTATCTGAACTCGAATCTCAATTTTTCTAATCTCTTCTCGACTGACGCTATCCATGTTGGACATATTTGCATATTTATTAATATTTAAAATTATATAAATTATAAATATTTATTAGAATTTTATTTATGTTTACATCTTTAATAGATATTGTATTTAAATCGATGTATTGTTTACAAAAAATTATAAGCCTAGTCAATTTTTAAATGTTATTAAACTTGAAGCAAAGCATTTTATTGTTTTATTTCTTACTTTATAATGAGAACCCAGGAGATAATACAAAAATATTTATTTTCTCATGATCCTATATCTATCAGAGCATACAGTCTTATGATAATTATGTACACTTGTAGTTTGCACCTTACAAAACAAGAAACATAATAAAATTATGAAATGTTCTGTAACAAAACTAGGAACAAGTTTGGGACATAATCATAACTTGTGTGCATATTGCACTAAACAATGTGGTAACTAGCAACATGTTCATTGATCTAACTACAATTCTGCCACTTTAGTCACTGTCAGAACTGTTCTTATCATCCTTGGATTCCGCGACCTGGTCCTGCTTGTAGTGCCGGTATTCTGGCTTCAACTCCCACATGTTCTTGTGTGGATTCTTCAAGTTGTAGTTACATACTTCTTTTAAAATCTCTTTCAGGTACACAATTGGTTGTCTGGTAATCTGCAGCAAAAATACCAAGCTGTAATACTGTAGATGAAGATTAAATGAATAAATATTGCATAAAATTAACCTGTGTTGTTGTATTTTTGAGTAATTTGGTTCTCTTAAAATAGTTAACTGGGATACTTATCTTTCATTTGTAAGCACATTATGCTTATTGTTTAGGTCACATAAATTAACAAGATATCAATAAAACCTCTCTGGAATATGTTTTGTCACTTAGCAGCATACCTTTTGTAAGTCTTTAATGTTGTAGTACTGATGCTTCTCAAATGCAGCAAACAGCATATTGAGCACTGCATCTTTGTCATCCCTGGCTTTCTTCCCTTCAGCCATCTTCTTCTTCATGTGGTCAATCTGTAACAAATCATATGTTCATGAATTAGTTCTTGCTGATACCAGCAACACATGTGCAGCTCAGTCGACAGGGGCTTCCCTTATGCAGGACAAGAATACCATTATCAGAAACTAGCTGACCCGCGCAACTTCGTCTGCGCCACATTTTCCATTATTGCTCCGCTCCTATTTGTCTTAGTGTGATGATATATAGCCTATAGCATTCCTCGATAAATGGGCTATCTAACAATGAAAGAATTTTTCAAATCGGGCCAGTAGTTCCTGAGATTACCCCCTACATACAAACTTACAAACAAATTTACCTCTTTATAATATTAGTTAGTATAGATAATAGTGATGGATATTATGGATAATAAAGATTATATCAATTATAATTGATAACATGCTTGTCATGTTACAACATGAAATACCTAGTGTAATCAGCTATAGTCCCCACCACGAGAAGCTATAAATTTTGTAAACACGCATTCAAATGTTTGTTCCATGAGTCAGACTCGTTCCAGTACCACAAAACTTTAGACGACAGCGCTTTATATCATCGATCAAATATAACCCGACCAAGTGAAATTGCTAGTTAGTTTCGTATAACACATATGTTACTTTGAGTAGATTGAATTTGGGAGTATTTGTTGTTGCTACGTAACTAAGTAGAATTTCTTTGTTTACACAATTTATAGCTTCTCGTGTCGGGTACTATATGTCATTGAATAGTAGAAACAAAGGGAAAATCAAATGTATGTAAACAAACATGTTGCAGCCGGTTCAGACTAATATTCAAAACTAGCTGATGCCCGCGGCTTCACCCGCTTGACAAATTATATACTAAAACCTTCCTCGAGAACCACTCTATCCATTGGTGAAAATAGCATGAAAATCAGTGCAGAGACTTCACTGGGAGAATGTCATACCAATATATGAATGCTGTGTGTTAGCCCCTAAGAGTAAAGCTGAAGGGTAAAGCTATTCTACAATGAAATAATTATGAACAGGTTTGATCTTACATTATGTTTGTGATCAGAAACTGGCTTGAAGTTCTGCACAATCCGGTCTAATTGTTGCACCTGCCGCTGAGGCATTAATGCCTTCCTGATAGACTCTGATTTCAATTTGTAATAAGTATTATCAGCATATGGCCTACATTCTAACTTTTGTACAATTCTGCCTTCCATGTAAAGCTTCTCTGATTCAGGTACCACTGCATCCGTGTTAGATGCTGGAAAACAAAACATCATCTAACTTAATTAAATTCATACTATTATAAATATTATAATATCAATGTGTAGTTTTACAGATATCGAACATTTCAAATACAAATGACTTTATAATAGTTTTGCCAAAATATACTTACGAATTGCATGTGAAAATACTCCGAGGGATTGTCTTGTAACGTTTGACACGTCAAGACGATGTTCCTTTGGTATGTTTTGTTCTCCAGGCTCCTTGAGGCAAAGTACAGCCTCAGACAGTGATAACTGCACCTGAGCTCTCTGTCCCGGCGCTCGTGATATCTTCAACTTGCCTACTTCGATATTTCCTGGTGCTTTTTCCCATTTATTAGCTATGTATTTAGGAACTTTAACGAGCCAAACTCCCCGGCCTGTATTTGACAAATCCAATTCTCGGTCTATATGAGGAACTGCAGGTGGTGTAGTCATATTGATATAGCTCTTTTTACTTTCCTGTTTTAATAAAATAATAGTCCAAATTTTAATAACCTGTTTTAATAAAAATTACCAAGTTTTGCAACTTATTTAGACCACTGACATTTTGATGACTTGACAGGTCGACTTGCTTGACAAGTTGACAGTTTTTTTTAATGAGTTGTGTTGTCAGAGGACAGGAGTCACAGAGATGACAGAGACAAAGGACAAAGTCTACGATATGGAGCACAGACATATAAATAGTAGCAGACCAAACATTCGCTAAAAGGAGATGGCAGTTTTTGGCATTACTGATTTTGGAAAGGTACAGAATTCAAAGCTATTTCAAAAATTAACGCTTATTTTTATGAGTTAATAGCCAGATTAACTTTATTTTTGACAGTGGAAATAAAATCTCGATATTAAGAGTGGATAACTTGATTTTATTTAGCACAGAGGCGGTCTTTATTTCTAAAGCCATGGGATACGAGGCTTTTTAGCACTGTCATAACCATAACTATTTGATAGTTTTGTTTGTCATTGAAAAATATAAAAAAAAAACATTAAATTAATTTGCATAATGTTTTAATTAATTGTGTATACATAATTAAAACAACTAAATCACAAAAAAGTAAATACAAAAAAAACTATGCGAACAGTTTACGAGGACTTGATCCAGCAAAGAAATGTTTATTGCCTACTGGCAACACTAAAACCCGCGTGTCACATTTGTTGTGACATTCCACTGAATACGTCAGTGTGACATTCGCGATTCCGATTGTTCATGTTCACACATTCGCTCGCTCCTTTGCTTTGTGCTGGTGTGAATGTTTTGTGCTTCCAAAGTTTTACGTGGATTTTTACAACGACCTGGCTTGCCTTTGGATTTTGAAGACTCCTACCTTTCTGTACAACTGTTGCAAGACTTGGACCTCGACGTTTCCTACTTTTATATGATCGACCTTGGCGCTCTATCTTGGACACTGATATTACTTTTAAGATAGTTTATGTTCATCTATCCTTTGTGTGTTTAACATTACGAGTCAACGTGATGTCAACCATGGACCGCTGCGTAAACTGTAGAATATCTACAAATCGTTGCAGTACGATAACAACACATTCTTTGGAAGATGAATCCATTCTATCGGTCATTCGCTCCTGGATTGCTCCTGAGCCTGTAAGTTCATTTACTATGCACCTATTTTATGAAAGACTTCGATTGGTTTTTATAATAATAATTTAACCTTAATTCATTTTTTTTTTAGGTGTGCAATCAGGATCGTCTATGTAACGCCTGTTGGGTACTTGTAAACAATTATTTAAATCAAGTACACACTACGCCTGAACCACATCCACCTTCTTGTACCCTTGGGCACCGACAGGTGTGTGTCAATTGTGGATCATCTACAGCATGTTCAAGAAATCACCAACTACGGACTGATTCAGACAGAGAACGAGGCATATATAATGTGGTTCGAGAATGGATACTACCCCGACAAGTAAGTTAATTGTAATATATTATTTTCAAACTTATTCATTAAGACATGCATAAATCCTGGGACATAACTCATACATCTGAAAACGAAGTAGCTGATATACTACATATATTATACTTATTTGTTTGTAAATATAATACTTACTACTTTTTGGACTTTGGACATACATACTTATGAATAGTCTGGCTCTAATACCAGCTGGGAAAGTTGCATTTGCTGAGAAGAGCTTGCAATGAAGTCATCAATTAACTCTTTTCAAAACAAGCTAGACTTAGATACATTACATAAAAATAACATTCTGATCTCAATGTCAAAAATTGGATGTCCCCGCAGTAATATATATAATATTATATTGACGCATAATGTGATTATGCATCAATACATTTAGTATTATTAGTTTTCTTTTATAATGTGTTCACACTTATATATATAAATGTTTTATTGTTGCAGCTACGGACTACAAACAATGTCTGTCACCGTTGCTGGGTGAGAGCACACAAAGCTTCTCGTCATTTTGTATCCAGGGCATCCACATCGTCAAGTGGGCGCTCTCATCTTGACTCTGAAACTTCTGAAGGTACACTTGATAATGTATCCATGACCCATGACAGTCCTGAAAGACTGCCTCAATGTGATCCTGAAACTCCGCCTCAACCTAATGTTGAAATGGTGTCTGAAGCTAATGGAGACAATGAGCCTGCATCTGATTTTGAAGATCATCCCGAACCTGTTGTTGAAGATCAGCCTGAACCTAATCTTGTAATTCAGCCCATATCAAGAAGACAAGAGACAATTGTGTTGCCTGATTATATCAGAGCTGTAGACTCTGGGTCAAGGTGCATTATTGAAGGTTGTCAGGGTAGTGAAAGATTCAGGCTACCAGTTTCAACTAGAAAAATGCTGCTTTTACAGTTTAATTATTATGTACCAGTAAATAGTCGCGTGTGCAGTAACCATCTAAATACAGAAACATGGGACTTTCAAGCTGGTATTAGTGGTTATTCAAATGCATTTAATGCAACACATATACAAGATATGTTGAATTTAAAGAGCACTAATGTTAATGCATTAGATTTTTCAAATATAAATAATATAGAAGACCATCTTGTACGTCACTGGATTGGCTACACAAAAGATCAGTTCAATCAGTTATTACACGAAATACCTACCATAAATGAAATGCGAAGAGGTAAAACGGCTCTCGCTGCATTCTTAATGAAACTGAGGACAGGTGAACCCAATGAAAGGTTGGCATCACTATTTCAAATTCCAAGGAGAACTTTGGAGGTGTTGATAGCAAAGGTTCGAGAACTGTTGCTGTTGTTGTTCGTTCCAACTCACTTGGGAGTAGCACATATATCAAGAGAACAAATAATACAAAGAAATCTATTGATACCCCGTGGATTGTTTGGAGTTCAAAGTGATGGCCAGGAAAACCCTATAGTCATAGCTGATGGTTCATATTGCTACATACAAAAAAGTTGTAATTATCTATATCAAAAAAATACTTACAGCTTACTTATATATCGAAAGCTTGTTAAACCATTTATGTTAGTATGTTCTGATGGTTATATTATAGATGTTCTGGGCCCTTATCCAGCTACAACATCAGATGCAGCTATAATGCAAAGGGAATTTGAAACTGAAAATAGTTATTTACGCAGACATTTTCAAGAAGGTGATGCTTTTGTACTGGATAGGGGTTTCAGAGATGCCTTGCCCTTGCTGAATGCTTGTGGTTATAAAACCCATGTTCCAGCTTCATTACAGAGGGGTGAAACGCAACTATCAACACTAGCAGCAAACAAATCAAGGTCGGTTACTATTTCTAGATGGGTTGTAGAAGCAGTCAATGGTAGGTTTAAAAGAGATTTTAAATTGTTTAGACAGGAATATTTTAACTTAGCCTCAAAACATGTTATGATTGATTTTAAAATAGCTGCTGCATTAATTAATCGCTTTCACCCTCCAATAACTGATAGAAGTGATGCCGGGGAAATCCTAAATATAATAAATGCGAACATGTTTGTAAACAATCTTTTGTCTGATTTTGTCAATGTTAATCAACTAAACAGAAGACGAGCTGATTTTGTAAGTGTTACTGTTGAAAATTATAACCTAACAGATTTTCCTCGGCTATCATACAGTGAACTTATATTAATTTCTCTTGGAACATATCAAATAAAGCAATCTCGCTCCTATTATGGAGAGCACGTAAGGGCAAATGGCACCTATATTATAGAAGTATGCAGGGAGGTTGACAGGAGTCTACTGGAAGAGCTGTCAACATCAAACACATCTTGGATTTTACGGGGAAGAATTAGGTCTAGACATGTAGGAAGAAAAATATACTTTGTTTATATTTTGATTGACAGCTCTCTAAGTGGCCGGGAAGCTATAAAGCAATACTGTTGCAATTGCATTGTTGGACGAAGAACAGTAGGATGCTGTGCCCATATCATGTCAATCATCTGGTATTTGGCATGGGCACGGCATCAAGATAGCCTGTCTCCCCCTGCACCATTCTTAGATAATATATTGCTGATATATGATGATGACCATGAATAAAATATAATACCTACAATACTTATGAGTTTTTAATTTTACCCTGTTATCCTTAACAGGATTATTATTCCTTATGTGCTTAGATTCTTAGATATGAGTCTCTTAAAAACTCTCCTGAGTTTCCTGTGACTACCTACATAAAGCTGACGGAGTAGGTAGGTACACTTACCTAAACTGTCATTAGGTAAATGATCAGTGTGTAGGTAAATCATTGAACTAAACAAACTTCAACAAGTAGTTTTCAAGTCATTAGAAAGCATAATTAGCAATATGTTATGTATACAATAAACATTTATGCGTTAAGATAGAAATAGAGTTGAAAGACCCTATATGTACAATCATTAACGCACTTAACCTCACTTTTACAAAAATTACGATTTCTCTTTAACCCTATTATTTTAACGTTTTTTTTTTTTTTTAATAATAGCTTATAATATTCCCTATCAAACCATGCCACTTTGATTTCTGTAGAAACTTAAAAAGTTGAATGCCAGCGTTCTATGAACTTCTGCCATTCTCCTTTGCGTAGCCATTACGCACACCTAGGGAATGATATCATTACAGGGCCGAATTAGGACCGGTTGCCAGTATTATCTAAAGATATTCTGAAAATCCGTGAAAATCTATATTCTCTGGGTACATGAAATATAGATTACTCATCAATAGTCTTAACGAATAGAACCACACTCCATTCCCGTGGTTATTGTTAAAGGCGACTAAGGGAATATTTTAAGAGGACGATGGGCAGCAGTCCACTCTTTATCTTTTGACGGTGTTTACAAACCATTGACGGACGTCAGTATCAGCTAGAAAAACTGGCACTGCAGTCATTAACCCGCATGCCATGTTTTGTAGAACCGAGAGTCAAGGTATTAGTATGCCTGAAAGCTAGTTTAGGAATAAATCAGGATTTTTGAAATAAAAGTAATGTATGTAATTAAAAATTCAAGCATTTATTTCAAATAAACCATTTACAGGCACTTTTTAATTGTCAAGGTCGGTCTGTCCAAAAAGTTGAAGCTATAAGAACGTGCAAGAAACTCCAGGGACACTCTTCTATCTTACACTCTCATAATGCTTACATATGGAGTAAATTCGGTAAACAGTGTAGGAATTGCTCCGGGACGTAATGTTGTTCAAAAAGCGCTGGGATCGATCAAGTGATTCTCAAAATGCTTTGAACAAAGTACACTTGAAGGTCTTGGTTGCCAATCCTGGAGTTTCAGGTTTTTAATCCAGGCATTCCGTAAACTTTCATCCTTGCGAAACCTGGAAAAATATTAGTATGCTCAATTATTGCCTGCTGAATGAAAATTCATCGTTATGTGAGTAGCCTATACTGTATTTATACATATGCCTATGTTCATGTTCTCCATAACACAGACACTGGGTAACATAATATTGATTTTATAATTTATTTTTAATATTAGCATGACATGTGTACATACACTGAAACTACTACAGGTATTTTGGAATTGTATCACCAAAAAAGAATAAAACATCATACATTAAACTGAGGCTTTATTTGATAATTCAATGGAAATAAATATTTTACATAAATACATACAACAAATGCAATTTACTAAAAGTTTCGTCTTTGTTGCCTAATTCGTCCCTGACTATTTGAACAGGTACTTGAGCTGTCACTTGATGCCACTTTCTGACTATTTTGTCCTTGTTATGGTTTATTTCTTTAGTTGTAGGCTGACGGTACAGACAAATCGCATCTTTGTTAAAAACTGTATGTAAAATACGAATAAACAGTATGGAAACATTTGAATTTAGTAAAGAAAGCACTAAGATTTCCCAAAACTTACCGATGAAAGGTCAATCCAGGTGTTTTGTGGTAGCTAGCACTGTCACAGCGATACGCACAGCACTTCACCATATTATTTTACCGTCCTCGTGTGTTTTATGTCCCAAACAAGTAATATTTTATAAATTTTAAACGTGATTGAAAAACATTTGATGCTTATCAATATGGCAGACAAGCTACGCGTCAAATTTTGTCTATGTATGAGTCAGTGTGACAACACGTGACAGAACGAGACATGCCTACGAATTGTCACTTAGAAAAAAAAGGATAAAGAATCATACCATATAAAAAAATATATCTACGTATTAATGTTTGGTCTGCTACTATTTATATGTCTGTGATATGGAGCGATCTTACCCAGAATAGAAATGTTCACGAAAAGATGTTTTTTTTTTTTTTTTTTGTTTCAGCAATAATCGAATTATATTGGCGACCATGCGCCTGGCTTCAAATCAATACAAGGAATCATAAAAAAAAACTTCAATTCTTTTTCATTCATAATTTAAAAGTGACCGTTCCAATCCTTTTTCAATTCTTATAAAGCCCTGAACCAACAAGTATTTTACCCCCTGGACACAACCTTCACAGTATATAGCTCATAGCACATAATATGCAAATTCTTCCAACGCGAGGTTTTGCAAGGTTGTGAATGGTTGCAGTGATCGGATTCGGATCGACCTCCATACTCCATTTTGACGGTTTATGCAAGTTGAAAGCTAGTTTTCATTCGTACAAAAATCAATCAATTAATAAAGAAAAAAAAAGTATCTCCCCGAACCAACATTGCCCCGACCATTGAATTTCGTAGCAATCGTAGCTCTGCATAATCTCGCTGGGTAGATTAAATTAAGGCTACCTATCTTTGTGTTTTCTAGTTTATTTTAGTTTTATTTACCTAGGTTTTCTGGGCAGCTCTGTTGATAAGATTTAAGACTTTTTTTATGTTACGACAACGGTGTGCATGCAGAGTTTACAAAGAGATTGTTATACTTTATTCTAATTGGTTGCTTCTGTGTAATTTGCTTAGGTTGGTGTTTACAATAAAATTGTTGGTGAAGTGGTGAAACCAAAAGAAATAAATAGCACAACTATATCGCACACCACACAAATGGACACGTTCACACTGTACTGTACTAAATATTATTGACAATGTATGGTGCGCGATATTGTTGTGCTATGAGCTATAGGTATACTCCATGCTATATATTAAAGCGTAGTCTGAAAGCAGCTTTAGGGTATTCGTATTCGATTTCCCATCCCTAAAAAAAAAAAAAAAAAGGGTATAAGCATGAAGGTATAGATAAATATGGAGTCCACACTTCGAATACCTACTTGAAGCAGAAATGAAGTATCGCTATCTCGCTCAATGTGGTCAATCTCTCTCTTTCTAAGTACGGTGACCATTATTCTTTTTTCTCAGGACAGCACTTGTCAGTAGTTGCTTTCCGTTGAGTGGACAATATGTACCTATGCGTATAAATTACGCATAAAACAAGCCGTTTGTTACAGTATAAACGTTTGAATGGTTATTTTATTATTAAAACGGATATATAGGAGATGAAGTTCATGGAGTAGGTACTTAGTTAACCCGCTCCAACGAAGTTGCGGCCGAAGTGCTAGTAATTATATAAAAACCTCAAAAATTACATAAAAACACTTTCCAAATTAAAATCATTTATTAACTAGGTATTCTTTTATACATGACTAACGATCATTGCTCTGTGTAGTTTCTGTCTCCACCCACGTAAATCATTGAGTATATTTTCTGTATGACTCATAAGTAAGCACGTACCTATACGCTTGTTAAAAATAGTATTTGTAATTTTTTAAGCAGTATGGTTTCATGCGATTCATTGCAATAAATTGAGTTCTTGATCGGATGATTAATTTCTTGTAACAGAGGAGTAAAATGTTGTGATACAATATTTATTTATTTTCGATGTCATTTACTCTAAGTGCAAAAACTAGCACTTGATATAGCCAGATCAGCTATTTTCACTATAGACTCTTCATGTAACTTGATATCTGAAAATTATATTTAAAGAACATTACTTTTTGCCATAATATTTCAACTACTATATTGCTAAAAACATAATAATGTGTATGGAGGTTCCCGTTCGGTAGTTGGACCCGCCGCCTGATTCAGTAACCGGTAATTCTTGACTCGGTACATTGTTTGAAGCTCGGGCCTTGTTCCCGTTACCAGTCAGCTACATTTTTTTTGTATCCGAATATGTAATATTGTAAATGGAAACCAATAAAAACCTAATATGGATAATTAAAATTTTACCTTGCTAAGTCATACTGCTTCTTGATTTGTAAACTGCTGTTTGTTTTAAGCGCCTTGTTGTTGGATCGTAATCTGATTCTTGAAAATGCAAAAATGCACTTTCATAAAATTTCATTTTCAATGATGCCACAGAGTACTTTATACTATATACTAATGATGCAATGGATGGCCACAGTTTCCTCTGAGTACTATTTTTAGGAAATAAAAAAAACACTGTTGGTATATTATTTTATGCTCTAAATAATTAATTATAAAATATCTAATAACAGACATTCGTTCCCCGTATGAGTATGTGTATGATATAATGACTAAGAAACATGTTCACATTTAATTAAAGATCCCGGAGAAAGTCCCAGATAAATCCTCAATATGGTCACACTACTTCAAAATGACTTCCGATGTAAACAAAAAGTTAGATTAGAATTACAATAAGTCAATGAAAATCGATGAGAACCTATTTGATCTTTACATAGTTATCAGTATACTCATTTATTAGTACGCTGAACATATTGGTTAAGCGTTATGTGAAGTAATTCATAGAAAATACAAAGAAATATGTTTAAAATGACTCAATGTCAGAAATCACGATTTAAACACTTACATGTGAAATTGTATTTCACTTTTTGGACACCACGTATTACCGCAACCGTGCTCTTCACAACTGTGCACTATTTCTTTGATTATACCTTCAATTACAGACAAATATTTCAAACAAAGCTGTGAACCGTAATGTAAACAAGCGCCATGTTGGAACATTTTAATTGACAACTTGACATATTGCGGCCAATGTTGCCACATTACCAAATCCCAAGGAAATGGGATTAAAATTCACATTATTTGCCAATCACGATGAGCATCCGTGACCAACAATTTTAGGATTTTTTATATCAGTAATCGTAGTTCAACTATTTATTTGTAGACACATTATCTGCAAGTGTTTTACTTCAGATTCTGCTAGTTTGGTGAGTCTTTTTAAGAGGTTATAAGGAGATTTCAAAAAATAGATTTCCACACTAAGTCCACACAAGAAAGAGAAGTCGGCCACCATAGAGTGAGATAGAGTTGCGTAGGTATTTGACTCAAACAGTTGTTCCAAGTCTGGACTCCATATTTATCTATACCTTCATGGGTATAAGTATTCCACAGACTACATAGAGATACTACGTATTAAGTATTCGGAAACAGACACGGTAGTTATAGAGTTCCACTCCAGTTTTGTTTTAATCATGAGATTGAAAAGGTCTAGACTAGAGTTAAGAAAAAACCAAAACGAGTCGAGTGAAGAAGAGATTGCGGATCTACAGAAGCGTATAGAAGTAGAGTAGAGAGCGATAGGTTCGAGCTTACGTTCATCCATGCAAAGTTCTACCGATCTCCAATTCTCTTGACGGGTAGGTATAAGAAAGTCGATGAGTTCGTGTATCTTGAGTGAAAGCTGCATTGAAGAAATCCGCCGTCCATAATATACTGGTAGAATTCGACATCACCAAGCAGCTTTCTGTAACTATCCAGAAGCGTGCCTTCGAAAATATTATGCGTTCATCAAAGCGTAGTCTGGACAGACTCATTATACTGGGCCGAGTCGAAGGAAAACGCACTCAAGGTAAAACACCAGCAAGGTGGTCTGACGCCATAAAGAAAGAAGACTGTACAGTCGCCAGCACATCCAGCTAACCGAAACTGACAATTTTATCCAATCCAATCGCTTAAAAGCATTAATGTTGAAAATCTATTAAAGACAGATTGTTGGAGCTTGATGTACTGGCTGGCGTCTGTACTATAAGTTCGTACGACTATCACCCACTATCAGCAAATTACGCCTTTAGCAATAAATTATTGAAGTACAAAATATAATATATATTTTTTTATTACTAGCATAATTAAAATTAGGTCCACACGCAGTGAGTTTAGTCGCTGGTGGTTTTATGAACATATATCATATTTTCGGCAATCCCATTTTGACAACCCATAAAATCCACTATAAGGTGTATACACGGAAACATATGTCCGAGTACCCACCCTGAGCCAGGGTGGATAAATGGAATCTGTGTCGAATCGATATTCTGGCGTCTGTACATATAGTAGGTATATAACTTATAGTACGCGTTTTTGAAGATCGCGAACTTACTCGGCTTGCTCATTACTCTGGTACCAGGGGATCACGATTTTGCCAATGGAGGAAACTTTTTGGTATTCAGGAATAATATTTTATTATATACTTGTATGAGAGAACCATTTCACATTGAATAGCAGTTGACTAGCCAAATTTTCAGCAAACTTTGAAAAGATGCTGCTTTCAGACTACGCTATAATATAATCTACACTAATATTATAAAGAGGAAAACTTTGTTTGTTTGTTTGTTTGATTGTAATGAATAGGCTCAAAAACTACTGGGCCGATTTTAAAAATTCTTTCACCATTCGAAAGCTACATTATCCACGAGTAACATAGGCTATATTTTATTTTGGAAAAAAATAGGGTTCCGTAAGATATTTGGGTTTTTCGGACACAAGGTGTAAAAATCAACCAGAAAAGTTACTTATTTTGCGTACGCTGCCTAAACTATAAAAGATAGAACCATAAATTGTTCTAATTAATTGTAGATCTTATTAATATCTTCAAAAAAGTCCGCGACACACTATACCTATCTATGTCGAGTAAGGCACAACAACCACTTTTTTATTTAAAACTCTTGATTTTTTTTTGGACTAAATTTAAACGCGTTTATTTTACTCATGCTATTAATCCTTATCAAAATAAAGTATTTCATCACTAAGTACAGTTTATTTAGACGATATTTGGTCTATGAATGATTAAAATCGGACATTTGGTTTTGAAGTTATGGCGAAATTAAAATAATACGATTTTTGCTGCACGGCCCGTTGCGAAGTGGACGTCACCAAGGCGGGGTGCGCGTGTGGGAGGGGAGTTTAGATCTATGAGTAATGTAAAGTGTCCTCCACACTATTCCGAAGTTGCACGAGGCGAAGTGCTCTCCGAAGTTGACCGAAGTCCGAAGGTGTCCACACACTCGAGCAACATCGCGAGGAGCTCAGTCGCCCGTTCCCCCTGTTCCCCTCACGATAGACAACGTAGGATACGATAGGATAACGTTCATGTGGCAACTGCCGTTGCAATGTGTACTCTCGCATAATAAAAATACGTGCGTATTTACTATGGCTGACACGAACCGAAGTGAGCCGAGTAGTGTGGACAGACGCTTCGTGTTCGAACTTTCCCGAGTCCTTTGACTCGGGCGCAAAAACCGACAACAACTGGAAGTCGCCCGGGGCGAAGCGAAGTTGCACGAGGCGAAGCGAAGTGCCCTTCTACACTATTGTATTCGCTCAACTTCGATCAACTTCGGGAATAGCGTGGAGGCTACTTAAGGTACACGCACGGCTCAGACGCGAGGTCGGCTCCCTACGCAGCGGTCGTGCGCAAAGTCTAATAATTTTCGTGCGATTTTTTTTAGAAAACTTCACCTACGCAAAAGTTCTTCTCAGAGCTAAACAACAGTTCTTCTCAGAGCCAAACAACAGTTCTTTTCAGGGCTAACCAACAGTTCTTTTCAGGGCTAACCAACAGTTCTTTTCAGGGCTACACAACAGTTCTTTTCAGAGCTAGAATATTTTACACTTTTGTGTTTAATTTACACTTACACGCTTTTAACATTTTCTTAAACATTTGAAAATGCCTAAGAGAGCCAGGTCTCAACTTACTAAACATAGTTCTCAAGCACGGGCAGCAAGAATACACCGTATGGGAGAATCTTCACCGGAACGTTCACAACGCCTTGCTGAACAAAATCAGAGAAAATCTCAGGTAATACGCGCACGAGAGTCGAGTGTCGAACGTTCGCAACGCCTTGCACAACAAAATCTGAGAACCTCTGACTCTGAGTTATTATATTATAAAGCAGAAGAGTTTGTTTGGTTGAGCACGCTAATCTCAGGAACAACTGGTCCGATTTGAAAAATTATTTCAGTTTTAGATAGCCCATTTATCGAGGAAGGCTATAGGCTATATATCATTAAGCTAAGTCAAAAAGGAGCGCAGAATTCATGGAAAATATGACGCAGACGAAGTTGCGCGGGTCAGCTAGTAGTATATATAGCTCATAGCACATATGCAAATTCTTCCAACGCGAGGTTTTGCAAGGTTGTGATTTTGTGAATGGTTGCAGTGATAGGATCGACCTCCATTTTGACGGTTTAGGCAAGTTGAAAGCTAGTTTTTATAAGTATCTCCTCGAACATTGAGTTTCGTAGCTCTGCCTATTCTCGCTGGGTGGGCTAAAAAGATCGCGAACTTACTCGGCATGCTCATTACTCTGGTGATCAAGATTTTGCCAATGGAGGAAACTTTTTGGTATTCAGGAATAATATTTTATTAACTTGGAGAGAACCATTTCACATTGAATAGCAGTTGACTTTAAGCCAAATTTTCGGCACATAATATTTGGTCGACTCCTGCACCTGTTACAATCGTGTTATCCAGAATTCTGTTAATAATTCTGTGAAAAGTTTCGAAAATCAGTATTTTTGCAATAAAATAGCTCTAGACAGTTTTTATAGTCAACGAAATTAGACCGCCCGCTTCCGTTCATCGACTAGTCGATCAACTAGTTAATTCGTCGACTAGTTCATAGCGACATAGCGATTACTTTGATAACTTTGCGACGACGCGACGGACGCAACGATGAGACGCGCGACGTCTAAACGCGAAGGCTCCACAATTCAACATACCTAGTTTGTAGGTAGACTAGCGTAGCGTAGCGTCTCGTTACTTTTAAATGTGTATGTACCTCTACTTTAGAAACTTCTTTTATAGGTAAATAGGTGGCTATGTTAAAAATAAGTTTTACAGTTAATATTTGAACTTCCTTTCATACTTTACCAGGCTTAGTACTATGCGGTTTACTTCGCCCCATAGAAATTTCAACTCTTTGCAACTGGAGTTAGTTAGAGACAAATTTAAATTGCTCGTTGTTCGTCCGTTGTAGCTATTTTTCAAGCGAATGAACTTGTACTACTTGACTTAGAACGTAGTGGAGTCTTAGTTTAGCTGTCTACGAATTCAACTAGTCCGTTGCCAATCGGTGAGCCGTCGAACCGTTCAATGGACGTAGACCGTTGAATTAACTAGTTCGTTAATTCAACGCCCATCTCTACTCTCAACGTGTCACAAAACAAAAGGATGGCTCGTGGCTTGACGGTCGCGGCGTTGAGAGACGTGCGAGCCGAGGCGAGCTACGAGCAAAATTTCAAATCTATTGGATCGCCAACGAACTTACTCGTCGAGCTTTATGTCAGTGTACTTACGGTAACTACGAGCGAAAAAGGTCGTAGGGTCGTAGAGCCATACGTCCACATACTTGCTCGACCGTCTAATGTCTATCACCAACTTTATAAAATATATTGTGTGAATTCTAATTATTTTTTATCTCTATCTTTAACGGCGTTGTCTTTGTCTCCTTTAAAAATAAAAAAAAGGTATAAACGTCAATAATAACGTAAATGCCACACTTGTCAAATTTGTCGATTTGATTTTTTGTAAAAAAGTGTTTTAGTTTAGATTTCTGTGATCTATGTGTTTCTGCCCAAGATGTTTTACAATTATTACAACATTTCTTAATTATATTCTTCGCTTTCACAATAGAGTAATGTGAAATCATGTTTGGATACAGTAAAGAGGCAGTAAGAGTGAAAGTCAAGGTTTGTATTGTGTTGATCAATTACTTTTATAAATTAAAAGTGGAACATCTGTTTGGTTCAATATTGTTCCTCATTTTAATACAAATATTACTGCTCCGTTTACTACATAGACAGGTTCTATGTTCATATTAAACTTGAGTATCAGTAATCAATATCTGGGAATTCCACTAGTAAAAGTATGTCAGAAGAACCCATTGTTTGGAACAAAATTATGAAAGTTTCTGTTAAAGTGAGTCTGTGTTTGTTGCTAACTGAACATTTGTTGTTTGTACTATAATTAATAATTTGTTTTTTTTTACACAGAAATGTGAGGGTAAGCTACAGCCTGAGTTAAGGAAGTTTTCAGTGGACCCTCAAATAACATCTCTGGAAGTGTTACAAAGTATTTTGGTGAAAGCATTTGATATCAAGTCAGATTTCACACTATCTTACCGAACTGCTGATGATTATGGACAAGAAGTCTATTTACCTCTTCTCTCTGACTGGGATCTGGATGCAGCTTTTCTTAAGTAAGTTATATTCATAACAATCATATTTAACAAAAGTGAACTTACTGTGCCCAGGTTAAATTTAAAAGGTATGCACAATTTTTAAAGGCAAATATTAAAAAAAAAAACATAAAAGAACATAACTCAAAGATGAGTTCCTACAATCTCAAACTAGTACATACTGCATGCTGCACTTACTTGGTTTTTTTTTTGTAAATTTAGGTGTTAATTGCAAACTAACCCAAATTGAATAACCAGCAAAGTTAATATTGGTCACAAATTAAAACCTCCACATGTTTTATATAATTAAGTATCTATTGACCAATTTCAGGGCACATAATATAGCCCTCACTCAGAGGTCAGAACCATGCGTGCAGCTAAAAGTAGACATGCGACCATTTGCGGAGGCTTCCGAAGATTGGGAGCCTCCAAGTGTGAGCCAGGCTGCTCCAGCGGTTAGCCAGAACTATAAGGAACATCCCACTGTGGCTCCGGCACAGCACCAGACTGAGAAACAGGAAATACAAACAGGCTTCCAAGGAATGATCATGAACCAAGTAAGTCTGTTTTCTTAAGAATTTTATATATATAAGTACTTAAATTATAACTTTCAATTAATGACCGGTTTCTGAGGTACTTTATCGGATGTTTATCTGTCCGTTGACACTATTTATCAACCCCATTGGTTGGTTAGTGGTTAACGAACAGCTGATAAAGTACATCAGAAAGTAGACATCAGTGTTTTATTACAGAATATTATATGAATTGGAGTTGTATTTTAAGTCGGGCTGGTGTTTTTGTGCCTAACAGACTGTAGCTGGACTGATATTATTTTATTAAATACTGCCAGGATTTAGACACTTGAGTAGCTTGTGGCGAAATAATAACAGCCGCACGGTTCTTTATGGTTAAGCAACGCTTGCCAAGGTTGGTCTGTGGATGGGTGACCACCTTAACATACCGAGTTTCCTCTGTGCCTCAGAAAGCACTTTAAGCCAATGGTCCCGGCTGTCATTTGTAGATCTTTGGCAGTCATTACGAATTGTCAGAAGCCTGTAAATCTGACTTCTCTTGCCAAGAAGTACCGTGTTACCCAGTTAATGTGTTGTGGAGGTCTGTAACAGAAACTAAATAAGGCACTAATTGTCAGTGTAGCAAATCTATCATACAGCAGGCAGTTTATAATCATGCTTAAATAAATTAAAGGATGGATGATAATGATTTGTATCCTGGCTGATATCTATTGTGTGTATATATCAAGTAAATGTACTACTATGGAAAATTGTTTAGTTTATATCAGTTGTCTAAATAATTTTTGTCTCATTATCGTTAGTGGCAGAGTCAGGGAAACTGATTAGGCCTTAATTTGAGAGGTACACAGCCATTATCCATGAAGTGATTTTGCTTTACAGTTCTGCTGGTCAATAAAAGATCTAGACAGTTAGTTCTCGCAAATGGCATGGTCATCTATACTTATGTATTCCACTTTCGTTTTTAGGGTCCCATACCCAAAGGGTAAAAACGGGACCCTATTACCGCTCTGTTGCCGCTATAACAAAAAATACTAAAAAACAATAAAATAGATATTTAAGGGGGCTCCCATAGAACAAACTTGATTTTTTTGCTGTTGGTACGGAACCCTTCGTGCGCGAGTGCGACTCGCACTTGGCCGCTATTTTTGTAGCTCTTCTTTACAATCTGGATGGATGGTTCTTAATCAGAAGATGCTATCTATACTAGTAGTATTATAAAGTTATTATACCTATTATTATTTCCTTTATTCATCTTTTCACTTGCATATTTTATATATTTTTAAATATTTAAAAAAAAAAACAGAAGAAAAAAAAACATTTCAAAAAAAAAAAAAAAACAGTAGCCCACCGGTATCGGGAACAGGGTCCAAGCTATCGGCAGTCAGGGCTCCAGAGAGAGGAACCTCCTAACAATGCGAGCCTTGTCAAGAAGTACCGATTTCTGAATCAAGCCCTTGACCCAGCTACCCAACGAGAGCCTCCTGAGATGTTGGTCGAGTCTCTTGGCTATTAAGCCGTTGGCTGTAACAACTATCGGTACAATGATTGCAGAGTCCACTTCCCACATGTCGACAACCTCGCGAGCCAAGTCAATATACTTGATTTGTTTATCTTTCTCGGCTTTCACGAGGTTCTCGTCATGCGGGACGGTAATGTCTACAATCATTGCACGCCTCACTATTCGGTCCACCACCACTATATCTGGCTTATTGGCAACAATAGTCCTGTCAGCGATGATGGACCGATCCCAGTACAATGTGATATCGCCATTATCGAGAACTGGGTCGGGCGCATATCTGTAGTACGGCACCTCCGACTGCACAAGAGAGTATTTCAGAGCAAGTTGCTGATGGATAATCCTGGCTACAAGGTTGTGCCTATGCAAGTATTCTCCGTTAGCTAGACGAGAACAACCAGAGATAATGTGGCGAATTGATTCTCCCGGACGGTGACATGCCCGTCATATGTCGACCGTGCCGTCCTTCACAATAAATCTCCGGTAGTTATTCGTCATGATAACTTCGTCCATAATTGCACAGACAAAACCTTCGGTTTCTCCGAAAAGATCACCGAAACGCAGCCAGGCTACGGACGCTAGTTGATCTACGTCGGGCCCATGTAGGGCCCGGAAAAAGCGTCCGTGAAGCTCCTTACTCTGCCATACCGTTCTGCGATGGTTAGTGTCAAGCACCGCAGGTTTGCGCCAGTATATATTATTATTATTTTTGTTTTCTTTCTCGGGTCTCTGGAGACCCGGTCCTTTGGTAGGCGTACGAGGGGCCGAAACCAACTCGCAGAGGCCCCGTTAGAAATTTCAAATGTAATGGGGCATCATGTTATTATTATTACATCACGCTACGACCAAAACTAGCAGATCATTAATTAAAAATGGGAGGCAGTCGAAGTTGTACAGGTCACCTAGTCATTTCTATAAGTTTAGTTTCCAGCTAAGATTAGAAGGACTCAATTTTTCTTTTATCTAGTAAAACAGGTAATTAATTTTGTAATGTTTGTTGTTTTTGACAAACCACTTTATTGGCAGGTTGAAAAAACATTCAACATGGTGACAAGAGCTCTCAACTTGTATGATGACCCGAATAACGCTCCGCGGCCGCCACTCAGTGACATTGAGTTCCGAGCATTCTTGGACGCTGTTGGACAGATCACTAATACCTCCAAGTTACGGGAAGTAATATATTGTGGTGGCATCGATCCCAGCCTTAGGTTGGTATAAACCTTATAATTTATGTACAAACTAGCTTTCAGCCGCGACTTCGTACGCGCATATCCCGTTTTTTCCCGTTCCCGTAAGAATTTCGGGAAATCCTCCCTTAGTGCACCCCCCTACGGAGTGTAAGGCAGCTACATGCAAAATTTCAGCTTTCTACAACCAGAAGTTTCGGCTGTGCGTTGATATATGAGTCAGGTTTGCCTTTTATACATTCAAATATAGTGTACCTAGTAGTAGTGTGTAGTGTGTGTTCTATAAATGACAGTATATTTAGGGTTCCGAACATCCTATTAAAAACGTAAACAATTTACTATTTAACCTTTTTATAATTTTAGTTAAGATTAAAATCTGCCTTGTAATACTATTTTATATAAATAGTTTTAATAAGAAAATGGGAATATCAAAATGTGTATTTAATTGTTTTATTTCAGAAAAGTAGTATGGAAACACATCCTCAATGTTTATCCTGAGGGTATGACTGGCAAAGAGAGAATGGACTACATTAAACGAAAAGCAAATGAATATTATGCTCTAAGAACAAGATGGAAAGACTGTATACAACAAGGAATGGTCAGTAGAAAATATACAGTGAAATGACAATTTTGTTCTAAGATTTCATTATAATCAAAGTAAAATATATTATGATTATTTACAGGTAAATGCTGACTTAGCTTATGTGACTGGTATGGTTCGAAAAGACGTCTTGAGAACTGACAGACATCATAACTTCTATGCGGGCAGTGATGATAACCAAAATATAGCGTCTCTCTTCAATATATTGACTACGTAAGTTGGTTGCCAGAATAAAATTAAAGTCTTTTGACACGAAGCTCGATGCTGACTAATAAACTCTTTTCTTCCGCAGGTACGCACTGAACCATCCCACAGTAAGTTATTGTCAAGGCATGTCTGACCTAGCATCACCACTACTAGTGACGATGGGCGACGAAGCGCACGCGTACATATGTCTGTGTGCACTCATGACGCGCTTGTACCCCAATTTCCTGCTGGACGGAGAAGCCATGACTGTGAAGTTCACACACTTGACTGAGTCCCTTCAAGTTTACGACCCTGATTTCTACAACTACCTAAAATCCCAACAAGCTGACGACTTACTGTTTTGCTATCGGTGGTTACTCCTAGAAATGAAACGAGAATTCGCCTTTGATGACGCTCTCAGAATGCTCGAAGTACTATGGGCATCTTTGCCTCAAAAAACTCCAACTACTGAATTAAGTCTCAAAGAAAAAGAATTTGATCCTGCTATTGAAATAGACGACGATCCGCCACCTTTGAGTCCGCTGATAAAAGCTCCCAGAGAAAATGCCTACACTAAATTATGTGCTATAAGAAGACAGAGCTCAAGCTTTAGCCTCGCGAACGTGAAAGCGCCCAAACTTGCCACTTGTAAGCAAATGAATCACAGCTTAGACGAAAACGAGACTCGTAAAGTAGTAACTAACTCGTCACTACGACACGCCAAGGAATTTCAAAGTTTAGATGAAGCCACTTTACAAACGCAGAAAACGAAGTTAGATAGATATGACACAGAGAAAAATAAAGAAAACAATTTTTCACCAAAAGACTCCAAGCTGCACGCTAGGAGAAGTATGAAAAGTGTCCCAGAGCACGAGAAGTCTCCGTCGACACAAGACGCTCACGCCACCGCGTGGTCCAGTACGGGCAACTTGATGAACGGGACCTCACATGCAGATGCCAAAGACACGCCTCTGGGTAATCAAATACGATTATTACGAGACAAGATATCCGTACACAATAACAAATTCTTTTCTTCACTAGACAAGCTTGACTCAGAAACAGTTGTTAGCATAGAATCCTCTAGTAAACCAAAAGTAAAAATGATCAAAAACTTAAACGAGTTTCTTAACTTTGCGACCGGAAGTAAAGTAGGCGCTGTCACACAAGAGAAATTGCAGAGAACACACTCAGTTATAGAGAGAAGTTCTAAGGAATGTCCAAGAATAACTCTCACTAAAACATCTCTCGACGATGTGAGGGTTCATAATAAAACAGAAAAAATTGGTAAATTAAATAAGAACATTTATTCAGATACGACTGATGGCAGCAGTCCCGATGACTCGCAAGAGTATTATCCCATGACAACTTCTATGACTAGAGAATTAAGACTTGAATTAGAACATTTGGACCGGCAAGTTTTCGGCCCTTCTTATATAAACAGATGTAGTATGATGTACGACTCTCCGTCAGACTCAACTAGTACTGATGACAAACCGACACATGATTGTACCGAAATAAAACAAGATCTTAAAATCGTTGAACCCGCAGAAACTCGACCACAATTACTAGAAACCGTGAAAAAGTCGCCCTTACTTGAAACTGTGAGGTCTAATGCCAGAAGCGCTGAAGATATTTATTTGTGGGAAAATCCATTGCACAGAAATACGCCGACAACACGAACGACAGCGAGTTGTCCTCAGACACCTGACGAGCAGGCCGAACTGGATTTCGATGGAGACACGGGAGAAATATTTGAAGAACATTCTGGTAAGAAATCCATTACACCAATAAGACTTTTAAGGAAGAACCAGTCATTGGAGCCCCAAGAGCTATGCCTAGATACAAAACATTCTAATAACCATTCCAGTGGATCAGAATCTTCTGATAAAGACATTGGTGAATCGACAAACGCAGACACTGTAAAAAACAATCAGACAAGTAGTTCCAACACATCCAGGTCGCAGAAGTTCTTTTCGAGTATGTCACAAGAATTAGAAAACGCAAAAAAGAACTGCGAGTCCCTATTAAATGCCAAACAAACTAATCTTCACAGTGTTGCTTCAACCATTAATAGTTTTCAGAAGAAATACGAAGTATTCAAACCTCCAATTCAAAAAACCGCTAGTGTTTCTTCAGTTACCAGTGATGGGTCAACTAAAACTAGTATAAGCAGTCTTCCACCCCCAACCGTGTTCGGAGGTGGAAACCCATTCTTGATGTTCCTTTGTTTAACTGTCCTGTTACAACACAGAGACTACATTATGAGGAATCGTATGGATTACAACGAACTGGCGATGCATTTTGACAAAATGGTTCGTAAACACAATGTAAACAGGGTACTGAACCAGGCGCGACAAATGTATGCTATTTATTTGAAACAGCAAGCACATAAGACTGGCGATATAACTACTTAATTTAAGGATGAGAGGATCTCTTGTAATAATTTTATTGCTCATAAGGTATAATTTTGGTCATTAGAATTATGTATGTATTAAAACACCATTAGAGTAAGTATTACATTGTTAGTTTCCAACCTATGTAATCCCAATTTTCTGTAAAATGACAATTGAAGTTAAATTCACGTGTCCAGCTTAATTAGTAGTGAATATAATAAAGTTGGACCACTACCACCATAAAATATGTATTTATGTAAGAAAATGCAAGTAAAAAAGATCAGCTAACACAGTGTAGGTATTATTATTCTATTGTATCCTACTATCTCAAAACCTACACTGATTTGTCTTGTTCAATAATTGACTAACAAAATTATGTGCATTTATAATCTATTCACTCTGCATAATATTATAATGTATGAAAAGAGCAGCAATACTATTATTGAATCTGTAGTTTATAGTCTTACATATTTTAATGATAATTCCAAAGAGCCTTTATTTGATAAATAATTGTGATATATTTTTTCTTATTACGTACTTTACGACAATAAACAACAGCTTTTGCGTTATATGTAGCTCTATGTTTAATTTGCATTCCGTGATGCGTAATGTTACTATGCATTAATTAATATACTTAATTATAATTTATGATCCTAAAAAGTATTATTTTTGTTATTTTTCTAGGAATCTACAATCGGATCGGATATTATGTCAGAATTCTAGTCCTGTTTCAATGTTATGCAAATGCTCTTCAGAAAAGTTGCTTACTGGCCTATGCATTTATATTATTTGTACTTATATTTATTGAAATTATTAAATTCCAAGTGCATATTTTAATTTAATTGAACATGGATTATAAAATGCTGCAATTTAGTCATGTAAATAAACAATCTAATGAAAACGCTTTTTTGTATTATTTTCAACTAGCTGTCCCCCGCGGCTTCGCTCCCGTCAATTAAGTATTCATTGCACATATCGAGTTTTCATTGTTTTTAATATGTATTATGCTATTCGGGTCGGAGACAAATCCAACGAATCAATAACCACGAAAATTGGTTCAGCAGATCTCGAGTTATAAGTGTTGTAACAAACCCGTCTTTGTTTTATATATATATAAGATAAGATATATTATGTGTTAACGGAAGATGGCAAACTCCGTAAGATTAAAAATATCGCGTGAAATTGTAATTTTTTTTAGGGTTCCGAACATCCGAAGAAAACGGAACCCTTAGAGGATCACTCGGGTGTCTGTCTGTCTCTCCGTCAGTCACAACCACTTTTCTCCGGATCTACTGTACAATTCTGGCATACACATGGACTTCTGTGACAAACTAGAAAATTAAAAAAAAAGTTTTTCAAACTGTATCGCGTGACATAGGTATCGAATGACAGGGCTAAGGGCTTACTATGAGGGTTTTAATTATATATTTTTTCATAATTTTCAAATAAAAACTTGTTTTTATTCAAGTAATTAGACCAAAAATGTCCATTATCTCTGAAACTACTAAGCCTAAAATTTCGAAAAAATATAGATAATAGTTTCATAGGTACCTAAAGATTTCAGGCAAACCTACATAAAAAAAGTCTGTAATGTTAAAATAACATGTTGAAAAAATTAAATTGGTACGGAACCCTTTGCACCCGAGTCCGACTCGCACTCTTGGCCTGTTAGTTTTTCTAAATAAAAAACGGATATTGGAAACTATTGAATTTGGATGGGATTTATTATAGGTACACAAAACTATTTTTTCATAATGTATCGCGAAATTATAATCCAATCAAGATTTATTATTATTATTAATTAAACAAATTTTTTTTTTTTTAACGTTGCCCCATACTAGGAATTTCTTCTGTCTGTATCGTGGGTGCGTTTACAAACATACAACGTCACATACACACACAGCCAGACCAGGAACAACTATATCTGTAGACAATACAAATATTTATACCATGCGGGAATCGAACCCACGACACGTGGCGCAGCAGTCGATCGCTCAACCACTGCGCCAACCGTGCCGTCAAATTCCGTCTATTTTTTCTTTGGCCTTCTTCTCCATCAATCAAAGTTTATAAAGGGTGTCTCAGCAAGAGTGCACTTTTTCATTTTAAAATAAAAACTCCGGCTCCGATGACAGGCCATTAGGTACCTACTCTTTTCATGAAATTTTCCATGACTTTCGCACAGAGATGTGGCTGTATCTCACCGATGACGCGTTGGATTTCCGATTTGAGCTCAGTAATTTTTTCGGTTTTATTCGCATAAACCCGAGATTTCACAAAACCCCAGAGAATAAAATCGCACGGCGTTAAATCGCACGATCTTGGTGGCCAGTTGACATCAGAATTTCGTGAGATAATGTGTTCTGGAAATCGTTACTGCAATAAGTCGATTGTTTCATGCGCGGTGTGGCAGGTTGCGCCGTCCTATTGAAACCACATGTTATCCAGATGCATGCCGTGCAGTTGAGGCCACAAGAAGTCCGTTATCATGTTCCTGTAACGAATGCTGTTCACAGTTCATGAAAAGAGTAATGGCCTGTCATCGGACCCGTGGGGGTCACTTGCCGGATATTTTATTCCATACTTAATCGGAACATGTCTTCTTTACAGTACAATAAAAATATCACAACTCTGTCATAAAATACTTGTTTTATTTTAAAATGAAAAAGTGCACTCTTACTGAGACACCCTATATTTGTCTCTCCTTATCGCCTTTCATCCTCGTCAATAAAACGACAAATATTTTTCGGTCTACTTTGCCATCTTTACCGAGCGACCTGAAGGAAGGAAGTCAGAGTAGATCTGTAAGGACACACAGGGCTAGAGAGATTGCCGAAGACACAAATAGTGATTAGGCTCTTCAGTTTTCAGGCATACACTCACCAGTCGTTGACGTCACACCCAATTTGCTCTGGCCATTTTAGGCAACAAATACAAATGTTATCGGCGACTAATATACATCTGCGAGTTATTGGGTACGTATCTGACCATTACCGCTGACGGCCAACACGTGGCTGACAGTAGAACCCAGTGTAGGTCGGATTTTGATACTGCAAAAGCCAGCACAGCACATCGATCTGTTAGCCTTTCCCAAACTATGTTGGGCTCGAATTCTAGTCTAATTCGATGCAGCTGAATACCAGTATTTTACATGGAGCGACTATATCTGATTTCTACAAGCCAGTAACTGGGTAACAGATGTCAGATTTTCTGGCTTCGGCCTTTTTAACCGGGACCAATGGCCTTAACATGCGTTCCGAGGCACAGAGGATTCTCAAAATATTAAGATGGGCCTACCCACGGACCAACCTCGGCAAGTACATTTTCCAGAAATGCAACACTGCCCAACACGGGAATCGAATATTAGGACCTCATGCTCGACAGTAACAAATAGTATCTAATGCATAGCAAGATAACTTTTCGTCCATAGTAAGTTTTAGTAAACTCTTCCGCCCCGGCGAGGAAGCGATTAGCTTTCGACTATTTGGTCGCTGAGGAAAGGGACAAAAGATATAGATCTCGTAATGAGTAAAAGAGGCACATACATTGATAGGTGATAGTTGGATGTTCACATTGCCGGCGAGCGGCTCTGACCTCTAGTTGATCGCAGCGACAAGAGCTATCAAAGGTTGTACCTACTCGCTCGGCGATGCTCGCTTTGCGGTCAGAACTCACCAACCAGCGGCAAGCAATTTCTATCTATAGTACGGGCCCGAGCGAGTACCTATTGCGATTAAAAGCCCGTCTCACAAAAAAGCTGTATCGAAACGTTTTATTCGCTATTCGCTGATCGTCGGCAGTGAGACAAGTGCTTAAAAATAAAAAATGTGCGTTTCATTTAGAATATTGATAAACTCGGTTAGACAGACTACAGGTAGAAAAAAATGCAAAATATCATTTTAGGAACACTTCTGCCCAAAATGTTGTTAGTGAAGTCACAAAAAGCCACATCAAATACTGGTATTCAGCTGAATTCGGTTTGACTGGAAGCCGACCCCAATGTAGTTGGGGAAAAAGGAGGCAGATGATGAGTGCAGGCACAAATATTTATTTTTACATAATAATACATGTGAAATTCCCTTTGCAGCCTGTTGTGTTACTATGCATGGGTTCACCAAGAAATAAAAGAAGTATTCAGTTTCTTGTAATAATATTGTTTATTAAGGCATGAAAGAAAAACGTCTGTGTTCAGTATTCTGAACTCTTATTAAAATTAACAAGCGAAACTAAGAGAATATTAGTGAATCAAAGATAAATAAATAACAATCTAAACTCATAATTTGCAAGCAACCACAACAAATTACAGTAGTAGAGGAATTATGAGTAAAGAACCTATTACATTGTTTTAGTTATTCTTATTACATATCGATGCCCACCATGCCTGTGAAGTTTCGCTAGTTAACTGTAGGTGATCATTCCATAGTATATTATTAATAAGCTACAGCTCGAAATTCCAGTTGTGTAATCAGTAGAATTAGTGTAAGTAAACCATAGTAAAAAGTAAGGAGCGACATTTTTATCATTTGATAATAATACCGATCATTTTCTTCATGTCATGCAGTCATGAATAACAAGCAAGATTATTTTATCCCTAGTTTTACATTTTTACAGGTAAGTGTCGGTTTTTCGCTTTTATTTTGAACTGTTCTAGGGTTTAGACAAGTTAATTCTTTTTCTAGAGGAACAAAAAAAGGCCGTAATGTTCTACAATACTTTTTAATTTTATTTGCTCCAGATCCTTCACACGACAACCGCTAACTTACTGACTACACAACAATAATATCACATTCAATGTTAAATTTCAGTCGACATATTTTCAATTTTTTTTTGCTGTCAACAATCTATTTTTTTAAATCGATTTTAATACAGCAAATAATAAAGTGAAAGCGCTACACCGGTTCCTTATCGTTTACTTCCTCTTGTTGCCGCCGCCTCCAGATAGGATGATAGCAATTCGCATGAAGATGTTCAGGATGTCCAAGTATACCGAGATAGCACTGTAACAAAACAGTAGTTTTCATATTGCTGTTGATCATAGACAAAATACACATCTCATAAAAAAATCGAAACATTATTGCAAGTAGGTCTGTTCAGCGAGGAACGGCATGGAAGCAGTCATTAGAGCCCGGGGAGGAAATATACAGGGAAATTGAAAAAATACCCGAAACCTCTTAGGCAGTGAAAGTACACATGATTATAAGCAACTTTTGTTTTGGTAAAACTCCGAAATCTCGAAAAAAATATCAGCTGTTTCATACATTTTCATTGGCTAAATACTGCATTTTGTATGAAACAGCTGATATTTTTTTCGAGATTTCGGAGTTTTACCAAAACAAAAGTTGCTTATAATCATGTGTACTTTCACTGCCTAAGAGGTTTCGGGTATTTTTTCAATTTCCCTGTATATAATACTGAACAAACGTGTTTTACGCCTTTGTTTCTAAATGTGCAATTCCGATCTTGGCGACCGCGATAAGTGACTGCGACCGGCGACAATGACGTGCGACCGCGACCCACTGCTTTGTATGAAATGCTATATGGGCACTTACGGGTGCGAGAGACCGAGTCGCGCGACCAGTGGGTGCGCACCTGTAGCCTGCGAGCGCGACACAGCCAAAAAGCACATCATAGGGTGGTCTTTCATACGAGGACAATATGTTGGTAGATTTTAGAGTAGATGTTAATAAAAACCCACATATGATGCAAGTCCGCAACCGTATAAAAATAACGTGGGGACTTTTTTTTGAGAAATATTGAAAATTATCTATAAAACTGTTTCATAATGTTAATGGTCAACGGCAAACGCTTCAACGACTTAAAAGCTACTACGTCTAAGCAGCTGAAAGAGCACTCAGCCATCCAGTTTTACGGCCTGCGTCTCGGTCGCGTAGATTGGTATGCTATGGGTCGTTTAGCGACAGACGACCATGGCTGCCTGGTCGTCTGGTCGCTGTCTTGCGTCGCCGTCGCCAAGATCCGAATTACACCTTAAAATTTTAGAAATTCTTCTTATAGGGTAAAAACACATCTGTTGAAAAAAACACGAGAGCTAAAGTTTAAGGGTGACCTGAATACTTTTAATATCCGCAATTAATTGGCATATTTTTTTGGTGTATGTAAAAAAAACATAAAACGCATACAAAACCAAACTTCAGACGTGTTTTTTTATGAGTGGTGTATTTAGTAAAAGTTGAAAAGTAAAACTCTGCTACAAACAGCACTATGGAATTTAGGTACAGGCTAGTGCGCGTATGATACGTCCTGTTTAAATTCTTCATCTGAACGAAGTACCATTTTGCTGCAGGGTAACAAAATCCCAGCATCTAAATCAGATTTTAAAACACTGGAAAACTAATGATTCAAATTTTGAGGCATCATATGGGTTTTTAATGCACTTAAAGTGCATACTTAAGCAGATCATCGGCAGATAAAATTAATACCATTTTAAAATCTGATTATTCCAGAGATAAATTGGAAATAATAACTGACCAATGAATTCAGTAATCTGTGGGCTGTTTGCACATTGAAGCAATATTTCAAAGGCACTTACGAGTTTATCGGGTCATAAGGCTGTGCTCCATACATCGGATGTACCTCGGCTCGTTTTATAATGCCTTGTGTGTCGTATAAGAGGAAACCGCCGAATACTATCAGACCTCCGTACAAGCTGAGTGAATATAGTCCTGAAACAAAACGACAATGTTTTATCGATCTACGATAATGTTTTCCACTTTTGTGAGTCTTAAGCTCGATTTGTGGGTAACTGTACAAAAGTGTATGTACATCTCGAGGTTCGTTTTTATCGGAAGATGTTGCTCTTGTTACCAATTTCGTTTGGCGAGATTCCAAGAATGTTCCCATATTTCTTAATCATTTATCTGGTACGGATAAAAATGGAACCATAAGTACCTGCTCCAAGTGCAGAAGCCTGTGGCACAAACATGCTGGCCAGCGAGGCAGCGAACACGGCGCCCAGGCCCATCGCAAGCGGCGCGCGCATGTTCAGGAATTCACCAGACGGCGCGCAGATCGCAATCGTGCTTAGACCGCCTACGACACCGGCCGTGTACCTAAAAAAAGGTTTTATGTTATGATTACGACTCGTAATAAGAAAAACAAAATACTTTGTGTGAAAACAAATCTGGGCATGCATTGTGCTCCAAGACAAAAAAAATATCGCTATTCCTAACTAAGCAATGCTTATTCAATTTTAACCACAGAAACTAACAAAATATATTTACCAAGCAGCTCTAGTGAGCGCCGCTCCTCCGAGGAAGCACATGGGTGCAATGACTGCCCCCATAATGCCAGTGTGTACTATCCATGCCAACTGTTTAGCACCAAAACCTGGCGTGTAGTCCATGCCTCGTACCACCATACCAGAGCCGATCATCAAGCCAAGTGTCATTACTATTGACTGAAATGAAGTTAGATTAGGTTTGTGACAATATTGTACGATGTTTAGTAATGTAGCATTGCAGACAATGGGTGGAACACTTGCCTCCCTCAAGCCGTTATAAAGATTATGACACACATAACGGCACTGCTCAAACCCAGCAATTTTACTTTTCATTCAAATTAGAGCATTAATGATTGAATATGTGTCGTTTAAAAGATTTCGTAATGTCAATATGAAAATAAGGCCAACGGCGAGCAGTCAGCGAGCTTGCCGCTACTATACAACTAGACTGCAGCATTGCAAGCGCGCCGACCGCGTGCTCTCAGCGCGCCAACAGCGTGCTTAGTGCTTACTGCGCGCCGACTTCGAGTCGCATTATGACAGCAAGCTTGCACCTCGAGGCCGGCGCGCGGACTGCGAGCTTGCACTTCGCAGTCGACGCGTAGTTCGCGCGCCTTTGCCTAAATCTAGCCGTTTCCTAAATTCGAAGCGACGCCGTGCTGTAGCTGTGCAGTTGCGGTGCTGATATAATGAGCCATGACCATACCAGTCATCATGTTAAAAAGTGGTTGACAACCAGTGTCTGCAGTTCCATAGTTTATTGTTATTATTAGCTTACCATCCAACCATTTCTTGCAACTAAGTTTAATAATGCTGGTGTTCTAAATACTGTGTAAGCACTGCCAGCTGTTAACACAATGGAACCAGCAATATATCCATATGTTGCCTTGATACGGTCTTTGACATATTTTGGCCAAAGGCTGAAAATAGAATAAAGAAATAAATCAGTAACAGTTTTTATATTACATCAATCATAATAATTGAGTATGAACACTTATTGTATGATATAGCTATGTAAATTATTGATTTTATTGTATCCAGGTATAAGTTTCATCCAAATCTGTTGAGGCATGATTGATTAACAAACATCAAAAAAAACATAAAATCATATTTATTAAGTAAACTCTGCCCCTAACACAACTCACTCACCATAGGATGCAAGAAGGACTGTTTGTCAGTCAAAATTTTGAAGTCAAATTAGTCCCGGCGCTAAGGCTAGCTTTCGAATTTAAAATAAATCGTAGTAAACATAAAAATAAAGTATGCAATCAATTGCGTCAATTGGAACAAATGGTTTCACCGCCGTAAGTAACCGGTCAAAGGCCTCAATTTTCTCAAGTGAAATCTTTGCATCTTCTTATTCAACAAATAAAAAGTAATTCCGGTAGTACACTACAGGTGCTAGGTTTTATCAGAAGAACAGTATGCATGAAACATAGAATAAACAAAGAATTATAACTTACTGTGCTTCTGTGCAAACACCGGGCTTTACTCCTGACCCATAATAACAGAGTGCTAACAAGCTCATGGCAGAAGCTCCAGCCAATGCACCTTTTCCTAAACTGAAGGCTGAAAATGTGGAAGGTGGTACTTATTGAATTTGGTGAAATACCAAACATATTTGGTGCCAGTTGATTGGTTGTGTTTTAGCAACTTCGAAACAATGCAATATACTTATCTGCTCATTCTTAATAGTGTGACAGTCATGTTAAGTGCCACTCAATATATTATTTGATTATATTAAATAAAAACAAAATTAACACAATTTTTCGGAAGATTACATCAGCATAGAAGAAACCAGACTTCCATAGTGTTAATTTTTTAAGTGGGGGGATGGTAAAATCTGAAACTGTGAGGAATAATGAATTTCGCTACTCCTAGTTTCGGACTTGACCATCCGTTTTGAGTTGAAAAATTCACCCTGTATATTGAATTGAAGTAGATTTACCATTGGGTCCGGCAGGAGCCATCATTTTCGCCCATATTGAGGATGCTGCTTGAGGAGATGTACTCTGAACTACTCTGGAACGAGGTTCTCGAGCGTAGTTTCTGATGACATAGTTTTTGGGAACAAAGTTCTTTGGTACTGGAGTTTGCAGGGTATGGCCTACGTTAAGCGCGGAACGCGCAAGGCACATGCGCGACAACATGATGCAATCTAGAAAATAATAGTAAACACAGTTACAAATTAATGAAAAAGACGAAAGACGGCCTCACTAATATTTCAATGCGCAACTAAGATTTAAAGAATTTGGAAAAGTACTCACAATTTTTGTAGCAGGGATTGATTTTGATTTGATCTAATTTTCCTGTGAAACGTCAAAACAGTGAAAACAAAATTATTGCGTTTGATTTCAATGACTTGACGTACTACTTGAACACTGCCAGGACAGGACACGACTATTTATTGAATTTGACTAATCAATCAGCCGGTTCGGTATCACTTGCAATCACTTGTCAAATTACAAAGCTCGTTGTGAAAGAAAAAGTCATGGAAAGAATCGGGTTTTCCGATTTTCCCGAGTTTTCCATACTGTTCTGGAAGATTATTTACTCTGTGGCAACTTGTAATAGTTGTAAATGTAATGAAAAGTTTACATACTCTATGGTTGTAATAAGTGTGGCCTAAGCTGTACCCATGAAGGTATAGATAAATATGGAGTCCAGACTTGGAACAACTGTTTGAGTCAAATACCTACGCAACTCTATCTCACTCTATGGTGGCCGACTTCTCTTTCTTGTGTGGACTTAGTGTGGAAATCTCTTTTATGAAATCTCCTTATAACCTCTTAAAAAGACTCACCAAACTAACAGAATCTGAAGTAAAACACTTTTAGATAATGTGTCTACAAATAAATAGTTGAACTACGATTACTGATATAAAAAATCCTAAAATTGTAGATCACGGATGCTTATTGTGATTCGCATACAACGTGAATTTTAATCCCATTTCCTTGGGATTTGGTAATGTGGCAACATTGGCCGCCATATGTCGAGTTGTCAGTAAAAATTTTCCAACATGGCGCTTGTTTACATTATGGTTCACAGCTTCGTTTAAAATATTTGTCTGTAATTGAAGGTATAATCAAAGAAATGGTGCACAGTTGTGAAGAGCATGGTTGCGGTAATACGTGGTGTCCAGGAGGTGATATACAATTTCACGTGAAAGTGTTTAAATCGTGATTTCTGACATTGAGTCATTTTAAACATATTTCTTTGTATTTTCTATGAATTACTTCACATAACGCCAATCCAATGTGTTCAACGTACTAATAAATGAGTATACTGATAACTATGTAAATATAAAATAGGTTTTCATCGATTTTCATTGACTTAGTGCAATTTTATCTTTTTGTTTACATCGGAAGTAATTTTGAAGTAGTGTGACCATATTGAGGATATATCTGGGACTTTCTCCGGGATCTTTAATAAATGTGAACATGTTTCTTAGTAATTAAATCATACACATACTCATACGGGGAACGAATGTCTGTTATTAGATATTTTATAATTAATTATTTAGAGCATAAAATAATATGCCAACAATGTTTATTTTTATTTTTTAAAAATAGTACTCAGAGGAAACTGTAATCACCCATTGCATCATTGAAAATGAAATTTTATGAAAGTGCATTTTCAACTACCTAACGGGAACCTCCTTATACATTATTATGTTTTTAGCAATATAGTAGTTGAAATATTATGGCAAAAAGTAATGTTCTATATAATTTTCAGATATCAAGTGACACATGAGGAGTCTATAGTGAAAATAGCTGATCTGGCTAAACCAAGTGCTAGTTTTGGCAGTTAGAGTAAATGACATCGAAAATTAATAAATATTGTATCATTTGTATCACAACATTTTACTCCTCTGTTACAAGAAATTAACAATCCGATCATGAACTCAATTTATTACAATGAATTGCATGAAACGATACTGCTTAAAAAATAGCAACTATTTTTAACAAGCATAAACGTGCTTACTTATCAGTCATACAGAAAATATACACAGTGATTAATGTGGGTGGAGACAGAAACTACACATAGCAATGATCGTTAGTCATGTATAAAAGAATAGTTAATAAATGATTTTAATTTGGAAAGTGTTTTTATTTAATTTTTGAGGTTTTTATATAATTACTAGCACTTCGCCCGCGACTTCGTTGGAGCGGGTTAACTAAGTACTCCATGAACTTCATCTCCTATACCGTATGTCTACGACATACATGCAATAATTGAAACCACAAGTAACACTTGTCCACAGAAGTATAAATAAATTGTTATAAATTTAAAAAAACGTAAATGAAAAAAAATAAGTTTTCAAACAAAATAAATATGAAAATAAATTTAGTAAAAGTAAATCACCCTATTTAGAAAACGTACCTTGACCTCGACTGACCTCGAGAAGTGCGGCAACAATGCTCACGCGGCGGCGTTTTGATTTATCTAATATCTTTGCCAATTGCGATGAAATTCACTATGGTTATTTTTCACCCGTTCTTTTTTACTTCGTGATAAGTTGATTACTGAACTAATCTAAATAAATTCTGTCATAGCACAAGATGGATTAAAACTTAAATTTTCTCATGTTCAAAATGTTTTTGAATGCACAAGTGACATCGCCGAACAATGTTGTCCCGAACCTTGCCCAACAAATTTCGACCAGGATCCGAGTGTTTATTTCACCGTAAAAAACAAGTACGTAGGTATGTACAAATAAAATTAAAAACACAATTTACACACACTAAGGTCAAGTACCTACTCAGTGTCTATTTCACTGTAAGAAAATAATTAAACTAATACATACAAGTAAATAACAAAAATCACGTAAAACAATGCGTGTACTTAAGTACCTATCAAATCTTTGCGAAATGCACACACGCTATCCCGGAAGACTCGCGGTGAACTGACAAAACTTACATCCGTACTGGCAAAAAATAAAAGTCATAGGTAAATAGGGTAAACAATGTAATAATTATCTTTTATCGATACTTTTCTACAATTACTTATCTAATAAAGACTTAATACGCAATCAAGGCATTACAATACTAGTACTATTTTTAATAACCGTATTTAACAGTGAAGTGATAGTTAAATTTATTGGACTTTTAAAATAAATTTTAATTTTTGTACGTTTCGACTTACGAAACTACCGTAGGTACTACCTAGATAGTGAGTAATGTAGAAAACGGGTGAGTACGTTTTTTTAATAGGATGTTTCTTCCTAAAATGTAAACATTAATACATTATTTTTTATCTCTAAATCCTCTCAATTATAATTTTTAATCAGAATAGGTAGGTAGGTACATAGTGGTGCTATAATAATTCTAAACTAACCGTGTCCTTTAAAATTATAACATCTTTTTTGCTAACCGATCATTATTCTCTTCAAAAGACAATGAGAGAAAGCTGATAATATTGTCGATAACTGTGTCCAACCCTACGCGTCGAGCGCGCGCGCAACCCGCTCCCCGCGCCCCTCCTCGCCAAAAGCCGAAGGCCTTTGAAAAAGCCGACACACGCGTGCCGCGTCCTTCTGTACTAAGCCGACAAACGAACCGCACCGCGGCGCCAGCGTGGCAACGTTGCTTTTCAATGTTCAAGGATTCAAGTTCATTGTACTATTAACCTACTGTTGCAATTCTACAGAGTGTTCAAATTTGCTTTAAATTAAAACTCGACTTTTTGACAAAACTACTGGACCGATTTCGTTACTTTTTTGTATAGCGTTATCAAATACCATAACTAGTATGTGGTTTCAAGGATTGCATATATGTCGTAGACATACGGTATATCCGTTTTAATAATAAAATAACCATTCAAACTTTTATACTGTAACAAACGGCTTGTTTTATGCGTAATTTATACGCATAGCTACATATTGTCCACTCAACGGAAAGCAACTACCTACTTAGAAGTGCTGTCCTGAGAAAAAAGAATAACGGTCACCCTACTTAGAAAGAGAGGGTTTGACCACATTGAGCGAGATAGCGATACTTCATTTCTGCTTCAAGTAGGTATTCGAAGTGTGGACTCCATATTTATCTATACCTTCATGGCTGTACCTACTTTAAAGATTAGTTAGTTTCTCTCACACAGATTCAGAAGCAGTTAGTTTGTTTTATTGTTCATAAACTATCTATAATATAAAAATGAATCGCTGAATGTGTTGCTAAGCGCAAATCTCGAGAACAGCTGAACCAAGTTGAACCGATTTCGCTAATTCTTTTTTCGTTGTGTTTGTTATTGCCAGGAGAAGGTTCTATCTAAAAGATAAAATAAGAAAGTTGCAGGGTAGCCAGTTGACGGGAGCGAGGCCGCGGGGGACTGCTAGTATTCTTAAAAAGAGAGTAATATGTTATTAAGCGTCCTCCACACTATTCCGAAGTTGCACGAGACGAAGTGCTCTCCGAAGTTGACCGAAGTCCAAAGTAGGTGTCCACACACCTCGAGCAACTTCGCGAGGAACTCAGTCGCCCGTTCCCCCCGTTCCCCTCACGATAGGCATAATGGATGTGTGAGTACCGCGTACCTTTAACTTAAACTTTAATAATCAGTTTTAGGTATGTTTTTGACTTGAATGTACCCTGGCGGTTGGGAGTGTCATGCTCACTCAAAAGTCTAGCTGATGGTGGCGTATGCGTTTGATCATTTGGCTCCCTTTAAAATGGTTGAGCCGAATGGTGCTGGCGTATTTATTATATGATTTTAATTATTTATTTGAATTGTTCCTCTTTTATTCCGGACGCTTTTATCCTGCTCGTCTTTTACATCGTTGTCACATTTGTATGTATAATTTCAACCCGATGTAAATAAATCTTTGTAAAAAAATATTATTTTTAAAAGAGTGTCCGTGGAGTTTCTTGCACGTTCTTCTCCATAGAGATCTACGCTTTGGAACATGCAAATAGCTTCAATATTTTGGACCGACCAACCTTGACAATTCAAAAGTGCCTGTAAATGGTTTAATTGAAATAAATGCTTGATTTTTGAATTTTTTGGATAACGTTCATGTGGCAACTGCCGTTGCAATGTGTACTCTCGCGTAATAAAAATACGTGCGTATTTACTATGGCTGACGCGAACCGAAGTGAGCCGAAGTGACCCGAGTAGTGTGGACAGACGCTTCGTATTCGAACTTCGAGTCCTTTGACTCGGGCGCAAAAACCGACAACAATTGGAAGTCGCCCGAGGCGAAGCGAAGTTGCACGAGGCGAAGCGAAGTGCCCCTCCACACTATCGTATTCGCTCAACTTCGATCAACTTCGGGAATAGTGTGGAGGCTACTTAAAGTAGCCTCCACACTATTCGACTTCTATTAGCGACTTCCATTTGTTGTCGGTTTTTGCGCCCGAGTCAAAGGACTCGAAGTTCGAACACGAAGCGTCTGTCCACATTACTCGGGTCACTTCGGCTCACTTCGGTTCGCGTCAGCCAAAGTAAATACGCACGTATTTTTATTACGCGAGAGTACACATTGCAACGGCAGTTGCCACATGAACGTTATCCATTATGCCTATCGTGAGGGGAACGGGGGGAACGGGCGACTGAGTTCCTCGCGAAGTTGCTCGAGGTGTGTGGACACCTACTTCGGACTTCGGTCAACTTCGGAGAGCACTTCGCTTCGTGCAACTTCGGAATAGTGTGGAGGAAGCATTACACTTTTCACAATATTACACTTTTCACGTTTTGCAATATGATTTTGTTTTTTTTTTTCTAATTTCGTATTTTTTAGTCTACGGTATGCATGCTCTAAGGGTAAAGTGTCAAAAAAAATACGAATTTACTGATGACTAGGCAGCATGGTCCCCGACCTTAGCCTGTTCCAGAGGGAACAAAAGGAAAAAAAAAAAAAAAAAGGGTAAAGTGTCACTGTCAGTGTCAGTGTAAACGTCAACAGCGTCAACATCAACAACAAACTAAAGTGCAAGTGTGATCGGGGAGCACGTGGGTTTTCTTATAATTATTTTGTAAAAAAGAGAGAATGAAGAAAATCAAAGCCCCAGTAAAAGCTCCTGAAAACTCAGGTTAATATGCTCTATAATCTTCGGTTATATTATAGCAGTATTTTATAATGTTAAACATGTTACTATTGGTACTCCACCACACCGCTAGCTTAACCTACCTATTTATGTTTTAATAGCTAAGCTGTAAATGACGACGAACTGGCCTCTTATTGAGATTAATGATATTATTCACTCATGTATTACAACAAAATTTAATACCAACTTACTATAGGCACTGTTCTATTGATCTAAATGAATCCTCAATGATTGCGATTAGAATTTATTAATGTAGCGTGATAAATAATAAATAAAGAGTGTTTATGCAACTTTTTCAGATTCTGAAGAAGAGCTTAATCCTGAAACTCACAAGAAATCTTTGGAAAAGCTAAAAAAAACGGATCCTGACTTTTACAACTTCTTGGAAGAAAATGATGAAAATCTATTAAATTTTGATGTGGATTCTGGTGATGATGCATCAGATAAAGAGGATGGTGATGAAGATGATGATGACAAAGTTCACAAACCAGGTCCACTCAGGGGAGACAGTGATGAAAGTGACTTTGAGGCATGTATTTTTAATTATTTATATATACTTTATTGTACACCAAATGAAAAATACATAAAGGAAACCTTAAAACTAACAAAACATACAATTGACGGCCTTACCACATTCCGCGATCTCTGTTTACACAATGTTATGAAAACTAATTTTATTTTATTGTGAAATTAGCATTTCTCCCTTTTGTTTGTTTCATGTCAGTCTGATTTCATACAATTTGCCTTTTTTCACCCCCTAAAATATTGATTTTCCAAATCTCCTTTCTTAGTACTCATCTATGTCATAAAAGGAAGCCATGAACAAAATTTCATGTTTCTAGTCCCAGGAGTTTCGACTGTGCAATAATATTGTGTCAGTCAGTCAGTTTCCCTTTTATAAAATAGCTGAATTTCATGCTATGGTACATACACCATGTTCTTCACATTATCATAAACTGATGCAAGTGTTTCTATAGCTGTAACAAATCAAATCGACAAAGGAAGTAGTAAAAAAGGCTCTAGTACAAAGATATTTGTAATTTCATTTAATTGAGGTATGCAGTATGAAAGGGTTTTAAGAGGCCTATTTTGCCCCTTAGTGAAATAAAAATGAAAAGTCTATCAAATGCTATTTGAATTTCATTTGTTTGTCATGGCCAGTTTGGATAAAGAGGCATGCATGTTGGGTGATTTACATCATGGTATTTAATTTGTATGAATTTAACAAAAAGTAAAAAAAATAAGAATTGAGTAATGTGTTCATAATAAAAATGCTTATTTCTTGTATTTATGTATATTTTATATAAATTTATGTATATTGCCTGGAACACGGTGTATAGATAATAATAAATCACCAAAATGTATGTACATGTATGACTTCAGAACAACTGCACTAAATCGGATAGTTCTTTTTTTGTTGTGTTTTTTTTCTTGTTGTCAGGGCGAGGTATGTATGACAGAAAATTTTGAGAAAAATAAATTTGGAGAAGCTCTGTAGTACTAGTCAATCTATCTGCGGCTGAACCGATTTCAGTCATTCTTTTTTGTTATGTTTGTTACTGTCAGGAGAAGGTTCTTATGAAAGAAAAAAATAAGAATGTTCCCAGTTGTTGGGAGCGAAGCCACAGGGGACAGCTAGTATTAAATAAATATTATCCTTTCAGGATGAAGAGGCAAAACCAGTTCAAGGAAAAATCACCTTGAAAATGGTTGCACAATGGCAAGCAGATCTACAAAGTGAAGTTAAAGTGAAACTTACAACACTGGCCACTGTCATAAAGGCTTTCAATGCAGCCATGGTCAGGGCCACCAGTGAAGATGGGGCCTCTGATGGAGAATATAAAGTTGAAGGTAAAGTGCATTTTTTTTTTATTAAAGCCCTTTTTTCCGAATTAGGTACATGTTTTACAATTATTGTTAAATTAAATTAAATCTTGCACTTTGGTGTGCCTCTTGGCATAGGCCTCCTCCAGCTCTCTCCAATGAGCTCTGTCTTCTGAAGCTCTGGTCCAGTATGGTCAAGCGAATATCATCACTCCATCTTGTTTCTGGCGCCCCTGTCTTCTAGTGTCTCCTCATGTGCGTGTGGATTGAGAGATCTTTTCGAAAAACTCTTCCAATCCCAACCAAATTATAAGAGGATTTAGGAAATAATTGTGAAAAATTCATGGTAAGGTATAAAATTTGTGAAACCTAAACAAAGAAAGTTAGAACTCATTAACTGGATCTCTCAATCTGGACAACTGAAGAAAAAGTCATAACGCGTATCCAAGAATATACAGCCTATATGTTTATAATTCATTTTAATTAATTGTAAAAATTTGTGACAGCTGCTAAACAAAATTTCGATTCGTTTCAAAGCCACATTTAAGATTTATAACGGTTTATATGGATCCCTCAGAGTGGACAATTTTCAATTGAGTGATCTTGTTTAACCCGACCTAACACTGAAAAAGTATGAATAATTATCATGTTTATTGCAAATTATGCTTCACTCTAAACGTTTTTATACAAGTAATTTGTGTCTGGTTTCACTACATAATTTAAATAATAAAAAAATTACGTTTTCAAATGACAAGTTTCTGCAAAGTTAGGTACTGTATGTGTAGTGCTCTTACTAAGGAATTCTAAGTGCGTAATTCTAATTCTAAGTAAGTCTTACACACAAAAAGTTTAGAAATTTTAAATTCACTGCACAATGCCAGCTTCGCAAATCGCAATGAATAAGAACAGGGATATAATTTGTCCTAGGTAGACATATTCTTTCACATATTCTAGCTTAATTCCGTTGGCCTCTATGTTGACTTCTGTCGAGTTGGTCATTAGCTTGGTTTTTTCTGTGATTATTTCTAGACCTACTTCTCTGCTTTCTTCTGCTATGTCTTTTATCATGTGTTCTAATTTGTTAGGGTCTTCTTCTAGTAAGACAATGTCGTCGGCGAATCTCAAGTGGTTGAGGCGGCTACCATTGATTAGAATCCCATAGTTATCCCCGTCCAAATGTCTATATCACAGAATACATCTACTTACCAAATTTCATTTCAATTTGCATAGTTCTTATAGTTTCGGAAAAAAGTGGCTGTGACATACGGACGGACAGTGAGACAGACATGACGAATCTATGTATAAGGGTTCCGTTTTTTGCCATTTGGTAAAAATATAATCTGTTGTTTACAGGTTCATCTGTCTTCAATGCTGTCATACAGATGTGTGTCCTATATCTGCCGGGTGCTATTCGAAAATACCTAGGCATGGAGCAGTCTGGTAAAGACCCTCAAAAATGCAAACACTTCATTAAAATTAAAACTCATTTGATTTCATATCTTGGTGATTTACTGAAGCTGCTTGGAGGAGTAACATCAGAGAATATATTGACTGTGTTACTCAAACATTTGCATCAAATGTCTATTTATGTAGCTTGCTTCATAAGGATAGCAAAGCAAGCACTGAAGAAACTATTAACTTTCTGGAGTACTGGTGAAGAGACTGTGAGAGTGCTAGCTTTTTTGTGCATTTTGAGAATAACCAGAAACCAGCAACCCGCTTTACTTGACCAGGTGTTAAAAGCCATGTACTTGACTTATGTTAAAAACTGTAAATTCGTTAGCCCTTCTACATGGCCAGGAATCAACTTCATGCGGAGATCACTTGTGGAAATGTTCTCACTGGATCTGAATGTGTCATATCAGCATGTTTTCCTTTACATTCGTCAGCTGGCTATTGTCTTGAGAAATGCTATTGTTGTACAAAAAATCGAAAACCGCCAAGCTGTTTATAACTGGCAGTTTGTGAATTCACTACATTTGTGGGCAGACTTGTTGGGAGCAACTTCAAACAAAGTACAGTTACAGCCATTGATCTACCCTCTGGTCATGATCATAACAAATACAATCAAACTTGTGCCAACACACCAATATTATCCTCTGAGATTCCACTGTGTTGAGATATTGGTAAATCTTTCAAAAGAATCGAACACCTTCATGCCTATTTTACCATTCCTTGTTGAGGTAAATATTTTAAATGAATTTCACATATAAGGCGCTACCCACAGATTTCCGGGCCAGGGTTTCATGAGTGCGTCAGGAATGGGGAAAAAATACTTGTCTGTATTTTCTATGCAAATATTTTTTCGGCCGTATCTTGTCCGTTCGAACACCAACGGGACCGTGTACCGGAGATGTGTGGATAGAGCCTAGTAAACAACTGAATGTTTGGTGTATTTTAAAAAACCAAAAATAAAAATACTTTCCAGGTTTTAACAACTTTCGACTTTAATAAGAAGCATAAGAAAGTGTCAATGAAGCCATTGGATTTCTCATGTATTCTAAGACTAGCCAAATCGCAGTTGATGGAAAATGGATTCAAAGACTCGGTTATTGAACGCCTCTATGGTCTCATGTTAGAGTATACAGCCAATGAGTCACACACAATTGCCTTCCCAGACGTAACACTATTAGCTGTTGTGCAGGTATGTATTTTGGGCTAATAACTTGTAACAAATTATGCTAGTAAAGAAAGAACTCAAATATATTAAATGCACATACCATTGAGATTGTATATTACTGCCGCAGAACTTTGCACCAAGACAAACAATATAAATGGACCGAACATCTTGTTGTTTGACCTCTTTACGCCACACACGACAAAGAATTAAAAAAATTACAAACATCACATCAATCATACTGAAATGAGACTTAAATATAATGAACTATTTTTTTCTATTCGGCGGGCGAGACGGCGTGTCCTCGCTAGCGAGCGATCGACTTTTGTTTTACCTAGAAGCCTCTACCTTTTGCCTGCTACAAATGTCTGCTATGGACCCTTTTCCTGTCATGCGTGTTTTCACCCGCGCGAAATAAACATGTATGAAATTATAGGATGCGGGCGGCCCGCATTCGGAGCAGAACCGCACGCGGGCGAAAACGCACATGACAGGAAAAAGGCCCTTATAGCGATTCTCTGTGGCCATAGTCACGCACTTTCACTTTGAATAAGGCCTTCATTATTATTGATTTGTGTCGTGCTACTAATACAAAAACCAATCTTATTTTCCAAATATATTTATTGTTACAGTTAAAACAGTTCTTAAAGACATGTTCGGTATCCAACTACACGAAAAAAATGCGTCAGTTACTTGACAAAATCGAGGAAAACGCTAAATTTATAGAACGAGAGAGAGCCAAAATTAGTTTCTCTTTGAGTGAAGATAAAATGGTCGCAGCCTGGGAAACCAGTATTAGGACTAAAGGAACGCCACTACAAACATTCTTCGAGAACTGGAGTAAGATAAACAGGATCCAAAAACGTAAGAAGATCACCAAAAATGATGAGATTGCGGGAGAGTTGCCCAAGATAAAACGGGCTAAGCTGTCTGAGGACGCGACACAAAATGCGCAAGCAGAAGATAAGGGGCCGGTGGAGCTGTTCCCATCTGACGATGAGGAAGAGGATGATCACTTCAAAATAGAAGACGACGATACTCCTGCTCCTAAAGTCAAAGTAACAAAGAAGAAGGAAAAGAAAAATAAGAAGAAGCCGATCAAAAAGAAAGCAGTAGAAATCGAGGACAGTACAGTTGACGATAAGGATGATATTGTACAAGAATTTAGTGTAAGTGACTGGTAATAAAATGTATCATTGATGTAAATATTGTCTTAATAAACCTGTGTATACTATACTATGCATTACGATAGTCAATTAATAATAAACAATAAAATAATGAAAACACCAGACAAAACATCAGATCAGGGTGCGGTGTCATCAACCCCCTGCAGGAAGAACGTCCAGCGCACCTGTGGTGTCGGTGGCTCATAGTTTTCAATAGTGAGAGTACCAGTGGGCATTTCTTTCCATCCTTCTGACGGCATTTCTGCCATACAAACTTGTATCTTGACTTCCTGTGGGTAATAAGTTTTACTTTAGGGAATTCCAACTGAGAAAATAATTAGATATTTACATGTCAGCTTTCGATAATAGAAACCCTAGCCGAGCTTGTAAGCCGTACTGGCGTAGTGTCACGCGCGAGCAGCGTAATTAGCACTCGCGTTACGTTGGGTCGACAAATACAATATAATAATATGTGTTTTATCGGCCTAGTCGTCTCGATTATGGAAATTGTTAATATAAAATTTGTGGTCGATAATCCGCCGCATAAAGTATGTAAACTTTTCATCCGCCGCAGCCACACTACATTCAATATTAAAATAATATCATCTTTTAGTTTACCTTCTTAGGTCTAACCGGCTCATATTGATTCCTTACATAGAATTCATTTCTGTCAACGTATATTTTGAACATTCTCGCATCATCGAAAATGTTTTTAAATAGAATTTGCGTGAACCCTCCAGCTTTTATTTCGTATGGCCCTTGCGGTTTTGGTTCGGTTCCAGTTCCTATTATGTTATATCTGTAAAATAACATAATCATTGTAAAGAGTGGCGTAGCTACCGAAAGGCTAGACGGTGCTGCACACCTACTACTAGCCAGGGTTGGGCAGTATTTGAATTACTTGTAATTAAAATACGTAATTGAAATACAAATACGTATTTGGTATTTGTATTTCAATTACTTCTTTAAAATGTATTTTTTAATTCGTATTTCAAATACCTGACGCCGAGGTATTTTGTAATTAGTATTTCAAATACTTGAGGCTTCAAAATACATTTTAACAATAAAATACATTTCACCATCATTTAGCGATCGTGAGTGTGAGTGCGAGGCGAGACCGCGAGAGTGAAATGATAGCAAAGCAGCAACAAAACGCAAAAAACCGGCCAAGTGCGAGTCTGACTCGAGCACCGAGGTTTCCGTACAAACCTGTAGGTTGCGGTTTACGATTTATGACGTAGGTATTAAAAAAACTACTTAGGTAGGTACTAGATTTCGTTCAAACCAATTTTCGGTGGAAGTTTAGGTACATGGTACTATTCAGTTTAGAAAAAAATTATATAATAAAGCTCAATATCATTTTTGAAGGCCTATCCATAGATACCTCACACTTAGGGGTTTGATGAAAAAAAAAATTGAGTATCAGTTCTAAGTATCGGGATCACCAAAATGTTTTTTTTTTTTCTATTTTTGTGTGAAAATCTTAGTGCGGTTCATAGAATGCATCTACTTACCAAGTTTCGACAGCATAGTTCTTATAATTTCGGAAAAAAAATGGCTGTGACATACGGACGGATAAACAAACAGACAGTTAAACAGACATGACGAATCTATATGGGTTCCGTTTTTTGCCATTTGGCTACGGAACCTTAAAAATCAATGATCCACCATTCCGACACTGTTGCAATAATTCAGCAGTATTTAGTATTTTGTAATTTGTATTTCAATTAAAAATAGCTAAAATACTGTATTTTTTATTTTATATTTCAAATAAGTACCTTACTTAAAGATATTTTGTATTTCGTATTTTAAATACTTGCGATACAGTATTTTGTAATTTGTATTTCAATTAAAGCAAAGCATGTATTTTGCCCAGCCCTGCAGTACTAGCTAAACATTCTCCCGTCTTCAGAATGTAAATAAAATAGGTTGCAGTTGCAACACGACTTCAAGGTATGGTAGGCGCCAGATAAACGTGCAATAACGGTAATTGACTCGCATTTTATTGACACACAAAACAGTTATAAAGACAAAACTGTCTTAAATCGACTTTTATCGCGATCTTTTACGTTCTCTAGTACCTAATGAAAAACGGTTCATAATTCAATGTTCAGAGGCCTTAGTGTGAGTTTTTTCGACTCACGTTCGAACGCGTTCGATTTCGAGCGCGTTAGAATTTAGTATGGGAAATTAGGTTCTACGAGTGACCACCAGGTGGCATTATAACTAAATTCCCATACTAAATTCTAACGCGCTCGCAATCGAACGCGTTCGAACGTGAGTCGAAAAAACTCACACTAAGGCCTCAGATATCTACGAAGGGATATTAGGGAAAGGTCAATAACGGGACGTTAAGGACGGGGTGTTGCATATTACGTATTTATTGCAAGTTTATTTGGCGGCTACCATAGTACCTACTGTCGGTCAGAAAGTTATCGTTGATATGATATAATTTTTTTTTTGAGAATCTACAGATAACCATTGAAAAGATTAAGGTATTGAACTTTGGAATTTTTCACATAGGCTTATTAGTAGTGTAGCTAGCATGGGTGACACCCGGGGCGGATATTGTGGTGTCACTTCACAAACGACCCCCCCCCCCCCCAAATCATGGGTAGGGCCTTTCGTTCTGATAACGGCAGTCGCAAGCGTTTTTCGGGAGGGAGGGAGGTGTTGCTGCACCTGCAGGTTTTTCTTTCAGGAATACTCTTGCATTACACTTACAAAAAAAAAACACGAAAATTTGTGCACTTCGTCTCTGATTATTTTGATTTTCTTTTCATCATTATCCAAACCCAACTTTGTTGACTGACGGCTGAAGCAACTAAATACATAAACTAAGAGAGGGTAGAGCGCCAGAGCGAGTGAAGCGAGCTCGAAAAGTTTTGCATCCCACATCGCTTTTATAAGTATAGAGCATGTGGTAGTAATAATTGATAAATCATCATCATCTGCCTAGCTTTTTCCCAACTACCTATATTGGATTCGGCCTCCAGTTAAACCGGATTCAGCTGATTAACAGTGCTTTTACGTCCGTCATGAAATTCAGGAATTACATCAAGTTTCGGCAATCGAATTTATTAAAAAAATAATTCCATAGCGATTTTATACGATAAGTTTGTGAGAAATATGTTAATGATAACAACTCGTCTGAAAGAATAAAGGGGAATTCCCCACTTTCGAACGGAAGTCGAAACTTTTTGGGAATTGCCCTGTATTCATTCTGTTGTTTGTGCTGTGTTGCCAACTGTAAAGATTCGCCGTCACATTTACCTACGTGCCATGCAGTGCACAATAATGAGCTGAAGATAAAATATTACATTTGTACCTCTAAAGTACACACAATATATTATATTTATGTTTTAACTTGTTGGAACCTAAACAGTTTAACTAAACTGTTTTAGGTTGCATCAAGTTAAAAGGGCCCCAGTTTTTGCACCAGGCCGGCCTTTGGTTACGTGGTCGCTTATGCTACCAGCCGCCCGCGTGACGAGTCAGTCGTCACAGCACTCACAGCTTCGTATACACGCGCTATAATTATGCAGAAAGAACCTACTATCAGCTACCGGTTTACACGAGGCTACTTTTTAAAGCTAGCTGTAGAAGAGTCCTAACTTATTAGTTACAACGAATGAGGGTTTTAAACTACGAGTATACATAGGTACTAATACGAGGGCAATGGCAATTTTTTTTTGGACTTTGCCCTGCACTAGGAATTTTTCCTGTATCGTGGGTGCGTTTACAGACTCACATACACAACTAGCCAGACCGGAACCACTACCTGTAGGTATCTGTTCGCTAGCTTATTTGTGTACCTAATTATCTAATATTACTAATTTACCAAGCCTAAAAAACAAGTGTGTAACTCGGGCATTACTCATGGACTGCTTCAAGTTGCCCATAAATGGCATAAATAAATATTTAATAACTTACACAAATTCACCAGCAACAGGGGAGTCAAAAGAAACTCTACAATGTTGAACACCGAGCTCCGTTGGTTCGAACTCTACTAAAAACTTCCCTTTCTCAAGCGGCCCTAGTACGTATTCTCTATCCGCCAGCACTGATGGATGAGACAACTGTAAAGAGTCCAATAGTTATAGATTAATTATAATCTGTTAAATTATTGTTTAGTATTGTTACGCGCCAGAATTAATGCCGGGTACACAACGTACTACTAACGCCATCTAGTATCGAGTAGTGGAACTAAATGGGTCACGATCTTTCTAGAATTTTCGATGCTAGAACATTCTCGATGTTTCGACACCTAGTCAGTCGGGATCGGTATGTTCCCGAACTTTCTAGATATTTCCATTCTAGAAGGTTCTGGAAATTACTGTGGGACTACATAAGGTGCGCATCGCTCGCGACTGAGTCAGTATTGAATTGGCGATACAAGCGAGCATCGGAAGCGATCTTCAACTGCGAGTTAAGTGAAGTGAAGTGTTTAATAGTGCGATTGTGTGTTATAATTAGTGCGTTTAAAGTGTTAATTAGTGTTGATAATTAAAGTGTCATTTTTTTTGTTAAATAATCGGCTGTTTTTATTGTCACGAACCCCAAGCTCGTAACAGTATGTTTTATTACCTCCGCTATACAGAGTGTTCTGATCTGCTAATATTAGAGAAGCAATATTTATTTTTTTACTTTTTTCAATAAACCCTTCCGTAAAAAATCACTTTTAAGCAGTCTGATGCAGATGGTGACCTTTATTTATGTTCAATCACATATTCGATGCCACCAAATCAACTGCATCCGACTACAACAAAAGTACCTACTTATGTATTATTTTACTTTTTGGTCATTTTTTGAAGTCTCTTTTACGTCTACCTATATATTTTCTTTTGATATTGTTTCTTGACTATATATAACATCACCCTTTCAACAACGTAAATATAGACTACTAGCTCCTAACATCAGCTTCGCCCGCATGAATGTCGGATATCACCCCTAATATGACCACGCATTTCTGGGTCACCCTGTATGTAAGGTACCTGAGGGTATTAAGGCCTAGCTAAGGGAAATTTGTAATAAAATGAAAAATGTCCAACATAATCAACAAGTTTTATTATTAATCAGTCATGTACCTAAATTACTACAGAGTTTAAACAAAAAATAGCTTGTTTAGCTTAAAACCAAAACAATATTTTAACTTAAAAAAAACGCAGTCTGTAGGCCTTATTATACTAGGGTAGGGTAAAAAGGCCTATACTTTAAACTATCCAAAAATCAACTTATACTACGTAAATTGGTATTCTTGAGATCAATAATCATTAATATAAAGCAATAGGAAGCATAGTGGTCTTAGAAAATTAAATAAATGGCCTTTATTCGCATCCATCAGGACATTGAAAGTCACCAGTATCTTCTGCAGTCAAACCGACACACTCTTCGTGGTACCACTTGGAGCATCGCGAGCATTGCCTCATTGCATCGTCATTTCTATTTTTTTTTTGCAAGCGTGACAGTACCAACTCACTTGTTCTTGTGATTTACCTTTGACGGTAGTATAGTTTTTTTGATTTTGATTTTAGCTTTCAATTTTTTCGATTTTAGTATAATAAGGCCTATAGTAAAATTTTATAGGCCTTAATATCCGCCAACCGCGTGGTTACCGAAATATATAATAATAAAAATTTTACAACTGCAAATCGTTTAATATGGTAACCTGGGGACAAGCATACATTAATCAATAAACGGACAGTCAATACAGATTTGTAAATATGATATTTTCAAAATAACTTACGTTTTACTGGAGCCAATTTTTATAATTCGTGCCTCGTGACCGCACTGCTGAATGATTTCGACGACACTGGCGGGGGAAGAAGTGCAAGCGTTTGTCCGCCACTTCGCAGCGACTTGTATACGCTCTGAGCTTGTGTGAGTGTAACCTTGATCGTCAATTACTGTATTTCGTACGTTTTTTGTTACTTAGGCCTTATTGCCCGACAGGCCTTAATACCCGCATAAGTACAACCCTATCAGCCCATGCCTGAATCTTTCAGCATTCAAAGTTTGCGAGGCTTGAGGTTTGAGATATCTTTATTTCCCATAAGAATATATTCACTTACATGAGAAATTTTAAAAGCTAACATAAAAACAGTATTGCACTTACAAACTTACGTACAGTATTTTTAACAAGTTTACTACGAATACAATTTATCTAATCAATCAATATTTATAAAGCTTTTGCGTTACTGAGTGACTGATAGAACACGCACAGTCGAAACTACTGGTTGTAGAAAGCTGAAATTTGGTGTAGGTTCATTATGAAAGGATTTCCCGAACTTCCAAAGTGAAAAGGAAAAAACGGGATATGCGCCCAAGTTAATAATAGTAGTTAGTTAGTTAGTAGGTAGTTAACAATAATATGTATAGGTGTAGTCAGCGGGCCTAAATCTCATTATGTTCTCGATACAATATTTCCAATCACTAGATAGTAAGATAGAGAAAAGTATCTGAAGTAGGATAAATAATTCATGATTAGGGGTCTGTATTTAATAAAACAAGATACTAACCGTGCACTTGAAATCAGCCCTGGTGTCAGTCTTATTCTGGACTCGGAGACGGATCGGAATGCTGAATCCTAGCGCAGTTTGGTGTTCTATTGTTTTCTCTTTGGCAGGCAGACATTTTAACATTACTTTATACACAAAGGTCCCAACTAAGAAATTAGAGACCTCTAAATAGTCCTCTGTATCGCCAACGACTAAAGGTAAATATGACATATTTAATGTAGCCTGAAATAAACATTCCGTTAGTTAAAACCTTACAACAATATAAATCAAATAACATAACTGTGTCAGAATTCTTGCCCCCACCCACTAACTTCGTATTTATCTCTAGGTAGGTGAGCATGCATCTTCCCGCAGGGTGTAACCTTGTTTCTTCAACTTGGAAGTCTTTGAGCCGCCTCAAAACCCAATTAGGTAGGAAGGTGTATGTAACCCCAAGCACGCCAAGTGGGGTTAAATTGACATTACAATTATGTATACATGTTTACCTAGGTACCTACATATACATATGTCACAGGGAAAATATGATGAAATTGGGACCTAGCGTAGTAGCGTAGATGATCGATTCGGATCTCTCTATCACTATCTGCTATGCCTTTTCCCAACTACATTGAGGTCGCTCTGCTTCCAGTCAAACCGAATTCAGCTGTATACCTACCAGTATTTTACGTGGAGCGGCTGTCTACCTGACCTCCACTACCCTCTAACTGGGTAATACGGTCCAACTTCTTGGCTTCTGACAATCCGGAACGACTGCCAAAGATCAAATGGTAGCCGGGACCAACGGCTAAACGTGCTTTCCGAGGCACGGAAGAGCATTTAGATCTCCTTATCACGACCCAATAAAAAAAGGTACAAGCGACTCAAAAAAAATATCAAAGGTTTTATATTGATGGCCAGCTAATAACGTTTCATAAGCATTCTCCAATACTAGCGAAAAAAAAGCGAGACACCTCGCTCCGACATAGTTTACAGGTGCAAGGCCCCTCGGAGTGCGAGGACATAGGCAAAGGCCCACTTCGCCCGTTAAGCTAAGCTAGATTTAAATAAAGATTACCTCAGAATTTCCATTGATTCGCAAAACCTCAGGACATGTTAGTTTCTCACAACTAATGTAATAGTCGGCATCTTCAGCAAGCGGGTTTTTAATGATGAGATCATTTTGTGCCATCTCCCGCGCCCGGCACTTGAACGTCAGTATGTCTACTACGGGACTCGGAGTTACCGAGACGATGATGTTATAGTATTGATACTCACGGGTCAGTTCATTTGTGAATAATACCTATAATCAAATAATATATGTTTACGTTTGAACTTAGAACAAAAATCTGTAATCGGGTAGATACCAAATATTTTTATTTCATCCTCATATTAGCCGTCCACTGCTGAACGTAAGTCTCCCCCAAAGAGTGCCAGTCATCCCAGTTTTGAGCAGTCCGCATCCATCCGTTGCAGCCACGGGTTGCAGCCAACTTCTTTAAATCATCGGTCCATCGTGCCGCAGATCGTCTCACACTACGTTTGCCCATACGCAGTCTCCACTCTAACATGCCTGCTCCATTGATCATCTGTCCGTCTACAGACATGGCAGGCCTACTTCCACTTTAGCATGCTGATTCTACGCGCAGAGACTCTAAGATAGTTCTCTGGCGAACAACTTCGTTACGAATTCTCTCCGTTCGTTAAGAAACCCCGAGCATTGCTGTTTCCATTACACGCTGAGCTACCTTGAATTTGTGAACCAGGTCTATGGTGAGTGTCCACATTTCGGGCCCCGTAAGTCATTACGGGTAGGACCATAGAAATATAAAAACAGGGTAGGACGCACTGGTCATCTCCGGTATTGACCCTGTTGATCACAGAGACATCTCTGAATATATGGCGCTTATCAGACAAAGTCAATCACGTTCTTTGTCACGTTATCGGCGCTTCGCCAGGTCTACTGCTTTGATGCTTCTTCTGGAAAAAAGGGTTAATCAGAAAAAGCCCCTGAGCGTCGAGAAAGTTTACCAGAATTTGCCCCATGTGATTTCCTGGACCTACTCTGGACTCGCCACTCTTTTGTAGCCTACTCCCACTTAAGCGTTGAAGTCACCAATGACAACAGACGACGACACATGGCTATCACTATGTCTTCCTATATGGCTTCCTCGTCAGGGTGTGCGGCCATTGGGGCATTCACTTGTATAATTTTTAAGGAGTACCTTCCTGATATCTTCAGTACAAGGTATGCCTTGCAACTTGTGTGGAATGCAGCAATGAGTTGCCCTTGGCAACTCATTGCTGCATTCCACAATGTTGCCCCTGATTTGACTTATGGACCACTAACCCGACGCCACCTTGGGATGGTTGGTGTCGTTCAAGGTAGTAGAGCAAGTGGCCACTATCGAGGGTTATCGTCTCCTCCCCCTGTCTTCGGATCTCCGATAGTCCTACGATGTGCCAGTTAATACAACTTAACAATAAGCACCCACTACTAATTTCTAACCGGAAATATCTACTAGCTACATGTTAGGCATTGTACTGACTTTGAATGTCATTTCGCACTCCTCATATCCAACGAAGTTCCACCGGCACGTGGCAGCCGCTTCGCCCCAAGTCTTGATGATTTCCGGGCATTTGATTTCGAAGTACCCATCGAATTTATCAGGAACAACCTTCACTACCTCCGTAGAAACACTGTACGACTCGGGGAACTGAAAACAAAAGTTATCTTTTACAAGAGAAAAAAATAGAGGCAATAATTTACATAATAAGGATTATTGAGTAGGTCAATCAATTTTAATTTACTAATCAAAGATAGAAGAGAAGTAAATATGTACCTCAGTAATATTATAAACGAGTAACGCTTCAGTGTGGACATCCTTGGCGGGAACGCTTATGTTGATGGTGCCATTAGGATTAGGTTCCATAGCATTTCCGACTAGTGTGACGATTAAAGCACTTTCACCGAGAGGCGAGTACAACACTTGGCTCTGGGGAATGGAAAGCAAGATTAAAAGTATGGATAAAAGAACACTGTGCATCTTCTTCTTTTCGTGTCGATTGACTCCAATTCAATATTGTCCCACCAGAGCAACCCGGACAGTTCTACCATTGGTCTCTTTTAAATTTTGTAATTGTGGAAACTAAGTAGGAGAAGTAACAGAAGCACCTATATTGAAACATTCTTAGTAGAAAATATTTTAAATAACACTACACAAACCAACATTTAGCTTACAAAAAAGACATACGAATATAGGCATCGCCGATGAAATATAAAAACATTTCATGATTTATTGGTCCGCGAGGCAGCAACAGATTTCCATGACCAAGTTCCTCTCGGACGATATAACTTGTAAAATTGTCAAGAGAGATTTCATAGACCTCGGTGAACGTCAGCTGTAATTCGGAGGGTGCGTTAAGCAGTGGCAGCCTCCCAAACTTTTTTTATGTGTCATTTTCTCCCGAATGAAAATTGTGTCAAATTGTAGCTAACCCAGTATCTTGCAGAAAACAAAAGGTCAGCCGGCTTTATCTCGGCGGGAAGGTCGTAAGCTAACGCTCTGAAGAAGGGTGAATTTAAGTAGGCGATAGATACTCCTACGTTACACGATCCAAAGCATCAGCTGAGCCAGATGATAATTTTATTTATACACAATTGCTTTTCGAATACAAAATAATTTTTTAAAATCGGTCCGCAATTGGCGGAGATATCGGTCAACATACATAAAAAAATATATATAGGTACATACTTACAGCCGAACGATTATATATGTAGAATAAATCAGTTCAAAATGGCCGACACCACAATTATGTAGGTACTATGTTAAAACTAAACTTATTTCGTGAAAAAATACGCTCAATGTTTAATATGATGTATTTTTTACATTTTTCTTCCCGTTAAAACTTTTTACAAAAAGAAACAACCGACTTCCAAATAAAAAATACATAACAAAGTATTAAATTACTTAAATAAGTATTAAATTACGGATGTCGGTGTTTTTGGTAGTTTCTTCGTATTTTGACAACAACTTCCGAAATTTTTCACGTTTCAGTGGTACCCTCCACCTAACGACACCATTGCAAAATCGCAGGAAAGCAAAATACGCCATTTAAACGAAATGGCGAATTTTGCTTTCCTGCGACTTGGATGACAAAAAACCATCATCAAAGTAAATGTTTTTTTTACTATTGATAGGCATACGTTTCACCACTATCTCACCTGATGTTAAGCGATGATGCGTTCAAAGATGAAGCACGCTTGCCTTGAAGCACAGACTCAGGCAGGGAATTCCACTCCTTATAGCTGTACGCACAATTAATGTGTTCCCAAAACGTTTTGTGCGTATAGATGGGATGTCCACCATATACCCGTGGCGCGTCACCGTACGTCTTGTGGTCCGATAGAAAACCGACAGACCAGCAACTCGGCGTCGATGCTCAACACTTTGGAGCTTCGATTCGACGAGGCTAGATCATTGCTGATGATCCTCTTGGCTCGTTTTTCTATTGAGTCAAGGGCATCAAGATGGTATCTGGCAGATCCGTCCTAACGATGAGAGAATTCTAGCTATTTCGATTTAAAATCCAAAGTTCCTAACCGATTTAGAATTTTTCAAATCGGTTCATAAATGGCGGAGTTATGAGGTAACAAACATAAAAAACAACCGAATTGAGAACCTCCTCCTTTTTGGGAACTCGGTTAAAAAAACAATCGAATTGAGAACCTCCTCCTTTCTTGAAGTCGGTAAAAAAATTGGTAAAAAAAAAATTACTCACTGAATCTAACAGAGTGCACGGTGTGCAACCTATTAAGATCTTTCGACACTAAATATATATTCCCAAAAAGGAGTAGGTTATCAATATTCGATTGTGTGTTTTTTTTTTATGTTTGTTACCTCATAAATCCGACAATTATGAACCGATTTGAAAAATTCTTGTTTTATCGGAAAGGATATACTTGCAGATTGGTCCCATTTTAAATTTTATCAAAATCGGTTACGAACTTTGGATTTTAAATCGAAATAGCTGGAATTCGTCTACTTGGATGATAGTTTTATGTCATCCAAGTAATCGAAATTGCGAATTTTGCTTTTCTGCGATTTTGCAGTAGTGTTGTTAGGTGTGGGGTACCTACCACTAAAAAGTGAAAAATAAAAAAACTTTTTACAAAAAAATACAACCGACTTCCAAAAAAAAAGCACTAAGTAAAAAATAACTTGAATAAAAAGAAACTAACAAAAACACCGATTTCCGAAATTAAAGTATTTTTTTACTTTACAGTAGTGTTTTTTTTGGAAGTCAGTTGTATTTTTTTTTTTTAAGTTTTGCTAGATAATTTTTATAGTGGCCAACCGGGTAATATGCCTATCAGAGTTTAAAAATATGTAAAGACTCACATCATGCCTGCCGATTTGTTTTGGTTTGAACGTGAGGGGAATATCTAACGTAGAATTAGGTTCAACATGAAATTCTTTCCAAGTTTCGAATGGTCCACCCGATATTTCAGAAAGAATTAGCCAGAGATCGTCAGTTCTGGAAACGACAGAAAACATATTACATCATCCGTGTACCTTCAGAGTTCGTAGACTTTGATATTTATTTTAGAGCCGATTCCAACGATGTAGGTACCTATGTAGTGTATTGTGTTGTGTCTTAATATGTCACGGTCGTCATACTTGTTATAGGTTAATACTAGAATCCTGAATACCTAGCCTTTTTCCCAACTATGTATTTGTATAATAGGCTTTCAGTCAAACTGGACTCAGCTGAATAACAGCATTTTACGTGGGGCGGCTACCTACCAGACCTAAACAACTCATTAACTAAATAACGCGGTGTTTTTTTTAGGGATTGGAAATCATCAAATGTCTCCTCCCGTTCTGGGTTGAGCAGAAGGGAGTGTAACTCTTACTGACTAAAACCAATCTGAGTTTCTCATGCGCTTTGAGTTCCAGGAACGCGGTGACTCTTTTGAAAAAAATTCGCAACCCTAGAGAGTAGGCCCTCTGTAGTGAGTCATTTACTGGTATCTCAGATGTTCACTGATGAATATTGTTGTCAATTTAATTAAAACGCTTTGAACAGATATAAATCTATGTCTAAATTCTGTTGACCACCACAACAAAGTGAGAATCGGCTTTAATAATTCGTTTTGATGACTTACGGATTGACGATGCCAATATAGTCGGTATGTTGGTCACGCACAGGACACTCCATGTACAGAGTTTTATTTTCAACATTACCCAAATCGATGCACGTGGCATACAGGGCTAATTCAAGAGGCATGTAGTTTTCTAAATTACAGCTTGCCTGGAACATGGTGTGTGTTAAAGATAAACATTTTTTGTAAGTATTCTTTTATTTATGAGCAGTGTCCCGACCGATATGATTGGGGCCAAAATAATTCGTACTTTTACTAGACTAAATAAATAAATAAATAAATTTATTAGCACCATAAAATACATTTTTACACAATTTGTCTATGAGCTACTTATGATTATCCTAATAAATAAAACAGAATGTGTAAATAAAACAAATGGATGAAAACATATTGTTTTTTACTTTTTAGAGTTTTTGTCGGGCGATATTTTTATTTTTTCAAATAAAAATATCCCCTTTGGTATTTTATTATCAACTGCTATGGGTCTGATCGATGCGAACAGCGATCAAACCAATAGAAGTTGATCACGTCCCTTCATCAACTAGAAAAGAGCTGATGATCTTCAAATGGTTGAACCATTATTAAAACATGATTTTGATGAAATATGTCTAAACGGCTAAAAACCTGCGTTAAAAAAAATGGGATAGGTACAGAAGATACGTACCCATACTTTAATAAATGGGTTATGGTTGAGCGGCCTGAAAGTTATGGTAAACGTAACGTTGGTATGGGCAGCTATTGTGCCGAACTGTGGGCTTATTGTGAACTCGTCCGATATCAATGGTTGCCACCAAAACCTGGATAAAAAATTATAATAAATAGCTTAGAGAAAAACTAATTATTCTATGTTGATATGTTGCTCAAAAATTATGATCAGTGTTAACCGTGAGATGATGGTGACAGGACATTATCTGATTTATTTATTTATTTAACAATTTATGTACACACACAAATAGATAATAAAAGGAGACAGAAAAATAAGAAAAGTGATGCTTATTTCTAAAGAATCTGAAAATCTGAAATGAAATTTTTCTTGATTTTATTTTTTTAGGGTGCTGAATTATTCTATACAGTTTGGAAACTTTCGTTTGGGGAAACTTGAAGCTCAGCAGTGTGATTCTGTAAACAAGTCGAAGTGAACACTTAGGTGAAGTGAACGACAAGTGAGCTGTCAAACCATACAAACAAGATGGCGTGACAGCTCACTTGTCGTTCACTCCACCTAAGTGATCACAGTGATATGTCGTCAGAATCGACCGGCTGTATACTTAGGTGAAGTGAACTTGTCGTGAACTCATGTCTCGTAAAGATCTCATCATGATAATTTTGGTGAAGTGAATCGAAAATCGGTATGGAATGACAGTTCACTTCAAGCTTACTCCACCCAAGTTTACCGAATAGTAAAAATTGCATGTTTATAATTCAATCCTAACACATCACATCTTATCAAATGTTAAAGAAAGGCCCAGCATACGCCTACGCACATTGTTTATTTATTTATTTATTTAGGGAAAACAAACAGTTACACAATTTTTTTTTATTTGTAATTGTTTAGCAGGTAGAAGCTATTTTTCCTATGAATTTTGCTGTGAATGTGCGTAGGTTGTATTCGTAAAATTGTTCAAAAAGATAATTGTTCAATAAGTTTTGTTTCTGTGACGAATAAATGCTTTCTATTCTATTCTATTCATCCTTATGAAAAAATAAATGGCGCGTTCGGAGTGCCATCTTTTGAACCTTGATAGAAAAAAATCCGTATGAGTTAGAAACATGAATTTTTTATTATTGGATAGCTTATATGATGAAAAATAAGTTAAAGTAATAAAAAGGTTAGTAATTCGGCATCTTTCTGAGAAATTGTACGAATACCTACTGTAAAAATGTATGAAAAGAAAACAATTCTTACTAAAAAACATGTATATTTTCAATTGAGGGTTGTTTATTAACACTATTTTATTCATCTTTCACTTATTATTATTCATTTATCACTTATTTTATAAGGACGGCTAATTACTTCTGATGATTTTAAAGAGTTTGTTTCGTTGTAATAGATCATTTAGTTGAAAAGTTACACAGTTTCTTTTGCACTGGGGTCACAGTTGTGAACAAACTTTTAAAGAAATTGATAAAAACAAAGATTTTTTTAATACGTTTTCCGCCGATAAAAATAAGGTTTCCCTCATTTTTGTATGTGCACATTATAAAGACTCACACTGTAGGTATAGACCGATATCTTACTTCAAGCTCACTTCACCTAAGCTTTCACGGTGAAATTTGAAATTTTTACAAGATAGAGCTATTGGTTTTTATTCTGGAGGTATTTTAATATTAGAAATAAGACATAGTTTTAAAATGCAACAGGACATCCGCCAAGGCACACCGATTCCAGGTAGAGTCGACTGGAAAGGAAGTTTCAGTCGTCCGGCTGCCAGATGAGCAGACGACATTGATACCGTTACCTACTGGTAAAATCACGATGAGGGGACAGACGCGGAGGACTGGCACCAGCAAAGAGGCTCTGGCCACCCAGCAGTGGATGGAGTTAGGCTGAGGATGACGATTGCTGTACCTACTTACGAAGAGCAGAAATAATAAAATACCTATTTATCTACTCTAATAAAATAAGTAATATCTACTAATATGAGATATTATTTACCTAGCCCCAAAGTCCCCTTTATTCAGTAACATTACTTTGAGTTTCTTGCAACCGCGCTTCCGCACGCGTCCAAATTGAAGTGAGTTTTGACTGAAGACCAGACTCATGCCCGTAGCACAACCGCTCAAGCTGACTAGAGGACGCTCAAAGTTCAACACTTTCATGTTTAACTGAAATTTAAGGGACCTTTTCACGCTTTAAGTTAAGTAGGCAGTTTCTAAGTCCGCAAAATGTCTAATTAGATTGCTGTGCGATGGATCAAAGCAACTCGTGCCGTGTTTTCTACGTCAGCAGCGGTTTCTTGATTAATATGTAACTAACTGTCAGTAATTTAAATAAAATACTAACTAGCACAAGGTGCCATTCAATCATCCTAATAATATTGGAACAAGGCAACTATTTAGGTAGGACATCTACCTATTCATTAGGAATCACTACGGTAGATACTGAAAGTTATGAGATGTGAATAAAACATTAAAATGTCGATATACCTGTACATTGAGCGTGCTTATCAACCCGACCGGCTTGAATTGTATCTTCACGGGCACTTTCCCGTACGGCTTTATAGTGCTTTCCTTCGGTATTACCTTAAGAGACGACAGCGCATTTTCAATGTCCTTGGCGATTTGGTTGCGAATTTTATCATTTTTATATGTTTGCAGCATTTGTACTCTGAAAAGCCAGATGAAAACGGAATAATGTACAGTACAAAACAAATTACCCATACATATACCGCGTGTATCTGACATCGACGCACAAACGATTTCCATGGGTCCGGGGCATGATTCTGGACACCCTAGGCTTAGAATTTTTCGTCGGCTTTTTTTCTCATTTTTTCATTTTTTTCAAGGGTGTTTTTACTTTAGACTGCTCATAATCGTTATTCTGACCTAACCCAATGAGATTTTGAATAAAAAAATAATTAATTAACTACTTTCACTAAAAAGAGCAATCTGAATAAAACCACAAATAGATATCAGCTCGGCTGAGCTAATACTTTGTGGAACTCTTAAAAAAAATGAGAAAAGAAGCGACGAAAAATTCCAACACTGGGGTGTCCAGAATCATGCCCTGGACCCATGGAAATCGTTTGTGCGTCGATGTCAGATACACGCGGTATATATTCCTTTTTGATATTTTAAGTATTCTGTTGGTAAAAATAATACAAATTACCCATACATATATATATTCCTTTTTGATATTTTAAGTATTCTGTTGGTAAAAATAATACAAAAAGTCCTAGAACAAGTTTTCCAAAAATACATGGTAACACTACACCAGCGATTTGTGTATCTAAGTTTAATTGAAAAGTACGAGTAATTTTCATTCAAATAAATCGTTCATATTAAAGGTTAGAAAATGCAACGTTACCATATTTCACGTGAACCCTGTTTTACATAAATAATCGTGACTTTGTCGAATATTATTTATGAAAAATTAAAACGAAAATTATAATTAATGCACTGAGTGAATCATTCATGAGCTTCATTGTACCCTAGACTTATGTGATATCAAAACGAACAAGTTGTATAGGCATCCTGCATTGATTAAAGGTTAGAATGATTGTAATCGTCTTAGCGCAGGAATTACAATAAAGTATCTACTAGTTTAGATGGATGGCAGAGCATTCTTCATTACCTCGAAGGCAGACCATCGGCCTGCTGAACATCCCCCATAGGATCGAGACAAACACTGGTAGTGTCCGACTTCGTGGTGTCCTCCACAACAGGATACATCTCCCTAAATATGTATTTGGCGTCAATTGGTATCTTACTATGATTCATCACTTCTATTGTGCGAATAAACTTTTCTCCCACTTTCACGTGGCCTAAGTCAAAGCTCTTTTGGCAACCTTCGTAAAGGTCAAATAGGAGGGGAACTCCTGGAAAACAAGCAACAAATAAATTAATATAAAAATACCCAAAAAAGTAAAGTACTTATAGGTCGATTTAAACTGAATGACGTATGAAAAAACCGCTTTCATTTCGCAGTACCCCATCCCTCACCCTCCGTTGTCACTTTTGTTTTGTCTGCGCAGCGGAACTTTTCGATCCGCTATTTGGGTTGATTCCACCTGCAGGTAGGTAGGTACCATTTCTTATGAGCAATACGGACCTTCTCCTTTAATAATAACATTTTCTTCGCAGAGTGAATTCACCCAAAACTGTAACGTGAATTCATATTTTTTAACTTGCTTCGGTCGGAAGTAGACCGATATTTTGAGACGCTTGCCAGGTTTGATGCTCGATGCTTTATCGTATTCAACGAACAGTTCCGGTATACTTGGGAAGTTTAAGTCGATACTGTAATTATAAAGAAAACATACCTACTCAAAGTACATAGTTTAGGTATTCAACAATGACTTGAGAAATTATAAAATTGTTTTGGCGTAGAGCAAAATAGGCATAATAAATAAAGTATTTTCTTACATTATGGGTACTTTGTCATCGTTGGTAACGGCAATGTTTCTCTTGTAGGTATAATCTGGTGCATTGATAAAACACCTCGAAAAATCAAACTCCATGAACAGAAAATGATACAAAGGCTTTTCAATTTCCGAATGAATGAAAATACTGTATTCCGGTCCGTCTGAAATCTAAGCAGGGAAAATAGTTTCCAGTTAAATTACTTACTAATAATAACAACTGTATTGATTTAAATGAAAAAGACGTTCGTAAACTTCTGGATACTGAAATGAATTAAAATTATGCTATCCGATCCGATTGGCGCTGCCAACTAATTGTTGTTGAAAAGCTATTGACAGTTTCTTAGAAAATTTCAGGGGTAAAAGTAGGTGCCTGATCATCACGTGCTATATATAGGTACATTAGCACCTGCTCATAATACTTCTACATGGATATGTGTGTATGCCAAGTTACCTACGTGTACCGAGTAGTGCGTACAGGACGTCATATCAGCGGCAAAGATCGAAAACGTGTGCACTTCTAGGCAGTTCTAGGGACTTAACGTATCTACCCATGTGCTTAGTTCGTAAAGGTTCTCCCACACTGCTGTTAAAAATGCTTACAAACATTTGACTAACATGTTAAGAAAATTAATTTAATTTAATTTAACAATTTATGTACACACACAAAAATACAAAAAAGAAAAAGGAAACCGAAAAGTAGGTACAAAGGTGATGCTTATTTCTACAGAAATCTCTTCCCAAAATAAAAAAAAATATAAAAAAAATAAATTAAATAAAAAAAAAATATAATAAATGAAAATATTTTCCCATCAGACTGTTAGTAGACATAACCTAAACATTTTAATTAACTAACTCTTTAACTAAACATTTAACAAATCCTAATAGAATGTAACAATTTCTAACATTAGTTAGTAAATGTATAGTGTTAGAAAATATTTGTCAACATTTTTAACAGTAGTGTGGTGGGGGCACTATGAGAGTAGCAAGCACAATCAATATGTTAAACAAACTAACACTGCCTCTAGAAACACTGCACAGGATGATAAAACAACACATTTGTTGTCACCAACTACACCAGAATAATTGGAAAATTATTTGTCTCGAAAAAAGTTTTTACTCGTTTCTTGCGGTGTGATTTTTTTTGCAAAAACATTTTTTTGTCTTTCTGTTGTTTCCTTAGTGTATATGCTCCCAACATCACACTTACACATGATCAGGCACTTCTGAAGCACTCTGTATAAACAGTCTCGAATGGGTAACTGTTAGTTTTTGATAGAGCCGTATACGTACAGACAGGGTGACCGGGAAAGCTTGGACCGGCACTTGCTTGACTGTGAAGTACAGAGTACACTCCACTTCGTTACCGGGCGTGACGTGTCCGCTCTTGGGCTCCAGTTTCAGTTGCATGAATTTCTTGACGTGAGAGCTGTTGTAACTCCAGTCGAAGAAAAACGTTGCAGAACCATCGTTCTTTATTATAAACGGTATCGTTCTTTCATATGTTGAAGCAGTCTAAAACGTAATATATCTTATATTTGGTTAAATTATTCGCTATCGAACGACTTTCGTAAAAACAAATTTAAAAAAGGCAATAATAAATTGGTTCTTTTGTTGAGAAGTTACGATGCCACAGACACAATGTCAAAATTACATCACTCCTTTTTCGGGCGTGGTTTAGATAGATTTGTCGTGACTAGAGATCGGTTAATTTGATGCATTTTTACCTAAAGTTTATTTTTGGCTAACATATTATAGATTCTGCTCCTCAGAATATTTTATCTATACATATAATAAAATCGTAGAGTTGCCGTGTCTGTACATTGAATATTTTCGCATAAAAAATACATAGAAATGTCAGAAAAATGCCATAGAACACAAAAAAGCAGTTTTTGAATTCTTTTCTGTTTGTCTGTGCGTCTGTATGTCTGTGCGTCTGTATGTCTGTGCGTTTGGAGGAGCATCACGCATAAACCACTGATTGGATTCAAAATTTAGGTACTTCGAAATATTAAGTGATAATCGGAGCAACATTTAGTGTTTATTTCATCAAAATCGACCCACAAAATCAAAAGATATCGAATTTTAAAGTTTACGAAGAAACTTCATCGAGCGCTAAAGTAGTTTGTTTTCATTGAGACTTCAGATACTTGCAATGCCATCTATTGAGAAATTTTTTAATAAGAAATGTGTGAAAAGACCCCGAAACAATGTATTTTTGAGTTATTTTTTAATTAAACACATAATGTTTATAATTATATGTTATTATATTATCATTATTTATCGTAACGTGTAAGCTTCTAAGTTTGAACTTATGAGTAGTTATGAGCATAAAGACAATTCAGTTACGGTGTAGATCGATAGATGGCGTTGTACTTATGACGCGTTTTTCTGAATCGCGGTGTTAAGATTCTCCGCAGTAGCATAAGCTCAGCCCCATGTTTTATGTTGTTTAACTTAAAGACGTATAATGTTGAAATTATTAGCTATGGAAGTATGGATTTGATTGAATTACTAGATTGTTTTTCGATTTACTGGGAGGAGAGGAGAGTCTCCTCCGGAGTCCGGAGTTACCTGTAACCTGTAAACTGTTTTACTAACAGAAGAGATGAATATTTGGTATTATGTTTCAATGTGGCTAAACTATATCAGCCGAACACGTCGATCTTCAAGGTTAAGCAACGCTTGCCGAGGTCGGTCTGTGAATGGGTGACCATTATAACAACCTAGCCTTTTCCTTACTATATTGGCTCGGCTTCCAGACAAACCGGATTCAGCTGAATACCGGTATTTTACGTGGCGCGGCTGCCTACCAGACCTCCACAACTCATTCAATGCAAGATTTCAGTCAGATTTTACTGGCTTTTGACTATCCGTAACGACTGCCAAAGATCTACAAATGACAGCCGAGACCAAAGGCTTAACGTGCTTTCTGAGGCACGAAGGAAACTCGGTATGTCAAGATGGTCACCCACCCACAGACCAACCTTCGCAAGCGTTGCTTAACCTTGAAGATCGATGCGTTCGTCTGTTATAGTTTAGCCTTGAAGTTCGGCCCGTGCGGCTTTAGCCACGAGCTCCTCTATAATAAATCGATTCTATGAACCCAGTAAAACTTTTTTGATATTATAAAATCTTAAAACAAACTATATTTATCAGTGGTCTACGATCAGCAATATTGTCAGTAAAAATCGGAGAAAATGTTTCTTTTTGGACTGTTCTGGACGAAATTAAGAATCCACTTGATTCAGCACCATTCGTTCGATAGTTGGTTTTGTTGATTTTGATTCAAGATTAGTTTGTACCAGGAGATTAGGTACCTGGGCTGGTCGGCATTTCAACCGATAGAGATGATAGAGTGCCCTGCATTAGGTACCCTCTTCATAATTATATTCTTGATTCGAGAGAGAGATCAGGATACGTAACTGAACGTAGATTTTGTATATTATGCAATCTATACTAATATTATAAAGCAGAAGAGTTTGTTTGTTTGGTTGAACGCGTTAATCTCAGGAACTACTGGTCCGATTTGAAAAAATCTTTCAGTGTTAGATAGCCCATTTATTGAGGAAGGTTATAGGCGTATATATATATATATATATATATATATATATATATATATATATATATATATATAATCACGCTGAGACAAATAGGAGCGGAGCAGTAATGGAAAATGTGACGCAGACGAAGTTGCGCGGGTCAGCTAGTCTATAATATAATAATGAATCGCTGAATATGTTGCTAAGCGCAAATCTCGAGAACAGCTGAACCGATTTCGGTAATTCTTTTTTGTTGTTTGTTATTATCAGGAGAAGGTTTTTATATAAAAAAAATAAGAAAGTTGCCAGTTGACGGGAGCGAAGCCGCGGGGGATAGCTAGTTTAAAATAAAACCTGCTATTCCGGATTAAATAAATACAAAAAAAAAAACATTTTAGCTAGACGCTGCAATTAGAGGAATATTTTCTTCTGAAAATAAAATTAAAGCAAGTTGTAACAAGGTAAGTAACTACCATTTGTTTCAAATCGAAATAGTTAGATCTCACAAGATTATTGATCCTGGAATCGCGGAATTTTTGTCAAAAAAGTGCTTTTCATACAAGCCAACAAAGAACTTTAGGCAAATATGCATCCGATTATCCGATCTCTTCGTCATCTAACACATTATTACGGAATAAAGGGCATACGAAGTCGCTGGCAAAGTGTAGGAAAATGCTGGATTTTTTAATTTGTAAGAATAAGAATATCAAAACAAACCTGATCCAAATGTATATTGGTGATAGCTTCACTGTTAAGTATATGTTCGTGACCAATTAAATAATAAGTCACTTTAGGCTTAATGGAATAGCTCAGCGCGTTGACGCACAGCGTTAAAAACTTCGTCAAATACGTCACATTACAGAATATTTTAAACGACAGTGGGCCATCTTGGATTGGAGTGTAAACAATGCTAGAAGAAATAAATTTATATCCTAAATTGTTTCGTGAGTTCATCCTCACGGTATCTTATACAACCTCGAAAGTCCTTACTGTTGCAAATTAATCTGTCTTTAATAAACCTTAAATATAAAAATCTCGTGACACGGTGTTTGTTATCGAACTCCTCTGAAATGGCATGTCCGATTTTTATGAATTTTTCGTAGACTTTTTTTGTAGACAATTTTTTTTATATGGCAAAACAACGTTTGCCGACTCAGCTAGTCACGTTAAAATAAAAGGTTCGGTTACGGTTTCGGGCGAAAATATAATCAGAACCGAACCTTTGGTTTCGCATGCGGCAAAAAAATACATGTTTCGGTCGGAATACAGGATGTTTTTCAAAAAATTACGACTAGCCGCATAGGTGTGAAGATCATTGTAAAATCAGGTACTGAGCCGTACCTGCGCCTTAAGTTCCCGACCTAGCGCAGGCCCAGGGTCCAGCTGTTCGATCAAAAGTCAGTTACATAAAAAATGATAAATAAGTACATAAAAATAATGTTATTTTAAATAAGAACATACCTAAACAAAGTCACAGAAAGTGTTGATATAACATAATATGTTGTTATACCAACTAAACGTTATTTAAATGAAAATCATGTAAAGTGTTCTTAGATCAAGTTAGTGTTATGTAAATTTTACTGTCAGCTACTAAAAATGGAGCAAATATTGTTATTATAAACTAAGGACACCCATTCGCAAAGTGCTATAAAAGTTAGTTTAGAACTTTAAAGGAAAAGAGTTTTGAAAGACAACGAAAGCAATTTTAATATTTCCGAAGAAAGCGAAAAGATGCTCTCTTATTTCAGCCATTTCCAAGAATAAGGAGTGGCGAGTTTGTCTGAAATACCAGTGAGGATTGAAAACTCTGAAGGCAATAGCATAACAATAAGTAACATAAAGGAAAAAAAATATACTTAATTGGTGTTTCAGATCTCGCTTTCAACGTTCCTTCATTAGGGCGGCAAAAAACGGGCGTCTTCCCAGACTCGTTACACAGCGAATTGCCCTTGAATTCAAACTTGAGGTCTTCAGACTCATTGTTCTTCAATAGAACGACATTCGTCGACGTGAAGCCGACCAGCAAGTTCCTTATTACTAGAATCGTTGGGACGAATATAACTTCGGGCTCTCTTACCAAACCGACCACTAGTATGTTCATGTGTAGGTTATGACATGGTATTCCGAACTTCCATTGTGACTCGTAATCCTATAAATTTAAGGTTCCATTTACCTTAGTTTGCAAAACTATTAAGTATTATCGAAAATATAAGAAACGTGCAGGAACACAGCACATAAGCTTCAATGGCGAGAATTTTAAACGTAAAGGTTCCGAATTTGCAACACTTTTTTCGACATACATTAAACCATAAATATTATGTGATATAGTGTATGTCGTCCACGATGTAGAGATCCTCTTATAGGGATCGTTATTATGTTATTAATCCTTTCATAATAGGGACCTTTGTGGGTACAACAAATATTTTGAAATGTCGTTAGAGATATTAAATTTTGAAATCTTAAATAGTGACATTTCTAGAGACACTATTCCATTTCAGTGTCTCGTGTAGCTCTTGAGGAAAACTCTAGTTAACAGCAAGATCAAGCTTTTAGAACTAAGTTCAAGCAATGAAAATTACCCCAGGGGCAGTAGGGCTGAACGTGAAGGTGACTTCGGAAGACGTGCCTCCTTCGACGTAACCCTTCAACTTGTTGCAGTGGACTGGTATGAGCTCCGGCTTGTCAGACAATATCATTTCGAATATGAATTCATATGCTTCACTTGTTGGGTTTATCACATGGAATGTTCTAAAATGGTTAAGAGATTTTAAGTGTAAAATAGTAATCTTGATTTGAAACCGTGTTTACCTATATCCTACAGTATGCATGATATTCTTTTCGTATAGCCACCTACTATTGAGTATGGCCAATCCCAAGTCAGTCTAAACGTGGAAAATCACCCTTATTACAACGACATAAAAGCGTCGTTTAAGACATCTGGTAGTATTAGCCAACTCGTATCTTTGCCGCTCGTGCCGTTATAAGACGACACTTTTCCAATATAGCGGCACGAGCGGCAAAGACACGAGGTGGCAAAGTCAAAATTTGCAAAAAACACATGAAAATCTTTAAAATTACCCATTTTTCAAAACTCCCGGAAAATTTTCAGGGAACCCCCTTCTTTTGCACCAAAATACTGTACTAAATACTCGTGAAATAGGTGGTACCTACAGGACTACTCACACTTATGCAGCTCTATTCAGCTTATGCTCATAGAAAAAGAGTAAGGTCGACTGGTAGAAAATGTCTATGGTATTAAGTCCGCCTTTGTACAGTGTCTTTATTTGTGCATAAAGTTTTAATAAATAAATAAAAAAATGATTCTGTATGGAGACGTGTACGAATCCGTTCAGTTTTCCACGTCTATTCAGCTTTCACGGCAAACAAGTATAAAATGGGACGAATGTATTATTATCATGCGAGTGCTATAGAGTTCAGCGCTGTTACTACTATATAGTTTACTTACGACGCTGAACGCAGCTGACAGAAGCGGAACTGTATAAATGTGACCGAAATCGTTCAGCGAAACGCGAATGGAGCTGAATAAGTGTGAGTAGACCCTGAATCCACACATATCACGGCTGTGCCCGGGTCGTCCACGGACCGTAGTCCGCACAGAAATCTAAAAACAGCTAAGTAACTTGCTAAAAAAATTAGGCTATAAAAAACTTGTTTATTATATCTATGGTAGTCCGTTAGGAGCTCAAAAAACAAGGGTGCGTGAAGCAAACGAACATTCTAGAACGTTCCATTCACTTTGCAACTAGCCAGGTGTTCCACTAGCGTCTTGACTTGCATAGCGCACGCCGTCTGCTAGTTCGTTTTCGGCGTAAAAAAAAAGTAGGATTAATTGCTTGCAATACTAACTTTTTGTAACATCCGGATCCCAAAACATTGAATTCCAAGACAGTTAAATGTGGCGGTAGCGCCACTCCCGTGATCTTCCTCCGGCCCGACGTCAAGTAATCGCTCTTCTCGATTTCCAAGTGCACGTACGGTATCACCGAGCGCCCAATTATCATGCATGCTATGTTCTGATCGTAAGGGTCTAGGTTATCTGTACAAACGTATAAAAGTGTTATTTACCCGCTTTGGCCTTGAAACAACGCTTCAAACTAATTTTTCAATAGTTAAAACCTGTAACTGAGGTATTAAAATATTAGCCATATTTCTTCTGGGGCAGTCGATTAGCTTTTGTTTAGAAAATATTTCAAACAGCCAGTTTTAAACTTCAGTTAAAAATATATAACTATTGAAAAATAGACCTTTGAAAAATTAACAGCGGCGGTAATTACGGTTTAGAAGAAAAGTTTTAAAGACAGCTTATAATCGTTACCTATAGTACTTTTCAGCCTCACTCTATAGTCAAATGCGTCAAGAGGCGCAAATGTGACTTTGAAAACTCTGCGTTCGTCAGGATTCAGGCAGTCTTTGACAGGTTCTATTGAGAACGGCAGATCGACCTCGAACCAGGTGTCCACGCTGTACCTGCCCTGACTGTTACTGAACAGCGTTACATTGCTGGGATCTGGTAAAGAAATACAGAAATGATCTCCTAATAATACATTACGTTTTTGCAGGCTAAGTATTTTATTGAAAAATTCATTTGGTATGTTAGTAAAAAATTGTGGAAATGAAATAGTCCGTTGAAACGGGTGAAGCACGCTTTGTGTACACTTTCTAGCAGCAAGTGACTTCACCAGCACTCCTGACCTTGATGCGTTTTATCTTGTAATTTTTTTTATTCATATGGAAAGGTAAACAAAATGTGTGCAATTTTTTTTGAGAATATAACTAACGGACAAACAACATTATTATTTTTAAATCCGGGAAAATACACTATTCAACATAAGATTTTCGCACATTTTGTAATTTTATAAGTAAATTTACTTTACCTTTTTCAACAGGAAGGTCATTTCCGTTTGTTGTAGTACCCGTGCACGTATTATTTAGTTCCATGGCAATGGCGTCTTCCGACAGCATCTGATAAAGTGATATAAACTATTGTTATAAAAATGGTTAGTACTGATGTTTGCTACGATGATGGTTACGCCGTAGCCGGTGGCTACGCGGCCGCAGGTCGCGTTCGGACTTCGTAGCAGAGAATCTCTGCGTAGCCACTGTGCACTGGTCCGCTACGCGACTACGAGAAAGTGCTCTTCGCTGTCTACGTGAACTTAGCAGAACATTTCCCGGCAGAGCATAAAAAAATTTGAGTTATGTTCGCATGCAGCATAGTTCTAGAGTTCCTGATACTTTTTGGAAATAGTTCTGGCGTTTTTCCCGGAAAAAAGACAGATGAAAATATCATCTGCTAACTTCCGGTAGCAGAACATTTTTTCCAAAACAAAAATTTTCAGTGTTTTCGGTCCATTAAGGTGAGTTCTATAGTTCCTAATACGTTTTAGAAAGAGTTCTGGAAATATAAGCTCTCAAAAAAATTTCAAACATATTATACAACTGACACCAGAAATAAACTGATACATTTCGTCGTCGCAAATAAAAAAAAAACAAAAAAAGTATCTAGAAAATATCCAGCACTGATAACTCTTCGTTTTCAGATGAATACATAACAGGACCATAGGACGCAGGACAAAGTAAGCCCCAGAACTCAGACTTAGGCATCAACATAGCATACAGGAAATCCTAGATAAGACTTAGTCATGAAAAACTTAAGTGTAACCGTAAAAAATTAAAAAAAAAAACTAGCAGAAACCTAGCAATAACAACGCTTCGTTTTAAGTCAGACATATAACAACGCTATATGTGGCAATAAAAAGCTTATTCGGAACTCAAACTCAGATATCAGCAGAGCATAGTTGGTTTCCAGTCCTATCCTTGGCCTTCCTATCCTTGGCCTTCCTAACTTTTTCCACCGTTATCCAACCATCTCGAGCGTTTACTACCTTTTGGCCTCTTCGTCACCGGTGTCGGTTTTGTCCTTGGACGTGGACCACAATCGAATGCAAGGTACTGCACTTAGGCAGTGACTTCGCACTCTGAGTTGCAGCCACGCTCGCATATGTATTGCATATTCTCTAGGAGTTTGCTCTGGTGGTCTAGCGTCTCCTTTAGCTCCTCTATCTTCTTTTTGTTTACAACAAGGATTTTTGAGTGTTTCTCTATTACTATTTTTTTATTAAGCTGCTTTCAGACTATGCTATAATATAATAGCATATAGTATAAAGCTTATAGCACAACAATATCGCGCACCTGTCTTTTTTCCGGGAAAAACGCCAGAACTATTTCCTTAAAGTATCAGCAACTCTAAAACTATGCTGCATGCGAACAGAACTCATACTTTTTCATGCTCTGCCAGGATATGATCTGCTAAGTTTACGCCATCTCTTCGCTCCTCTCTTTTATTATCTTTTCCTAGCAGGTATAGGATCTTTCCCAAATCATAAGTTTCGGCCAAAACTACATACAAAAAATACTAAGTTTATTTATTGCTTTGCTGCAGAAATAGAACCTTTTATTTTGAATCCAACTTATTAAAAACTAGCTGACCCGCGCAACTTCGTTTGCGTCATATTTTCCATTAATGCTCCACTCCTATTTGTCTATAACCTTCCTCGATAAATGGGCTATCTAAAACTGAAAGAATTTTTCAAATCGGACCAGTAGTTCCTGAGATTACCCCTTACATACAAACTTACAAACCTACAAACTTACAAACAAATTTTACCTCTTTATAATATTAGTATGGACTGCTGACCCGCGCAACTTCGTTTGCGTCACATTTTCCATTAATGCTCCGCTCCTATTTGTCTTAGCGAGCTGATATACAGCCTATAACCTTCCTCGATAAATGGGCTATCTAAAACTGAAAGAATTTTTCAAATCGGACCAGTAGTTCCTGAGATTACTTACCCCCTACATTAAAAACTTACAAACTTACAAACAAATGTTACCTTTTTATAATATTAGTATAGATGATAATTTTGATGAATGATTAGATAAAAGTTATGCATTAATGGTGTGAGTTTTCTTGATCTATGAAGGGCAATACCTGTGAATTCCTAAATTCGTTCTTGTCTATTCTGGCTGGAAATTCATCGTCAATTGTAAAACTCCACGTTATTTTCATGGGGACACGACCAACGTTCGCCACAGTGAATTCGAAATCTCTTGTCTGAAAATGTAAATAAATAACGCTGAGATTATACACGGTGCCATTTTTGTTGTCTTACAACGGCAGCCCGCTTCATCTATCCAATGACTACTAAATATTCTTTAAAAGAAAATAATATTTTTGAATTGTTAAAAAAAAATATTACGCCTGACGTTGTTCGAAGCATCCAGGAGCGAGCGCAGTCCGAGCCTTGTGTTTCATGGACGGCGCGGTATGGAACGGCGTCATTAGGGCCAATCCTACTACTTTTTAAACAGCGTTCGCATTCGCATTTAAATCGCAGACTGTCAAAAAAGCCTTAAGAGAGGCGAATGCGATGCGAATGTGAAAATTAGTAGAACTGGCACTATTGTTTTTATAAGAAAACATTACTAACAGGGTGTTTCGTGATGATGTTGCATTTTTTTGTAGCATTGTACTAATGAATTATTTAAAAAATCCCACCTAGAGGTAGGTAGTTTTGTCGGGTACATTAAGTGAGCCGCCTTTGTAAAGCGACTAAAACGCATCGTGTATACGCACAGGGTTTAACAGAAATAACGCAAAAAGGGTTCATTGTAACAGCCTTTATAAAAGATACCACGTCATCATGTATTTAGTGCTGTAATAGCATGGTAAAATGACGGACATGTACTTCACCTGATAAATAAATGTGTCAAGTAATTCTTTTTTCTCAGTCAATGTCGAAACATATTTAGTATATTCTGTTTGTGCTGAATAAACTATAACCATATTTATTTTTCCGAGGAAACTCTCCGACGGTGGAATAGTTTGTTCATCAATAAGAGTTTCGCATCTTTCATTAATGCTTAAATCCCTGAAAACATTTTAAAATCGTTATCTAGTTTTTCGACAGAAAAAATATTATTTGGAAAGTTGTCGAGATCGATTGTTTTGATTCCAGTTACTTTCTTTTTCTCTCTTTGATAGGCACGCGTTTGACGGCTATCTCACCTGATGGTAAGCAATGATGTGGTCGAAGATGGAGCAAGCTTGCCTAGAAGTAACTTAATAATTCTTAGCTTAAAGACTCCCAGGTTGCAGCTATTAGGAATTACAGTTTCTCTGGCAGAGAATTCCACTTTTTAGCTGTACGCGCAATGAATGTGTTCCCAAAACGTTTTGTGCGTGCGGTCCACAATATAACAGTGGCGCATTGCCGTAAGGCTTATGGTCTGGGTAGTGTGTGTTACTAATAAAATTAACTTACTTGTTGTGATCAAATAGGGTGACTATTTGACGATTGTCCCAAGTAGTACCTTTCATATCGAGTGTGAGAGAATCATCACTAATTGCTACTAACGCACAGGACAGGAGCTCCTGTAAATGTAATCATATCGAGTGTGAGAGAATCATCACTAATTGCTACTAACGCACAGGACAGGAGCTCCTGTAAATGTAATGTTTATTTAAAAGTCTTTTGCCAAATATTTGTTTTATCAGCCCATACTATCCCACTGCCAGGCAAAGATCTACCTCAAAGTCTACCAGGAATTCTTCTCCCGATTTACACTTCGGTTTTCTAAATCTTAATATTTTTTTCAATTTTTTTACCATTGCATAATATACAGGGTGTAAGGGACAGCCCTCCACAAATTAACAGGGCGCAATCAGCTCCTTATTTTGAATCATATTCCAGTGGAAATTTTCTCAGGAAAAAAATTTTTTTTTTTCGTATTTTCAGTTTTTATTGCTTTATTTCAATGTAAAGTTACATTATCTGTATGCAGAACTCCATTAATGTAAAAAACACAGCTAAAATGAAAAAAAAAAAACTAATGAACGACGCATGAAATCAGCTGTTAAACACGTGGCGCGAGCGCGGCTGTCCTTTCGAAAGCTCGCTGCACTGCCGTTCGCTGCGTGCGTTTTGCAGAGGTAGCGATACATTGCGTGTGAGGTTATTAAACAAATCGGTTTTATTGGATTCCCATAAAGTTCCTGAAATAATTTCGTGTACCGTTCAACTTAGTACAATATCCTGAAATCACCCTATCAGTTTGTGGAAGGCTGTCCCTTACACCCTGTATTATATTAAAGCAATGGTAAAAAAATGATGTCAAATTAGATGATGACTAAAAAGCAACGATATTAAAATAGGTTTTTGTCACTCAGTACCAGCCACCACGGTACGGGTCCAAGTCATGGCATCTCCTTCTAGGCTTCAGGCGCGTTGTCCGTCCGGCTCATAATAAAATACATAAATGAAATAAGTTCTTATAGTAATTCTTACTTTATGTATCGAAATAGGCTGGGCAGAGAAGAATATGATTTCTAGGTCCTTTTCTTCCCCGGGTGAAATGTACCCAATAGACGGTTTTACGACTATGCAGTCTACTTGGGTCCACGTAAACTTGTATACCTTTTCTGAATTATTTACCATTACAACTGATCTCCTTTGTAAGGAACATAGTTCACAGCCACCTGGAATTTATAAAGTAACAGAATGTGCATTTACTTGAATGTCTAGTTGCAATTTCTTGACAACTTCAGTACATGTACTTCAGTTAGTATTAAGTCTGCTCTACCTACGAAAATCAGCCGCAGGCATAGGAACAGTCAAATGGTTACTTTAACTGTACACTACATCGTAATGCAAATTTTTGCAGTATAATGCTGGGGTCAAACTGCAACAGACAGCTGTTGATACTATTGGTAAAACGTGCTGCGCCATCCCGTGAGATGTATGATCCATGATATGACTACTGTGTATTCAGCCTTACCAAAATTTAGTACGTATTTTAGAAGAGAGGTTTCTAAAGTCGGCGTGTCAGTTCGGTCTCTCACTGAACTGGTGGATATTTTATGCTTCTTTTCTTTTGATTTTCTCTTATCAATACTTGATTTACTTTTCTTGTCTACTGCAGACACGGTAGAGATAGTCCTGTTCGCAGAAAATAAACTTAATAACTGGTAGATTGTCATGAAATAATGTGTAAACGTTCAATATATCGCTTCGGTAAATTATATCTATTCTTGCTAGTTGGTTTTTGATGGGTTTTTGGGAATACTTTGAGACGAAACAAACATACAACATCATAGTCTCTTTATAGCGGAGTTATTTGAAAGGGTTACCTCGTCCCTGGAATGCAAAGGGCATTTGAATGAACACTGTTAGCTTTTAGTCAGGGAGGAGTCATGATACCCCATCCAAAAAAGATATACAAAAAATACAACCGACTTCCAAATAAAAACCACTGCAAAAAGTCAATTCTATATTTGTAAAAAGTTTTTTAAATATTTTGGATTGAAATTATACCTTTTAATCAGTTAATCTACACAATCGCGAGTATTACGTTGCGTGCTGTCATAGTGTCATGTCATATGACATTCTGCTGTCGGGAAATTCCGCCGACATTCAGACAATATTTGTGTTAGAAGAACAAAGTTTGAATGACAAGTAGAAGAATGGCAAGTATCATGAACATCATTTCAGCCAATTGCCATCCACTGCTGAACGTAAGCCTCCCCAAAGAGCGCCAACCATCCCGTTCTTGAGCAGTCCGCATACATTCGCTGCCAGCTACCTTCTTTAAATCAACACCCGTCTGTATGTCTACAGACATGTCCACTTTAACATGCTAATTCTACGCGCAATGTCGGTGACTTTAGTTCTCTGGCGAGGCGAATGACTTCGTTACGAATTCTATCTATCATAGAAACCCCGAGTATTCTCAGAACGACTCAGGACTCAAAGCTTACAACAGCGTGGAACAATAGGCAGAAAAGGCATTTTGAACCCAGAATATGAAAATGCTGTAGAAAACGTAAGTAAGTATGGGTATTTAATAAAAAAACAAACCCGTCTGCAGAAGCCTTATACGCATCAAGGTCTGTCTCCATTGAAAGCATATCAAGACCCGTTAATATGACGTCTTCCATAAATGATTCACCTTCACACACAATCTAAAGAAAATAAGTCCATAGTAAGGTATTAAAAATATGAATTGTTTATCTTTACCACTGATTTTTCATTTATTAAATAATTTTTATCTGAAGGATTTGCTCTGTACATCAAATCAGAAACATTCTGAATAAACCAGTTAGGTATTTCGACAAACTATAGTTAGTACAGCTTGTCACCTAAATATCTCACCGTGAAATATTAAGACACTGATATATTTTCTGTACACAAGTGAGTGTTGAAAAATCAACCCAAGTGTCAAAACACACAATGCCGAAGTTACGCGACCGAAGTTCGGAATGATTTCGTCTGCAATGCTATTTGAATTACTGAGGACACATTATGCCGAAATTACGTTGCCTTATTACGTAGTTGGAAAAAGGCTAGGCTAATGATGTTGTTATAGTGGCAATTGAAATACACAATCTGTGAAAATTTCAACTGCCTACCTATTATCGTTCTCGAGATACAGCCCGCTGACAGACAGACGGACGGACAGCGGAGGCTTAGTAATAGGGTTCCATTGGTTATCCTTTGGATACGGAACCCAAAAAAGGTTAAGTAGCCGACAAAGAAATTTTTAGACATAGGAACGCAGCTATACTTACAGTAAAATATTCGTAAGGATTCTTTGTGATCGTCATGTGTACCTCACAACTTGTTCGACCCTTCGTTATTGGATTGTAATAAACATGTAATGTTATCGTTTCTTTTGGCTTCAGAATAACTTTCATTCTCAAATTATTTTCAACTGAAAAGTTTAGTTTATTCAATACATTCAAATCAATAATTTTCATTTCATAATGAGCCCGATTAAAAAATCTATTTAAGTAAGTATCAATGGCCGCAGGATAATTATTTGTGACCGGATCGACCGATCTCATTTCTTTTTTGTTGTATTTTAATTGCCAGCGCTTATTGATAACTATGGTAACTACAAAATCTTGAAAAAATGTTCTTTTGCACGAGTGATAGCATTTTTGAAAAATCCATCCCAAATGAAATTCCGCCCGTACAAAGTCAGAAGGGTTGATATTTAGTTAAGTACAAAATGCTGGATTTGTTACCATTATGGCCATCTGGAACCACCTGTCCCTCTTCTGGCACTGGAGACAGCCAGAATATAGGTCTCACTTCCTCTAAGAACTCTACAATTTCTAAAACGACTACACTGTTTACAGAAGATATATTTTTAAAGGTAATTGGTTTGTAGCTGATTGAACCCAGACAAGTGACTGCAAATCGGAGCAAGGCAATCCTTTGGTGTTTCAGCGGAGGTGATACTAATTCTATTCTGGGTATAACACCTTCACCGATAAGACATATCTTGAATGACTGTTCTTGGTTGTCTAGTAATTTTAATTTTATTTCCAAAACCGCACGATATTCCTGAAAATAATTGGCAAAATAGATTCGTTCATTCGCTGCCTCAAAACCTTTACCGACCTTTATTATATAAATACGCTGGCCTGCATACTATCGATGTCGAAATGAAGACTTTTGATTTTCGCCATTATGGCGATGATAGCAACGTGAGCGTTCATAGAACTAATATCAGAGATGGGATATATAGCCTTCGATAAAAAAATACTTATCGATCGTGAGAGTAATTTATTACGTAAGAAAAAAAAAATACACTCTCAAGTAGTAGAATAATTGTTGTAAAGGATAACTGAATAAGATTTTCAGTCAGATTATAAACTATAAACTAGCAGATAGCGTGCTAGTAAAGTTCCCATGACCCAAATTGTTGCCATCTAATGTCGGGTAGAATTATATTTGGAAACGCTGACGCTAAAAGATTTCTCTAGAACAATTTTAATAAATTACGTTTAAAATAACTTAAAAATGAAATGTGACGCAGTCCATGGCATCACTACGTCTATCCGAGTAGTTTTTATAAGATAAAACACAAAACTTCATTGTTTTTTTCTTGTATCGCGAATATGCTGTAAAATGGGTTGGTACGTTTACGAAGTTGTGCACAGGACGAACGCCAACAATACACTGACTTAAGCCACGCCCACCGTGATGACGTCAGGACCTAGTTGAAAATCACAGTGCACAGCTGTTGCTTAGGCCGTCTCCTCTTTGTACTTGCTCCGTGCTACATAGGTATTTAAGTAGTAATCATTTGTTGACGCTCACCGGGGCGCTTCGAATCGGCACAAAAATTAAATGTTATTTCATAAAGTATATTTAGTGTAGCGTATTTATATAATATAGGTCAGTGCTTAAACTTTTTGTTAGGGGTCTTTTTTCAAATTTCCAAAAAAGACCAAATAAGATCTTCAGAGCCTTTGATTTGATGATCGGATGTGGCCTGACGCAACATTACATTAAACCTAATAATTGAAAACAATGATTTGTGTTTTAAAATAATGTTTCAATAGGTACAGGTACAGGTTTAATACAGTGCAGCAGTGTGTTGTTGTGATAGTGTAGGTAGGTACGTTGTTCAAAGTGATTACCTACTGTTCTTATCACACGTACCTCTAGTGCATCTGGACTGAAAATTATTCCCAGATTCTTATGCATCAAAGGTTCTATGTGCGTTTCATACTTGTCCAGAGAGAATATCCTTGGATTGGAATTTGTTTGATGGTAAAGTTTCATGCTGAGTGCACAAGCAACTAGTCCGTTATTATAAAGATCAATATAGCCCGTGTGGCTAGAATGGATTGTGACGCAGAAGAAATGCAATGTCACCGAATTTTCCGTAAAAACACAATGCGGCGATGACTGGAAACAGAAATGGCAAACAAAAAAGTATTAAACAGGACTCATGCAATTGATTTATTGTTTAGGTTATGCAATATATGTGTTGTCAGTAGCAAACTAACGTTACCTCTGGTACTTTATACTCCGATAGGTTTTTAACAATTAAATGTTCTCTAAACGTGGTCTCTAAATTCCACAGATCCAAGGTTGGCATAGCTCCCGTGCCCACCAGCCTCAGCGGCACTCCGTTGGCCTCGGCCGGGCACGTGTCACTTATGATGAAGTTGATGGTCTCCTCAAACTTGCGCGGTCCTGTCGCGAAGAACTGAATCTGTATGGTGCGACTGGTGCCGGGAGGCAGCAGGTTGTCTTCGTTCATTATGAGGAAGTTGCCGCATTTTAACGGAGGATTTTTGATTCTGTTGGATGTTAATTTATGTAAAATTGCATTGCTTAGCTCCATTGAAGGAAAAAATCTCAGATTTATAGTTTTACAATTTTCACATTTGCAATGTTCATGCTCAAGCAGAACAAAACTGTTAAGTATATAGTTAAAAGTTGCTTAACTAATTGAAAAATCACCATGAAATAATACTGCTAGTGGATGTGCATTCATCTATCTATTAAGTTCCTGATTGTTTTCGTTTCTTAATTTAGATTTTTAATATATTTAAATCAATTTTATTGTTTAAGTGACCGTAGCGGGCGTGGCTTGCGAAAGCCAGAGTAAGTATACCCACCCGTTTTCGGTAGTAGGTATATGTATCAGTTTCGAGAGAAAAGACTTTTTCTTGGGAAATTTCTTCCTCTTTACGAATAATTTTATTTAGGTTCAAAAATCTTAATGGGATTTTGAGATATTTGAAAAACAAACAAATTTATTTTTCTTTTTTCAGTAAATTGTTTATAACTACTTTTTAAACTATCTAAATACTCTTCCGCATCTAATGGCACCTTATTCATATTTTTCGAGACTGCTGAAAAAAGTTGAAAAAAAAAAACACGTTGTTGTCTAGAATAGCATTTATAAACAAAATTAAAATTTTTGAAAAACCTACGACGGTTAAAACGTAGGTAATTGAAAACGGATAAAATAGTTAAAATCCCCGAATTAAGGAATTTATATCCGTTTGGATATTTTGTTGTTATACCTATAGTTGAAATTTAAAATAGTGATGGCAGCCCCTGACGGATATACATTCTTTAAGTCGGGGGTTTTTATTAAATTGTTTTATGCTTCTTTATTTACGTTTTTAATGAAACCCGAACCAATAACTGAAAACTGCATCAAAATTGGACTAGTAGTTTTGGAGATAAACGGCAACATTGGTTAGTACAAACAAATAAACATCTTTTCACCCCAAATGCATAAATCGTTTCCGTATTGTCGTGAGTAAAAAAGTCGTCGCCATCTCTGGTAATAAGATCAAGAGAGTGAAGGCATTGCCAAATATTTGAATGTGGAATGAGAATAAAAAACTCCCCATAAATCATGACTTACTTAGTAGCTCTTTCTTTTGTTGAAGGTGGAGGGAGAGCGGGGTCGCGTGTAATCTGGTAAGCAGGAGGCAAGACTATCTCGTAGGTCACGGGACACTTGCTTGTATTGTTCAAAATTACTTCCCTCGTTATTCCAGTTCCAACTGCTATTATATGGAAATTTAATTCGCCCAATGGGAATAAGGTAAACCTTAAAAAAGTTAGAAATAAGTAAGTTTCACTTTATGCTAATATAGAAGCTTAAATAACTGAATAGGTAGATGAACATAACGGTTGTAGATTTAGGGCGGATTTCTTTAAATAATGTCAGTGTCACGATTACAAGTAATGTCAGTGTCATTATTTTCTATGGAATAGGTATTGACACTGACAGCTCTAGCGCAGTTTACATGAACTGATCGTGTTCAGTTTCTTTGGTGAAATCCGCTCTTTCTCTCGAAAAATCTCGTTGATCCCGCCCCAAAATCAAACATATGGCTTTGTATCAAAGTGTTCACGGAGAAGCGATTTCGAGCCCGCACGCGGCGGACCCGGCCGGATATCTGCGCTTGAAGACAACTTTTATGTCTAATTATATTTCTTGAAAAAGTCTTCGCTCGAATTTTGGCCCGATCTATAGATTTTCAAATCTCCGCATTTTCCCCGCAACTTGCCAATCCCCACTAAATAACCAGTCAACTTGAGATTCCCCGCAGTTTGGAGAATTTACCAAACGTTTGCAACGCTGCCGCGCTAGCTTGAGTGTCAATAAGCGTCCACCGCTGCGGTGCACGCTCGACGCCCCGCGTCTTTGTAAACGGGCACTTAAGTTTCTAAAGATAGGCAATGTTACAAAGATAACGCGCATCAAAGTTTAGGAGAGGAGGCTGATGACTTCACATATTGGTAAAAAGTGAACAGCGTGTGACGTCACGCGAAATTTCATCCGACTGCATTGTCTAACATTTTTATTTGTAAAAAAATATGTGTCCAATATTTTTTGGTAATCTAATTGACGGACCAAATAGATTTTATCAGGAAAATACCCTATATTGTTCTAAACTCACCTTTATATTAACTAAGTTTAAATGTATAAATAACTTCAACGAACGTGCACTTACGTATTATAAAACGATGCAATAGTAATGCAGACGGGGAACTTGGCGACGACGACCTGGTTCTTGCTACCGTCCAGCAGCGAGCAGATGAAGGCGGGCACGTTGACGAGGTTCATGGAGGTGGTGGGCGTGCACTCGAACTCGATGGCGGTCAGCCGCAGTGTCGCCGGGATCACGCCCGTCTCGGGTATGCACTCGAACGAGCGCAGCAGCGACGGCTCCGGGAAGTTCTTCACCTTTTTTAACCTGAATATAAAGGTATATTATTTGCCTTGCTGTAACCCTGTTTCTACTGCATTTGTCATTTCCACTGCATTTGTCTAGATTCTTTAGAGTATTGAGTATTTATCTGTCGCATCCGGTCATAAGTACGGGCATGAAACGAATCGCAACCGCGCCACTAGCAACACCACGTGTTCTATCACACCTTTAGCGTGCTTCTACAGAGTCGTGATGTTTTAAGCGTACGGCGAGGAGGATATTCAGTGTCTGATCGCATCGGAGTTAAGAGGTCGCGGAACTGGGGGGCTACTCTCTAAGCCCGATGTCCGTAGTTTCGGGCTTAGTTGCGGGCGTATTCTACTTCGTATTAATTACGGACAACGATTATTTCCAAACCCGAACTTAAAATGAACGAGAACACGATTTCACAGCGACTTCCAATAGTGTTGACATTAATTCTTATTGGTTAGGTAATACGGAGCAGTATACGCCCGCAACTAAACCCGAAACTACGGACTTCGGGCTTAGAGAGTAGCCCCCCTGTACTCGATTCGTTGTGCTCGGTTAATTTGTAATTCCAATAAAAAGTAGTGTATCGCATCTAGTGTGTTTTCATTGCACGAAACCTATCTTCTGCCAACATGATGTCCGAATCTAAAGGATTAAATCCTTTGCGATCCTACAAATCTTTATCTGTTTCATGTCGAACCATAATTTTAATTACATATCTAATAACAAACTAGCTGACCCGCGCAACTTCGTCTGCGCCACATTTTCCATTAATGCTCCGCTCCTTTTAGTCGTAGCGTGATGATATAATTATAGCCTTCCTCGAGAAATGGGCTATCTAACACTGAAAGAATTTTTCAAATTGGTCCAATAGTTTCGGAGCCTATTCATTACAAACAAACAAATATTTCCTCTTTATAATATTAGTGTAGATTGTTCATTACGTAAGTTTTGCTTGTATTTTATTAGTTGTGTTTTATGCAGAGTTCATGTTTGTTAGAACTCTTCCACCTTCTTCTTTTTGAAAATATAACCTAATTATGTCTGATCTTTGTTTTTATGCGTTATTAATTGCTAAAATTGCCCCAGTTTTAACATCGATGTTCTATAAATCACTGTTCTTGCAATTAATAAGCACGTTACCTAGTGTCCAAGACAGGCATACCAACATAAACAGCAAAAATTAGGGGATCGTTCATACAGATATATTAGGGACAAACGCAGTAACTTTCCAGTTTTATAAATTACCTTAAGTCATCGTCACGGGTGCTTCCCATAATAAAGAGTATTCTATTATTAAATATGACCATGGATATCTAGAACACCCTGTCTACCTACACATACAATTACTTAATAAAAATAGTATAAAATAGCGAGGAGAGTTGGATGAATTACAATTAACACATTTTCTAAATAATGCATCGACTTACTTGTAATAAATGCTATATTTGCCCCGATTGAGCAAGTACAATTCTCGAACAACAGTAGAGTTTACTTTGACGTTGCCATAATTAAGAAAGTTCTCTGTTGGATTTTCATAAGCACATTCAACCATGACATCGTAGCATTCCGCGGACAGTGACAAATTGTCGACTACCATCGGCTCTCCGCGCCCTTCTGCGTCAAAAATCTGCAAATTATATGCAAGCAATGATTCGAGTCGATGATTAAGTCTGTAAATTGTTTTGGCCCAGTAGATGGCTACGTTAATAGCAGCATCGGTGGCATTCATTTAATGACAGGTACCAAAGTACAGGAGAATGGGCACTTGGGGCACTGTATCATGTAGCATCGCACTCACATTTGGTAGGTATCTGACGGATCTATAAAACCCCATTTCGCCAAGCTGTGTTTCCGGTGTCCTACCTGGGTGCGCAAACGATTTATGCTCACGACCTGTTAGCAATTTTGCTCTTTGGGTTTTATAAAATCGTGAGGTGGTGGATACTTCTATGCCAGCTCCCATTGACAAAAAATTTAAACTCCGTTTTTCACTATCAGAAAAAGGCAGACATTTGTAAATTATTAATATCCGTAAATTTTTGCGGATGATTAATTCAGTCTTTTTACACTTTTCCGCCGAGGAAACTACTAGTACCTAGGTAATCGTGTTTCTAAGGTGTACGATTTATAGAGTGAGTCCTTAAATATCTGACACTTAATTATAAAAGTAAAGGTTAAGTAATAACGATGCAGCAAGGGTTCAAACAAACGCCTCGGTGCCTTCTTGAAAATATAAAAAAATACTAAGTAAATAAAAGTGAGACGTACATCGATCGTTAGAACTTTGACAGATATAACGCCAACTCGGCACGCGATGTATGTAACAGGAACAACTTGATTGTCATGTCTCGCCACGATGCCTGATGTTTGCGCTATTATAAAGTCTTCTATGAAATCTTGGGCGTTACGTATCTTCCACATTATTGGTAGAATAGAATCGTTCTTTACAATAAATCTATCGTCTGCCCGACGATACAGTAATAACTTTCCGTACTCTGGATAGTAACATCAAAGTATGTTAAAATAGTATCTTAACATGAAATTAAATGTATTTTTTATAAATCCTAGAGTACTGTCTACACTAAACTACACTAATTTTAAAGTATAGATAATGAGATACTCATGTTGAAAGTGACGAACGAAATGAAATGCGGTATAAGCAAGAGTTATAGTAGACTAGAGCTTGTGAACCGATTTCACAAACCAGAGTTAGCCTTAAATATTTTATATATTTTGATTTAATTGTAATGATATTTTTCTTACACAAACTCCCTACATAATTAAATCTTACCAATCGCCTTAGTCAGTGGTAGTATTTCAACGATCGGCAAAACTCCCCTACAAGCAATGTTCACCGTTACTATTTCGGGATTGTCTTTGACACAGAATAACAATACACTCGTGTGTATACCGACTACTGCAGGAGCTGCAGAAATTGACAGTTGGTCTCGACATCCAGGCTGTAGCAATACAAAATAAAATGATACATTATACATATGATGAAGTTAAAGTTGAAAATTTTCAATTGAATTGTGACAGAAATAATTCTTACTTCCAATTTTATAAAAGTTTTGTCATATAGAAATACTTCAGTATCTTCTAGAAACTCGATGACAACATCTGCAGTCACAAGGGAGGAATTCTTTAAATCGATCGTGTACTGTTCTTCATAAATTCTGAAAATAAAATGGTTTAATAGGCTAATATTCTGATATTCTATGGATAAGAATAATTGCATTTTATATTCATTAACTATGATACCTATTAAATCCTACGAATATTGGCCCGAATTCAAATACTTTAAGATCATCTAAATATGTTAATTTATAGACGTTCTCTTCATGGGTTCTTCTTACAAAATTTTCGAACATCTTTTTTGGGCGGCTATCCAATCTGAAATAATAAAATGTTAATTATGGTTCAAAGAACGCTTGTAAAAATGGTTAATTTATTTATTTGTATTATTTGGTGAATGTTTGGAATACCTTGGTAAATCACAAATCCCGTTAACGTTAATATCAGCTCTAGACTCCGGCCAGCCGCTGACTTCGACAAACCGTTTGACGCTATAGTTTCCTTCGTCTTGAGGACTAAAGGAATATTTGCACCTCACTAGTTCACCGGGTTCTAGGACTATACGGGATACAGTCTCTGAAATGAGCATCACAACATTTGTACGAGCGTGTAGAACGTAACGTGTAGCCGGCTGGGAGTCGAAATGAATTGTGCACTGAGGGTCATTCCGTAACAATAAAACAATTTAATTCACCTTCTGTTAATACAACACTTGGACCGAATTCCATCGTACAATTTCAAAAACAAATTGCGTTTTATTTCCTTTTTTTACTATCCAGATATAGGATTTCTAAGGTGGAAATAAGTCGTCAAACTTCATTGCTATATTCACAAAAGAAGACCGTTTATGACCGTTTAAAAAAAACTATCGTTAACTTGACCCTTAATGGAACTGCAAGAAAAGCCAAGGCGGAAAGTAGTCTATTTAATTGAATTCAGAATTTGAAGTGCAATTAGTGAGTGTGTTTTGTTTGAAATGTTGAAACAATTTGTCATACAAGCTAAAGTCCGAATTTCATTACATCCCACTCAAGGCCCTTTTTAAAAGTCGACAATACATCGGTGGTGATGGATTAAAATTATCTCCAATTATTAATTATTCAACTATAAATTCGGGTAGAAAACTACAACTTACTCTGAATTGGCTTGACGCTGCGTAGCGGAAGCGGAAGTTGCTCCTTTTCTTCGTCAATATTACCATTGGGTGTCTCCATAGACAGTGAAGGAATATCACCCGTCGATGTTTGCGACGAAGCCACCTGCAAATAGATATATAGAATGTACTTTACTCTATACCAAAAATAATTACACCAACTTAATATACAATACGCATTTTTTTCAAGCCATTGTGCATGATGACAAGAAGGCCTTGGAGGAGGCTCTGCCCCAAATACTTCCAGAGCAGGTAGATGTATACTATACCTCATTATAAAACTAGCTGTTCCCTGCGACTATTATCCCAGTCAATTCACAATTTCATGGGTTTTTATTTTTGAGTGTTTTCATTTTATTTTTATATTATTTTTTTAGAAACTCAAAAACTATTGGACCGATTATCATGCTGTTTACACCAATGGATAGAGTGATTCTCGAGGACGGTTGCAGTATATAATTTGTCAAGCGGGCGAAGCCGCAGCATCAGCTAGTTTTTAATAAATGTGTATGTTACGTCTAATGACATTAGTTAAAATCCTATGAAAGTCTCGGAGAAAAAGTCCAGCTGTTTCGGAGATTAGGCGTAATAACAACAAGTGCGAGTTTGACTTGCGTGCTAAGGGTTCCTAGTCACAGAAGTCCATGTGTATGCCAAATTTCAACAGAAGCGGTTCAGTAAATTCGGAGAAAACTGGCTGTGACAGACGGACAGACAAACAAACAGCCAGACAGACAGGCACCCGAGTGATCCTAAAAGGGTCCTAAGAGTATCCATATAATTTTTTAATATAATTTTTTATATAATTTTTTATTTTATTTTATTTTATTTGTTCTTTTATTTTCTTTTTTTTTTATTTATTTGTCTGACTATGTAGGTCATTTTTTTTATACTTATTTAACACACGTTTCCACTACGTCAACACTTGCTTTAGTGTGTATTTTGTTTTAGTGTCATAGTGCTAGTAGCTAACAAGTGATAAATAATGTATATATTTATTTTTGTGTCATGTAAATTTTAGAAGTAATTTTGAATTTTTGGATTACTTTGCATATTAATTAGTGTAAAATTCTAGTTCCTAAAACGTAACAGACAGTTGTGTTGCTGGGGAGTTTGTTGGCCACTTCTTCTCCACAGCTAAAACACTAGGAAGTGGTGACGGGCGGGCGTTTTGGGGGACTGTCTTTTGTAAAACATGACGTTCAAAAAGTGCTGGCCCTCAGCCTAATTTGAATAAATGACTTTTGAATTTTTTTTTGAATTTTGAATTTTAGGGTTCCGTTTTCTACGGATTTTCGAAACCCTAAAAATACATTAGTCGTAGCCGTTCTTGGGGACAAATCATTTACAAACCGACCTAAAATTTTATGTATCTGTCTAGAACTAGATTAGCCGTTATCATTACCTTTTTGCCACAAATGCAATGCCACTTGGAAAGAATGTTCATAACATTGTCTTGACTGGAGTCATCCAACAAATTAAGATCGGTCAGTTGGTTGCATTCACATTTTTTTATCTGGAAAAAACTTTGTGTTGTCAATGCTGTTTGTTTAAAGAAATAATGAGAATGAATCTCAACATATTAGTTGTCATTTTTTGTTTAGGCGGCCGAATTTTTGGTTTTCAGGTTTAAAATAGAAAACAAACTACAGGAACAACTTACACATTTTTCTGTCTTGCAGAAAATACAATACATAAATGTATTACTGAAAAATTGCACACTTACTGGAACTTTCATATTTTTTGAATGAAAAAAAATACTTAATATTTAAAACAAATATTCAGGTAAAGTTACGAACTACTTGCTTATATACCTATTATTATGATGAAAAAAAAATAATAACCTCATTTAACCTTTTTTGCATATAAAGGTTAAATGAGAATTTCCTGAAGTAACGAGCACCAAGTGGCAGCACTGAGGCGTCAGGCCCAAGTATCTGTCAAAACACAATTTTTTTTTGTTAAATTAACATTGTGTAATGTTTACGTCTAAGTCACTTTTACAAGTAAGACGACCTCTCGCCTTTGTGGTGCCAACTGATGGCGTTCCAATTGCGCAATCAAATAAAAGTAAATTAAACATTAAAAATAATATCTAATTAGAAAACCAAGATATTATTCGTACTAAGCATCTCTATTGGTATTCAAAAATACGACAGTTGAAGTTACTAAGTAGTTTACCGGCGTTTCATCTAAGTACCACCACTGAAGAGGTGGTTCATGATTTATCGTGGGAAAAACTTTGGGCAGCAGAACAGTGAATTCTTTTCTATTCATAGGACTTTTAAGTATATCAGAAGAGGAACTGTCTTCATCTTGCAATGCGCCTCTAGCTAAGACCGACTGCGCAAACATGTGTTTTAAACCTTCTTTATATCGCAAACAAGGACACATTATTAGTGTCAGTGGGAAGCCTCTGTCTTCAAAACTGACTTCAGACAACTGTAATAAGAAATGTTATCTTTAAGGAGAACGCGATTGGTAGTTACTTTAACCTGAAATCTGTTTCGTATGATACAAACCTGAACTTGCAATTCAGATTTCTTTTTATTCTTTTTTTGAGCTGCGCCTACTATCTGACCGTTAAAAGCGTACAAAGGGTTGCCTACGTCACACTGGTCTATGATCCAATTATTTGCGATATTTATGAGATTCTCATATGTAGTTTTATTATATTCCATGTATTTTGTATTCATTGCAGCAAATTCACTGGTTGGCCTTCCTAGAAGTTAGAAAACAATTAGGATATACCTAATCTATCTTCTAAATCTAAACATATAATAAAATCGTAGAGTTGCCGTGTCTGTACATTGAATATTTTCGCATAAAAAATACATAGAAATGACAGAAAAAAGACATAGAACACAAAAATGCAACTTTTTAATTGTTTGTCTGTTTGTCTGTGCGTTTGGAAGAGTATCACGCATAAACCACGAAGATTCTTTCAGGTGTTCTGACGTGAAAGAGTAACAAACATCCATCCTCACTAACTTTCGCATTTATAATATAATAATTATTATAGTAGGATAGCATAGAAGGATATTATTAGCATAGATTATAGTGTAGATATATGTTATTAAATGATGGTCATACACAAGGTGTTGTAAAATATACCTAATTAAACTTTATTTATTTTTACCTCTGGTTTCGTCCTTTTTGGCTCTTTTCTTGGAGTCTTTAGCATCTGTTGCATCTGCAACTGATATACTGCGCACTTCTACGAAATCATTAGAAAGTTAGAAATCCTTTCCACGAAAAATACAACTAATATATCCTGTAGGTTTATTCCTTGGATTATGATACAAAACTTACATGAGTTTTATGAAAATTGACTTCTTCGATATGGTAAGGCATAGATTAGTTTGAGACAGTAAGAGAAACAGATTTTGACCATTGGTACCGTTTAAAAAAAAACTATCCAGTTGCTGTCCATTAATATGATATTTCTAGTTTGAAAAGATTTTTAGTTTCTGTAATCTCGAGAACGTCTGGGCATTTTTGTAAACATAATATAAATAATAATAATAATATCCTTGGACATTTCACACAACGCCATATAGTCCCAAGCTAAGCAACTTAATGCTTGTGTTATGGTAACGAGATGGCTGATAAACTACTTATATACATTTTTTTTTTGTAAATACATACATATTATAGATAGAAAACACCCAGACTCGGAACAAATACATGTAGGCCATACAAATATTTGTTCCGTGCGGGAATCGAACCCGCGACATGCTGCGCAGCAGTCAATCGCTCAACCACTGCGCCAACCGTGTCGTCGAACATAATATTTTGGTTCCGTACCTACCTTTTCCCACCTTTTCTTTCTTAGCCGTTTCTATTGATGATGGTCTGAAATCGAGACTGCTTAAATGTAATAAATATATCTTTTAATAGTAACAACGTAAGGATAAGGCGTTACAATTACTTGTATGTGACAGCTCGCCAGTGACATTAAAACCAATAGATATAAGTCCTCGTATTCTAAAATCCTTCCAACTCGTGCGAGTTTACTTGACACCTACAGTGCGATTCTGTAAACATGTCGAAGTGAACACTTAGGCGAAGTGAACGACAAGTGAGCTGTCAAACCATACAAACAAGATGGCATGACAGCTTTCTTCTCGTTCACTACACCAAAGTGATCACGGTGAGATGTCAACAGAATCGGCCGGCTGTATACATATCGAAGTGAACGCTTGAGTCAAGTGATCGGCGGCCTCGGAGCTCGATACTCGTCGCAAGCGGTGCCCCGCCGTCGGCGTCGCCGTGCGAAGTTAGTAGCGTTAGCATTACTAAGAGTAAGTACTGTGAGTGTGACCGTTGCGTTCATATTACTTTCATCGAAATCCAATTGTTTTCAATTTCAACTTACTTCTTTAATTAATCCGAGTACTACTCAAGTTAATGATACAGTTATTAAATTACCTAACATAACTCGATCCCTAAATTTTTGTAAATTTCGTAAATATTGCATCTTGATTCCAGTTTCAGATTCCCCGTACTGATTTTGTATTCTACTGTAAAATTTATTACTTACTATGATAAATATCAATATTTCCTTGAAAATAGAACGCGATATATAAAGACTTGAATTGCTAAATATTAGCTAGTTAAAAACAAAATAACTCGAATGAAAATAAATTAAATTGAATTGAAACAAAAACAATTAATATAATCGACTTGATAAGAATAATATGCAAGTACAAGTTTATTTCTTATATATAAAAATGAATTGCTGTTCGTTAGTCTCGCTAAAACTCGAGAACGGCTGGGCCGATTTCGGTAATTCTTATTTTGTTTAGTTCGCCAGAATACAGGGAAGGTTTAAAAGCAAAATATTTTTTTTTAAATGCAGTTGGCGGGGGCGAAGCCGCGGGGAACAGCTAGTAAAAATATAAATATTTATCAATTTCGTAAATGAATATGAACTGGAAAGAAACATTTTTTGCATACTACTTTGCAAACGTTATTCGAGCCAGGTATCAAGTTAACTCGCACGAGCAGTTCCTAGGTAGCACGTCAGGCAGCTTAAGATTGAAGTGTTACCATTGATGTGTAGTTGAATATCATTCGTAACTGTGGAATGTGTCAATGCTGAATTCACCTTATTACTTTCAAACTCTTCTGAAGATTGTGGAAAATATCGATAGACATGGTTGAATGAAGATGGCTTTGTACCTACCCACCTCTATTCACTATTCACCCATACTTTTTCAGGGAGCATTCTCCTAGCTTCGTTTAAATTTAGCATATGAAAAAACTTAAGACTACAGAGAGCCTATACAGGGTGAATTTTTAAAGTGTGCCGTCAGGGCCAAATCCGAAAACTATGAGGAATATCGAAAAACACTGGATTTTTTTAAATACTTTGTTCCTACCCGGGAATCGAACCGGTTGATTTAGAAAAAAAAAACATCATCATCTAACTAGCCTTTTCGCAACAATACTGGGGTCGGCTTCCAGTCAAACCGGATTTAGCTGAGAACCAGTATTTTACGTGGAGCGGCTGCCTACCAGACCTTCACAACCCATTAACTGGGTAACACGGTTCTCCTTGGCAAGACTGGTGTCAGATTTTCTGGCTTCTGACTATCCGTAGCGACTGCCAAACATCTCCAAATGACAGCCAGGACCAACAGCTTAACGTGCTTTCTGAGGCACGGAGGAGACTCGGTATGTTAAGATGGTCACCCATCCACAGACCAACCTCGGCAAGCGTTGCTTAACCTTGAAGATCGACCTGTGCAGCTGTTATTATTTAGCCACGAGCTCCTACTGTTATTATTTAGAAGAAAAGACATAGCCAATATTAGTCACTGTTTTTTTTAAAACTGATTCTGATTCTATTACACCATCCGAAAGTGTAGCTAATAAGGATCTAATTCTGGGAAGTATTACTTCAATACATGGCAAACTGAAGGAGAGACCTCATTTTTAACAAAATACTTTTTAAGCTCTCAAAAATGTTCCTGCTCATCCAGACGTACCTAATTATCCGACCGTTGCTTCCAAGTGAAACAGGGCGAAGCAAGATCAAGATTGATTGAAGCGAAAGCTGGTGTCCCACAGGGATCTGTTTTTGACCCAGTGTTGTACAATACCTTTACATCGATCTACACACATTGGATGGCATAACAATAGCAACATATACTGACGACACAGCCCATCTATCAGTTCATGACAACTCAGAAATGGCCAGCAAAAGACTAAAAAAACAACTACATGAAACTCATAAATGGCTCTGTAAGTGGCGAATACGTGCGAGTGTATCCAAGTCTAACCATATCACGTTCACGCTTAGTCACGGAAACACCCCACCTGTTAGACTTGGTCCTGACACCCTATCACACACAGATTGTGTAAAGTATTTTGGCATGCACTTAGAGAGGCGCCTAACATGGAAGCATCACATTAAATATAAGAGGGATGAGATAAACCACAAGTTCCGCTGGCTCATGGGAAGAAACTCTGTGCTCTCTCTCTGTAAACAACAAACTCCTCATTTACAACTCGGTTCTCAAGCCCAGATGGACCTACGGGATCCAATTGTGGGGCGTTGCCAGCAAAACCAACATACTCTGCCTGCAAAGAGTCCAAAATGGTATCCTAAGATCAATATCAAATGCACATTGGTTTGCTAGGAACGACCAAATCCACGACTATCTACAAATGCCATCAGTAAACTCTGAATCGAGCGATACAAATGAAATACAAGGCAGCTAATTTGTTAAAGATAGATATATATTATAAGATAGAGCTTTCCTTTAGTCTGCCATGTCATTACTTCCCAAAATTTGATCCATATTAGCTACACTTTCGGATGGTGTAATACCAACAGGTTCGATTCCCGGGTAGGAACAATATATTTCAAAAATCCAGTGATGCAGTTTCACTTTTCATCAAAATCGGGCTCGACACGCGTTTCAGTGTTTTTCGATATTTCTCTTAGTTTCGGATTTAGCCCTGAAGGTACCCTTCACATTCACCCTGTATACCAGAGGCAAGGAACAGTCAGCGGCATAGTGTAGAGGTATAATATCATAGACTTATGTTCGCAGTGTTAAAACGGAATGTCTTAACAAAGAAAACTTACATTCCAAGCTTATTTAAATATTTATTCCTTCTGCTTTCCAATCCGTAAGTTACGTATATCGCTTTTAGTTCTGGAGAAGCATTTTCAAACTCTTCTGCATCCATGTCTTCAAACGAAATTAAGATGTCCTGTATTTCAGACTCGTCGTATACTTTTGATTGGCTGCTGTTGGTATTAACAAATTTTAGGAGAACATATTATTATAATAGCGACACTTACATATCATTTAGAGGAGTCTAGGGGCATACACTCCTCTGACATACCATACCCGTACCGAACTAACTCCGAGCTAGTTTTTAAAAACGTTTGCATTCGCATGTCATTCGCAATCTGTCAAAAACAACTCTAAAAAAAATAGTAGAATTAGCGATCTGTTTAGTACTAATACGCTAATTCAACCATATAGTAAAACCCGTTATTATGATCAGAATCATGCTTAATACGGATTCCCGCATATTACGCCATTTTACATCAGTCTTTGTAACTTGAGGCCTGTTTTGATACATTTCGTCATCATCTGCAAACGCATTGTGTTATTTCTCACCAAGGGAGAAACTTGCCAGGGTGGCTAAGAGAGTGACTGCCCTGGTTTGTGCCAATTCTGAAAACTGATGGAACGCACCATTGATATTTGTAAGGCGAAAAATCCTCGTTGCTACAAACACATTTTTTTGGGATGGGTTGCTCTCGACTCAATGCTATGTCATAGATGACAGAGACAAAGTTAACTATGGAGCGAGCTTACCAAGAAGAAGACTTTATTCTAATAACTTTGAAATGATTAGGGTTGTTTACATTCGGAAACACAGACGCAGGCTGACTAGGGTTCCACTTCTTTGCAGTGCGAATTAGAAAAGACGTTTGGAGACGCTTAGTGCGAATTAGTGGAATAGCAACAAGGTAGGGATGGTAACTTGCAGCGCGTCTAGATGTCCGATGATAGAAGAGGGCCGGTGCTTGGGCACACTCACCGCAGTACAATCTATAGAAGACCGACACACAGGCCACCTTGTGGCGAAGAACTTGGCATCCACCAGTTTTACTTCGCCAATGAGCCTCTTAGCTCTGCGTTCTGCTGGGTCAAGCGCGGCAAGTTGGTATTTAGCAGAGCATTTCCAAAGGTGGTTGCAATACTCCAAGCGGATCGGACTTGTGCTTTGTATATAGTAAAAACTGTCTAGGCCTGAAGTATCGCTACTTAGGATGCTCAACTTTTTGGAAAGCTGAAATTAGGCATGTGGGGAGTTGAAGGGAGCACTAAGAGAGGATTTCCCGATATTCCCACGGGAACTGTGAAAACGGGATAAGCGCTTACGAAGTAGCGGGAAAAAGCTAGTTTATTGTTCACCTCATAACAAGAACTGGCAAAAAGTTCAAAAAAATAAGTGTAGGTGGGAGCAATGGGCACAGAGCAATCTCTGGATTGACTGATCGAAAGAAGTTTTCTATTTTTCATTACAAAAGATTCCGGAAAGCTTGTTTTTGATATTATGAAAGACAATAATAGGGAATATGCACGCGATTTTTTTATTTGCAAAATAAAATACTTATTTTGTCTAGTACACAATCATGAAATTATTTTTTAAATACCTTCATCATTTATGAAGTTATAAAGCTTTAAAGACTACTGTTAGAAAGAGAAGTCCGATACGAACTGTGACGTCAAATTACACGACGACTATACAGCTGCCATAGAAAACAGCGTTTTCGCGAGAGGGACAGATATATTTGTTTAAAATAATTGTATCTCGTTCGTTTTTCGAGCAATTTAGATTCTAATTTCACTTTTAGTATTATATTTTCGAATACTTTTAGATAAATTGATCAGATCAGAAATACTTTTTTCATGCATATTCCCTATTGTATGTGGGTCAATGACCGATATTACACATTTATCTGGCGCCTACCATACCTACGCGAATTTATACAAGATTCCAATTAGTTCAGCTTTGATTAAAGCCAGAGGCAGAGTATCTACTTAACGGCCTGTTGTACATTAACAAAGACTTACTCGATAAGTTGCATTTCAGCTTCTCGTTGGGCTTCCTCGTGCGCTTGCACCCATTTCATAATATCCGAATGACAGAGTACGAGATGCAAGTTCCGTACACTGCGCTTGCATTTTATCAACGTAGTCAGTACTAACGGAGCATTCTTTACTATGATACTTGTCAATGACTCCACCACGAAACCGCGTTGATATTTGGGTTGAAGAAATAACTCAGTAAGCAGTTGTTCTACTAAATCCTGTGAAATTAAAAGGATACGTTGAATCGTATGCTCTGTGGATGCGAGAACGTTAATCTACGACCGTGCATGTGCAGTTATTATTATTTATTTCAGTAAAAACCCTTGCCCCACACATTGAATTTCTCCAGTATAGTGGGTGCGGTTCGAAAACAAAAACAGGCAGACCCGGAATAACTTTATGTCGGCCATACAAATATTTGTTCCGTGCGGGAATCGATCCCACGACACGCAGCGCAGCGTCAATCGCTCAACCATTGCGTGTAATTGAAATAAACATTTTATTTTATTTTTATTAATGTGTAAGTAACCATCTGGAACAGTGTAGTCGACCCCATAGCTTCCACCGCTGTGTTAGATACGACTGACGAAGAAGGAGACTTCTTTTTCTTCTTGTCACTGGCCCGGGATCGCGGAGTAGCAACGTTCCTTGTCGAGGCTATATACTGAATTTTCAACCAAAGAATTTCAAATTCATCTTTATTTTCATTGAATTCATCTGGAAAAAGTCAGTAAGCTCAATATTAAATTCAAAATTGATTAGAATTCAAGGCGGTCAGGACAATCTTTTCACCTTCTTCGTGCTCAGGATTTGTATCTAATTCGGCTTTTGTATTTCTCTTCAATGATTCGTAATTCTCGGAAATGGCGGTTACAATAATTTCTCTTGCCAGTATGTCAGTGTCACATAACGCATGAACTATGCAGTGGTCCACGTTGACTGTGGGGAGTTTCAGATGTTTCGCTACTGAAAAAGCCATTTCTTGACAGTGCATTTCTAAAAGAAAACAAACAGATATTTTATCGGTGAATGTAGCGACATGCACATGTAAGGGATGCTCATATTATTTGGTCTTCGTAACGACCCAGTTGCACACCAAGAGCCAACCCTTTGAGAATTTAGCTAAGTTCTCAATAACTGAGATAATTTTAATATTAAATAAACTTCTTACTTTCGATTATTAACAGTAGATATGCAGTCAAATATACAAATAATTAACCCCTTGTATTTTGAAAAATAAAAATCCATTCGCTGATTATACTTACCTATTAAAATGGGAATTATCTGGGGCTCAAATAAATTAAACACAAAAACATAAAGTAGATCTACATTATTTAAAAAAGCAGATCGGACGTACTCTACCTTCGCAAGGGGAGCCATGAAAAAATATTAGAATGCCTTTCGATGGTTTCTCACCCACCAAATCCGAGGCTTGGTCATAATCTTGCGAACATTCCTTTAATGGGTCCACATAGTTAGCCTTCATTTCTCTCATTTCATCTGAAAAAGTAAATTTTAAGCTCCTATCTCGCTCCGTAACCAGACCGTATCCCACAGAAGTTATCTTCGGAGTTCGTAAGCCTACGTGGAACTGCGCATGGACTGCGGTACTGATCAGTAGCTTCGGCACCAGTTTTGACGATCGTCCGCGACAAACAGGTGAGTTTAATTACTGGCACCAGCCTGTTTCACTCAACGTCATGCCGCGTTCTGAGGGCTTAGTGTGAGTTTTCTAACGTACTCGATCGCGTTAACGTAAACGTTTGCTTATGTCAAAGAGTATAGAAAAAAAGAGGTTATCTGTTATTCTCACCAGGCGGCGCTTATTCAGTTTCAATACAAATTGGCATTTACGCTAACGCGAACATTAAAAAAGTCGCACTAAGCCCTCAGTGCTGTGTTTCGCCCGTGTACGGCATTGGATATGCGATATAATCGGTGAAGGGAGTGAACTCGTAGTCTCATTCATTCACACAAACTATATTTTCAAACCATTTAATAAAAACCCCCGACTTAAGAATTCATATCCGTCAAGGGCTGCCATCACTATTTTAAATTTCAACATAAATATAAAAAAATATAACAACAACATATTTCCGGTTAAAAACTGCAATTAAAAAGGCAGCCCCGGACGGATATAAATTCCTTAATTCGGGGGTTTTTAAATTGTTAACCGTCGTGGGTCGTTAATTTACAAAAATTTGATTTTGCTGTTTGATGCTTTAAGTCTAGTCAACATGCTTTTTTGAACAATTTTTTTCAACAGTCTCGGAAATTTTTTAAGGAGAGATGAGAGATAACTTTTACAGTTTTTACGTGAGGTATTTAATTATATTCAAAAATCATTTGTATGTTCTTTCACATCGAATGACACCTCATTCATATTTTTCCGAGATTGCTGAAAAAAGTTGAACAAAAAAGCACTTGTTGACCAATCTACTAGTAGCTAAATTCAGTGCTTTTTCACTGACGACCGAAGGTCAAATAGACCTTTTATGTTTCTTTGAGGCCTAAGCGTACGTTCAACCACGGCAAAAATCACACGGTTCTGCACTCGCACGGCCTCAGTGCCGGTTTAAATTTCCATAAGCAAATCATATTCATTGACGTGTCCGGCTGATCCAGTATGTCTGAACGAGGGTTAAGTAGGCTAACACAACTGTAGTTAAGTACAGTTACATACCTTTTATTATTTTTTTCGTTAGGCAAATTATCAAATGACTCGTAAGAGTGTGAGACCGAATGCCCGCTGCGTACTAGGGCCGCGGTAGCTCTTTCGAACAAATTCCGCAACCCTGATAGACAGTCACATAATTACCTGCGATTATTTCGGCATCACTGCGATTTTTTGTATGTGCAGCAAACGTCGGAGATTGAGCTTTGGCATGTGCGGTCGGTTTCGTAGCAGATTTGGGAGTCTTTGTTTTTCTGAATTAATTAATTCAAAATTAGTCAGGTACCAAAAGCAAGAAAAGAACATATATTATGAAATGGTTACTGAAAATACTAAGGACGTTATAAAATATAGAGAACTGATTGGAGGAACTCAAGTTGGGATTGGGAATATTATTTTATTTTTTCTTATTCATCTGTTTCTCACGCACAGGTGATACAAACAATAAATACATACTTTGCTGATATTGCAGCAGTTTTTGCAATCGCTTTGTTTATGGCCAGCTCTTCCTCTTTAGCCCTGAAACCGAAATAAGTAGCAGAAAACTTTTCATTGATACATGGTAAAACTATTCTCTCTGCCATAGAAAGGGTTAGGTACCTTTAGCGTCCCTCGCTTACCAGTCAAACGCTACGCGACACGGAGAACCTACCTAAAATTGTACTACTGTTTTACAATATATTGTATTATTTACTGCAAGTTGGACTTTCACTTCGTTTCCAATCATCTCCCTCATCGTAGAGAACTTCACCCAAGGGCTCTAAAAAGGCCACCAGAATCAGAGGGCACATCACGCTACCCGTCTCTGTCAAATTTTCCCAATCAATCTTGAACCTAATGCGTTAGCGATAAAGATAAAAATTAAATTTGACAGATTGTTGTGTGGTTAACATTATGATTCTAATATAATTCTGCTAAAGTGGCATTGTTAGACCCACTGTTCTCTTATGCAATAATGCAACTATTCCTACACGTATTTTTGTATACAACAGCTTCATCTAATTTGATTATGGTATTCTTTGGTTTCGTGTTAGTGGATCACACGGTGTTTAAATATTTTGAGGAAGATCACAAACACTTTAAGTGTAAGCACCCCAGCCCTACAGCTTCTAAACAATGATACGTACGTACTTTTTGATTTGTGCTTGGAAATTATAGTAAAAGTTGACAACTTCTTGTGGCAGTCCAACTCCTGGCTTAATAGCTGGCACTAGCATTTCTTCAGGCCTGTTGTAGTATTTATAGAGTAGCTGAAATATTTCCTCTTCTTCTTTCCATTTGCTGTATAAGGAAAGCGACACCGCATTTGTATTACATACTTTTTATACATACAGGTTGGCTGGTACTTGCGTTCCTTAAAATGGGTTATACTAGAGCTGATTTGCAACGATGCTGACCCCGAAACTTTGTGGTCCATATTGCGTGTTTTAAGAGTTAGAGATCTTTTTAAGATTTTTTAGACATGTTGTGCCTCACGACCAACAACTACAAGTGGTAGGTACTGGTGAGAAATATGTTCTACTCTGGATAATCAACAGATTATTTTCGGATACCTAGCTCTTTAATGAAAAATCCCTAAAATATCAATTTATAAAAAAAAATGCCTTATCTTTGAAAATGAAGCGTCGTAAACTTCAAACTACGATAATTTCTTAAAGCTTTTAAAAATGGTATAATAATAGCCATTTTTGGCGCGTATATTTTAGAAAGTTTTTTAACAAGGAAGTGCAATGTGTCGTGTAATTTGTACGTCAAGTTAAGTACCATAAATTAATTTTTAGTACCTAGGTATTGTAGGTAAACTGTCTCAATAACCAAGAGATGTTTGCAGAATTTTTCAAAGGTTGAACTATAGGTACGACGCAGCTTTTTTATAAATTTCAATTTTTTTACTTGGTATTTCAGAGATTTATTCGTTCAAGAGCTATCTGCAAAAAAAACAGCTGACTTTGCAGAGAAGGTAGAACATATTTCTCACCATTTGCAGTTTTTGATCGAAAGGCAGAAAATTAAAAAACAAACACCGATATCTCGAAAACTAAAATATGGACCACGGTTTTCGGGGTCAAAATCGTTCCATATCAGCTCTAGTATAACCCATTTCAATGAACGCATTTAGTAACCTGTAAAGCAGTGTAAGTATCATAAGTTTGAATTGGGTGCATAAAGTATTAGGAACCGCGATGTAAATTTAATAAATGTACTATACTTACTCATCAGTATGAGCTATAATGAGCTCTATGGGAAATGGACAAGGATTCGTCAGTCCGAAGTAAATGTCAGTTGTCTCTGCCCAAGGCAGTGTAGGTGGGAAGTTGACGTTGGGCCCGATAATGTGTACGTTGGGCACGATGCCTTGTCCCGTCACCGGAATCGTCATTTTATTGGGGTTCATGTGAAATCTGAATATCAGAACGCCTTCGTACAACATCTGTTCAATGAAAATGGGTTTAGGTTTTACATTAGGATCCTGTAACTGTACATTATACACCGAATGATTGCCAAAACTATAAGTTTAGTAAATCTCGCGATAAACAATTACATATCTACTCCTGTCCTGTCCTGCAGGGATTGGCGGTATGGTAGGACACAACTACAACCGAACAACATCCACTTTAAATTCAGTCACTAGGCTCATTACTGAGTATGAAATTTGGCACAGTTAAAGTTTTTATTTAGAAACACACACTCACACTCTTCGTAAATCCGCCTAAGCTACAATAATAAACTTTTCACTTCAGTACCTAGCTCAAACATGTAGATTTTGCTGCCTGAAATCAGTGAGCAAAATGCGATTTTGCTCACTGAGTGAGACAAAGTAACTTTTTAATTTTTGTTTTCAGAAAGCCGCGATTATCTAATTCAGCCTTGGGTTAATCTTACAATTAATCAATTAAGTTAATCATACAATTCGAAACATTCACACTCTATCTCTTTCCCGCCATTAGAAAGAGAGAGAGAGACCAAGACCAGCCCTTTAGAAGTTCTGATTTTGAATTCGACCTCAAAGACAAACACATTCGGAATATCGTACTAACTAAAGAAATTTTGCAAAAAGATAATTATGTCTTTTAATGTAATTTATACATTATTCCGAACACGCCTTAATTTAAATAAAAGAGCGGGAATAAAATTTCGTGGCTGGCGTAAACAGTTGAATAAGTTAAAAAATATTAAAATAATCGTAAAATATTAGTGAAACAAGCGACGAGAACAGTGGCACTGAACAGTATTTTAGGGGGAGGACGCTCTGTCCTCCTGACGCTCAATCCTCCACCGAAACTGAAACCTTAACCACAGATAATCAAACACAACTCAATGCAACTATAACGTTGCCAAATAAATCTGTTACTTTTAATTTGCAGAATTGCAGTAATTTTACTTTTATTTTTTAAATGTTCCATTTTATTGAGTTGGTACCTCTACCTACAATGTTAATTATTTTGATTCACAATAAATAGTTATTTTAATCTATTCTTGTTTATTATTTTATCTCCTAAAGTGTTCTCGCTGCTAAAGTGAAAAGTTATGTGTGTTACACGAGAGCAAAGTTTTTTGCATCTCGTGCCTTTGAATCCCTCGCCACACTCAGTATTCAAAAGCAGCACTCGCAGCAAAAAACGACTTTGCTCTCTTGTTGCACAAATAACTGTTGTCCACTTGCATGAAAAATACGTACTGACTCAAAAGCAACGGTTAATGATAACAACAGATACGTAATTTGCCACTAGGTGTAAGATAACAAGAAGGACGAACCTCCGTTGTCGGCTTAAAAGCGACACTGAGCCACCCTCCTTCGCCTGGTTCGTATTTCCCCGAACTGTCCATCACTACCATAGGGACAGGGCCTGACGTCTTCAGCCTCAAAGTAACATACCAAATACATGTAGGTTTACCCCTGAAATAATAGATTAATTTAATATGTAGTGTATGTACATAGACTATGTTACGAAAATAAAAGTGAAAAATAAAAAACTGTTTTACAAAAAAAAAATATCCGACTTCCAAACAAAACGGTCGCACCAACGATTCGTTGACACCTTAGCACTTTGGTATTTAAGGAAGCCAGCGTTTTAAGACCCAGTAGTTTAGATTGTGCGTCATATAATTAACAGTACCTACCTAAATTGTAGGATTTCTTACTTTATTTGCGAGCTTTGGGGCTTATTGCATATAACCTGGTAGATATTAAGATCATTTTTTTCTTTTAGTATTATTTTAATATGGGTATACATGGATCATAAATTTACTTACACGTTTTTTAATGGTATTGAACAAATAATTTTATCCCCACACCTCACAGAACCGAAATCTATAGAAGAAACGTTTGAGGCTAGGTAAGGCACCGCACAAAGGGCTTTGACTTGGATGGGAATCGTCACCCCATAGGGTACCTAAACAAAAACTGCCTTTTAGAAAAAAAAAATCAAATGTTTATTGACCAGAGATTTAAGACGGAAGTGATTGCAGGCTACTTGAAATCGAATGACATTAGCTCAAATGAAAATTTGCTCGAAAACGTTAAGGCCAGCCGCATAATTATAACATACAATTTTTTATCGAACAACTATTTAGTTGCATGTCAAAAGTGTATAGGAATCAATTGAGATCACCACACCATCAACTAGATAGTTACTCGAACAAAAATCAAGAAACCCCTTCGATCGCTTTTTGAATAATCAGTCGAACAATTATTATCGACCGACACTTCAATGTATTGCAGCGCAAATACGCTCGACTAAACAACTGTTAAATCATGATGAAATCGTCACAAGCACACAACTGGACTAAACAGATTGATCGATTTGAAAATTGTAGGGATTTATGCGATGTATCGATTTCAAACTACAACTGGCATGTACATGTCGCTGTTTGAAATCGATAATTGACAGTCTATAACGTGACACTCACTGTCATCAAACTTTCGAACTGCCTACGCTAAAATCATCGGAAGTCTGAAAGTATTTTTATCTTGCATCAACATTTTTAGAACGTCCATTAAATCGATTTTAGAGAAAAGTTAATTAGTTGTTTGCAAACAAAATGTTGCGTAGGTGCCAATTATGTACAATACAATTTTTGCTTGCATTGACTGGACAGGTCCACTCAAATCTGTGTGGTTCTATCCTCAAAAGACCATTTCAGACACTGATCTGCATGGTCCTCATATATGTATTTACGTATTTTGAATATGAGGACCATGTTAGGGGTTTATTTCACTTAATGTTAGTCTGGCGGTTTGAGTTCTTTATGCGGCCTACACAAATGTCCTAACTTTGGTATTGTTCGTCAGTTCGTTGAGCTCCTTTAATTTCTAAGTTTGAGCTTCAAGATAACTGGCAAATGCTTGCACTGTCTGGACAGGTCCACTCAAATCTGTGTGGTAATTTCCTCAAAATACCACTTCAGACATTAACCTACATGGTTCTCATATGATTTGACCAGTACGATTGTATGGACTTTAAAAGAGACTTTGACCTCTGAGTTTGTTTCGGTGTTTCTTCTCAGAGCAGTCAGCTAGGAAACGCCGGCCTCATCTAGTTCACAACACTTTTGTGTTATTTACAACCTACTTACAAAATAAATATCATTAATCAATAATAAATCATTTCTAGCTTCGTACAATATTCTCATTTAACTTGGAAAATGGTTTATTGACGTTTAAAAGAGTTACATTTAACCTATTAGGAAAATAAATATACCTAATTTATGATTTATTACTTATTGACCCATTTATGGAACTGTACGTACAATAAACCCAAGAAACGAGTATTTAGCTACCGGTACTAATTGTTTGTATTTTTTTATGTTCATATTATAAAAATCCTCAAATTGGTATGTGACATTGTTCAACTAATTATGTTTCAAGACTACGCAGCCAATGACTCGAGTATTAAACATTCTAGATTTCAATTACTTATTCGAGTCAGTGAACTGGCACAAATACATTCTTATCGATCTCAAGCATCTAGGCTCTTCATGTTAACGAGTTTTATAACGTTTAAATGCAAAAGTTATTCCCGCTGATGTTATTTGACTTCAGGTAGGAACCACTTTTTAAGAAGTTTTAACCTCTATGTTGAAAGATGTTTCCACATTCTGTTCCAGTTCGGTAAAGTCAGCAGAAGTGGGCATGAAATTGACATCGATTTTCCCGCTCTCACCAGGATTCAGTTTTCCACATAATTTCATTCCTAGCCATGAGGGAACATTTGTGCCTTTTGCAAAATGTATTTTTGACGCAATCGGTCCATAATTAATGACTTCGGCCGTGCATTGCACCTGTTGAACATTAATACATTGAAAAGCACGTGCGAATCTTTTAAACCGCGTTCAGCTGACAACACAGAACCCTGCCCCTTACCGTGCTTCCAGTTATAACCACTCCGTAGTCTATGACGTACGGTACCGTTTGAAATCCGGGTATTGGTCCAACTTTCATCGTTGAAGAGTAAGCAGTCAATATTTCAGGACGGCCCTTTATATATTCTATAACCAAATGTCTTTCGATCGCCAAATCTATGTCCATCGCAGAAGGATACCCGTCCTGAAATATTTATAAAATACACACTTATTGTAGGTACGCTATGTCGAAGTGTGTTCGTGTTGGAGTCCAAAGACGTCAAGCTTTTGTCAATAGCTTTAATGTAGGCTTTCATAATAGCCACATCCGATAACGGTGCGACACTTTATCATGTTATTGTTTGGGGTATAAGGCTGCGGGCAGATTAGGTTATTCTTAGACATAGGTTAATAATTTGTAATAAATAATCGGGGTAACATAGGTATTCTTAATAGAAAAAAACCTGTAAATAAATACATATTAAAAAAGCTAAGTTTAGCAAGGTAGGTATGTTAAATATTAGCACTTACCCAAGAGGAACAAATATGCCAATCTTCCTGAAAATCAGGATCTTCGAAACATTTATCGGTAAATGGTGAATTTAAATGTTCCTCTTTGCCTTTACTAAATATTTCACTGACCGCTGCCAAATATTGTTGCGTCAAAGCTGGAATAGCTCTGTATCCTATTTCCGGATCCAACTGAAAGAACATATTTTCGCTATTCATTGCAAATATAAATCAATAAATAGGTATAAATAGCACTACAATCGTAATTTAATTATCAAATATTTGGACAACGACATTGTTCAGTCCTTTGTTAGTAAAAAATACCTAATAATTAAAGAAGCCCGTTACAAGGCCAGAAGCCACTAAGTTTTAAACAGAGCTGATGCAAACAGATACCCACACAAACAATCGATATTATGATCACACACACATATTATGAACACATTAACAAATAATATGAGATGAGAAAGACTTTTGGCATAGCCAAGATAATATCATCGCCAAATGATATGATGATAGTGTAATAATAGTCAGCAATACCAACACTACCAACAGTGCAATAGCATACATTTTGATAAATATGCGCATTTTTTTGTCCTTTTTCCCAGACACATAGTCAATGACCAGAGTGCCAATTCTACAAACTTTTAAGCAACCTTCGCATACGCATCTCATTCGCAGTCTGTCAGAAAAGCCTCAATTACCATACACTTGACAGATTGCGAATAGAGAATTCGCAAACGCGGGATCCCGCACCTTTTTTGACATAATGGTATGAACTCGGGCGACGTTCTGATTTTTTTTTGAAGACCTCCATTAATTAGTGATTTAACAACTTTCCCATGGGATTCCTGCGTGATTGTTCTATAGCATTTGTATGGAAAATACGTTAGTTATCTGTTTACGACTTACACCTACTCACGGAGTGTTGGAGTTATTTGAATTGTGATTTCCAAGTAAGTTTTAAGTAACTTCAACAAGCAAAATCCATGCAGGTAGTTCCAAATTGTTTATTGAACTTAAGAAATTAGTACTTACGTTAGACAGATATTAAAATCAACGAATTTATAGTAATCTATCGATAAGTAGGTACTGATAACTGCCAAAATTCACACATTTAAACTTAGGGTAAATCCAAAACTACACGTAGGACAAATAAAATAAAACATCTTTTTAGAGTTAGCAAAACCATTAACTCTAGGTATCTCTGTACCATTTTCTTTTAATTTTTGTTGACCAGTGTACCTAATCAATGTCAGTTCAAATGAAAGTTGAAACGATAGATTCTTTATCATTTCTTCGAAGTAGGTTTTATCAGAAAAAAATAAGCTGATTTTTTATGCCTATAAAAGCAATAAATATGTTGAATTGTCAATACAAATCCAAAAGATGAAAAGATTGAAAATTGTATTAATATCGTTTCTTAAAAGCAGCTGATTATTTTTACTTCTAAAGCATCATTTTAAAAGCTTTTTATTAACTTTTTGTCCGGGTGGAATCTTGCAACTGAATTTTAAATCATTATCCGATTGAGCTGAAATCTGGTATAGGTACTCGCTTATTTTGGATGACAATGCGTGCTTAGCTATGTGACGTCATTCTAATTCCAATATGGCTGACTACTTATTTTTCTGCAGTATGCTGGGCATCAAATGGCTGAGGAGAACACGAAAACTAATACTACGTCACACCAAAATATGGGGGACCATCAAAGATAAATAATTTAAGGTTGAATAAAAAAAAACTCTCAATTAATTTATATACTTATGAAGATTAGCTTTAAACCTTTTGTACAATAGTGTAGTAGACATAGGAAGACTTTATGCAATAAGACAATCTCTACCAGTCAGTCAAAGTGTTCGTTTCATTCTCAAAATAAATAAGACCTAGTCAAACAAATAAACGATGAAAATAATATCACTATACTCACATATTGTAAAACAAATTCCACCGCCACATCTGTCTGTCTGTCTGTTCGCGATATACTCAAAAACTCCTGCACAGATTTTCGTGCTGTTTCATACTATGGATAGGGTGGTTCTCGAGGAAGGCGTATATAATTTACTGAGCGGGCAAATCCGCAGGCATCAGCTAGTTGATAACAAAAACTTTTTTACATTTCCTAAATTAAAGTTTTTTATAGTTTTTAATGTTTTATTAAGTAAACCTATAAACTATAATAACTTCCAAATTTTGGAAGTCGGTTATTTTTGTTTCCAAAAAACTTTTTTATTTTTCACTTTTACGCATGAATTGAAATCAGCAAAATACTTATAAAATAAAAACTGCTGAGCCTAACTAAATTAAATTAATATGGGACCAAATGGCAAGCCGAATCGAACTACTTACAAAAGACTCACAGGTATCGGATCAGAGACCTCGAATTAATCGGTGTACATACATAAAAAATACCAACTAAATAGAGAAATTCCTCCTTTTTTGTAAATATATTAAAAAAAATCTCAATCCTGCAAATCTTGCGGGAACGCGGGATTGATGACCTCAATCCTGCAGGCTGCGGGGTCGTGGTTTTGATACGGGATTGGATTGCCTAATTGCTAATGAGATGCGAAAGCGAACGTTGTTCAAAAAAAAATGTAGAATTGGCTCTCAGGTTAAATCAGGGATCAGACTGGCTAGAACAGCATTATCTACACTAATATTATAAAGAGGAAAACTTTGTTTGTTTTTTTGTTTGTTTGTTTGTTTGATTGTAATGAATAGGCTCAAAAACTACTGGACCGATTTTAAAAATTCTTTCACCATTCGAAAGCTACATTATCCACGAGTAACATAGGCTATATTTTATTTTGGAAAAAAATAGGGTTCCGTAAGATATTTGGGTTTTTCGGACACAAGGTGTAAAAATCAACCAGAAAAGTTACTTATTTTGTGTACGCTGCCTAAACTATAAAAGATAGAACCATACATTGTTCTAATTAATTGTAGATTTTATAAATATCTACAAAAAAGTCCGCGACACACTATACCTATCTATGTCGAGTGAGGCACAACAACCATTTTTTTTATTTAAAAATCTAGATTTTTTTGGACTACATTTAACCGCGTTTATTTTACTCATGCTATTAATCTTTATCTAAATAAAGTATTTCATCACTAAGTACAGTTTATGTAGATAATATTTGGTCTTTAAATGATTAAAATCGGACGTTTAGTTTTGAAGTTATGGCGAAATTAAAATATTACGATTTCTGCTGCACGGCCCGTTGCGAAGTGGACGTCACCAAGGCGGGGGTGCGCGTGCGGGAGGGGAGTTTAGATCTATGAGTAAGGTACCCGCGCGGCTCAGCCGCGAGGTCGGCTACCTACGCAGCGGTCGTGCGCGAAGTCTAATAATTTTCGTGCGATTTTCTTTAGATTTCGTTCTTAAAACGCAAAACCTACGCAAAAGTTCTTCTCAGAGCTAAACAACAGTTCTTCTCAGAGCCAAACAACAGCTCTTTTCAGGGCAAACCAACAGTTCTTTCCAGGGCTAACCAACAGTTATTTTCAGGGCTAACCAACAGTTCTTTTCAGGGCTACACAACAGTTTTTTTCAGAGCTAGAATATTACACGCTATTAACATTTTCTTAAACATTTGAAAATGCCTAAGAGAGCCAGGTCTCAACTTACTAAACATAGTTCTCAAGCACGGGCAGCAAGAATACGCCGTATGGGAGAATCTTCACCTGAACGTTCGCAACGCCTTGCACAACAAAATCTGAGAACCTCTGAGTTATAATATTATAAAGCAGAACAGTTTGTTTGTTTGTTTGGTTGAGCACGCTAATCTCAGGAACTTTCAGTGTTAGATAGCCCATTTATCGAGGAAGGCTATATCATTAAGCTAAGTCAAAAAGGAGCGCAGAATTAATGGAAAATGTGACGCAGACGAAGTTTTGCGCGGGTCAGCTAGTCTTTTAATAAAAAGAGTAATTCAAGAGGAAAGTTTATTAAGTATAATTCGTTAATGTTTTGTGTAAATTGGATGAATACGACGATGATTATTGAAGAGCTTGGGAAAAATGACCAAAACATTCCTAACATCGCGTGCGCTGCGAAAACTCGTGATTGAAGAACAAAGTAATAATAAAATCATGTACGTGATGCGTCCTCAAGGTCGCCGTCTGCGCGAAGCTCCGCGCTCTATGAAGATAATACTAAACTTAAAAATTCAATATCTTTTGTTTTTATGGATCGATTTTGATGAAATGAAGGCTAGGAATAAAACTCGGGCAAATATTTAATATTTTTTAAAACCTAGCTTTTGAATCCAATCACTGATTTTTGCGTGACGCTTCCACAAACATACAAACAGACAAAAAATATATGTGGTCTATATCTTTTTCCTAACGTTTCTCAATTATTTCTATGCAAAAATATTATGTACAGGCAAGTCTACGATTTTATTATATGTATACCTAGATCACACAGATTTTAGTATTCTACGATTTAGATTTGTAACTGTTAGTAATACCTAGTTATATATCAGACAATACCATTTGCTGAGCCCTAACCGACACCCTGTTCACAACGTTTTGGCTCCAATACATTCATAATTTTTGTTGTTAACGTATTGTTTACTCAAATAAACGAAAATTAATATGAGTAGGTACCTACTGTATCGAAAAGTAACAAGAAAAGTTTTTCTATGTCTGGAATGAATCGTCACAACTTATTTTTTTATCTCCGACCGATATGTTACATTAGTAAAGAAGTTTCTACAAAAACGATAAATAACTTACGTGTTCCATAGCAGGTTTAAGCAACGTTAAATAAATTTGGGGTATTACACCCCAGCCGAATACTTCTATTGGAATGTGAGGAAGATGACCAATTTCTAACAAAAATACTCGATTGAAGTAGCCCACGACGCCAGGTCGCATTACTATTTTCATTTCAATTTCTTCCTCAGGTTCTAATGATCTCTCATGTGGAAATAATTCAAGAATAGTTCCTTGTAGTTCATTTTCAAATTTTGGCTCATTTAGATATGTCCTGTATGCAAACCTTAGAGGTGCTGTATTTGATATTTTTAGCTTTTCAATGGCATGTTCATGAAAAGATCTAATTTTGAAATTAATTTTTTCAGTACTTATTTTATACCTCAAGTCACAGCTTTGTCCGGTAACAATGATTGACTCGGGTGGCCCGCCCAATACTTCACATTCCAGGACGGCGCGGACGCTAATATTATGTTTCGGTCTAAATATGACGTGCACGTATTGAATCTCGCCGGGTTTAAGCAGACCTCGATGCAGTACCAGTTGCAATACATCGTTGATGTCAGTTTTGTTTGAACGCTTAGAAAGTCTGGCAAATTTATGTATCCACTCAAACTGTTTATCATAATCACCTTCTATCATGGGTGCTACTTTTCTTATCATTTGAAGTTGCATCATGTCGTTATCTACGGACGTCAACTCAACTGCTTTTTCAGTACTGGCAAGACTATAATTCTCAAGCACCGATCTGCCCGATATTTCACTAGTTAAAATATCTCGTATAATGGTTCCTAGAATGCAAATAAATACTGCATGAATTTAACGTTAACCGCAAAGTCTATAAAATTCACCATCTCCATCTCTAACGAGCAATGAATCGCAGCGGACCATCGTCCTACCAATTTATTTCATAACTATTCTATAAATGTATCTCCAACATGGCAAAATTACCGCGGAGTTTCTCCGAGTGCCATTGACGAGTAAAACGTCAACGACTCGCTACAGTCACTACGCCTCCGCCGCACGACACGCCGCACTCGCATCGCACTCTAGGCGAAACGCAATATCTCACACCGCACTCAATTTAAAAAATTTCAACGAAACAACAGTTTGACAATTGCTAATTGACCTGCGTAAATTCATCGTTAGAGATTCATAGAGTCGTAACGGTCACCAGGCGATCCGTCGATAATGTGCGATGTGTGATTCTATCCGACGATACCCAAGTGGCCGCATAGTCAACAATTTGGAGACAGGCTCTCCGTAGTACCCCAGGGTCGCCCCGTAGAGGCAACCTATATAAGCCGCAGTAATTCTCCGAAATCACAAATTAGAAAAGTCACAAATTTTGAATCTATATATATTATTATTTATCTATATGAAAGAAAGTCGTGTTAGTTACACTATTTATAACTCAAGAACGGCTGAACCGATTTGGCTGAAAATTGGTGGGTGGGTGGTGAGGTAGCTTAGAACCAGGAGACGGACATAGGATAGGATAGACTTTTTTTCCACGGGATCGGGAACTATGCTGGTGAAACGGGGCGAAGTCGCGGGGGACAGCTTTTTGAATTTTGTGTGTATATATTTGATTAGCATTTATGAAAAATACTATTTGCTCCATAACAAAAAAAGTGATAATCTTAAATAAAATTAATTTAAGCAATTACTCACCGTTAGGATCACTGTCGTCAGGTGTGTTTTTGTATTGAGTAACTGCATTACACACAAAATTGATTCTCTCAGGATCTGACTAAAAATATGACCATTATTCGCTGATGTAGATATTGGTATGAAGCCGATTCCAATATAGTTTGGTAAAAGCTAGCAGATGATTCGCCAAATTACCTACGTTTAGTATACCCCAAAAACGCAAATAAAACCTACACTGCTTCTTTCAATGTCAAATCACTGGTAAATGAAACCAGAATAACTGAGCTAGAATATGCGCTATCAACGATAAAATGGGACATTCTAGGCATTTGCCAAAGCCGCAAACAAGGGTACATCGTGGAAGACAGGAACGATTACCGCCTCTACCTAATGGGTGAAAGCAAGGGAAGAAATGGAGTAGGATTCTTGGTCAAAAATCAAACATATGTAGAAGTAAAAGACTTTATAGGCATATCAGAAAGAGTAGCATTGATTGATGTAAAGATTCACGAAAAAACTTTTACCATACGCATTTACTTCTAGTTCTGAAGAAAAAGAAATGGAAAACTTTTACGAATCTTTAGGAAAAGCAATCGAGCATAGCTCACCCAATATATTTCTCTTCGGTGACTTAAATGCCAAGATTGGGTTACCAAAAGAGGGTGAAAGTCGTACAATGGGAAAATATGGTTACGGAATAAGAAATAAAAGAGGTAAAAGTTTGCCTTCAACACACCCTCAAAATAGCTAATACAATGTTTAACAAATCACCTAACTTAAGATGGACGTGGATGTCACCTGATGGTACAGTGAAGAACGAAATAGACTACATTGCAACAAATAAGCCGAAAATTATTGAAGATTACAGCGTTCTTAGTAAATTTAAACACCCAAGCGATCACCGTATCATCAGAATAAAAATAAACAAGCTGTCAAAAAAGCATATAAATATCTAACGAAAACCAAACCACTTATGAATCATTACAACATCACACACCTTATAACAAACAGAACAGATTTAATAAAAGTAGCTACACACTTCTAGAGAAATCTTTACAATAATGACAGCGATCTCACAGAAGAAATACAAACTTATCCTGTAAATACAGACGACGACGTACCAGAATTCTGCACTTGGGAAGTTGAACACTCAATCGAAAAACTCAAGCGGGAAAAAAGTCCAGGCCCAGATGGCATAACAAACGAAATGATAATATTTGGAAGAAACGCCCCAATTAAACCACTTACGACACTATTAAATTTAATACTGGACCAGAAGGAAATACCCAGACAATGGACATGCACAAACATTGTACTTTTGTTTAAAAAAGGAGACCCAAAACAAATATCAAACTACAGACCCATTAGTCTTATGTCAAATCTCTATAAACTATTTTCAGCGACTCTAACTAAGAAGATTAACAAAGCAAATAGACGATAATCAACCTGTAGAACAAGCAGGATTTGTGAGTGGCTTCTCTGACCACATACACTCCCTGAAAATGATTTTGGTAAAATACAACGAGTACGACAAAGCGCTGTACTTGTGCTTCATCGACTACAGCAAAGCATTCGATGCAATTTCTCACAGCTCTATATGGCAAGCTCAGTATGGTATATCAGTGCAAGGAATTAACAAAGAGTACATCGATTTGATAAAGGTAATTTACAAAAATAGTAACTCTCCCCTAAAATATTTATAGCGGTGTTAGAGCAAATATCAGCCTATTACAGAACTCTTTACACAAATAACATAACACAAAAAAATTAACATTAAATTCAAAAGTAAACTATTCAATACTTGCGTGCTACCTGTTCTTATGTACGGCTGCCAAACTTGGGCTTTAACTCAGGAATTGACAAATAGACTCGCAACATGTCAGTATGCAATGGAAAGGAGTATGTTAAATGTCAAGAAATCGGATAGACTAAAAAAATATGTGATCCGAGCCAAGACAAATGCTACAGACATCACACTGAAAATCAGAAGACTTAAATGGAGATGGGCAGGGCATATGGTAAGAGGTCACGATAAATGGAGTAAAAAAGTAACGAGATGGTACCCCAGAGAAGGTAAAAGAAAGAGGGGCAGGCCGCAAAAACGGTGGGATGAGGACATAAGACAGGTGGCAGGAGTGATGTGGAATAGAGTGGCCCAGGAAAGAACAGAATGGAAAAGGTTGGAGGAGGCCTTTGCCGATTGGCAAACAGATCTGCAGAAAATAAACAAGCTTCATATACTAGCATAAATCCAATTTAAATTGAAATAGTAGAATAAGTAAAAGTAAACGTGCAAAGATATTGGTTTTAAGGTTAAGATCTGAATAAACGGCTATATTATTATTATTATTTCATGTATTTATTTTTTGTACATATTTTCTACATTTTTAAATATTTGTATAAAACTAAAAAAGAAACAACATTTAAAAATATAAAAAATAGTAGCCCACCGGCATCGGGAACAGGGTCCAACTACCGGTGGTCAGGGCTCCCGAGAGAGGAACCTCCTCACAATACGCGCCGTGTCCAGGAGTACTGCTTTCTGGATCAAGCCCTTGATCCAGCTGCCCAACGAGAGCCTCTTGAGGTGTTGGTCGAGGCTCTTGGCAATTATGCCATTGGCCGTCACCACTATCGGCACAATGACTGCTGTGTTCACATCCCACATGTCGACAACCTCGCGAGCCAAATTATTATTATTATTCCATTTATTTATTGTATATACATATTATTTACATTTTTAAATATTTCTATAAAATTTATTTAAAAAAAACATTTATAAAAATAGTAGCCCACTGGTATCGGGAATAGGGTCCAAGCTACCGGTGGTCAGGGCTCCCGAGAGAGGAACCACCTCACAATACGCGCCGTGTCCAGGAATACTGCTTTCTGGATCAAGCCCTTGATCCAGCTGCCCAACGAGAGCCTCTTGAGGTGTTGGTCGAGGCTCTTGGCAATAACGCCATTGGCCGTTATTATTATTATTATTAGAGCAAATATTCAGAGCGATGAACTGGGATAAGAAAGGCCTAAACATGCATGGAAAATACTTGTCACAATTAAGATTCGCTGACGATATAGTGGTGATGTCAGAAAACCCAAATGAAATGCAGTCCATGTTAGAGTCGCTATTTGAAGAGAGCAAAAAAGTGGGTTTAGAGGTAAACCAAACTAAAACAAAACTTATGACAAACAGACACAAAGCACCAATAATAATTTCAAATACCAACCTTGAATATGTCGAAGAGTACATCTACCTAGGACACCTAATTACTTTTAAAAACTGCACAGAAAGAGAAATGGAAAGAAGAATCAAATCCACCTGGAATAAATACTGGACACTAAACACTACACTAAACACTACACTTAACACTGGATATTCAAGAGTAAAATGCCAACAAAAATAAAAACAAAAACCATGGAAACATGCCTACTTCCCACACTCACATACGCCTGCCAATCATGGCCCCTCACTAAACGAAATTTAGAAAAAATCAGTGCCAAAGAGGAATTGAAAGGAGCTACTTGAACCACAGACTTAAAGACAGAGTATAGAACACAACAATCAGAAATAAAACCAAGGCAAAGGATGTGGCCAAAATGGTACTTGGATTGAATTGGAAATGGGCTGGACACTTGCAAAGAGTACCAGATGAAAGGTGGACGAAACTCACCACAAACTGGTACCCATTGAACATAAAGCGCAGACAAGGTCGACCACAAAAGAGATGGTGCGACGATATTACAAAAATAGTAGGTAAACCTGGAACAGAGTAGCTAGAGACAGAATAGCATGGAAACGAATGGAGGAGGCTTTCACCGCTACTAGCGGTCCTTGTACTAAATTTTATGTAGCCTTTCCCAAAGTAATTGCTATTGTTGTTATCAAATTTATTCAGTACTTACTACTGGAAGATTTGTAATCAAACATTTTTTCCATTGAAATCTATAACAAACCATGACTGGTGTTACATTTTGTATTTTTATGGTTTTGCTGAGTATGGTCCCATTCAAAATACAATGAAAATCGAGTCTCGGTGATAAGACAAAAATATTTGGAAAGTTAATTTTACCGATTAGCTTTATGGCATCCTGAAAAGGAAAAAAATATTTAAAACATTCTAAGGCGTTTAAAAAGACATTTGTAACGTATAATTAGATCCATTACCTTATTTTTGTGTCCTTTAAATTTTATTCTCATTAAATCACAATAAACTCGAGACTTGAGATTTAAGTGTTTCGTGGTATCAAACAATATCTGCAGTTTCATGACCTCCTGGTCTTCTAGCCGCTCCTCCACCATATGTGTCAGATTGAACGCCATCTTAATTTTACGAATATCTTGAAAGAAATCTAATGATCCTTTTCGTAACGGTTCAACAGGGGTCAATGTTAGGTAGTCAATAAACGTCTTTGATTGATGCGGAGCAATTTTCCTCAGAATATTTTGAAGATTTAAATCAGACTTCCTGTATTGTATACAACAACACGTCATACTCTCTTCTTCAGATGCTATTTTATATGTATGTTGCTTCTGAATGATTGCGAACGGCGGTTTGACACAAATTTCGAAGTCCAATGGTAGTTTGGAAACATTTTTAATAGTGATAATATCTGCAAATGCATGTTATGTATTAATGTATGTTACTCGTAGTGTTTTTTAACTGGCCTTTGGTCTGGGGGCCCATTCACGACTTCGGTCTTAGCGGCGAGCGGCGCGGCAGGCGGGGCGGCGGGCGGCGGCAAGCGGTGCGTTTCAGGCTAAGAACTCACGGAGCGATTTTCACCCGCGACCGCCTCGGTTGCGGGCCCGCAGCTTCTGTAGAAAGCAGTTATGTATGTTAAAAATTAAAGCACAACTCACGACGCGATTTACGCCCGCGCCTCTACAGAAGCTGCGGGGTCGCAACCGCGGCGGTCGCGGGTGAAAATCGCTCCGTGAGTTCTTAGCCTTAGACGCCACGTACCCTCAGTAGCGGCCACAGAGTACATTATACTATATACTGAAAGTAGCGGCTAGCAGCAGCGGCCGAGGTGGACGTATTTAGGTAGTCAGAACGTGCTTAAACTATCAAAACAAATAAAAAATCAATTCAAATTAAACTTACCATCATCGTCTGTAGGTACAGACAATATAATTGTGGAAGCTTCGTTTGTAAGTACCTAGGTACTATGTTTTTATGTTATCAATTTAAATTAAACTTATTCCGGTAAACATTGTTTTATTTCTTCCCACAACCTTTTTATAACTTTTTTGTATTTGTGTTGGGGATGTTTTGACATCCATAAAGGGGGTCGATTTAAAATTTCGGTTCGCTGCCGAGTCCGTCACACCTACACCGCTATCCGCGCCGCTCTATTTCGTGGCGTCGCACTCATTCGCTTGTACTTTTGATCTCGCCGCTATATACCCGCACCGCGCACCACTGCAGCGATACGCTCCGACAAAACCGCGCGCGTTTTCGCTATGAGCGGCGACTCGTGGCGTGCTTCAAACATTTTCATACTTTTGTTCTTACCGCTCGCCGCCCGCGCTTAGCCGCCGCTCACCGCGGCAAGGTCGTGAACGGGCCGTTAGTGTGAGTTTTCTAACGTAGGTACCTACTCGATCGCGTTAACGTAAACGTTCGCATAAGTCAAATCGTTTAGAAAAAAAAGGTTATCCGTTATTCTCACCAGGCGGCGCTTATTCAGTTTCAATACAAATTGGCATTTACGCTAACGCGGTCGAGAACGTTAAGAAACTCACACTAAGCCCTCTGGTGGTCCATGATTCCTAGATTCGATGCCTGGGTTCATATTGGATTTCTTCATCCGAAATTTCCGCGGCAGAACGTAGTTCTGAGATTTAATAGACTCCCCTACTAGCGACTAACTCAGTAAGTTATCGTTATTTAACAGCAAGTTTTAGAGATCACTAACACCAACTACTGCAGATGCTCACTCCTAACATTAATTCCAAAAGCTGTGATATTCATGAAACAGGTATTTCAGTAGACTTGAGAGAAAAAAACTGCAAAACAAAATTGATTACTAGAAACTTTGTTTTGCAGTTGATTTTAATTACTAATACATATTATTTTACTTCAAAGTTTCACAAACCTGTCAACTTATAGAATTCACTGTACGGCCCGTAGTCATATTGTAGTTCTATAACTGAAGAGGACACTTCTATTTTGGGATCGACGAACTCGGCTATAATCGGGCACTCCAATAACAACTCTTTTTTATTGATGCCTTCTACACTTCCAATTAAATACCATGTTTCCTTGCACGTCATCACTTTATGAGAACATCCCGTTACAGTCAGCTCGAACTTTTCCCCAGCGCCAATTTTAAATGATCGTGGCTCCAAATTGAAGAAAGCGCTGAAAATTGTAAATTATATTGCTTCAATTGAATTCCGTAATTGCCTACATTTTTTTATTACATTTTTCAAAACCAAGAGCAAACAAGACGCAGTTAAATATTGCTTAAAATCGTGTTGACAGTGTTTTAAAATAATAATGTGATAAACTGAGAAAGCACAAATGATACACACATCAAAAAAAGTTTGTGATCACTTTCAAAAATCGAAAAAAAAATTGTTACGGTAGATTATAGTATGGGATCTTCTTCTTTTAAGATTCTTTATTAAAAAATATAGAATTATAATATAACACCATAAACAGTTCAATTGTTTTTCCATATAAAAAGGCTTTCAGTACTAGATTACGCTCATTCAGAATTCTGAATTTTAACGGAATTCAAATAAAATTGTAATTGGAAAAATGCCAAGAGGAATATCAGAAGTTTTACGAGCAAGAATAGTAACTTTGAAGGAAGCAGGATACAACCACGAGAGAAATAGCTCGCAGAGTTAGATACTATATTCCAATCCAGTGCCGTAACCACGTTGCACAGGTACCACAGGATTGGTAATTTAGCTGACCGACCCCGCAGTGGTCGCCCAACTGTTTGGATTGCTGTCCAAAAGCGCTATATTAGATTGCTAGCAGCCCGGGACCCAACAATCAACGCTAATAAAATAAAAGCAGAAGTTCTGGCCGCCTCTGGGCTTGAAGTTAGCACTCAGACCATTCGGAATTGCTTGCACCAGGCTGGATTACGAGCACGGAGGTCTTGGCAAGCGCCTCTGAATTCCCGGCAACGTCAACGACGGAGATTGCAGTGGGCTTGGCTTCGGCAAAATGAAGAAGATGAAGAAGAAAACATTTGGCAAAATTGTCTCTACGTTGACGAATCGCGAATCAGTACTCATACAGATAACCGATGTGTCCGTGTCTGGAGAAGACCAGGAGACCGTAAAAGGCAAATAACTGCTGGAACAGTCCAGCAAGGCGGGAAATCGGTGTCCTTTTGGGGTTTTATTATTATTGGAGCTAGCACGCATTTGAGCCCGTATCGAGGCTTCATGGCAGCAGACATGTATAAAGCAGTTGCTACTGATGGAATTGTCATTTCACTGTCCATTCCGACTAAACCATGGGCACCAATTTGAACTGGTCGATGATAATGCGCCCACACATCGAGCTCTACAAGTCATTTCAAGGTTAGACTGGCCTGCCGGCTCGCCCGACTTAAACCCAATAGAGCACGCGTGGGATGTCTTAAGCGAGCCACGTCCCCAGACAGTGTCAGAGCTCAGGGAAGCTGCTATTCAGGAATGGGACAGGTTAGCCCAAGAAATGCTGGATAACTTGATCCTCAGCATAACCAGGAGGATCTCCGCAAGTGTTCGAGCCAGGAAAGAAGTTATATTATAATGAATGTAAACTTTTTATTAATAAATTGTTGTTTAAGTTTGGTTAAACAGTCTTTTTCTTTCCATGAAATTCCTGTTACAATTACATTCTGATTAATTATTCAATTTTTATTAATAAAAATTGTTTTATTTTTTAATTTGTAGGTAATAGGGTTTTCTATTGAAAGAAACCACACAAAGAAATTTTCTTGATAAAGTTTTTAAAAAATATATCAGTATTATATGCTAGCGAGCGATCGCAAACTTTTTTGATGTGTGTACGTGACGTCACGCACAAGTCCCGCCAAATTGAATTGAAGCCATCCAGTACAAACGACATTTTGTGTCACAAGGGTAGAAGATTGACTTCAATTGCGTATAGCTCAACAGCTTTTCCAACAATTTTATTTATTTTTCACTAATCGTACTGTTTTAATCACATCTATTAAATACGTATGTAACATTCATGTATATTTTTCATAATAGTCAAATACCCTATTGTTGAAAGTCTAAAGGTTCTAAGTGGCATTTATAATATATCCAGATATAACAAAAAAGTGGATCACGACTCTTCAAATCATATCAAAGGCTTGACTACTTTAATTAAGTTTATTTAAAAATCTAATAGGAACCTGGGTTGTTTTGAATACCAACTGTGAGAAATTAACACATCGATATTATTTTTATAAAATACGGGATTTTTGGCACTTAGACCCGTCAATTAGAATCGACCTCATTTATCCATACGTACACTGTTGCTTGTTTCGTTTTAGGTGGTTTGAAATATTCACTCATCTCCAGCGCATGCAACCGTGTCCCACAGTTTTCCACAATAACTTTGGCTTCCAAAGGTATTTTAGTGAAATGTCGTCCGAGAACTATTTGGTCCCTGAGCTCACCGACCACTATGCTCGTCCCGAAACCGGTTGCTGATAAAGGCACGAGCTAGATTGTCAAAACAAATGTCAAATCAGCATCAACACAGCACAAGTTGGAAAACACAATACTACAATAAAAGTTGTCAATCAATCTGAGGTGCAAGACAAGGATATACAAGAGATTAATCATACAATCAATAGTGTGCATTAGAGTCGTATGTATCGGACTGAACTATTAACTCATCATCTAATTCTATTACAGTGACTGTTAGTCTTGTCGACTGTTTTATTTCTTTTTAGTTACGATCAATTTACTTTTAGGCGAGCGTGCTCCATCTTCGACCTGCGACCATATCATTGCTTTCTATCAAGTGAGGTTTTTGCAAAACCTTTGGGTTTCAATAATAAAAAAAGGGGCCAAGTGCAAGTCGGACTCGCGCACCGAGGGTTCCGTACAAACCTGAAGGTATTATATTATAAGCAAAAGTTGCGATTTACGATTTATGACGTATTGAAAAAAACTACTAACTAGCTCTCGTACAAACCAATTTTCGCTGGTAGTTTACATGATAATATACATCATATATTATTTTTAGTGTTATCATTCTCTTATTTTAGAAGTTACAGGGGGGACATTTTACCACTTTGAAAGGGTCTCTCGCGCAAACTATTCAGTTTAGAAAAAAAATATTTTAGAAACCTCAATATCATTTTCGAAGACTTATCCATAGATACCGTATGGGTTCGATGAAAAAAATTTTTTTGAGTTTCAGTTCTAAGTATGGGGTTATATTCTAAGTATGTATTTTGCCAAAATCTACAAGACCGTGATAAGACCTGTCGTAATGTATGGATCAGAATTTTGGGCTGAAAAAGAAGGATGAAAATAGATTGCATCTTTTTTCATCTATCTCAACATGAAGAATGTTGAGATAGATGTGTGGCTGTGGAGTAACAAGAATGGATAAAGTGAGAAATGACTACATTAGAGGTAGTTTAAAAGTGGCGCCAGTGACTGAAAAGTTAAAAGGGAATCGCTTGTCTTGGTATGGTCATGTCAGGAGGAGGGAGGAAACGCATTTAACTAAAAGAGTAGGTAATGAACATAAATGTGGATGGATGGAGAGGGAGAGGAAGGCCAAAGAAAAGATGGATCGATTTTGTAAGAAGCGATATGAAAGAAAAGGGAGTTAGTGAAAGTTTGACGGCTGATAGGGCAGACAGGAAGAAAAAAACGTGTTGCGCCGACCCCAAGTAACATGGGATAAGGGCAGGAAGATGATGATGAGTTCTAAGTATGATTTTGTTTTTTTTTTTCTATTTTTGAGTGAAAATCTTAATGCGGTTCACAGAATACATCTGCTTACCATGTTTCAACAGCATAGTTCTTATAGTTTTGGAGAAAAGTGGCTGTGACATACGGACGGACAGGCAGACAGACAGACAGACATGACGAATCTATAAGGGTTCCGTTTTTGCCATTTGACTACGGAACCCTAAAAACGGGTTGCACTTCGGGAGTGCCGGCAGAAGTGAAAACTTGAACATTTACGAATTTTAGATCAGGTCACGTGTCCTGACGCGAGTTTAACATTTTATACCCATCCCAAGAAAAGTGCTCAACGCCGCTAAAGAAGTTTTCACTTCAAAAAGTAACTGGAAAAGATTACTTACAATATCCTTTACTTTCTCCAAATGTATCACTACTCGGTTAGTATAGGTCGCCGCGTCGATCAAATACAAAGTCAACGTTAAATCTTTTTCAGATTCCGGCTCTATGCAGCCTTCCGACGGTGATATTTCCCATCTTCCGTCTTTACTCAGCTAGAAAAAAAAAACTTTTATTAGATGTTGATATAAACAAACCTAAAACCACTATCCCATATGAATAGACAAAAACTACATTTGGAAAAAGAAATTAAGTCAAGTAAATGCGTAACACCAAATCAAGCAGTGTCTTTCATTACGACCATTCAATATATAGAGCTTTTATTACTTTGTCCAACAGTTTTCAATATATAACTATTTTGTATCTTCCCTGCGACATAGTCGGTTGGAATACGCCAGTGTCGCTTGGAACTCGCTATATGCAGTTCATTCGCAACGATTTGAAAGCATTCAAAGAGCTTTCATCAAGAGAAATTAGCCATCGCTTTCTGTACAAACAGCGCCTACACTTCTTCAAAATAAAAATACTGCGTGACCATCGTCGTTCGCGTGATCTAATTTTCCTTTATAAAATAGCAAACGGGGTCTGTAAAGTGCAGCGATTAAGTAGGAAGTGTTCATTATTCAGTCCCTTCAAAACTTCCTAGACATCCCATCGCAAGATTTCTCCATTTTCCTTTCCGAAAATTCGGCCTCAACGCAAACTTACTCCGAATTTTCAGAACCCACAACAGTTTATGCAAGACAGCAGACACCTACTTACATGGTGGTTCACTTAATAAGTTTAGATTTGCGGTCTCGAAGGTACGGGAGTGTACAAAGCTCTCAATAATATAATCAATAAATTTATATATATTTCTTTTACTTTTTCCTGTGTTTTGGTTTTTAGTTTTAGAATTTTATTTAAAAAATTAGTTTTTATGTAAAAAAAATAAGAAAGTTGCCAGTTGACGGGAGCGAAGCCGCGGTGTACAGCTGGTTAATAAATAAAATATATAGTTTCTGTCAGCGGCTTCATCCATGTGATACTCGATCAAACCTTCAAAATCGAATCGAGATGACATTTTATTTTCCGGGATGTAAGCAAGTATCCAATTTCCTGTTCCGGGATATGGTCTAACAAGTTTTATCCATATCCACAAACAGATACTTAAATGAGGAACGGGTTTTTCTCCACTTACTAAACATGATCTTACCAGGGCCGCGGTGAATTTAACATTCACTGGGGAGTCATTGCACAGCGTTAGAGTTTTTTCCGATTTCGTCAGTAACTTGCATTGACCCCAATGTAGTGCCATAGGAGAGCAGGTTACTATCGGCCGGACACCGACGCCCATAATGTGACAAATTTCAATTGGTTTCGACAGTCCAAATAAATTCATCCTGTTATAAAAATCAAAAACTTAGATAAAACAACTAAACCTACTTTACGGATTGAACAAGAGAAACCCTAAACTACGGATATAGCTAACTCTACTCAAAGCATTTATCTCGTTGACACTTAAACCATTGTCAGGCACTTTTGAACTGTCAAAAGTTATACGTCATTAATTAAAATAAAGCAAGTCGCACCAAAGTCGTACAGACGCGCTAAATAGAAAACATAGGTCACAATAAACGGGTAAGTGATTACAAAAGCCTACTACGAATAATACCATTGTCTCACCCACCTCACATAACATTCCTGAAGGCCAATCACGCTTGTTTTGATGCTTACTGGCAAGCACATCGTACTGTTCGGTTCAATGAAACCTTCTTTTATCCCAACATTGACTTCCAAAGTGGTTTCTTCCTAAAATTAAACAGAAAAGTAAGTGACATGTGCGAAGTTTAATAAATAAATAAATGGAAATCATTTTTAGGCCAGTCATACAAGACATTTTAGGTCGCAGTATTTTGCACCGATTTTTTGGGGTTTTAATAGGGTAGATTCCAGTAGCGTACACCCTACCCTCGAAAACCCTACACTCACTTCGTGATGCTCGAAAACATCAACTTAATCGGTAATTTTTCAGACTAAGGGCCAGTTTCACCGGTTACGGATAAAGTGTCGGTTAGCCTATTAGGAACTTATCTGGCAGATGAACTAAAACTTTTGGATTCACAGGTGTCGGATAGCGATATCTGGCAGATTTATTACGTACTTGAGTATTATAAAGTATTATAGTATTATAAGTGTCGGTTAGTTATCCATCACATAACTAACCGACACTTTATCCGTAACCGGTGAAACTGGCCCTTAGACTTTTATCTTCTAAACTTGAATTAGAATTAAACTTTGTAGGTAGCTGGGGGCCAGTAATTTTGTTTACTTTAAAAATATTAATTTTTTTTTGGGTTTCGTGTCGTAAACTCAATGATAATTATCAGATAAATAATAATTAAAATTTGTTAATAATTCATAGAGAGTTTTAATAACCGATTAAAGTAATTGATAATTCCAAAAAAAAAAAAATAGTAATTAGTTAAAGTAACTGCAACACGTCAAACTTTTTAGGGTAGTATTTAAATGATAGTGACTATAAATTAAAGTTTTAAGTGACAAAAAATAATTAATTTACCTTATAGTATTACTAAGTGAGCGACTGACTGCGAGTGACGAGAAATCAACAGAACAGCAACATACAAACATTCGTTTGTGTTACTTAAAATACAAAATGCTAACCTAACCTAACGTCCGCGGAATTTAACTCTAACAAATAAAGTAAAAAACATAACCTATCTATCTTTATATTGAAGTTGCCCCTCAAGTTGCCCTCTGTGTATTTTATTTTATTTGTGATTGGTTTGCTCTTGACTTTAGTCTATTATTTCTAGTATATCTAGTCGCTCACTTAGTAATTTAGTCGCACGGCTAGAATTTTAATATCTGAAATGGATTAATCACAACACACTTTTTTAAGCTCGTTCTGTATTTTATTAATCAATATTCGTCGTTAGTTTAGTTCTTTTTTCGCTTACTCAAATGCATACCTCTGAAGTTATTAAAATCATTTCTCATCATCAGTCGTTAAGTTTTTTTTTATTCGATCGTTTTATAATTCCCCAACTTTTTATAGCACCGATAATCGGGTCGACTTTTCCTTGATTTTTATTTTTCACTTTTTAGTGGTACCCCACACCCAACAACACCACTGCAAAAACGCAGAAAAGCCAAATATGCAATTTCGATTACTTGGATGACAAAAAACTATCTTCCAAGTAAACGAATTCCAGCTATTTCGATTCAAACTTCGCAACCGAATTTGATAAAATTTAAATGGGACCAATCTGCAAGTATATCCTTTCAGATAAAACAAGATTTTTCAAATCGGTTCATAATTGACGGAGTTATGAGGTAACAAACATAAAAAAATAATACAACTGAATTGAGAACCTCCTCCTTTTTCGGTTAAAAAGTCGGTTAAAAATTGTAAACGTCTGATTGACAAACCATAAATCTTGGTCACTCTTGTTTTAACATGCATTATAAGTTAAAATTTCTGTAAGTCGTGAATTCCACATTGGGGCTTAATTCATACTGTCTACATTTTCTTCGAAAACTTATCAGTGGTTAGCAAAAACAATAAGACTTCTACCATGTTTCTTCTAAGCTCCGTTTAAGAAAACGAAGATAAAAAATGTAGATAGTATGAATAAACCTTACCTTACCTTATGTTTCAACTTCACGACAAACAGATCTTAAAAGTTATGGCCGCATAGTTGGAACGTGGAGGCCGCAAAAACCGCGCGGCCATAACATTTGTTTTCGTAATCGTCGTCAGTAGTTAGAAAAAATAATGGGATCTCTACTAAGCTCCGTTTCAGAGAACTGCGTGGCGCGCGCCATGATCAAACCTTTATAGCTTTCTGAATTTTGGCTCTAGGAATTTGCGAATTTTATTGTAGTGTTTTACAAATTCCTTCGTAATGTTGACGTAGTCATTTTACTTCTACGACACTGTGGCCGATCAGTCGAAAAGGACACTTTGAAGTGCTGAACTTCAAAACCTATTAAATCTACAGAATTGGTAACCGCGTTACAGTCAAATTGTAGCAAATTTTGTCTACTTTAACAATATGATGATTGACTTTCTCTACGCACTTTTTCAACGGAGAAAGTAAGCTTAATTCTTCTAAACTTTAGAAGAATTAAGCTTAACACTCAAAAAATACCGAAAATTAAGAAGTTTTCTGAGCACCACGCAGTTAGCAGGTAGGTCTTTCGAGGTTGAAAAATTGGGAGGACACTACTGGTATCTCTATCCTAAGGACCACCCAAAAAATCAGAACAGTGCAATTTACTGCGACCTAACGCAATAAATCTGTCTACGGTGACTAGCCCATTTCATTTAAACATAAGCTAAACGATAAAAATAGTGTTACTATCGCTAAATCAAAAAATGAGTAACGATTAGTTAACAGATGGTTTGAGTACTAGTAAACGTTATCATAGTTAACGTCAAATACAAGGGCGGTTTGATCAGTGACTTTTTGAATATATTTTTTTTTGGGCAAAAACTTTATTTTATTCTTGTCTTCTTTCTACAAACTTTTTATATTCCCTTAAAAATTACTCGTAGGTTTTTTCGAAGCTGTCAAAATAGGTGGTTTGTTTCGGTGATGACCTCTTCGTCCGACCCAAATCTCTTACCACCTAGCCATTTAACCAAGGACCAAGGATATTATTTTATTATTATTATTATTTCTTCTGGTTTGGAAAGAGGAAATAGTCACTGGAGGCTAAATCTGTATGCTAGACGGAGTAGCAGTTCGTAGCCCAATTTATGATTTTTTGTCATGGTGACTAAACACGTGTGCGTTTTGGTGTACGTTCACCTCGGAGAAACTCACTGTTTTGATTGTTCCTTGGTATCAAGTTTATTGTGGTGTACCCATGTTTCATCAATGGTTATAAAACGGTGCAAAAACTCGTTCGGATTACGGCTGAACATAGCCAAACAACTTTTTCAACGAGTCACACGGTTGCGCTAATGGTCGATTGTGAGCAATCGCGGCACCCATCGCGGAAATGTGATGCACCCGCTCAGTTGAGGTGCCTACAGCCTCAGCCACCTCACGCATTTCATTCTACGATCGTCCAATGTCATTCCATGGACTTTTAGCGATTAACGAACTTTTTTGAGCGACTTGAACGTTCCGCGTCACTTGTGCTGATACGACCACATCGGAACTCGGTAAACCACTTTCTTTACCATTGAAATTGAGAGTGCAGAGTACCCATAGTATTTATCTAGCCTTTGCTTGGTGTCGTTGATGATTTTTTGACGCAAAAAATGAAGCAGCAAACGAAATTCACTTTTTTCCATTTTTATTAAAATTCGAGAGGTTATCTGCTTACAATAGCAGTCAAATACAAAATAAATGTCGAAGCTTGCTAAATATTTGTCAGCAGCATATTAATAGATAGCAGTTGACGGCAGCACTGATGCATTCAAAGTTGTTGCGCGAGAAATTAAAAAACTCACTTATTTATCAAACCACCCTAAGAAACCCTAAGAAAAATACTGAGAACTTTCTTTTGAATTCCTCATTCTGATGACACAAAGAAAGGGTAGAGTGCAAAAAAGGTATTTAAGTAGGCCACGTGTTAATAACTTGAGCCATGGAATGAGCAGGAATTTATACAAAGAACAAGATGTCGTGTCTCAAAGGAAGTAAGTGCCAACACGCCAAATAAAAGACGAGATAAGAAATACAATCAATATAACAGTAGAATTTCTGATACCGTATTTTGTTTTTATATTTGTATTGTTTTTTTTTAATATTTTTATTAGAATTTCGGGAAATCCTTTCTTAGTGCTCCTCTACACTCCCCAGGGAACCTACACGATAAATTGCATTTGCTCTCTACGACAAGTTTGTCAGTCACTCAGTAACAGAAGAGTTAAGATTGATGATTTACGACCCGCGTTAGAGCACAGGCTGCGCATTCCCACTTACCACTGCTTCTTCCAATGTAAAGTAGCCCTGAAAAGCGTTGGATGTGATAACGATTTCAGTGTAATAAAAGAAGTCGATGAAGCAGGCTCGCTGCCTGATGTCGGGCGCCGGCGTGATCTCGGGCACCAGCGCGTCGTACATCACTGGCACCACTATCGGGGGACTGTCCGACTTTTCTAGTTCTAGCTCGAGTGACGTCTGATTCGCTCTCACTAAATTCGCCGTTAGCGTAACCTGTAATATTGATGCGATATTATTTTAAACTTTTTTTTTTAAATTGCAATTGCAATACAGAGGAGCTCGTAGCTAAATAATAACAGCCGCACAGTTCGATCTTCAAGGTTAAGCAACGCTTGCCGTGGTTGGTCTGTGGATCGGTGACGAACATCTTAACACACCGAGTTTCCTCCGTGCCTCGGAAAGCACGTTAAGTTGTTGGTCCCGGCTGTCATTTGGAGATCTTTGGCAGTCGTTACGGATTGTCAGAAGCCAGAGAATCTGACACTAGTCTTGCCAAGGAATTACGGATTGTCAGAGAATCTGACACCAGTCTTGCCAAGGAATACCGTGTTACCCAGTTAATGGGTTGTGGAGGTGTGGTGGGCAGACGCTCCTCGTAAAATACTGGTATTCAGCTGAATCCGGTTTGACTGGAAGCTGACCCCAAATGTAGTTGGGAAAAGGCTAGGCAGATGATGATGTTTAACTTACAACTATTGTGTATAATATATTTATTTTGGTAGGTCTGGGAATAGGTCGTAGGGTACTTATTTTTTATTTACATATATTATGGCAAAACAACGTTTGCCGGATCAGCTAGTAATGATATAAAATAGAAATTCAAGCGTTATTCTTATTTCGGTTTTAAATATATAAAAAAACCTAAGGTATACTAGGGATGCATAATGGCAATAGGGAACTATAATAGCAATATTTCTGGTCTTTTTTTACTTTCTTTTGTAGTTTGTGAATGCTAGTGAATAGTTATGCTAACAACCGCATACTTATTAATCGTAAGTTTATTTACCATGATTGCTATCCTCGATTCAGGTTCAATGTCAACTTTACAAGGCTCAATATTGAACTCTCGTGGCCATTGTGGTATTTTCGGTTTAGGGCAATCAGCGACTGCATAGTCGGTCAGTGTGATGCTGCTGATCTCAGGACCGTCCGACGAAATCTTCAAAGATCCGCTGACATTCACCACAGACTCGTTTATAACTTCCAACTCCATTGTCTTAGGAACACCTATCCCAGAATATTACAAAAATAATTTAATATTTTAACACAATCTTTCCGATACGAATGTTTCAAATGGCTGTTATAACAACCTTGCTGTGCTACGATTAAAGCAAGCTTTTAGAGTAGTACTAGTATAGTATGTACTAGTATAGTCCATTCAAATAAGCACAGGTAAATAGAACCGGCCAGCTGCGTGTCAGGCGACGCGCAGGGTGGGGTTCTGGACTCGTAAACTTGTAAAGCCTACTTAGCTGTGACCGTTTTCCTTTTAAATTCACTAAATATGCAACTATTAATTTTTTTTATGTCTCCAATACACAACCGTTTGAAGGGCGGAATTGGGTACGACACTTTACTCTAATAAATATAGCACCATGGGATCGCCACTTTACGTGTAGGTGCAGGGTACGAAAGCTAAAAAAAATATTTTTACCATTTTGTTTAACAACTTTGTCGGCGTGATTAATATGTATTCTAAACCGTGGACAAACGGACAAATAAAACCGAGATCGGTTTCTATAGCTCCAATGAGGTTACACTTATGATTAAAATTCTATATTATAATATTTTCAATAATTATTATTGTTCCGAACATTATTTCGTGCGCTCAACGGTTTTTGACATCGGTTTTTGAGGGCGGAGAGCATGCAGCCCTCAGCGATACTGTAAAATGTCAACCTGTGGTGTGGTCAACCGTGAATCTCACTGAATAAAAGGTACCCTGTTTAAAGTTAAGAACTCATTAAATTATTAGTAACATTGAATAATTTGCAGTGTAATTACAACGCTTCCGTATCAAACCTTTTAGCAAAATTACCTATTAGCAGAAAGTCTTATTTTCAACATCAAAGTTAGTTTATTTTGAAAATTGAAATTCAAACGAAAAGCAGATATTATACCTTTAGCGTGGACACAAAGTGTGTCGGCAGCATTATACAATCTCATATGTTCCAAATACAAAGAGACTTACGGAGACTGGTAGAAGCAGGAGTTTGGAGATGGGCTGAAATCTAAAGCGGCAAAGACTCACAAACTACCAGGACACCAGAATTATAAAGAAGTATTTCCGGGGCAGGAACCATCATGAATGATAAAGACTCACAAACCACCACGAGATCAGAATCATGGAAAAGAATTTCCGAATGAAGCCGCTGGCAAGATAAGTTTTTTATTTATTTCACTCTTAACTCTATTCTAAAGATCTTTACTCAGACGAAGTCGCGGGCAGAAGCAAGTTTTGAACAATCTTCTATTTTAATGAATTGACCGTGACACTAAATCGGTATTTACTTGTTTTAAGAATATTCTATGAATGTGTGGTATGACTGTATTTTTCCCGGTCTCTTCTAAAGACGTTCTGCTAGTAGGACGATTTGCTATTAGGGCGTTGTGATACGGAGGCATTAATACAATGTATATAATAACAATTCACATATATGTAATAACTTGATTAATAATATTGAATTTACCTACTTTGTGTAAATTAGTATAGCAAACGGTTTTATAAGTAAGTACTTTGTTTCAGCTGCACTTAATTCATACCCTTAAAGTACACGATCTTTGACTAATTATTCCAAAGAATTCTTTCGTTTTCCTGATCTTTTGATGATATTTAATAAAAAACTATAGCATAATACAATGTCATCAAAAAAGCAGAAGAACGAAATACGAGTCTGAATTGATCTCAGCTGAATCAAAGTACCTAACATAACGTTTTCTACGGGTCTAAAAGGCCACTCTAGTAGAATCATATTAGAATCATAATATTAACCACACAACAGTCTGTCAAATTACATTTTCATCCTTAACGCTAACGCATTAGGTTCAAGGCTAATTGGTAAAATTTTACAGTGACGTTTTGCGTGATGAGTTTTCTAATTCTGCTAAAATGGCCTTTTTGACCCCCTGTACTAATTCTCAACACAAAGTCATATATCAGCCGAAAGACGTCCATGCTGGATTAGGTCGTCATAACTGACTATGGTGGACCTCAGTACAATGCTCGTTGACCGCAGTAGATCTTCCGAAAGATTGGGTCTTAAAATGAACATGTACAAAACCAATACACATGAAGCATCCGCTCTTATCAAGATTCTTTCAACTCGACTCTCTCAAGAAGAGACTCTACACTTGAATTTGTAGACGAGTACATAAGTACTTCGATAATCAAAAAAACCGGCCAAGTGAGAGCGGGACTCGCACACGTAGGGTTCCATACCATAAGCTGTGTCCCGGGGTGCGACTAGTTTCTTGTAGACTTGTGCTCTGATTGGTCGCCATTTCATTTCAGTTCACAAATTCTCGGAATGAAATCGTGACAAATTATAATCTATCAAATTTATATGCGTAAAAATGTATTCCGAATGTTCAGTTGGAAATTTATCGAGAGTTTACAAACTCTCAAGTTATTTTATTATCTTACTAAGTTTGCCAGTTTCCGGTGACAGTAGACCTTGCTACGAGCGTAACACTCTTGTAGCATCACGTAAAAGTGCTACGTTCGTAGCGCTTGTAGACCTTGCTACGAGCGTAACATTCTTGTAGTATCACCTAAAAGTGCTACGTTCGTAGAGCTTGTAGACCTTGCTACGAGCGTAACACTCTTGTAGCATCACCTAACAGTGCTACGTCCGTAGCGCTTGTAGACCTTGCTACGAGCGTAACACTCTTGTAGCATCTAGCATCACCTAAAAGTGCTACGTTCGTAGCGCTTGTAGACCTTTGCTACGAGCCTAACACTCTTGTAGCATCACCTAACAGTGCTACGTCCGTAGCGCTTGTAGACCTCGCTAAGAGCGTAGCATACTCTTGTAGCAACTCTTGCGGCAGTTTTAACAACACTTCAATGGTAGCGCTTGTAGACCTTGCTACAAGCATAGCACACTCTTGTAGCAACTTTTGAGCTAGGATTAACAGCGCTACGCTCGTAGTGCTTGTAGACCTTGGTTGGACTTCGTAGTGCAAGTTTTTATATTATTTTTATTACATAGCAACGTATCGCTCTTTCATAGCAAGGTCAGCGATTTTAAATGAACGTTTTTATTCGGAGAAAGAAAGAAGAAGAAAGCAAAAGAGTTTATTATACCTTAGACCTTGCTACAAAGAAATGATTACTTTCGTAAGCTACCAATTTGTTTAAAGTAATTTCAGTTATTGTTTTATTCTTCTAACATGGTAAGAGTGGATATTTGAAATGCTAATCATTACCTCATTATTTCAAAATCACATATCATATCTTACCTAAACTAATCTTTCCAAAATCTAAACACGGAATACTAAATGTGAGTGACGGATATATTACTTCGCCTCTGGAAATAACAAAAGCATCAGTTTAATTAAAATTGTCACAGTATGAATCTAAGTTTAGAAGTCATCGTAAACTTACTTCAAATAGAGCTTTAAGACAACATCTGTGTCGCGAATGCTGAAGTTGATTTCTTCGAAATACGGTCCTTGATTAGAGTTACAGAAAGATATTACGAAAATCTCTTTTTCTCCAGGTTTTAAGCAGTGCATTTTTGGAGTACAAGAAATTATGCTACCAAACAAGGGTGGCATGTCTTTGTATACTATAACCCCGTTTATGTGTCCTGAAATAAATTAAAATTAGAAATATTGTATATATAATAAATTAAAGTTTTTTTTTTTGCATAAATCACAGGACAATGGTGGGACAAGCTTGACTCCTACCGAAAGGACTGCCCCGAAGACAGAAAAAGGAGAGGCCTTTGACTTGCATTGACACAAAATAGACGAGGAAGTCAGATACATTTATCAATACTATAACCACGAATACCTTTATTAATAGCAACAATCTCATAATGGTAAGGCTTGTTGATATAGACGCGGTCCATGTCCAGCGTCTCAACGTTGAGGCAGATGGCGGGCGGCAGCGACGCACCCGAAAACTGCACCGCCGCGCGGGTCAGCAGCCCGTCTATATCCAAGTAAGCCGTCGAGCGGAACTCGCCTATCTCTTGCGGACGAAACGTTATCGTCAGCTCCGTCGCTTTGTTAGGCCATAGTGTTCCTTTCTGTAGAATATACTAGAGATTAAACAAATCCAATCATGTTTAAAAATCACCACAACATAACTCAAGTAGCAGGCGTTGAAGTAGGTAATGACCGAAATGGAAGTGGGCTGGCTTCATCGCCCGACTGCACCCAGAGAGGTGGGCGAAGATCGTCACTTACTAGATACTTGAGAAAGAATGTCACTGTCGAGATCTATTGCGGCAATGTGGCGCGAAGATCTGGCTATCACGAAGTAATGACATCATGATTCTGATATTAAGAGAGACAGAATCTTATATGATAAACTAGCTGATGCCTGCGGCTTCGCCCGCTTTACAAATTTTATACTACTATAGTTTACGCCAGATAAACGTGGAATAAAGTACATTGACCCACATACATTTATGACTTTCTTAAGATTAAAATCAGAAATAATGACATAAAGCCGTCCTGAATCGACTTCTATCGTGATCCTTTACGTTCTCTAGTAATGAAAAACAGTTCTTAATTTATTGTTCTAGTATCTACGAAGAGATATTAGGGAAAGGTTAATGTATACTTTATTCCACGTTTATCTGGCGTAAACTATAGCTGACCCACGCAACTTCGTCTACGTCACATTTTCCATTAATGCTCGGCTCCTTTTAGTCTTAGCGTGATGATATATAGCCTATAGCCTTCTTCGATACATGGGCTATCTAATACTGAAATAATTTTTCAAATCGGACCAGTACTTCCTCAGGTTACCCCCTACATACAAACTTACAAACAAATGTTACCTCTTTATAATATTTGTATAGAAAACCTTCCTCGAGAAACACTCTATCCATTAGTGAAAACAGCATGAAAATCAGTGCAGAAGTTTTTGAGTTTATCGCGAACAGACGGACAGACAGACAGACGCGGTGGATTACTTTGTTTTAATATATGTAGTGAAAGCGGTATTTCATTTTTCATAATGGAATCACGATGGCATTCACACAGGGTTGAACATATTTGCGAGAAAAAATTGGCCAGAGATTGTAGAAAACAGAGAGGTGATGAAGAAGAAAGGTCGAAGCCATACCCAGCGGTAGAACACCAAACAGAATAGAAAAAAACCGGACAGTCGGACTCGCCCACCGAGGGTTCTGTACAAATTTGTAGGTACATATTACTTTAAATAAATACTTTATTTTTATGATTTCATTATAAATGTGTAGTTTTTAGACTTTTCCCTATCTATCTATCTTCTATATCTATACTTATAATAAATCTGTAGAGAGGTCAATTCTGTACATGAAATATATTTCCAAAATAACTATCAGGGGGTGATTAGGGATCGATACTGATGCCAAAAATGCAATCAGTAAAATTTTTGTCTGTCTGTCTGTCTGTATAACCGTTATAGAAACAAAAACTACTCGACGGATTTTAACGAAACTTGGTATAATTATTTTTCATACTCTGGAGCTGGTTATAGTATACTTTTCATCACGCTACAATCAACAGAAAAAAAAAAAAAAATTAAAATGTGAAAGTTTGGTTGTTTGTTACTCAATCACGCCAGAACGGCTTAACGGATCATAATGAAATTTAGAACAAAGATAGATTATAGTCTGGAATAGCACATAAGCTACTTTTAATCCCGGGAACATGTTCCCTAGGGATCACGCGGGCGAAGCCGCTGGCAGAAGCTAGTACTTAAAATAAATCTGTAGAGAGGTCGATTCTGTACATGAAATATATTTCCAAAATAACTATCAGGGGGTGATTAGGGATCGATACTGATGCCAAAAATGCAATCAGTAAAATTTTTGTCTGTCTGTCTGTATAACCGTTATAGAAACAAAAACTACTCGACGGATTGTAACGAAATTTGGTACAATTATTTTTCATACTCCTGAGCTGGTTATAGTATACTTTTCATCACGCTAAAATCAAAAGGAGCAGAGCAGTAAAGGGAAATGTTGGGAAAACGGTAGAAGTTACTCCATTTTTTAAGCTTCCGTCGCGTGTGCAACCTTAATGGTTTAAGTTACACAGAAATCATGTGTGACGGATATGTTCTCCTTAAAATTATATAAAAAATATCTCACGACAGTATATGTCTATCTTTTATGATTGACTCACAATAACACGTGTAATGTAACTCCCGATAGCTTAGCAGTTCGAAGCTTTCTGATTATATTTGTCTACTCTTATTTATAACACTCTCAGTCATCCCTAATTAAAAAAGTTAACATTATTAACTATTCCATAAAAAAGAATCATAGAAATCGGTAGAGAAACACTAAAGTTATACATGCAATACGCTAATAATTAGCCATCGCGCGGTGTACGTTACCCCAGCAAGAAAGTATCTCCTAGAGTTAAATGAGTGGAACGTATAGTTGGTGCCTTGTCTGGTGTAAATGTGCCCCCACATAAAAAATGTGTGCCCCCTGTCGTTTTGGAAAAAAACGGAAAAAACGATTCTTGCTGGGGTAACGTTTTTCTAGCAGGAAAATTCTAAACGAATGATCGGAGAGAGAAAAATTGTGCATGGCCAGAGAGCTTACATGTGTGCCAAAATGTGCCCCCAAAAATAAAATCTGTGCCCCTTCAGATTTACGAGATATTGCATTTCCTGCTGGAGTAACGTTTTGATGAATCGTATATCTCTAAAACCATTGCATGTGCCCATGTAGAATAAACATACACGAGTAGCTCTTAATGTGTGCCCATATGTGCCCCAAATTAGATTTAAGAAAATATTTATAGTTTTCAAGTTATCGCGGTTTTATGAAAACCCGAAAAAACATCGCAGCGCCTAAATGAGACAAGGTATAAGTTCGCTGAAAACTGTATTCGGTCCTTCTTGACGCTAATAATAACCATACAAAGTTTCAAAACTGTTCATGCATGCGTTTTTGAATAATCTTGCTAAAAGTCAAAACGATGGTGTCATAATTTTGACGGCAAAATACAAGGAATCGGCTCAATCCCAGATGTTTAGGTGTAAACCAAAATCTTGTGCCTTTAGTCAAAAATATATGGTGAAAATATTCAGCTTGGAATGTTTCGCATTATGTAAATATTAACAAAAAACCAAAATATGTAATCAACGGCTGGTTATCCGACCAAATTTGAATGACTACTAAAAAGCGACGGATTCATACATATCGATCACCTTCTTTACTTTACTCACTAACCGGTTCACACGTGTTGTGCCTGAGTACACTGAAGTAGAAAAGTAATAAGTAATAAAATAAAGTTGTTATTGGATTATGTTCTACTAGCTGTTTCTATGACCTTACACATGATTAAGTTTGTTATAAATAGTAGCCTAAATGCTATTCCAAGGTAAGCTATCTTCTCCATTCTAAATTTCATTAAAATACATCCAGTAATTTATGTGTGAACGAAAAAAATACATCCAGATATTTGATATTTGCCAGGTCTTTGAGCCAAAATTTGATGGTCCCGATGTTTAAAAAAAAATATAGTTCATGAAATGTGTGATGAATACCAACTACTAAAAAGAGGAAGCTCTTTTTTGTATATAAATAAAAAGCCCGTATTTGTCTTTTTATATGTATTTATATATATATATATTGATGAGTAACAGTTTTTCATCATTACGGGAATCCTCCATCCAGCCCGTGAAATTCAAAATTTCTTGCGTTTTTTGCAATTTGCAGGCCAGTGCTAGGTTGTATGTTGATTACAATATTGTTCGCGGCTGTAAGACGTATGTAGTTACAGAATTATAATCATCAAAATCACCAATACAACCTTCCAAGTCCATAAAGGCGTAGGAGCATTCCCCTCAACTAAATCAATTTTGGTACCTACAGTTTTGAGAGTTGTAATTAGTGTATTCCTATAGTCAACCGCACTATGATCAGTGTTGCAACAACGTGTTTCCATTTTGTATGTCGGATTACGTACCTATGAGGGATGAGGTGATAATGTTGTTAAATATATTTATTTATAGCCCAATACCATCAGATAATTTGTGCACATTCGATGTTTACAGTTATATCTTTATGCGGTTTACTATACTAACACACTGAACACTAACACATTGAATTTTGAACACACTATATGAATCTATGTTTAAGCAAATTACTCGTAAGAAAATTATATATCTGTGATTTCCAATTTAACATTTTTTTTTACAAAATATTATACTTACTTATACTTTAAATACTGATCTGTGATTTTTTGTGATGCGAATTTACTTATTATATGTTAGACTTACATGAAAAACTGATCTGTAATTTAAATAATAATGTGACTACACAACGTGCAAATAAATTTCTAATATTTATAGGTAGGAAATTTGATCTGTGATTTGATGCAATAATTACTTTAAGAATTAAAAAAATAATTTCCACATCAACAAGCTGTTTCATTATAGTCACAAGATCCATTTAATATATTTTTTAATTAGCCCCCAAAACTTTTGAACGCGAATGTGTGACAACAGCTTAGGTATAATACGTCCAATAAAGACGGTCATCGATATGTATGAATCCGTCGCTTTTTAGTAGTCATTCAAATTTGGTCGGATAACCAGCCGTTGATTACATATTTTGGTTTTTTGTTAATATTTACATAATGCGAAACATTCCAAGCTGAATATTTTCACCATATATTTTTGACTAAAGGCACAAGATTTTGGTTTACACCTAAACATCTGGGATTGAGCCGATTCCTTGTATTTTGCCGTCAAAATTATGACACCATCGTTTTGACTTTTAGCAAGATTATTCAAAAACGCATGCATGAACAGTTTTGAAACTTTGTATGGTTATTATTAGCGTCAAGAAGGACCGAATACAGTTTTCAGCGAACTTATACCTTGTCTCATTTAGGCGCTGCGATGTTTTTTCGGGTTTTCATAAAACCGCGATAACTTGAAAACTATAAATATTTTCTTAAATCTAATTTGGGGCACATATGGGCACACATTAAGAGCTACTCGTGTATGTTTATTCTACATGGGCACATGCAATGGTTTTAGAGATATACGATTCATCAAAACGTTACTCCAGCAGGAAATGCAATATCTCGTAAATCTGAAGGGGCACAGATTTTATTTTTGGGGGCACATTTTGGCACACATGTAAGCTCTCTGGCCATGCACAATTTTTCTCTCTCCGATCATTCGTTTAGAATTTTCCTGCTAGAAAAACGTTACCCCAGCAAGAATCGTTTTTTCCGTTTTTTTTCCAAAACGACAGGGGGCACACATTTTTTATGTGGGGGCACATTTACACCAGACAAGGCACCAACTATACGTTCCACTCATTTAACTCTAGGAGATACTTTCTTGCTGGGGTAACGTACACCATCGCGCGTGAATACTGAATCATGCTATAAGGATTATTTTTGTATAAGGTCGTGAACGCACAGGCAGGCGGCTTGCTTGGCGCATAGAGGCAGGCAATGCGTTGCGATATCAAAACTTCACGCGAACAAGGTCGCGGGCAGAAGCTAGTACGAAATAAATGTGGTATAAGAAGATATTACTAGACAAAGTTCATAGTTCTAGAACAACGGAAAATACCCTATAAATTTTAATTCCCTTGAGTATGTCGAAACATGCATTTGTGCGGCATAAACGGCCGTATCTTTTTTAACGTTAACTTAGAAATTTTCTCTTAAGCATCTGTCACGATTTTCACTCACAATCGGTTCTATAGAGAAGTGTGTATTCTGGTAGTGCAAGGACTCGTCCGCCACCAGCGCCTGGATCTCATCGTAGAAGATGCGCGTGTAGACGCGCTCGTGCTCCTCACTGCTCAGCACGTCGTAGTGCACCAGCTTCTTGTATTTCGCGAACTCGCTAGACTTCAGGTTGTATAACATCGTTGCTAGCTTCACTTTCTCTTCGAAATCTGCGCATTTAGTCAGACCCATTGAAACTATACCCAATCAGAAACTGATCCGAGCAAATTTATCTGAGGACTAACAACTTTTTAACCGACTTCCCAAAAAGGAGGAGCTTCTCAATTCGATTATTTTTTTAATGTTTGTTACCTCATAAGTTCATAACTCCGCCATTTATGAACCGATTTCAAAAATTCTTTAAATCAAGATTTCAAAAAGAATCATAAAGAATTTAAAAGTCCAAGGATACTTGTCGATTGGTCCCATTTAAATTTGATCAAAATCGGTTGGGAAGTTTGAATTTTAAATCGAAATAGCTGAAATTAGTATACATGGATGAGAGTTTATTGCCAGTAAAGTAATCGAAATTGCTTATTTTGCTTTCCTTTTTTACAGAGGTGTGGGGTACCACTAAAAAGTGAAAAATAAAAAACTAACAGAAACGCCAAACAAAGTTTTATGAAACAATGTTTAAAATAATAAATATAAATATTTTTGTATTCTTCGCTTTAACCAATGCATTTATCAAGTTATCTCTTCACCAACCTTGGTTGACTGCTTGAGGACGCCTAAGGCATTACATAACTGTTGTAAATGACATTTAAAGTAAATAAATACAATGAGTAACTAATTCAAATAATACATACCTTGATACACATATTCGTTCTTCATACACATATATGTAAGCACATGGTCAGACCTGTTGACTACCTTGTACGTCTGCTGCCGCATCATGGTGTTGTAGGTGTCGAGGAACCTCACCACTTCCTTCTCCAGCTCTATGGTCACAGTATGCGTACTTCCAGTCATTATTATTCTAAAGTTTTCACCTGTCAATTTATCACACGACGACACTTTAAAGTAAAATCATAATTATTGTTCGACTTTTAATTGTATTAAGTAAATTGAAAGTTCAACTGTCAGAATTTCAAAAAAAAGATAGTTGGTATAAAGGCAAAACCCAACGCGGCACATGCTATCACGGGCACGCGGCGCATTTTAGCTGCCTGAATTTTATTTGTTTGACAACGTGGGTCTACGTTTCCACTGCAGAACACACCACACTCCTCCGTTCCACCAAGACGTATCTCAAAACTGTGCTGCGAAACAGTTATACATATTATTATTCGTGCACATATGCACCGCATGCACAGTGTGCATGGCGTTGACAGCGTTCAGCTATGTGAGCGCCGTATATTCGAGCTAGCCATGCATGTGCCAATGACGTCAATTGATGGGTAGCGTGTCCGAGGGTTGAAGTGGACACAACACAATCATGTGATAAGCGAACTTAGCACACGTGCGTAGCCTCCCCGTGCGCTGCGGTGGGATTGTGCCTTAACAATAGACGAAATTGAATTAATTTATATGATGTACTTTTAAGCAACGTTTTCTTTAAAATTTAATTACTTGTCATAAAATAACACGATATACACTATTAGTGTCGCCGCACACGGGCCACCGGCCACAACCACAAAACGCCGCCACCGGCATATTTCCTTTAGTTTTCATACATTTAGGATTGTAGCGTAAGGCGGACACCAGCGTCAACCGCGTGCGGCGAGTCCATATAAAATGTACGAAAACTACAGGAAATATGCCGGTGGCGGCGTTTTGTGGTTGTGGCCGGTGGCCCGTGTGCGGTGACCCTAAGAGCCCTTTTCCTGTCATTCGTGTTGTCACCCGCGCGCGGATCTAGCCCGCATGCGGGCCGCCCGCATCCTATCATTTCATACAACATGTTTTTCCTGTCATGCGGGCAGCACGCACGCAGAATGCGGATTGCGCGCGTGTGAAAACACGCATGACAGGAAAAGGGCCCTTAACATCTGACAGTTGAACCGACAAGTTACTACGAGTATATACAATTTAAAGTCGAACTATAATGCATAACTTTCACGTAGCAAGCAGGTCTAGTTACCAGTTTCAAAAGTAGCATATAATATATCACTCGTATCGCCCAAATACATAGTTTTAAACGCCACATTGATATCAATTTTCTCATCTTTATTTAAATAAGCCGATTTGGGTTGAGCTGAAAATGGACTGAACAGAACGATAAATACATAATGTAGTTGCATTCAGAATTTGGCTGATTAATTATTATAACATCTGTAGACGTACCATTTACAAACGAGAGTAAAGCCAGCAGGCACCTGGCCAATATTGTGGATTGTCACAAAAACCTGGTTTTCAACTTTCAGAGGAGTCTTTGGAATCTCTACTTTATCGGGAAAATCAAAAATTGGTCTCGGGCCCATAGCTTCAAAAAAAAAGTAAAAATTACTATATATTTTTGGGTTTATAAACTAAAAGTAAACCCGAACTAAATTCATACCAATCAGTGGTAAAACATATTGATCCATATCAGTAAAAAACGTTACTCTGTGAGTATAGTCCTCATACTGAACGGGCGTGAAAGTAATGGCGAAGGTCACGCTGATTCCTGGAGCTAACCTGGATAGTAACTGTGCACCACAGGGCTTGATGGAAAAGTACGAAGATTCCTTGAACACCATGTTAAGATATGTCGGTCCCTGTTTAGAAAAAAATAAGTAAGTGACAGAACAGAATGTAAACTACGATTGTAGCAGTCTAAAATAAAATAGTACAAAAATAACAAACTTGTAACCTTGCTTATATTTTTAACTGAGAATTTAGCGACAATTTTATCATTAGGCTTAAAGTTCTGAAACACAAGGAGCTTGGGCGTAAAAGATAACACTATCTTATTGGGTTTCTTGCCGGCAATGCTTATGATATTGTCAACTTCTATATTATTCAGATTCTGCAGCCGCTGCTGCGTAGACATTTTCATTTCTCTCTCATATTCCGATGGAATAATCTACGAAAGTAACAAGAAACGTAAGAGAGGTATTAAAGTGTTCTAATACTTATCTAGTACAAGTAGGCACTGTTCATACCTCAGTTGCAGCATGAACCAACTTCTTCTTGTTAAGTAAGTGGTATAGTTGCGAAGTGAAATAACCATTTTGTTTAAAATTATGCAATATTTCCATACTGCAATATTCAAACTACTCATTGAAATGACACAACATTGTTTACATAGAAACAGTGGTATTTGTATAGTATTTTTTAAATAAGTTCGAACGTTGAACCACAGAGGCCTGACCAAATAGGTTCCGTAGAAACATACATATAGACAGAAAGAAGAGAAGTTTGTAAACAAAAATATTCTGCAAAGAAACCTCGTTGAAATCACTACTAAAAAGGTAGGTAAAGGTACTTGTTTACGAATTTACTGCTCACCTAACAATTAGATCATTCGACCTAATCCACCAATCGTGCAAGTGAAAATGGAGCTTCCAGATCTACCAGAAGCAACCTTGATGCAACATTACTTATTTCTGGGTATGTTTACATTTGCTTCCCTATCTATTAATGATTGATTTATCACATCATTATGATGCCTCAGGTAACGTTCGCTACAGTGCTTGAACACTCACAAGGGGCCGCGTAGCCCGCAAGGAAGCGTCACATTTTATGTAAGCTTTTAGCACCCTTCAGAACCTTTTCAAAAAAAATCTGTGACCTATAACAAATCTAAATTTTTATATCCCGAACATTGACATGATACGAGACCTGTAGTGTATAGTTTACTTATTTGTGTAAACTCAAAATACAAGTAATATTGTTTTCTTGTGTGTAATGTGTAGAAGTAGGGATGTAGTTTTATCAAATACAATATAGAAATCTATAAAATGACTAAGTGAAATAAGCTATTTATCTCTAAAATTTGCACCGTCCTCCTGGTATAGGCACCGTGAGAGAAGACCCGAACAAAAACTAGTTCAAATATACAAAAAAAAAAGTAGATATTTAACAAAAACAAAACTGTAACACAAATATTGACAAAAGACAGGAAAATGTGCTGAGAAGAAACCAGTTGTACAATAACCGACAGATTATTTACATACATAAAAGCTACCATGCAGCAAACCCTGAAGACTTCTTCTGTCATCAACATTTATATAAAAGCTCAATATTAAGAAACAATTTCGCAAGGTATTTGACTCCGGCTAGAGGGGGCATTGGGATGAGTGCGGAAATAGCAACGCGTCGTAATTTTAGTAGAATCGGGGCAACGCGGCCGCGGACAGAAATAGAGGCGGCGCACACGCGTCTTCCCGCTGTCAATTTCGTCCGCATAGGGAGCACGATTAGCAGCCAGCGGCCAGGCGGCACTCGAGCCGCGAGGAAAGTGTACGCGGAGCCGAGCGACCTCCGCGTGCGCGCGGGTGCAGTGATGAGGAACTGTGCGCAGTTGCATAATTGTGAAAAGTTACCTGTGGAACCTAACTTAGTGAATAATTAAAGTGTTGCGTCAAACTCAGTTCAACTACATTGAAACGAAACAACGGGTCAGGTAACGTACAAATGTTATTAGAACGATGAGCTCTTATAGGAAAAATTTATACGCAGATAATGTTCGCTAATATACACTTACCTACTAATTGTTATTTACATAGAGTGAACACACTTTCGATATTTTGGGATATGAGTGGCGGAATATAGGTCGGCAAGGCGTCGACGACGCGGCAACGCCCGCTCTATCCCGGTCACAGCTGCCGCTTACAAATGTTAATAATATCGGTATATTTTATAATTTGAATTAGCGATTCCCAAATTTCACATTAATATCACAAGGATTCGTTGCATAGTTCTAGCAGTTACTGGAACAAATACCAACGTATCTGGTGTAGCTAGCCAAGAAAATTTACATAAGTGCTGGGTAGGTACGTTGCATTGTGAACGTATTGTACAATGCAAAACTATTTTAGCCGCAAACAACACATAAGAACGGTAACTACCTAATCAATGTTAACGGTATTATAGCCTGCGGTAAAATGCAGTAGGTAAGCACGTAGCCCTCTACATCTTTTAGATAAAATTCTCGTGTCACAATGTTAGTTACCTTACTCCTCCGAAACGGCTTTATCGATTTTGACCAAATTTTATATGCATAGGCATTCAGTATGTCTGAAAATCGGCTACTATCTATTTTTCATACCCCTAAGTGATAAGGGTGGTCCAACCCTAACATATATTTTTTAATTTTTGGACAAAATTTTTTATTTTTATTTTTTATAATGTGGCATTAAAAAAAACATACAACCCTAAATTTTTACCCTTATATCACCAACCCTAATTTTTTTATAGCTATATTATTCATGAATAATGTGACGCAGACGAAGTTGCGCGGGTCAGCTAGTATAATATAGTATCTATAAACTTAGTCAATCATGAAACGAAGTAGGTAAACTGCAAAATATAAACAAGTTCCTTGTTCCGTTTACAACTAGTTCTACGTTCTAAACTAGTTTAAGGTACAAGTATGTTGACTGTTGTGCATTTCCAGACATGCTAAAAGGTCGTGGGCGCGAGCAGCGCGGCGTGTCGTCGCCGGTGCCGGCACATCTGGCTGGCATCGGGCGCTGGCCGGCGCCGGCAGCAGGCGCGCGGCCGCCCGCGCTGGCGCCCGGCACGCCGCGCCACTCTACGCCGACCATGCACCGCGCGCCCCTCGCCAGGCCGGAGCCTGACTACGAAGTCGTGGAGTTTCCGAGCGATCAATACGTCAATGCTAAAATACAGCCACCACCACCGCCGCCGCCGCGACCTCCAACAGGTATACAAAATCTAAAGTTTTTGCACCTCATAGGTAAGAGCTTTTATAAACCTCCGTATTCAAAGTCATTACTGATTGAAGACTGTTCCCTCAAATTCCTCGACATTTTATCGAGATCATGTTTACAATTTTTATTTAAAAAGAAATTTGTTCCTCTCTGTGGTCGAGCAAAGAGACTCGATCTTATCCCTACGTACAAAAGAATAGGACACAAGCAAATCAGAGCAGCAAGTTGGTAGTTCATAAAACATGCACAACAATATGGTAATATTTATAAAACTAGCTTCTGCCAGCGGCTTCGCCCGCGTGATCCCTAGGGAACATATTCCCGGGATGAAAAGTAGCTTATGTGCTATTCCAGACTATAAACTATCTTTGTTCTAAATTTCATTAAGATCCGTTAAACCGTTCTGGCGTGATTGAGTAATAAACAACCAAACTTTCACATTTATAATATTACTCGTTTGATGTAAAGCGAAATTATAACCATCTTCCCCTCGACATTATAATTATTAAAGGATATTGCAAACTGTCGTAAGCCGTTTTCCGAAGCTACTCGCTAGCCTCTAGGCGCCAAGCTAGCCGCCTGCCTGTGCATTCGCGAACACAAAAATAATCCTTATAGCATGATTCAGTATTCACGCGCGATGGCTTATTATTAGCGTTTTTCATGTATAACATTGGTGTTTCTATACCGATTTCTATGATTCTTTTTTTATGGAATAGTTAATAATGTTAAATTTTATTAATGTTAATTAGGGACAACTGAGAGTTTTATAAACGTAAGAGTAGACAAATACAATCAGAAAGCTTCGAACTGCTAAGCTATCGGGAGTTACACGTGTTAGTGTTCGTCTATCATAAAAGATAGACATAATTATGCTGTCATTGGATATTTTTTATATAATTTTAAGGAAAACATTTCCGTCATACATGATTTCTGTGTAGCTTTCACCATTAAGGTTGCACACGCGACGGAAGCTTAAAAAATGGAGTAACTTCTCCCGTTTTCCCAACATTTCCCTTCACTGCTCTGCTCAAATTGATTGTAGCGTGATGAAAAGTATACTATAACCTGCTCAGGAGTATGAATAATAATTGTACCAAGTTTCATTAAAATCCGTCGAGTAGTTTTTGTTTCTATAACGGTTATACAGACAGACAGACAGACAGACAGACCGACAGACAGACAAAAATTGTACTGATTGCATTTTTGGCATCAGTATCGATGCCTAATCACCCCCTAATAGTTATAGTTATTTTGGAAATATATTTCATGTACAGAATTGACCTCTCTACAGATTTATTATAAGTATAGATAACGGTTATACAGACAGACAGACAGACAGACAGACCGACAGACAGACAAAAATTGTACTGATTGCATTTTTGGCATCAGTATCGATGCCTAATCACCCCCTAATAGTTATAGTTATTTTGGAAATATATTTCATGTACAGAATTGACCTCTCTACAGATTTATTATAAGTATAGATAGATAGATATAGATAGATATAGATAGATATAGATATAGATATATTGCATACTACCATTAAAAGAGAAAGGGAACATTATTTATGCAATATTTGCTACTCACATTAGGAAAACAAAGCACATCTAGTGGTATTTGTGTATGCGAGCTTCCGAGTCGAGCACGGAAGTCACACTAATGAAAAGTCGAGTTTGGATAACAAATGTTAAACAATAATGTGTGTATTGGTTACCGTAGGTCACCCGGTCGAAGCAGGTGCATCGTGCGGGCTGTGCGGAGGGGGCGGAGCGCGCGTGCGCTGCGCGGAGTGCGGCCGAAGAGCGCTATGCGCCTCCTGCGACGACATGTACCACCGACACCCCAAACGGAGGCACCATCAGCGACAGGTCAGTAATCACTCTTTAAAACATTCAGATAAGCAGCAGGTTCCCGACTTTAAGAGAAATAGGACGTCAAGTTCCTTAGCCTCCATGGAAAAGGGAGGATCCTACGGCCTGACGGATGATGACTAGTGGAAGCGCGACGGTGACGACAGCCGAGCAGTAGGCTCTCGTCGCGCTTCCACCACAAGTGTAGACCCCACTAAGCAGCATTGAAGTTCCACTGCATGTAAAGTTCAGTAGGCACCTACCGCAGAGTTCCGTTGCCGATGCGGTCTAGATCTACCTCACGGGAATTAAGCTTATATGGATAAAGTAGGCCGCTTCGCTTGGCTGAAGTGCAGTTCTGTTCGGTGTTGTCTAGTTCTAATATTCTGCATTTCGACATTATAGATAACGATTATGAAAGCAGAATATTTTGACAGGCGATAGTAAATAATAATCATCGTGTTACAGGCATTATCGCCATCTCAGTTACGCGAAGAACGGCCACCACTTCCACCAAAGGCAGCGCCCCCTGTGCCGCCGCCACGAAAACACAAGGTAAGTTACATACATAGGCATGTGTAGGTGATTTATTATGTAGGTATTCTAATACACAATTTTAAGATTTAAAATTGACACGTTACAGATGAGCGGAGACAGAATGAGCGCTAGTCCCAAACCACCTGTAATGGACCAACGGCGAGCCACTCTCAACTCACCGCATCATATGACTATGATGATGGGCACACAGGCCCAGGCACCCTCTCTACTACCCGGCAATCATATACCACCCCAACAAGCCCAGCATGGCATGCATCAACAGATGCCCCTACATCTGCAAACGAAGATGACTACAACACCCACACCAAACCACCTCGGCAGTATGCCATTTTTACCAACAAACATGCATGTTACCCCGTCTCAGCACGCACCAGCCCAAGGACAGTCCAATACTCTGTCCCACATGAATGCAGCCTGGAATCGCCCTCGCGGATCACTACAAGGTTTTGGAGTACATCCGAATATGGTAAATCTGATTGTGTGTACTTAAATCAGTGAAAGGCAACCTGGAAGAGATCGCGAAATGCGATAAGGCCGCCAATTGTATGTTTTGTTAGTTTAAGGTTTCTTTTATGTAAACGCGCGCGCGCGAGGCTGGGGTGCGCGCGTGTAAACGTTATATCTATCTATCTATCTATGTATTTTTCATTTGGTGTACAATAAAGTATATATAAATAAAAAAGAAATAAATAAATCACTCCATTATTTTTTAGGCTGTAGCAACTGAGCAATGGGAAAATCCAGACAATATAGCTCCTACAATGCAAAGTTGGGGCCGTCCTATGCGTCGGGGTGCGTCGGTGCTTGAACTAAGCGGTGGTGCAGGGACCGGCTGCGCCGGGTGTGCCCACTGCGCCCCCATGGCTTGGCGGTACGGCAGCTGCGCCAGCCTCGACCACCCTTGGGCCAACACGAACCCAGGGTGGGCACCCACATGCTGTCCTCCTGGGCACCCTACTCATATGCAGCCCCATCCACATATGCATCCACCACAAACTCCACAACCTTACAGGAGAGGTAAGCATTTAACTAATATACCTAATATGATTAAAGGCGAAGTAAGTTTCTCACGCTTTCACGTCTAAACTTTGATGAATTTTGATACAGATATATATAGATAGGGAACCTGGAGACGGTCATCGGCTACTTTTTTTAAGACAATCTATTTTTACGTGAGCGATGCCGCAGGCTAAGGCTAGTAAATATAATTTTAGACCCTAAATAAGTACTAGATACGACTTCCAAACGGTCAAACAATGAACTTACATTTTCAGCTGAAAGTCGTACAGTGTCCCGAGCTGCATCGCGCGCAGGCTCACGGGCCGCGTCTCCGGCGATGAGCGTGCGGTCCCGCACGTCTCGGCGTATGAAGCACCGCACGCCGTCGCCGCCACCATTGCCGTCAAGTGATGCCGATTCAGAGAGCGAAAGCGAGAGTGACCATGAGCCTCCTGCTAAACCACAAGAAAAGGATGAAGATTCTCTTGGGCCTGCTCCTCCGCCACCGAGCTCGACGTGGCAGTGCGAACACTGCACATATGTGAACGAGGCTGGGGTGCGAGTGTGTGCCATCTGCTGCCGCACACCCGTTACTGAGCCTAAGCCGATTACTAAGGATATTAGTGAGAATGTTGAAAGACTGAAAATCTCGCATAAACAATCCCCATCACCTGCACGTGCTACGGAGGAGCCCCGGTTTGACCGAGGTTATAGTTTAATTTATTATTATTTGCATTTCTTTATTTCTAGCAGAAATTGTCTAATCTTTGTTTTAGGTACCTCTACCAGAGGGATATCTGGGTATAAAGTGTATGCAGCATTCTTAGGTTACCTAACATTATCATATTATTTTACAGAAGTCGAAAAACCGAAAAAGAATTCTAAAAAAGAGCGCATATCAACTGGTTGCGGCCCATCACCACCTCGAGAAGGAACTACTCCTAAGAAAACAATAAATCGACTCGTGACGCCGACGAGAGATTCAAATACCAACAATCATAACGACAAGTCACAAGGAAGGCATGACATGGCCGTTGGCCCTTCACCACCGCGAGAGGTTCGAAATGGCTCAAAAACGGACATGAGTACAGAGATATCTCCGTCACGAGAGATTAATAAAACAATGCGAGTTTCCCCCTTCCGGAACAGCAGAGGATCGCCGCGGCCTGAAGTTCCTAAGCGGCACAGTATATCTGTAGGGCCTTCACCGCCCCGAGACAACGCATATGTTAACGCACCACTGCAAAATCATTCAACAAATGTCCAAAAAAAGTCCACTGGAACATCTCCACCTCGAGACGCCGTCAGTGAGCGGCACATTTCGTCACTAGCAAATAACAAGAGTACTGTATCCAACACCGGTACATCTCCACCTCCTCAAAGCATCTCTACGCAGGTGAGCTTTACTTTTCGTGTATCACCTTAATCGTTATATCCGTAAAACGCTTATGTTCAGATAAGTATCCACTTAACATGTCGATTTACAATACAATATCGTTATCATCATCTGCCCAGCATTTTCCCAACTATATTGAGGTCGGCTTCCAGTGAAACCGGATTAAGCTGAATATCAAATACCGTTAACGAACGTTAATAAATCGGTAGGCTTATAAGCCTACCGATTTATTAACGTTAGTTGGAAAAAGAAATGCTTTGTTATAACAAAGCATTTTTTTATCATTTATAGAAGCTTTTCGTAGTTCTTTCGACACAAAGATAAAGAAGTCTCAGGATCGATCGCTAAGCCAAGCGAGTATTTCGGGACCTCAAATACCAACATTTTATACGTTGCAGACCTATGAAGTACCGAACTCAACTGCGTGGGAACGCGCACCATCTGTTTCACGATCACGGCCACGTAGAAGATTTCGTGACGATAGTAGAAGAGAAAGATCTCAAAGCAGACATTCAATGTCCAGTGATACCCGTGTAAGTCAATTCAAGTTTCAAACTAAGTAGTCCAAAGTTATTAGTTCAGTACCTATTTAAATATGAAATCATCCGTTTAGGAAAGCGATCGAAGCGTCCGCACAGCTGGTCCAAGTGGCTCCAACAGATGGGAGTGGCGTGAACGTGATAGTAGCCCTGGGGCTGAGTGGGGAGACAATTATAGCCGCTTGTCCCGGCGCGCATCACATTTAGATCTACGTCGTGCTCGTCCAAACCGCCGATCAACCTATTATGGATCTGAGGTACATTTTTTATCATAAGTAGGTATAACCTAATACGTTCCTAAAAAATCACCCGGTGGACAGCACTAAGTATATTATACATAGTACCATGAACTCGCCCGATTAGTATTTTTCTTCTCAGGCACCGTCACCAGAACGACAGTCCACTCGGGCGATTTCACTTGAGGCTCTAGCTGGAGCTGGTGCTATGAGAGAAGCAGAAAGAGGGATGGAATTAGCTCAACTGATGGGAGAAGCTGAAAGGCTGGGTTTTAGTGCTGCCGAAGTGCAAGCAGCACTAACACAAAGTCCGGCGTCACCATTGGCTTGGTTGCGAGAACGCTGGCCGAGTCTGTGCGCCGGCGTGCGCGCGGCCGCTGCACGGCTCGCTCCGACCGCTGCCATCACTGAGTTGGAAGCCAGAGCCGCGCTCGCCAGACACAGGGGCGCTATGTGGCCGGCCGTGACAGAATGTGTCGATAGACACAAACGACAGGTAGTCTATTACAAATGTTTTCAGTATCTACATTCTCAATTCTCACGCAGGTTTTCAACTGCAAATTTGTAGCGTCATTACTGTTTGACAACGTATGATCGCAGTAGCACACTGATTTATTTTGAAAATATCAATAAATTAATTAGTTAAACATAATAACGAAAAGCTGAAAAGGCTGTAAAGTTTAATTAAAGACTTGGACAAGTTTACTTTAAACCTTTCCAGACGGAGCTTATGGGCGTCGGAGAAGAAGGAAGGCTACGCGGCCATGTTTGGGGCTCCCCAGTGGGTGCAGACGACGACGCGGCTCCTCCTCGCTCCTCATCCCGCCACTCTCACCGCATGCGCGGTAATCTTAAACGCACAACAAACCAATAAAAATATCGTTGCATTACAAGATCACACCATCATCGTACCACGTCATAACCTTCACTTTACATTTCAGCAGAAGATAGTTCAGATGAGTTTGAAGCACCGACACCGCCTAGATTTCAAGATGATGACTGGATGTATTTACCACTAAACATAAATCTGAATGATTACGAAAGAGAAGCAAACGTAATAGAAAATAAATCCACCGACCGGAAAATTGTTGAAAAAACAGATGATGTAGCAAAGAAATTAAAACAGCTTCTCCAAGAAGCTGGAATTCCTTCAATTGATGAAAACTTGCTTTTACAAGGACTGCTATCTGGTAAAACTGCATTCGAACCAGACGCGAATCGCAATATAAATGCAAAGGCACAACCGATTGATTTAATTCAATCGGAAAATGATTTTATAGACGCCTACAATGCCTTAACAAGGTCTAGTCCACTACCAAATATTAACAAAACCACTAACGAGACTGAAAGTTCAAAAGAAAATACATTAGTCTTGCAGGATAACTTAAACATAAAGAATAATTTTTCAAAAGTGAATAGATCCGATAATCATACGCCAGAATCGCCAAACGAAAATGAACATCAACAAACCGTGAAAATTGAAGAATCACCACAAATTCAACAAATAAATAACATACCTAGTAAAATCGAACAAGCAAATGGCAACTTAATAGATTCTGGCAATAAACTCGATCAACCAATAAACACACAAACAGAAAACACTGTTTCAAACGTAGTAAATCAAAATACTGTTAGTGAAAGTATCATAGAAAGTAATGGTAACAATCTTCCTCAAAATGTTAAGCGATCTGAAGAAAATATTTCAGGCAGTAGAAATCACAGACAAATGGATGATAAATCCAACAATCTAACAGATATTGTGGATACCACACAAAGACTTATCCAACAAATGAAAGAAGAAATCAATTCTGACATCAATTCCATTGATGGCAGAACTGTATCACAAAGTGAAGCTGAATCCAGCACCGATGAAACAAATGATGAACAAGAATCAAGCTATAGCGACACTGATGAAGAAAGAACGGAGAATCTTACATCAGATGAAAAGGAAGTCACAAGTTCTGAAGATGATGACGATCCATCTGAAAAACCTCAGGCGGTACAGTATGTAACAAGTTCTGAGGAAAATGAGAATTTCGAGGAAGCCTTGGACCATGTAGAAAATCAGTTAGAGGATTTCAAACACGCAAACATTGAAATGCTCGATTCAATAGCACGTACATTACAAGAAGAAAATACTTTTACAGTAGAAGTAAGTGAACCACAGACACGAGATGTTGTCAGACCTTCAAGGAAAGAAGATGTGAATAACAATGTGTTTATTAGCGTTAACAGTTTCGAAGAAATTTATGAAGAGCTTAACACTCAAAATAATATCGATCAGGTTGTCAATAAGCACACAGTAGAAAATAACGCGAAAGACAATCTCAACCCTAAAAATCTTGAGTTATTTGCAAGACAGGAAATAGTTTTTTCCGAAATGAAAACAATAGCTCCCACTAAGATACTTTTTTCTGAAAATATCCGTCCCGTTATGAATGCCATACTAGAAACCAAAGAGCAAAAGCAGAGTAATAATTCTATTAATGCATTAGATATTCACACACAACAAGAGATACCTGAATCCGTTATTAACCAAATAAATATACAACCAAATTCAGAAAAAGCCCAATTTAATGAAAATAATTCTTCTGGTAACCACTCCGAACAAATATTACTTGTTGAAGAATCACAACAACGTCTTCCAGCCCTTGGTGAAACTGCTCCACTTGTAACATTAAATATTGAAGAAAATGAGAAAAGCAATGTAAACCCTGAGGCAGATCAACCTTCAGATTCAGAACAAGCAGATAGTACTAGTAATGATAAAGTAAAGATACCTGACCAGCTTTCAGAGGATACACCACGTGATAACAGCAGTATTAAAAACTCTATAATCAATAAGTCTAACATACCTAAACTGATAAGAATCATACCTAATAATAAGCCGAAAAATGATAAAAATTCACCAAAACTAATTGTTTCAAAGGTTCCAGTACGTCGAACATCTATTAAACAATATCCTGCCCCCGCTCCTCCTAAATCTCACTTTGGTAACATTCAAAGTGGTCATGTAAAGCAATTACAAACTAGACTGTTTAATAATAAGGCAATTCCTTCCCAACCTGTTCCTACCACATCTGTGATATCCGAGGAGAAACCGACCACATCAACAATGAGTAAAAAAAAACCAGCTCCTCTCCCGCCTTTAAAACATATAGGGGGGAAACAGCTCTCACCTCCTAAAACAACGCCACCGAAAGAAAAAAAGCCATTTTTCCGCGAAACCTGTCGCACAGAAGACGAATGGACCGATAGTGATTCGGAAGACTCACAGTTAATAATCATAAAGCCAACTGAAGAATCGATACATTCACCGCCATCGCCACCTCCACCAGTTACTGTCCGAAGGGTGTCTGGTCAAATCATAGATTTGGCTAAAGTTCGACTTCCAGAAGGTTCACCACAGGTAAGTTAAGTTACGTTGAACAAGTCACTACTTAAAATAGTTACAACCGCAACAAAAGCGTTAAAATCACGTTTCAGAGGCAAGCGCGGATGCTGCTCGCAGAGGGTGCAACAGAAACATGGGAGCAAGCACAGCTTGCAGTAGAGTTGATATCACAAGGTGCAGATCCGCCGGCTGCACTGCTTGCGGCGTTGGAATGCGTCGACCTATCGTCTGCTCTAGCTTATCTATACCAAGATTGCGAACTCTGCGCATCTCGACTACCGGAGCATGACGTGAGGGAATTCAATTATAGATTAGTCTAGAATGTAGATCAAGGTTCAGTCACATAAATGCGCACTTATTATTTTTCAGATGGTGTCAATGTTGCGTTGCACTCACCGCTGCTGTCGGGAATGCGCACACCATTACTTCACAGTACAAATAACGGAGAGAAGTATCGCTGACTGCGTATGTCCCTATTGTAAACTTCCAGAGTTGGAAAGTCTACCCGAAGATGCCTGGCTTGAATATTTTGCTCATTTGGACATACTTTTGAAAACTCTGCTTGAAATAGATGTGCACGAGTTGTTTCAAAGAAAGGTACGTGCCTAAATAATTCATTATTTTACACCAATGAAGTTAAAAGGAATTTTGAAGAGGGCCTTTGAGGGTAAGTAACCTACCTTAAATGTAGCGTTTTCAAAATAGTAAGGAAAACTGTGTTAAATTATTTATAGAGTTCCAAAATGGTAAAAAGGAACCCTTATGGTGTGACAAAGTCACAGCTGGATATATCAAGAACTACTAATGCTATCAACTTGAAACTTGGAATAGTTGACGACGTTTGTTCAACTATTTTGCAAATAAGAAAGAAATAAGTATTTTTTTGCAACAGCAACTGATAGTTATTCCTAAACATTCGAAGTGAGGCTACCAGGGCATGTGCTTATGCCTTTTGCAAATCCTCAAACATTTTTTTTTAGGTCGCATGGTTTTCAACTTTTCACGAAAAATGTTAATAATTTACTATCTCCCCCGCCTTATCTCCGAAAAATCTGAAATTATTCTACATGAGCGCTTTGACAAAATCGAATTGCTCAGGTTGATTAAAGTTGAATACCGCGCGTCACAAGATTTATATTGATTTTTGCATTGCATACAACAATAAAAATATTAGTAAAATAATATTTAAAAATATTTACTTTACTTTTAATTAGACCAATTTTTTTTCAAGCAATATATCAACGCCACCTTAATCATTAAATATTTTTTATTTGAATTTGGATTATAATTTCATAGATGTAAATTATAGTTTCGTACGGAAAATTGACAATAACTCTCAGTTTTACAGAATTATTTTTGGTGTATTACTGTATGAATCGTAATAAATTGATTTGAACATTCCAAAGTAGAAGATACAGTTGTACCGTGGACATTTTTATAAATTATTAAATTATAATATCTTCGGTGTACCAAGGCATCAAAAGATTCCCTAAAGCAACGTTTTTTTTGCCTGAACCGGGACTCCGAACGAACTCAAATTCTATAAAGAGCACCCATGTACAAAATCAACATTTAATTTTATTATTTACCTAAGTGGGTGCTTCAATGTCATAGTGACCATTTTAATTATTTGTTGACAGTTACGAGACCGAACCTTAGCCCGAGATCCAAACTTCAGGTGGTGTATGGAATGTTCTTCAGGATTTTTTGTCCACCCAAAACAAAAGAAAATACGTTGCCCGGAATGTCGATCTATAAGTTGTGCATCATGTAGGAAACCGGTAAGCTTCACTGTAATATGCTGGAGCAATTTCATAACATAAAAACAAACACATAATAACATAAAATAAAGGTAAACATTAACTAAGCAACTATTTTCATATTTTGTTTACAGTGGAACGCTAATCATGAAGGTCTGAGCTGTGAGCAATATACTGCTTGGCTAGAGGACAACGATCCTGAGCGGTCGGTGACTGCAATACAGCAACATTTACGAGACAATGGACTCGAGTGTCCACGGTGTCATTTTAAGTACTCACTCTCGAGGTAACTACTGATGAAGGCATGTTTATTTTCAACAATATTTAAAACTGGCCAAGTGCGAGTTGATCTCGCGTGCCAATGGTTCCGAAACAATTTAATTTTTGTAAAATGTTATTTTAACACAATAGTTCTCTAATAGGTTTTCCTGTAATCTGTAAGTTAAGAACTACTTATTATTTGCATTTTTCTTCAACATTTTATAAATAATGGTAATTTTTGGTATACTTAATTTCTTAATAACTTCAATTTTTTTTTTCGTTTTTATTATAATTATGAAAAACAAATGAATACCGTCACAGTGTGCCCTTTCATTTGTATGTCACACGGACAGTTTGAAATTTTTTTATTGAGATTTTCCAGTTTGAACCGCCCAACCTCGCCCTACCCTAACGCCGCTACAGCAGTATCGGCGTTAGGGTATGGCGAGTTTGAGCCGGGTATAGAGGAGCGCCACAGGCGGTCAACCGGGACGACCCGCTCCGTTTGACACCCGCTTAGGGGTGACACCCGACCGTTCGTTGACTAGTTTTTGTCACTATCGGGTGTCACTCCTAAACCTTTAAATCAATGAAACCTGTCGAGAGAGGTGCAAATATATGTTTGAGGTCGCCTCGCTCGCTCTTGTATTCTGCACTCTCCAACTTCATGAGTTTTTCTGTTTAAAACAACAAAAGATATCTTTTTATGTTCAAAACACAATAAAACCCTTTCGAGATGAGGTGCAATTTTCTTTTTAGTTCTCGAGGTTTTTCTGCATTTAGGGGTGATACTCGACCGTTCGTTGAGTTTTTGTCATGGTCGGGTGTCCCCCTAAACGGGTGACGTAATGAAACCCGTCCGAGGTGGGGAGTTGGTAATTTCAGGCTCGCTTTGCTCGCTCTTGCATTCGGCACTGTCTTTGTTTTCGACCTTTTTTGTATAACTCAATAAAACGATTGTTTGTGTATGAATGATGAAAAGAAAATATGTATAATACCTTTCTAGGGCACGTGAATTTTCGAGCCCATTTCAAATTAATGAGCTTTCATGCATCAGTTCATAAAGTGCCATAAGCTGAGGTGGGATGCAAAAATGCTAATCAAAGAGATCGCTGATATAAAATTAAGCTATGAAAGTATTTTTATATAATTGGTTATTTCTATTAACAATTAAATACTTAGTTATTTCGTAATATCCTCTAGGTACCTTTTTGAGAATTGAAGTTTGAATTGTAGTTAGGGGGCGCCGTAAAAATCTCGCTCAGGGCGCCAGTATTGCTAAAACTGGGTCACAGAAATCCATATGTGCACCAAATTTCAACAGAATCGGTCCAGTACATTCAGAGAAAACTGGCTGTGACAGACGGACAGACAGACACCCAAGTGATCCTATAAAGGTTCCGTTTCTTACAGATGTTGCGAACCCTAAAAATTGTTTGCGCTACCTACGAACATTATGCGATTGGGAAACTCATATCTACTTTCAAAATTTGAATTTATATGAATTTCAGGGGAGGCTGCATGCACTTCACCTGTACTCAATGCAAGTACGAGTTCTGCTACGGCTGCGGAAAGCCGTTCACAATGGGCGCTCGCTGTGGGTTGAGCGAATACTGCGCGAAGTTGGGGCTACACGCGCATCACCCTCGAAACTGTCTGTTTTACTTGAGGGACAAGGAACCACACGAGTTACAAACTTTGCTTCAGGTAGATATAACAAAAATACAACCGAATTGAACCTTGTAGGTTTGTTTGTTACGCTTTCACGTCTAAATCGCTGAACAGATTTTGATGAATGGCCCTGGATACGGCCACAGGCCGCTATTTGCAAAAAAAAAAAATACTAGGTAACGCGACTGAGGTTACGGACAAAAGCTAGTTAATAAAATAAAAAACAAACAAACACCGAAAATCAATGGTTAAACCATTTGTAAAAACCGTTCTCTAAATTTTTAGATGAACAACGTCACATATGAAACAAACGCAGCGGAGGGCAGTGCAGGGCGATGTCCCGTTCAGTTGCAACGAGAAACACCGACAGGGCTAATAGACGGCACGTGTGGCAATGAAGCACCCAACAATTACGCAGGGCTCTGCAAGTAAGTAACAGGACTGAGTGGAGGTAGACGACTGGGTAGGACCCACGGAATAGTCTAGCGGTAGGTAGGTAAAAAGTGGAAATGATCCACTCCGATTCTCATCACTAAGTATTTTCTACAAATTCAATCCCTAGATAGGCTAGCATCAACAAGCTCCACTTTGTTTGACAAACCAAAGCCTTGAGAGATATAGGTATAAACGAATTTGAAGGAGAAATTTTAATCCAATTTTATTGTTTCATTATTATGTTTGCAAAATTGTCTGCTCCACAACGTTAACTGTTGATGAATTAGGCATTAAAAAAAATACTCTACTAAAAGTCTAGAGATAAGAGACCCTTGAAGTGAAAGCGATTGAAGCGCGAATTATCAATCATATTTTTTGTCTGTGAAACCTGAAAGCGCTGGATAATAAGCCCCCCTCTTAACCACCAGATATGGTGGTTACGCAGCAAAAAACTGATGTTATAATAAACCATAGTTACAGATGACCACGATGCGACGAGGCCTATAATATCAAGCAGTGGTCGTGTTAGTTTTCAATGTGCATGACGGTCGAGGCGAGCGAGGCGATGAGTGAGGCATGTGCTTGCAGGAACCATTACCTGGAATACCTGAGTCGGTTGGTTCGTCGTTGCAGCATCGACCCGCTTCCAATCCTCGGGGTGGACGACCTCGAGACGCTGGTGAAGCGCGCCGCGCTCCGGCCGCCGCCTCGGCCCTACGGCACGCTCGAGGGCCTCTACAAGCGGGGCCTCGTGGAGGTGTGTTGACCTCGGCTGTACTTGCAGGGCGCACTACATGGAGTACCTGGCGGGGCTGGCGCGCGGGCTCGACCCCATCCCCATCATGGACGTGAGCGAGCTCGTGGCAGAGCTGCGACGCCGCGCGCTGCCGCTGCCCGAGCGCGGCCCCTGGGACACTGACCCCATCTATGCCGGGATGTGCGCGGAGGTACAGGAGCCGACTGCCTTCGTTACCTAACCAATCAATCAGTCTAGCCTCTTCTCAACTATGTTCGAGTCGGCTCCCAGTCTAACCGGATGCAGCTGAATACCATTATTTTGTTACTTAACCATGGACACTTAGCTAATACTTACCAATGAGATAGAAATACCCGTCAACGTATCTAATCTTTTAACTCCACATTGTGGCACAAAAGGACTGTTCACAACATGTCACGATTTCGAGTCAAAGTCTTGTCATTTCTGCCGGTTCCCCAGGTCAAAAAGTTTGGAATACATTTTTGGGGTTTCGGCTACAAGTCTCCGGTGGATTTCAGTCGGCGCTGAAACGGCGAACAATTCGTTGTTGATTTTGAATGATCTTCTTCTACTGACATTTACTCATACATAACCAAATCAACCATTTACGTACAGTCAAACGCTTTCAGTGCCAGTAGTAAAACATTGACATTGACATCGCCTATGTTCTAGCATTAAGGGCGATTTTAGTAATGCCCCAGATTACTCATTTCCATTTGACTGTACAAGACTGTCTTCAAGCAACATTTGCATTTAACACCGTAAGGGGAACCTAAAAAGAGATGTTAATGATAAAAGATGATCAGTGATGACCCTACTGTAAACATCGGAAGCATCATCAGACTCTGTCAGAGAAATTCGTATGGTAAGATTACCATACAAACTTCTCTAATGAAGTCAAGATCTTGTAGAGTCTCCCAACTTTAGGAAATTTTAATTAAGTGTAGTATTTTTATATTTTATATAGGCACTAAGTGTTCAATGTTGAGCACAACTGAGGTTTGATAGCGGTGGAGCACCACTTCAAACCCCGCGCGGGCGTATGTATGTACCTACGCACGGGACGACATCTGCTATCGACGTCTCCGCAACCTTGAGGTTCTCAACGCTCTATGGGCTCTAGTGGATAGAGGCCTGAAAAAAAAAATTCTACGCCTTTATCTAACGTTCGCACAGCGGTGATTTGGAGACAACTGGGCTCACACAACACCTACGTGAGGCGGCGAATTCGGCTCAGCAGCAGCGGTACTCTTCTGCCCAATTGGTGTTACTGGGGGACTTCAACGCCCACCATCAGGAGTGGCTCTTTCCGACTACTGTCTGTTGAAGTCTGTGTCTGTTTACTCTCCGCTCGATCCTAGCCCGAGAGGCACTCGTCGGGTATGGCTATACAGGTCAGCATATTGGGATGGCATGCGGTCTTTCTTCGCATGTTATCTATCCTTGGCAGCCTACTTGCTTGTCTTCGACTGATGCTTCGTCGTGTGCGGGCACCATGACGGATGTGTTGCGGAGGGGAATGAGTACTACTTACATTCCATTCTCTGACGTAGCAATGTGTTTGGTGCCGAGTTCAGCACTTAAACACGCGGCGTACCTTGCATGGGTCGACACTCGTCCGCGCAATGCAATTGTCGTGAGTCAGAAGAAAAGAGCCTTCAACAGGGCTGCCAAGTCCTTCAAGAAGGTGTTGCGGAGAGCTCGGTTTGACCACATTAGCCGAGTAGGAAACAAACTTGCTTCATACCCAGCAAGGGCTTTGGTCCCTGGCTAATTCGATCGAATCAACTGCTGCTGCCCCTCTCTACCACCACTGCTGAGAACCGACGACCCACTCCGCTGAGGGAAAAGCGAACTCGTTTGCTTCTTTGTTTACGGAATCTTCACGTCTGGATCCTGGTATCGCGAGGCTGCTTCTCCTGATGGTTGTGAGACAAGTTTGTCACAACATTCACATTTATCAGGAAGAACGTCCGTAGGGTTTCACATAACCTAGACGTGAACAAGGCCAGTGGCCCCGACGGGATACCGGCAATAGGCTAGATTCCATCATCCACAAATTGCAAAACTATTTAGTCCGTCAGTTACAGTATTGAAAAATAATGGACACGTATTTTTTGTTTTTGTAAATCAATGAATATTGACAAAGATAAAACGCATTAAAACTCGGGAGTGGGGGCTCGTGACGTCACGACCAGTAGCGTAGCTATCAAGGGGCTAGGCGGGGCAGTGCCCCAGGGCCCCCAAGCTCAGGGGGCCCCAGAAACCTGATTAACAATCCTCTTAATGAAGTTGGCCTGGTATTATCTTTTAGAAACTATTTTCGGCGCGTATTACAACAAAGTTATAGCCGGACCACGGACGCGAGTGCGCGCCTAGGCTAGACAACAGCTAGCTAGGATTGACGGGAACGGTAGTGTCGCCTCTTAGGGGTTATTTGCGAATGACCATAACTCCGTAGTTAGGGAGATATTTATTTACCTGGGTCTATTGTTTGAGATTTGGTTTTCCGAGAAGAATCTTCAATAGTTAGGGAGGTTTGCTTCGCATATATATCGGCTATTAGTTCTTACTAGCTCACACCATGGATTCAGCTCACCATCTGTTGGTTAAAATTTTAAATTGATTCCTACCATTCTATATAATTTGAAATATATAACACATAATCGTTTCTGGTATCTCTGTTTTGGATTTGGAGTCCCAGCCCAGAGATGTTCTACACGCACATATCTGGCTAGGACTAATTCATTTACATGCACTACTAGGTTCTCTTATAGTATGTTAGTTATTAAAGCGGATGACAATATATCGACTTCCCTGGAGCTGCAGCTTAGAGCATGCTAATCGACTCCCTTGGAACTATAGTCTACTAGATATTAAAAACGACATCAAAACGACCCAGCTTAGAACCTTCTAATCGGCTACCTTGGAGCTGCAGCTTAGAGCCTTCTAATCGGCTCCCTTGGAGTCAAGTCTACCGTACTTACATCAACATTATACATACAACAGCAGATCATATTGTGTTAACAAGAGTGAGCATCACAGAACCATAACGGTTAACATTCTAGAATCTAAGTAATTAGGTAGGGAATCACTGCGCTATTTTCAAGCGCTACCACTTAGCTTTATTTCTCTCAGATGAGTCGCCACCAAGCTGGACGCTCCCATCAGCACCAAACACTGCGTCTCAACCAGAATTCACTTGTTACACTACTGAACTGGCGTAGAAATAGACTCGCTATACTTTTGTCATACTCGACTAGGTACGTTCTCTTCCCACCGGCACAAAAGGCGGCAAAGAACCACAGATTACTTATTGATACTAAGTGAGTGTCATAACCATGAACTAAAGTACTCTTAATCTGTGACGATCTCTTTGGGTTTGGTGTTGCCAGTAAATCGCTTCATGCCGACTAGTTTGTTACACGTTTCGCCCTAATGATATTAATTTTACTCAGTTACCTGTTTAATTCGCCGACTACACGTCGCGACAGGTAGAGTGCAGTCTAGAAGCAGTTTTGTCCCAAATAAATCTGTTAATAGTGATAGTGAATCAGATAATGTGAACAACGCAGTGCTGGTTGAAATGAAGTGCGGTGGTTGTTGAGAAGATTCGGTAATTAAAGCAGTCACATGTTGTGTGTGCATGTCTGCATGTTACTGAACTCACAGTTAACAGCGGAGGAACTATCGATGGTGATTTTACGAAAAAGTGAACGATCAATCTTCTTACGACTTGGGATACGTTACAAACAAGATATTAAGTGAAAATGAAACACAAAATTTTTGATATAGGGCCTCTTTTTTATTTGTGGTGGGTTTGCTCTTGACTTTAGTCTTGGTCAGAGATGACAGAGACAAAGAACAGAAGGAGTCCCCGTTCACTCTAACTTTGAAAAGATTAGGATGTAAGCGCGTAAAGGAGGAGCGTGTAAGCGTGTAAGGATGTAAAGGATATCCAGCCTAACGTGGAGCATGAACATTGCGCCACTCACAATTAAAGTTTTGTGATAAATGATGCTGTTAACTCTTGTTTACTTACAGATCTTTTTCGCAATGTAACAAGATTTGTATATTTTTTTTCGGAAATTGCATTATACGTTGGGATCTACTGTCAAAACTCACTGACGAAATGGAAATCACATTAAAAAATATTAAGTCCGAATAGATGGTCCAGCAGGGATAAAATTCTGTGCCGAATTTCATGAAGATCTTTTCAGGCGTACCGACCTGAAAGAACAACAAAAATCCATCCATCCTCACAAACTTTCGCATTTATTAAAATTCTGGTACTGATTGAGTGACTGAGTGAGTGTCTGATAGACAACGCACAGCCGAAACTACTGATCATAGGAAGCTGAAATTTAGCATTTAGGTTCTTTGGAGAGTGTAGGGTAGCACTAAAAGAGGATCTCCCG